>RHGJ01000001.1:0-718459 GCA_005281535.1 Taphrina confusa | reverse complement strand
CCCCCCCCCTGCTGTCGACAGACACTTCTCTCAAAAGCTGTCTATTACTCTATGAGCCCTCTGCTCTCGTCCCGTTACATCCGATAAAAGTCACAACATCCTTGTTTCCCAGGGTGACAAAGCACTGGTGTTTTGCTTTCGACATCATTCCTCCAGTCATCTCCGTTTTCCCCACTCGGGTGACCGTTTGACGATCTTTTCGGTACTTTCCGCTCACACCATAATCGCTCTCTGTGTTGGTCACGAAAAAGCAGAGTCGTATCGAATAGTGCCAGTGTGAAGTCGGGGGTATCGAGCACTGCCAGTGTGAACATGCTGTGATCAAGACAGAGTCACAAATCTCAGTGTGCTGCAGCGAGCTGAGTCTGGTCCGGAGAATCCGTCACACTCCATGACGGAACTTGGCAAGAGAGGTCTCGAGGGCTCAAAGAAGGACCGGTATTCTAAAAAGTCATCTCAGGCATGTGACAACTGTCGTCGTCGAAAGGTTCGCTGCGATGTCCTGCTCGTGGACGATGGTAGGGGAAGTTGTTCCATCTGCGAGATGCAGAGTCTCGACTGCACGTTCGAGCACATACCGAGACAAAGGGGGCCGGCCCGTGGATCGAAGAAGATCAGGAGAGCGAAGCTCGAAAAGATGCGGTCTTCCGAGGACATCTCAGAGCACATCTCCTCCCTTGATATCGATATCGATAGGAGTGACGTCCCGGTCCCATCCTCGTCGGAGAGGCATCAACACTCAGGAAATGGTTCCAATCATTCACATATTCATGTCAACTCGGACAATGCAGAAACTCTTTCAGAGGTGGATCATCCCGGCTGGTATCAGCACGCCATCGATCGATGGTTCATTCTATACCAGCCTACCTTTCCCATTCTACAAGAGCAGGCACAGTTTGATGGTTTTGGCAGTCATATTGATCCATTGTTACGATCGGCATTATTACTAGCGATTTATAGCATCACCTTCAGATCGCGTACGATGGAGAAGATGGACGCTACACTAGCGGAAGAGCTCTTGTCGCAGTACAACAAGAGCATCATTCGAGAACGGACAAGGAGTCTTCACAACCGGCTCGCACATCTACAGGTGACCATGCTATTGGCAATCGAGGCTGATCAACGCGGTTACGAGGTCGCTACTTCCGTGCGCACTGTGGGTTTCTGGCTCGGACAGGCGACAGGCGAAGCGTACGGCATGAAGCTGCATCGCGAAGACTTTTCGGTTGATGAAACGGCACAGCTTTTGCTCGGGAGAAAGCTCTTTTTGATCTTGATTGTCCTCGATCGATGGCATTCCGTAAGTACTTCTTCACCACCTTTCGTCGCGGACACGAACGCCAAATTTGACATTGAAATGTCTTTCTCAGGCATCACCAACCACCTGTACCATTTGTCGCTTGTGGTTGGTGACGTGTATCAGACCATCATGACACCGAGGCGGGTCGACCATAGTTCAGTAATCACGCTCGTGGAACTGAAAGCCGAGATTGAGACTTGGCGAGAGAGGGTGGACGTCATCTGGGGTCAAAGTAATCTGCTGCATATAGCTTACTGGCATTTATGTATCCTATCACTCTTGAGCACATCATCTACAGATCGATCGGAAGTCAGCAATCTCAGGGACATGGCGTTGCGAATGGCCTCCACCCTCCCAAACTCAGCGACACCATACACGCCTCTCAACCATCATTTCTACGCCCTGACGACATGTGTCTTGTCCTATCTACTCAACTTTGCAGAGACCAGGCAGGATTCCAGGAAAGGTCTTCATGACCTCAGGGATGCCATCCAGAGACACAAGGACCTCATCGCCGAGGACGATTGCTCATGGGACTCGAAGCTGCTGGAAGTCATAGGCAAGCTTCAGGCGTCGTGCAATCAATCCCCAGTCTCTGGCAAGGGACCCGAGTCTATGGTGCTGCTGTCTAGTATTCGCCGTAGTGGCTATCTACTGGCCATTGCTGATGCAGCACTATCGGACTGAAAACAACATTATATAGTACTATCTTTGAAAATATGCACATTTATATATGACTCAATAATCATCAAGAAATCCTCAATGGGGAATGAATTGCAACCCGGGTTGTGTGCACTGATAACGATCCTGCTGGGCTTGTGCCAGATGGACGAACCTTTGAGTAGGTCAGAGCTCCTCCAAAAATCATCCTTGTACCATATGAACCAGAAGCTCGGTTTTTGTAGAGATGTCTACAAGTTGCTCTTCGTGACTCGTGGTCTACAGTCACGAAAAGAATCGTCGTTACTATATACCTAGATCTGGCATTTAAATTTCCTTGGATTAGATGTCGACGACGGCGAAACAAATCTTCTCTCGAGCATATAGACCACAACTCTTCACACAGAAAATAGTGTTATCGGACGGCTCTACCTTTTCGAAATTGACGACGTCACCACGTCCTTCAATCAGATTAACGAAAGATATCAGGAATGCGCAATTATACAATCCCGATGCGGGTAAACAGACGAATCAAGAGGAGAATGGCAGGTTGGCGCGATTCAAGGGTCGATTCGCGGGATTCTCGGCGGATTTGACGTCCGGGACAGGACAAGAAGGAGGAGTGGCCAGCGGAGGAGGAGAAGAGGTGGTGGTGGATGATATGGATTGGATGGTGAGTGAAGGGGCACGGTCGGCGCCCAAGATGAGTGATCGAGAGATGAAGGAGTCGACGAGGAAGAAGGGCGCAAAAGGGAAAAAGTGAGAGGTTGTAGTACTGATCTACTGGCACGATTACTCGAGACATTGTAGACTATACTGTCGAGAGTCAGTGTCTGACAATGTCTGACAAGAGGTTGAAAGAATGCAGTCTGTCAAGGTTCGAATCAAGGGCTTATACTAGGTCCAATCTAGGTTGGTGAAGCCTATTTGGAGTCCTGGGAAGGGCAGAGAGGACGGACATATGACAAGAGATTGACGGAGCACGAATGAGACTACACAAGCAGTGAGCATTATCAATTCGATGTGTGTATATATGAGTTGTTGCTGGGTGTGGGTGTGGGTGGTGTATGAGTGATTGTGAGAGGGAATTTTGGAATCCGTGCTGACATGTGATTCACCCCGAGGGAGAGACTGAGGTAATCGCACAAAAGTCGCTCCTCGCAGTCTGTCCTCGCTCGTCGCTCTCTTCTTTCAGCTCTCTCTCTCTCTCTGCAACTATAGCGGACTGTATCCTCACATTGTTCGTGCCTTGGTCATTTTACAACATCTGGTGCTGCGGTCGACATCATATCGCAAGACGATTCCACCGAGTCTGTTCACTAAATCTACCGACACTGTGGGGCCATAGCTACAGGTCGTGTGCTATCGGCTGCAGTGTTCCACCATCGAGTCTATTCAACGATGGTCTTCTCCAGTCGTGACAGAATCAAACGATTTCTCGACACTTACAGGACCATCAAAGAGATCGAGAGTCATGCGATTCATTCTACACCGATTGAAGAAAGCCAGTTCAGAAATGTCCAAGAAATTTCAATCGACGACGATCCCAATCACGCCTTTCTATTCAAAAAGTTGACCAAGGATTCTGTGCCCAGACAGATTGAGAACGAGGTAGCTGCCATCAACTATGTGCGCAGGAGAACTTCCAGAATACCTACGCCCGAGGTGATTGCCTATTCTACGGTGCCCGGCGACGAGTGGATCGCGCTACTGAAGGTGCCTGGTGAGAGACTCTCCGACGCTTGGCCTCGCTTCTCCAATGAGCAAAAGTGGACCATGGTACAGAATCTTGTCGACCTATACAAGTTGTTCGCGGCCATCACCTCACTCGACGCTTCTGGTGCGACCCAGATCGGTGGCTTCAATTTAGACATGACTTTGGGAGAGACGGTGGACTCGGCCAAGTCCTTTGGACGTCAGCACGTCGATAAATACAACAAGGGACCGTACAAAGATGTCCTTGAGTACCTTACAAGCTATATCGACAAGGAGATTGGATATTACACCTCGAGCGATGAGGTTGACATGGAAGTGTTTGACTGTGATTCCTCGGAAGACGCATCTTCAGAGTCGTCCAGTGAGGACTCTCTGTCGGATGCCTCGACGCCAGCTCGACAGGATCGAGACAACTTTGACATTGAATCGTTAATCTCCGGAATGTCTCAAGCTACTGACTTTTCCACGTATGTCAAGATTCCCACAAAGGAAGAGCAGCAAGAGAGACAAAGGAATCGAGATGATTTTATTCTGTACCTGCAGGATCTCAAGGTATTCGTAGCCAAAAGAGTGGACAAGAAGGAACTGCCGTGCTTGACGCACAATGACTTTCACGCACAAAACATCCTCATCAACGACGACCACGAAATCGTGGCTCTGTATAATTGGGAGTTCAGTGGCTTCTATCCACTTTCACTGACATATGAAGCACCGAGCATGACTTGTGAAGAGTTGGCCGGTAATCTCACTGCATCACTGGACGAGTCCTTGGATTGGTGCGAGGCATTCAATGAGCTTTTCGGATCAGTCAGAGAAGTCCATCCATTGGTCGCCTCGGTCCTCGAACCGATGAATCCGTTGTTGACGAATGCGTGGGAAGAGTAGCATTGTAGCATTTGCGAGTAGATTTTGACCTGGCGTTGGTTATTAGAGTTTCAAGGACGTATTCATCGTATACAAATATTTCACGAATTTGACGTAATTTGTTTATCCTGGTTATCAATACATTTTCTATTGACGATTAATACTTGTTCTATTTACTTTCTATTGACGAAGAAATAATACGAGTCAAGAAAAGGAGGACAGTGTGATGGCGACGACAATCGACAGAAGAAGGAATAATGGTCCTCAATCGAGCTATAAACCACGATTCGAAAGTGATACAAGTACGAACCAAAGTCCTGCTCTCAAGAATGAGTTTTTCTTGACTTGTGGGTTCATTCATCACGCAACGGGAAGTAGTTTCTACGAATCCGGCGAGACGAAAATAATAGGTTGCATTCAAGGCCCTCGACCAACTTTTAAACAAGTCTCGGGATCGGCTCATTACGGTGTGGTGACGGTCCAAGTGTGTAGACAATCCGGTCATTCGAGTCATGTCCTCGCAAATCTCGTGGCACGAGCGGTAGAGAAGAGTATTGTCGTACACAAGTATCCCAAGTCGGAACTCTACGTCGCCATTCAAGTCCTCCAAGAACCCCTCAAGATTTCCCAAAATGATGATGATGAAGATGATGATGATGAGGAGGAAGAGGTGGTGGTGGGGTGTATTATGGCGGCGAGCAGTGCGCTCGTCGATGCCGGGATTCAAATGTACGATATCGTCAGTGCCGCCTCCCTCTTTCTCATCAACGGACAAATCAAGTCTATCCCTCCTCCTCACCACCACCACAACAGTACCAGAAACAACGATGATGATAATAGGGCGGTAGGGATGGTCGTTGCGTACATGCCCAATCGAGAGGAAGTCACGCTCATGCACCTCACCGGTCCAGGTGCTCACCAAGACGACATTGATCTTTTGCTCAAGGCCGCCATCAAGCACGCCCAAGCAGTACATGTCCTCATGACCCGAGTACTCACCCAGTCGTGACATGTATACTCATGGCGGAAATAATCTTTGTACATACTTGTGAATATAATGTCCCATTCTATGGTGTACTACTGCGAGCGCAATATAATCATGCGGCGCCCAGGCTAATGCTATGGTTCTTCTCTCTATACAGACAAATTTTTGGTCCCGATATGGGAATCCTTTTGTACAAACAACTAGATGTCGTTCGTTTCTTGTACTTTGGCCGTGATGCTTTTGATGGCTGCCAGCACACGATCTCCTTCGTTTGCCATCATTCTGCTCTGGGCGTCCTTCTGTAGTCCCAGCCAGGTTGGCGGTTCCCTTTCGGGAAGGGTATGCATCCAGTCTATAAATTGAGGAAGAGTCGTGACATCTGGAATCTGAACATGCTCTTCATCGACATCGACGAGACGATAGACTGGATCGAATGCTGCCGGGGTGAAGATCTTTTCGACGAGTGTGTCCAAGGTCTTTTGATCTGCTATTTCGTCAATTCGACCACCGTAAATTGACTCCTTGAGTAGAGTTCTTATTGCTTGCCATGGAATTTTCTCTGGAGCAATGTTTGCGCGGCCTCCGGCCACGATTGACATGTATGAATCAATAATTGATCTATCAGTGTCAGCAATGGTCTGATTCGTTTACTGCCGTGTCCTTACCTCGCCAACACGAGATCAGAGTCATTGAAATCGTACGACTTCGTCCAACCGATACCGGGGTATCGGAGTCGTTCCTGTATAATTGCATGAAGCCACATCAACAAGAAAAACAGCCTGGCTGTCTCATTCGGTGATGGCTGTTGAGGGATACTCTTCGAGGCATCAAGCATATTGGCTCGGAGACCTGGTGGGGACTCAAACATCAGGACTCGACATATTCGTATAAGGCTAGGAGGTACATTCGGAGAAGTCTCTAGAGTCAAAAAGAGGCGGAAGTTCTCGTGCGGATTCAATGATTGCACTCGTTTCTCCAGAGTCGCTAGCCAAGGGATATCCAGATGCACATTCTTGAGTAAAAGCCAAGAGCCGGTCCGAGCAGCAGAATCGATAGCCCGCTCTGCAAGATTTACGCTGTCAGCAGAGCCCATGGCTACTGATGTGCTGTGGACTCGGAGTGTGCTTGTAAGAGCATCAACCTTAAAAGAGGCATCGAATCCCGGTGCAGAGCACAGCATGATGGGAATAGTTGCATTGATTTGTTCAAGCACAAGACGTTTCAGATCAGAATCAGCTGGGTCCAGAATTCGGTCAGGAGACAAATTAGAGACAAATTGTTCCATCTTGTAGATCAGAGTATCATGCCTGAATAGCTTTGCACGTAGGATAGACATCAATGCGGCTTGCCGGAGGGCGTCTATTTGACTTGTCTGAGTCCCATCAGATGTTTGGTGCAAGAACTCCTCGTCTGTACAATCCAGTGTCCAATCTGTATCCGAGAATTCCGCGATTTGCGGCTGCGACTTTAGTTCTGTCGAATATGCTACAAGAGCATCGTTGGACCAGTCACTTGTATCCCTTCCAATAACGGTTGCGTCTAATATCGCTTGCCACACACTGGACTTTTGTATCGTCTCTATATTGGTTATTCTTAGCAAGACTGCAAGTACGATTTGATCCGCGTGCAACATCGATTGACTAGCTGTTGAAAACACAACTTGCACAAGTCTGTTAGAGATGTATTGAATTGTTTTTCCCTCATCCTGATCTCGGCACTGCTGATGTGCATCGCGGAGAACAGTATTCAACAGGTCTTCAAAGTATTCCAGCGAAAACCGATAGAAATGATTAAAGTCGGCGAGATTATCAATAATCGTGAAAACGAGACTGCAGAGCTGTCCTATCGGTTCGAAGACTTGCGTAACTGCGGCAAGCTCTTGCATGACGCCTTCGGTCTCGAGTACTTGTTCACTGACCTCCTTGGACTCTGTTTTGAGATTCTCCAAAGTCTCAATGACCGTTTGATCATCAAGGATGCTTCCTTGTGAGGCATTCAAGGCTGCTAGAAGGTCCTTCTCGAGCTTCCTTAATTTGGACTGGAATTCGCCTTTGATCTTTATTAGTGTAGTACGCTTTCGATCTACCTCCGGTCGTTGGGATCTAAGTATTGTGGCCAGACTCTGATTTGTAAAAGTAGCCCTGGTGATCGTGAAGTTCACAAATGTAACACGACTGCACACGTTTGCGTCGAATTCGACTTTGGAATCGCGTGTGGCCATGTACAAGCGGAATTCAGGAGAGACATCGACCTCAGTCTTACCCAGTTGAACGAGAACGCGACCTCCAGTCTTCTGGTACTCACGATCGAGAATCTTGTTCATGATCGGATCGATATACTCAACGTCGTTGATTAGTATGATACCTCCAAATCTCAAGGCAGTCTCGAGATGTTTGACAAAGCTGTTGTCGAGAAAGCTTGTAATCACTGGAGTCAAGGCTTTATGCTGTTGAGCAAGGAAAGATACGGCTCGTCCGCTTGGGTCGATAATCAGGGGATATTGATCATGATCGCGCAAGACTACAGCATTCTCGATACAGAGATCGTCGTTGGGTAAGCCGCACTCCGACCATTGTATACGCTCGTCCGCAGTTGAGAGATAATGTCCAGCCGAGTAGTCAAGATCGTAGGCGATGCCCGAGTCTCTTAGACATTCAGCCCACTTGAGTCCCAAATTTCTTCTCGCGCTCAAGTCGAACATGCAAGCATATGTCATGTATGCGGCGGATAGCATTACATTTCCGACAAGTGTATGTAATTGTGCTTTGAACGTCTGTGAGCTCTCAACCCATCGACTCTTTTCCGATGTCAAGGACTCGAGCAGCTTAATGCTCCGCAGTACTTTTTGTTCTACCTGCACTGTCTCGATCTTGATCGCTTGTGTAGCTGCGATGAGCTCGGCGTACTCAACTTTATATTGTGCAATGCTCTCCTCAAGCTCATCAATCATTTCGTTCATAGCTTTTGCCCTTTTCTTCGCTAAGATTGCTTTTGCTTCTAGATCAGCAACTTCTTGTCTAAGGGGTCCGACCTGATCCAAAATTTCCGAATAACTGACTTGTGCAACGACCCACTGGACCAGAGGTCCGCACGCTTTGCTCGCACGATTGACAGCCTCAAATTGGAACATTGGTTTCATCATATAATCACGCTGCATGATCTTGCGAAGACTAGGTGTCATTTGCGACTCGCTGTCAAATCTGACTATACTGGATATGAAATCCTCGCGCCGGATGATGCTCTGTACCGATCGCCAGCCGTCCACTTGGTGTCCCAGCAGGGTACAGACAGACTCCATAGCCAGCTTTACTGCTTCTGGCGGATTGGCCATGGATCTTACTTCTGTGAGCTGCTGCTTTTTGATATTGCTAACAGCTTGTTGAGCTTCAAGTACGGCCGGCTCAGCTTGAGCCAGATCTGCGACCACAATAGTTCTTCTGGCTAAAATTTCTCGCTCCTGTATCGTGATAGCTTCTTGAATCTCCAAGGATGCAATTCTCTTCTGTTCAGCTTCTTGTTGATTCGAGACCATACTTTGTAGCTTGTTGTTTGCTTGTATATTCTTCATGTTCAATTGTTCTCTTTTGGATGTCAGACTTTTTTGTAGTTCGTCGACTTGCACAACAGTGTCGTGAAGCTTTGACAGACCAATGTTGATATGTCTTTGTTGATCCTCCAAGTCACGTCGTTTGCCATTATATAGTGAAGTGGTGTGGTGTATCAACGCCAAGAAGTGACGTGGTGTCAGACACACGGAATGAACTTTTCTTCTTAATAGATCGTCATTGATCGAAACTGTCTGTAAATGAAAAGTAATCAATGCATTAACAAGTGCGTCACGGTAAGCAAGAGCATTCGCACTAACCCCTTGCTTATTGAGAAGTTGTATTGTCGACGGTTGTTCGTAATCATGGCGATCAATGTCCAATTTGTCTAATAATTCAGCCGCGACCTGATACATTGTAAAAGTTGACCAGGTCCCGAACCAATTGAGCACGCACCTATTGAACAGCGCGGGCGAAGTCGCGGCTTTGGATGATATGTCGCTTGGTGGATTCATGGTAAATACCACATGTAGATTTCGAACAACTTCCTGTGTAAAGTAGTGATATAGTTCGTCTGAAGTGTCTATGATCAGTCCATTGGCTAAGGCACTCTCCTTGCAATTAGTCATGAGTGCGTTCAAATCGTCTCCCTCAAACAATCCTGGTATCTCGGCATTGGCCAAAAGAGTATTCATCCTTTCGAGAAAGCCTGATGCCAGAATGTTGGATTCATCCAGAATGAGACACATTTTTTCTGACTTAGTCCCGCACCGTTTTAGGATGGTACGAAGGTCTTCATCAAAATCCTCCGAGGAATACCTTCGGTGTATCTTCAACTGAAAAGTCGTGATACCATTCATCCAAGCGGCAAATCTACATAACGTTGTCTACATCGTCAGCATTAGCTCAAGCCAGCTGTGAGGGATATCATACTCTGCCACTGCCGGAAGATCCGATGAGTATGAGATGACCTTGAGGCTGCTTGAGGACACGATCGATCTGGAGAACTTGCTCAACAACATCGTCATGTGGTACGAAAGAAGTGTCGAGCTCTTCTTCACAAAACGTTCGAAGTCTAGAGCGGATGTATTGTTTGAGCTCATCACGTCCAACCGGTGCGTAGTCCTTCGATAGCCAATCAGAATACAAGATAGGTTCACTCAAAGCCTCATGCTCATCGATATTTGGAAAATACTCGAGAGCAATGTCTCTAATGCTGTGAGATGTCCATTCACGTTCTTCCAGTGTTACTAGACGGTCCGCAAATAGTCGTTTCGCCTCGTAAGCCCAGATCCTCACAAGGCCTTCGAGAGAAAGACTGTCTAAGGGCCGAATCGCCTCGGCAATGCCACGAACCCACCTGGAAAGTTCACGAGGACTGTAAATATAGTGTGGTTGTTGTGTAGTTGTGAAATGACCCTGAGAACGAATGTATAGCTCAATCATAGCGTCCGTAAGCCGCTCCTGATAGCCACGTAATGAAGGAACATACTTGAGTGTTGCTGTAATGAAAGTACTATAAATTTGCTTCAGGGACTCTCTCGCTGGGTAGTCTACCAAAACAACTGGAGCATGTCTTAGAAATCTTTGTGGAAGTAAAGTCCTACCAGCATCTGACGGAGGATTGCATGCAGCAACTATTTGTATGCGTTCGAGAGTGACCCATGTGTGATCGTGTGACCTCCAAAAACCGTTATGCTCGATCATCTGCCTGAGAAATGCAATAACAAGCTGAGTATTGTACTTGTCGACAGCAGGAAGGTTAATCTCGTCGCAAAACAATACGAGCTGCTTGTGGGAACGCAATGGAGACATGACTATACCTTTGAGTGTTCTCTTATATGCACAATGTTGTTCCAGGGTTTGTAAGACCAAGCTCGGAGTTGTGGAACTTGAGAAGTTGAGGGCTGCCGTCTCTACATTGGGAACTTTTTTCAGGGCGTTGAAGAGTGTCATGGTCTTCCCAGAACCAGGAGGGCCACAGAGAATCAGTGGTTTGCGATCCTGGAGCCATGAAAAGAGGACTGCTTCATGTCGAAGAGTATCGCTAGTTGTTATGACCGTATTCATGGCAGTAACAGCAGATGGCTCAAGTCCGATGGTTGGTACCTGACGAGCCCAAGGAATCCACTTCGAGTCCGGCAAAGACACATCACACTCGATGATGGAACACCCAGGAAGAGACTCTATTGCCACATCAGAAATGTCTTGTATGGTTGAAGCAAACTCAGTTCGTTGTTGTATGCTCGTATCCCCTGCGAACGCCCAAATGATACAGAGTACTAATTTAGATAGACCGTAAACATGTATTTCCTCATGAGACAAGCCGAATCCTACATGCTGCCGATTATACTGAAGCATTTCGCGCCCGATGCCTCTGCAGAGCCCAAACAGGCTAGAGAGAGCTCGTGATTCATTGAAGACCATGACATGCTGCAAGTTCATGGCCAGTTCGAGTGCTTTAGGCACGAGGCCATCCGGTTCGCAGTGTTTACTAATTGTTTCTGACAGGATTTGCTGTACATCCGACACGACACCAGTATCAGTGTCAGATTCTTCTTCATCGATGTCTAGACTGCTTGAAGTTTGTAGCTGATGTATAAATTGTGATACTCTCGATCCGAAACTAACGTGGCCATCATTAAAGTACACCATACCACACCTGCTGATCGTGGCTGGTGTCGCACATTGTAACGAGTCGACCTCGAAGAGGATCTGTACATTTGGTGGCAGGACAATACGCTCTCCATTTGGTAAAGTCAAGATTCGATTGTCGTCAAGAACACTATCATCTGTAAGCGAGGCAGGACAGACAATGACAGCACGTACCTATTCATATTTTCCACCCAATCTGGGTCCACATCGCCATCGAAGATAATCCAGTGAATTTTCGAAGCCTCACCACGAGTATTATCCACGATCTTCCGAAGAATACTTGTGAATAATCCATCAGACCAGTCGCGAGTAGTGACATCAAGCTGTCCATAAAGTGACTCTTTTGACATGACCTTAGCATCGATCCTATATAATACAACCTCGATCCGTTCCGTGATTCGTAAAGCCTTTGCAAGAAGGTCACACGTCATTGTCTTTCCAGTGCCCGCACTGCCTACTAACATAACTCCATGATGAATCTTCATGAGTTGATAGAGTTGAACAAGTTTTATGAGAAACCCTTCAGATAGCAGTAGTCCTGAGGCATTAGCCACTTCAGTAGCCTCATTCCTGAGGATCGTGCAATCATCTTTGCTAAGAACAATATCTGGAAACGCTTCAGACAGACATGTGCTCAGAACATCAGGGTCATTGTCGACAAGCTTCGGCATGATAGTCTCCTGAATGCTTTGAAGGACAATTTCTGATTCCCAATTGTAGTCAATGACAGTTTCTGACTTGGTCAACAACAGGCGGGCTCTCTTGAGCCGTCCGCAAGAGATAAGCACACTTTTTAGTGCTCGTAACCCAAAATCGTAATGAGCCTGAGGCAAAAACCTGCTCTCACATAGCTCAAACAATCTAGTTGTCTGCCTTGCGAGTTTGTCGGCACAAGAATAGCCCTGGCTATAGAAGGTGACTTGAGCTATGAGCTCTTTATCAGGTCGTGTCATGGCAACACTTCTGAACAGCTTCTTGAGGTTATCTGGCAAATTTGATCGGCCGGCATAACTCGGGTTCATAGTTATAAAAATCCCTGATCAATGTTAGCCCATTCGCAATGCTACGAAAGAACGAACCTGTTTCGTCATGTAATTTAATCTTTCTGCCGACTAGGATGATATCCTCAGACTTGTTCAGAGTCATGAGACCTGTTTGAATTGTCTGTATCTGTTGTGAGATTGCCGATAACATCCCTTGCTCCAAACGATTGAACTCGTCGAAACAGCCCCATGCTCCAACTTGACACAAGCCGATGAATATCCTGCCCATGGCCTGATAATCGAAAGCATTATCGCAGCAGAACACAAGAACAAATCGGCCCAACGATGAACCGAGTGCTTTCACTGTTTCAGTCTTACCTGTGCATGTCAGTGACCAGATCTACCGCATTTGCATAACGTTTCAGCAGGTGAACTCACCAGTCCCTGCAGGTCCAAAGGGAGAGCCTCCCAATTTGTTCTGTAGCGCTTGTGTCAGTGTCAAGTAAGTACGATCTGTCAATGGTGTCTGTATCAGTCGATCTATGGCCCCAAGGTATTCATAGCCATAACTAAGTTCGGTGTTTGCAATTTTAGCCTTCACATTATGTAAATTTGGCGATGAGCTGTCGAAATAAAACTTCATGTGGTATTGCCACACAAAGTCGGCTTTTGACTGAACATTGTCGCGAATCAAGCTTAGTAGAATGTCTCTTTGACGTATGAGCTCGCCAAGTAATGTTTCGAGAGCAGTCCTAGCCAATTTATCTACATCCCTCAATACTAGAATGGATATCGTTCTTAGGAGTTCATTGAGTTTGTCAACAAGACTTTGTAGCTGTATATCTTGGTTGTGCGATAGAATTGACTCTGTCTGTGTAGTCCACACACATTGTGCAGCTAGCAAGGAGATCTGTACTGGATAATTTTGAACATAATTCAGTATATCATCAGGTCGTATCTCATCTAGCATCTGAGCAATGAGCGGCAGATAAGTCGAGATTGCTTTTGGCAAGATTGCTGATAGTGTCGCTTTTATTGCGTGATCCAAGGCAGACATCCAATCTTTGACTCGTTCTTTCTCAAGATTTACAGGTTTAGACAGGATCAGGGTTTCGTCCTCTTTCGAAGTTATTCCAAGAATAGAAGTTCTCTCTTCGTTCAGCACAAGACCAGATATTCCCGCGAACATCTTGCCAAAGTGCCGCTGCATGTTCGCTACATCCGAGGAGTTGCCTATGATATCCAGAAGATCCTCGTCACCGAGAAAATAGAATCGAGGGAAGTTCGCTCGTTCTTGCTCGAGATATTCCCCTAGAGCTCGTTGGACTTTGTCGAGCATATCTTTCAGACGTTCTACAGATTGCTGCGCGCCAACGATGTTAATCACATCGAACACAAGTGGTGATTTGCTGACTCGCCGCATGATGGCAAGGAACTCAGTATTTATGCCAGCGAAACGTGATGTCTCCATCGGTAGAAGTTGCTTAATATCTGCATTTTCAGTAAAAATACCTTCGAGAGAAATCCATTGCCGCTGAACCTCAATCCAGACATCAAAGAGCAAGTGAGCTTTGGTCAATTTCTGCTCCAGAGCTGTTGCTTCATCCTCAAGTATCTTGTAGCTTGAGTTATGTCTCATTGCTGTGAGTGAATTCAAGTTGTCCATAAGCTTTGCAAATAAGTCCTCCCAACCTCGAATTACCTTGCATTTGTTCTGATACGTCACGAGCTCGAGAGTGTATTCAAGCCAGGATTCTTTGAGTGTCCTCAAGAATTCCTCGGACGCGAACTGATTTTGAGCTTCGAGCACAACCTGACGTATAATCCTTTCATTGTCGACCAAGTTTAAATCCCAAACAGCACCAACAGACAAATTGTTCAGATGTGTCCGCTGGGTTATTTGCAATGCCTTGTGTAGACTGATCCAATGTCGATCACGCATCGCCTCAGATCGCAAATCACTCAAGATTGGATGAGCTTTCACAAGTGCATGAACTACACCCTGAACATGATCGAATGCAGCATACTGTCGCATGTTTACAGGCATATCCTTAGTCATGGCGCTCACATTTTCAAGCGCCGCTCTGATTTTACGGGGCACGACTGACGACCACGGAGTTTCACGAATATCAGCTAATGCCGTCCAAATCTTGGAGATTGCGCCCCATACTGCAGATAAATCTTGATTTTCTTCGATTACATTCTCCAGCTCTGAAATTGCTTGAAACTCGAGTACAAGTGCATCCTTCGCTTTCGCGATCAGACCAAATTTTTCTCGAAGTTGAGAGAACGTGCTCTGGTATCTTCGAAGCAGCTCGACAGCGTGCTGCGGATCCAAATTGCCAGCGATTGGCCGCTCCGATATCCATGCTGCGACTATTGATTTGGTTTCTGTACGTAGAGCCTGATCTTCCGCTTCAAGGTTGCTTTGTAGGAATTCAATTTGATTGTTCAATACCTTGGATCTCCGTTGCAGAATGTCAGTTAGTGCAGTCCATTCTCCTTCTAAGCGTTCAATCGGCAGCCACTCACTACTGAAGTGGTGCCTTTGTCTGTAGAGTGTGGCTTGTCCCTGTTGATATTGTTCAAGACTATCTTGCCACGCGGGCATAAGTCGTTTACAATTCTGAACGGTGATGACAAATGCTACGGCATTTGCTGTGCTAGAGGCATCTAATGAGCTGGTCTCGAGATCTGAGCGAGCCTTACTGATTTCGTTATAGAAGTTTCGCATCTGGCTTGTGATGACTGTAGCGAATTTGGCTACGATTTCTCTTTGCCAAGAATCGTACTTAGCATTGACCCTTGCCTGAATCTGCTCGAAAGTGATTATGGCACGAGGAAATCGCTGGGTAGTTGTGTTCACGTCAAATGTCGTACGCGATTTTCGCAGTTCAGATAGTGTCTGTAGCCACTTAGACAAGTCATTCCCAAGCAATGCCCAAACTTGTGCCGGCTGTAGATCCCAAAGAGACTGAAATTGGAGCCAGCGTTGCACATATGATCTTACTAGACTAGTATTTGAGCCGATGACCAGAGACGTACTTTTTAGAATATCGGCAAGACTCGCAGCTATCGACGAGCAGTTCTTGGAAGAATGCTGCGAGCCGAAAGTGTGGGAGGCATCGTATCGATGAGCACCGAGTTGAGGCAGGACAGTTACCTTCTCCAATAGCTGTGCAACTTCTGTATGCCAGACTGCTGATGCGAAATCTATGGGCGGATCGAGATGAATGACCTGATTTTTCAGTATAAGCCGCCAGCTGATAGACTTTGGTATATGCTCATTGGGATTAAGAAGCGCATCTGTAGTCTTTTCGGACTGAAGTTCAGATACCCACGATAGAAGCGCATCTCGGAGACGTTTCTCGAGTAGCGCTTGTAGGCGCCGATTCAATTGATCGACCCAGGGGCCAATATTACTGAATCCCTCTTGACCGATTTGATCGATGAGCTTTTGCAGAGTCTCGATATGTTGTGAGAATGTCAGAAAGTCAAACGCGCAATTTTCGAGCGACTTGAAGGGTGCCTCAAGCTGGGACTTTGTTAAAATTAACATCTCGACCTTGTTCTGCCAAGTACTGATCAAATTTGACCACTCTGCAATCGATTGAGCAGCCTTGCGCGAGCTGATCGAATCGTCCCGAAAATTCTCCCACTTCAATTGGAAGATTCGACGTAAGTGCGACTGCACTTGGTTGTGCAAGCCGGCAACAAGGTCTCGGAGCGACCCTAGATGTTGCATGTTGCTTAAACATCTGGATATGGTATCAATGTTGTCAATGATTGAAATTGCATGGGGATACACTTGTTTCGCGAGCTTCGCCACTGTATTGATTTGATGCGGGATATTGAAGCCAAGATGGGTCAGATTACGCACTTCCTTGAAAAGGCTGATGGTGCGGTCCTCGAAATTGACTTTGATAAGTAATTTGTTTCCGTCAGCTCTATTGTGTGAGACGGACAAGACGGGGCCTCGAATGACGTCCTGTCTTTCTTGCGTTTCTGACAGCCATTGATCATAAAGCGGCTTGACGTCTAATCGTTTGCGAAAGGACATACTGTCACTATGCAACTTTTGTCCCTCCGCATACAGGTGCCAACCATCACCCAATACAGTCTCAACCTTGTTCATGTACAGATTCAATTGACGCCCAATCTGACGAACCCAAATAATATGACCACTGGTTGATGGCATGCCCCGCAGAGTGCTCAAGAGGTGTCCGTCTGCATTAGGATAATGAACCTTATATTTCTCTTGTAAGCGGCCGATATCTTGTTTGACTCCGTCAATCAATTGTTTTTGATACTCTTGTATCGCCCCTCGTATTTTCGGGCGCACAAAAAGAGTGTTGAAGCTCGCGAATATCGAAAACATCGCATTGGCTGTCTTAGCGGCATCGAGACGTTCCTTCAGGACATCAATGATTGTCATTTCGACTCCGGCGATGCGTTCGTCGTACTCTTTCTCTGCGTTATTCAAAGCTTGAGTTCCTTCCGCTGAGATGTCCAAGACGTCTACATGGTTCAGTGCAAGATATGCGTCTGATATGTCCTTGTTTGCATTGAGGTTTGTTATCTGCTCAATGATAGTCGAATCTGTGCTGGATAAAGTTGATTGCACTGCCAGAATATTGGCTATAGTGCTCGCTAGCTGCTCGTGACCTTCGCGGAAGCGACGTAGATAGAACAGACGTTCCTGTACTTTTGTATGAGCAGCATTAACCTTGATGACCAGAAACTTTTCACTTCGCTTCCGCAACACGTCTCGACTAGTCGTGATGAAGTCCTTTATTTTATTGTCATATGCAGCGAAGACCATATTCGCCTCTATCATGAGAGACTCAAAATTGTTGTAAGAGAGCTGCATCAATCTCGTACCTTTCAAATGGGTCAAAAGCTGTGTTTCTATATCTCTCGTTATTGCTTCCGCAAGGGGAATAATGCGTGCTATCGGGTAAGGTACAGTCCTCAGCCGCCTGTTGATGTGGTCGAAGATTTGCTCAATAGAAAAGGCCGCCTTCTCGAGCGAGGGCGCACTCAAGAGCTCGTTGATTGGGAAATCTCGCATAAGCAAATTGTATGTTCTTACCTTCTCGCGAGCATCTTTGAGACCAGTGTCCTGCAGGATCATTGCAGCGTTGACGCCGAGCCTCTTACCTGCAGCGAGCACTTCGAATGTCAGCGCAACTGGCTCAGACTTTAATTGAGCTTCGACGTCGCCAAGGACTTGATCAAGGTTGAGCCAGAAATTAATTTCTTGGGTTGTAGATCCACTATGTATATCGCGATCTTTTTCAGTGATCTGCTTTATTTGCTGTCTCCACACGACCGTAGTAGCCTGTATCGCATTGATGGTCGCCAGGTCGTTGAGAATATCGGTGTCTATCAGGTCATTGATTGACACTCTCTTGTGCGCAATCAGTGCATTTTGTATGGTCCGCTGAATGATTGGGTGAACGGACAGGACTATTGGGGGAATTTCAACATTTTGCTGTAGGTGCAAGAGACTCAATTCAAGTTCAGCAATCTTCTTCCGTGTCAAGGGTATACCTGATCTATGTCAACACGCACCATGGCAACACAGAGAGGCACTCACCAGGAGGCACATTTTCAGCTTTGATTCCTGAGCTACCGTTGACTTTGTCGCTGTCTGTCAGTGAATCGAAGTATGGTGAGACAGCCAACCTGATCAAATTATGTAGTGCCTCATACACTGAAGCACTATTTTCCGATGTCTTTCGTTTTGGAAGGTTTAGTATTTGCACTTGATTCTGAATTGCCGTTTCTTTTGATAAGATAGGAACAGTCTTGATGATCGCCAGAGTTGTACAGATCGCAGTTTCCGCCCCAAGCTCAAAGACGATGACAAAGTCGTGCTTCGAAACACTATCGACTAAAGATTGTAAGCTGGACTCTAGCAGCACATACAGAGGGTCGCCTTACCCACGGACGAAGTATAATGCTTTTGTATGAAGAGAATATGCGTGGCAGTATCTGCTATGAAGCGCTCGAGCCGTGAACGATGGTCGATCTTAAGAAATGATTCGACCTCCTCATTTGTAGCATCCAAAGTCAATCTCAATAGATGCGAGATGTAGCCAAGCAAGATTTGCTGCAATGGGACATTTGAAGATTCGTCTCCGTCACCAGGAGAGTCGTCATCCATGGGAGACAGGCGCTGTATTTGATGATGTTGCTCTTTTGGCACGGTTATTCGTCCAAATAATATCCTACGCGTACTGAGGTCAACCTGAATTTGAATTGTTCCTCAAAGTCAGGCTCCACTAAAAGGCAGCAACGCCAGTACCGTAAGGGCCACACAGAACTGGCGGCGAGATTAAATCTGGCGTCCCAAGCATCCCGTGGTCGAAGCGTGTCAGCCTGCCTACTAATACACGATACTTGTGTGGTGCCGTACAAAGATGAGTCTTTCCTCGATTGTAGTAAATACTCAGCTCCTCGATGTTAGTATGTGATTCTGTTCTGTTTCGCTAGTAGTTCATACAGCGACAGGAGCTAATACAAGACGTAAAACAGCTTACTGGACTTGCTCATCGTTGGCACAAATTCGAGCACGGAAATTATTCACGGTCACGCATCTCGAAATGGCGTCGTGGGATGACTTCTTACCAACGACTGTGACAGCTATGCCTTCTTTGACTCTGCTGGATGATAGCTGTCGATGCAGTGTTTGTAAAGACTATTTGCATGGTCCTATGATGACCTTGTGTGGTCACACTTTCTGTTCCCTCTGCATAAGACGCGCTCTCAACGCTGATGGCCGCTGTCCGACCTGTCGGTCCTTGGAAGAAGAGAGTAAACTGAGGAAGAATCTCATGATCGAAGAAATCGTTGAAGCCTTTCTGCCATTCCGTCAAAGTCTTATGGACTACGCCCCTACATTACATCCGAAATCACCCAAGAACCATACAAAGAGCAGAGGAGACAGACAAGATTTGCAATCTATTGCGGACAGTGATCAAGATAGCAGCTTGAGCCCTCCTCCTGCTTCGCCGCGGCCCCGGCGGTCCTCATCACGAATCACCAGAGCTACCAAGAGCATCAGCGAAGAGTGCCATCCTGTCACGGAGATACTGCCAACCCCGGCAGGCCATATCCAATGCCCCATATGCCAGAATTTTGTACATCAGGACAAAGCAGATTACCATGTTAATCGTTGTTTGGAAGGCAAAGCTACACCCCCTCCTACCACGGCAAGTCGTTCAGAAACAACTGATCGATCGCACTATTTTGAGGAATTACAGGGCACAAAGAAATCTACCACACCTCCGAATAAAGAAACAATCACCTCTATGACGCGGTTACCAAAGATGAGCTATGCAGCAATGACGGACGCAAAATTGCGCAAGACGATGATTGACATGGGCATAAACTCACAAGGAAACCGCGCACAACTCCAACGTCGATGCACGGAATTTATTGCAATGTGGAATTCCAATTTAGATAGCAAACGACCAAAATCAAGGAAAGAACTATTACATGACCTGAAATCATGGGACAGAATACAAGCAAGACCGATCATCAAGGCGACCGACGAGGAGATTGATAGTGCCAATCAGAGCGGCAAATTTGACGACAACTTTCAAGAATTGATTGCGCAAGCCAGAGAGTCCATGAGGAAACGGAAAGCCATCGAGAGGGAAGTCTCGAGCGAAGGGCTTACCCACGAGGTCACAGAACCGTTACAAAAGAGACAACAAACATGAATGACACAATTTGAAGCACACTCTTCGTAGTAGCTCCTTCTTCATCCTGTACAATCATCGATTTGGTCGATGCAGCAGTCACTCTGTTGTGAACAAGATTTCCTACATCACATGGCAAACTCAAAAGTGATTGTTGGAAGTGCACGCCAGACTCGTTAGGATGGAAATCACTGCATGTCTAGCACATCGATTGACTCTAGTCTACTGTGTCGCCTCAGAGTGTTGCCGTGATGAAAGGGACTTCGACGTCTTCGCCCTCAAGGTCATCAGCACATATCTCCAGTATGAAATTTTTTGCATGCTCTGGGATGGGTTTTCTCGAGACTGTCTCGACCAGCTCCGATAGGGACAACGAGTATCTGTCTGCAAGCTTTTTCGCCGGGAAGAATGAAGCATATAGTAGGCTGGTTCCAGACGACAGCATGCTGATTTCAAGACCATGCTCACTCTTGAATAGATCGAGGAGTTCCTGAAGTGTCATTTTCGCAGACACGTCGAATCTGTCCCAAATCTTGTCCACTTCTTTTCCATTGTACTTTAACTTGGGTGACTGAATTGGTTCTGAAAACCCAAAGAACGGCAGTGCCAGGTTGATGAATCCATTCTTGTAATCCTCCAATTTGTTCTTTCCATCAATGATCTTGTACAGCTCAAGACATATGAACCCGGTGGTGGCTGCAGTCGTTGTAGCAATTGCAGGTATGATCTTGCCGGCTATGAACTTTGTCTTGTGGTTGTCTGCGGTCGCGATGCCATAATTCAATGCTCTCAGGTTGGATGCTGCAGAGATGAAATCAATGTGATGATTTGTGTCATCGTCCTTTTCAAACTCGACTGGGTTTAATCGGAGCCCTGCAACTGTGCTTGGAGCCGGAAGACTACTTGCAAGTTGTGTTAGAACATCTGCGTCAACATCTACTCCGGCATTTGGATCAGGATCAGAGTCATTGACCTGAATGGCAACTCCTTCACGTGGCGAGAATTCGGGTACGATGATGTTCTCCAGTACCTTGCGATAGACATCAAGGTTACTCTCACCTTTGAGTCCAAAGTTGAAGGCATGCAAGCTGGCTCCGGCCACAATATATTTGAGATGCTCTGGGTCGTCGATGCTGAATGTGAGTGGCGTTGGTGCTCGTTTCGGACCACTCCAAAATTGCGTGCCAGTCGACGTGACAGAATCTTTCGGAAATCTATACAGCAACTGTTGTATATTGTTGTTGTACGTTTTCTCGAATTCCATTCGAGCCCAAACGATACACTCCTCGAAAGTCAATGGCTTTTCTGTTACAAGGTACTTTTGAATAGTCTCCAAGATTTCCTTCTGGTTTCCGGACTGCTTTAAAGCAGTTTCTAAATAATTTGGTTGGGTGAGATACAGATTGACATTGTCTGCTGGTTCCTTGAAGTAAGCCTCAAATTCTGAGCGAGCCCACGCAATGGTATGCTCAATCTGATTCGGAAAGTTCTTGATCGTACACATTGGGAATGACTTCTCAGGTGGATCCTGACTTGACGAGTACGATTCTGTCAGATTCGGGTAGACGACCTGCGTATTACCCTTGGTCCCAAGCGTACCTGACTCGAGGAGCGACTTCTTGAAGAAAACACACCTGCGATCAACATAAGTTCTTGCATCTACATTATCGAGCGCGTTCGTGACAGAGTCCAACGATGCAAAGAAGTCATCACCAAATACTCCCTCGGTATCAGGACCCACACGCTCTCGGAACGCTTCGATCTTGCCCTTCAACTCTGGATTCATTTCTGCTACGGCACTTGCGGCACATTCAGATTTCAGCTTACCCACGTCAGGTGAACGGAACAAAAATTGTCGATTAAGATTAGACTTTTCAATGGTATCCATGTCTGTGACGGTGATTTTGCCGTTTGGGCCACTTCCAAGACCCATCATAGCCCAGTTCTTGAGCATTTCACATCCAATTGCGCCGGAGCCTACGAGGAACTCTCGTGTGTTGACGATTTTCTCGTGGAAAGTCTTCCCGAATACTGCGATTTGTCCATCGTATCGAGTGCCCTGTGGCGCACATTCGAGTTCTGACAGGGGCGTCGAGGTAGGTAATGACTCTAATGAATCGAAGTATAGATACTGAACAACTGGGTGGAATTTGCCGGAAATCGCCTTCAGTACTTCTTGCGCAACGACTCCTCCATAAACAGCTACCATGGGACTGAGATCACCTCTAGCTTGATATGCTAGTTCTTTGATCAATTTTTCATCTAGCTCAATCTTGTCTGATCGCTCCGACGCTAGAGCTTGAGCACTGGACCACACAACAGCAGCATCTTCATCGTTTCTGGGTCGAGGCAACAGGCCACTATGGGATTCCGCGAAAAGTTGCAGTGCTTGAAAACCGATGTGCAGTTGGAGTGGTCGATCGAATTTGGCGTAATCTGAAATGAGCATTTCTGGAGAAGTTAATTGCTCTCGTAGAGGCTTGAAATCAATAATTTTGGGCATCTTTGCTTGTGTGAAGATACCTCCGCGAGTATATTGTCCCAGACCGGACACATCGCCAACAGAGAATGTGTACGGTCCTTTAACCTCCACTTTGCGCGGCTCGGTCCCAATGTTCAGTCCCTCTACCTCCGTGAATGTCACATAGTCTCCGTCCTCCAAGCCATGACGTGTCTCGTCGAGAGCTGTGACGAGTCCATCAGAATCGATACCAGCAACGATACCAGTCAGGGGGGCCTCGCCTGTCGGATCTACCACCGAGAAACCGTGTCCGAAGTCACAGAAGACATTTCCGAAAAGACCTCGGACATCAGTAGAGATGAAGAAGATACCTTTGTCATGTGTATAGTCGTTGATTTCGATTTGTGTCTTCAGTGCTGTCTCTGTAAGAACGACAACCTGGAAACCTGCAATCTTCTCCGTGGTCAATTGACCATCGATGACGCTGATTGGAACATAGGAATTGAGCTCAGCCAAGCGCGGCGCTGTCACTGCTGCTCGTGGTTTACCAACATCTTCCGGGCGTAAGAAGAACTGTTTAGGTCAATTGCGTCAGACAGGAGGAATGCGCTTCGTCTTACCTGTGTAGAAAGGTCTTCGATCTGCACTGGATTTGGATCATAAAGTGTCATTGATTTGACGCCTGCAAGTGCTACGTTCTTGGCGATTTCACATCCCAGGCCTTTCATACCGACTACGAGAATATTGCTATTCGCCATACGCTTCATGGCCTCATGTCCCAGCACGTATAATTGTCGCGAGTACAGACTCTCGTCGATCTCTCGATTCTCGTCAATCATGGGATCAATTTGCATTTTGGTAGCCATCGCATCACTCATCCTGCTTGTATGACTGATGCTCGTCTAAAAAGTCCTGAAAATCCGAAGAAGCTTGGTTTAGATTGTTGATGACTTTCCGTTGAGGTACGATATATAGGCTTCTCTCAGGATGGCTTGAACGGCAGGGCGGTCGTGTTCACTTGTATGCTTTTTGGATCCTTGCACAACGGAGCTATGGTCACTTAGAAAACTGTAGCATGTACTGTAGAAGCACTGTGCTACAAACTACGCAATCCTGCCACGCCAGGACAAACCTTGGAACGACCTGCCTGCCTGCCTGCCTACGGAGAGAGATGACGGATATGAGTACCCGAAGTGGTAATACTCCCCGCCAGTCCACTTTGTGCCCTCAGACTCAAAACTCCCCAGCAGCTGGCCACTTCAAGCTGGGCACTTCAAGCACTTCAACCCTGGATCTGAAGGACAGCCCCACGTATAAAGCTTGGCACAACCGAGCACTCGAGACAGTCTCTCGTTCTTCGTAGACAGCCAATTCGATCATGGCGGTCCCAGATAATCATCTGACCAGAAGAAATACACAAAGATTGCCTGATAAAAGTAGTCCTCCTCCAGATGTGGATCAGAACGTTGCCAAATCTAGGAAAGTTATCGGTAGAACTGCCAGCGGTGTCGGTAAGTCCTAGTACCACTTTAGAGCCATTTCTGACTCTGACTGCAACAGTCTTCGATGTACCGCGTACATCTGATATGGTATCTACTATCTTGGATCCGAGGGAGCCTAAGACTGTTTGGGATCTCCTTATCATCGGTTTAATGTTAGGGCATGTGGGGCTCTATCACTTGACCTCAGGTACTCTTCGTAGGGGTCTGTTCTTGTTCTTGTTCGCTTTCTGGCGCGTCAGCTATAATTTAGGCATCGGATACGTCCTGTATCAGCAATCGCACTATAATATTGTGGTCAGAAAGGCTCAGGAATATGGCATTTTCGACTCGAAGCAGAACCCGAACCTCTACGCATTCATTGAAAGACAGCTCAGTCACAAGATGGGCGACGATTTTGATTACGCCTCAGCTCCAGATGAGTACTTGACCTGGCTACTATTTCGTCGAGTAGTCGATCTTGTGCTTATGCTGGACTTCTGCTCTTATGTACTGCTGGCAAGCTGCTGGTCCTACGTCCCGCAATCGCAAGGTTTCTTATCACACCTACTGCGTTGGACTATCGGCTGCCTGCTCATTTTATTCAATCTTTGGGTAAAATTAGACGCCAATCGAGTCGTTGGTCCTGTTGGAGCATGGCATTGGGCCGACTTCTTTTACCTTACCGATGCTGATCTGACCTTCGATGGTGTCTACGAACTTTGCATGCATCCAATGTATTCCTTGGGTTATGTCGGCTACTATGGCATATCTCTCTTGGCCTGCAGCTATGCTGTTTTATTCACTTCAATTTCTGCCCACATCTCGCAATTCGTTTTTCTGTATGTTGTGGAAGAACCACATATTGACAAAACCTACAATCCGAAGAGTCCAGTCGAAGTACGTTCCCGAGGAGATCTTGCCAGGAACTTGATGAGCACTGAGAAAGTATTTGATCCCTGTGCACCAAAGATGCAAGGCGTAGATCATGAGCAATACGATTACAACAATATGAAAGTCAAGCTTCGAGGTCAAATTTTCCGTGCTTTCGATCCTTTTAGATCTACCGATCTTACACAGGTGCTGATTGTGATTTGCGGTCTCTTCTTTGCTCTATTCACACCTCAGATAGGCACATATCGATCTTTCTCGATCTGTCAAGCGTTTGCCTGGCGATGTATACATTTCACCGCATTGCTGTACACACTAAAAGGTCAGAGCAACAGAAAGATGTGGACAGCTCATTTCTTGAAATTTGGAGAGTCTCCAAAGAAAGCTTGGCAAGAGTGGAAAAGCATTTATGCTTTGTCTCTGACCGTCCTTCACACGACCTTTCTAGTAGCTGCTTGGAAGTCGTACTCTATCCCCTCAGATTGGCAGTATAGCACCGTCACGTTGAGACATGTACTCGGTGTGGCATTGGTGCTCATGCATATTTGGACCAGTATCTCGATTTACGATGTACTCGGAGATTTCGGTTGGTATTTCGGAGACTTTTTCGTGGATCAGACAATACCGAAGCTCAAATATACTGGAGTTTATCGATACCTGAACAATCCGGAGAGAGTGGTATGGAGCTTTTGGGGCTTTGCGTTGATAAGCAATTCAAATGCTATAATTACATTGGCTCTTCAAGCTCAGATTTTCAATCTCATCCTTATTGAGCTTCTGGAGAAACCACACATGAGGAAACTTTACGGAAAACAAATCAGAAGAGAAGCTGGCTTCACGAAATCACTGAAAAGTATGCCTATAGTGGATCATCCACAGATCAAAAGACAAGTCGAACACTTCGAAGGGTCATTTGACCGCGTCGTGGACACTACTATCAATTCGATTGCAGACTATTTGCAACGAGCTCGTCCTCGGTTTGATCAAGCAGTTGAAGAAACCAAGATCAAAATCAACCACTATCAGAACTGTATCACAATCACGAATGTTGTTGACTCCCGAGATCTTGATGTGTCTCAGTATAAGCTACTGCGTTCAAAGAATGCGTCAAACAAATACGGCCTCGGAGAACCAATACGAATTGAGTGGAAGGCACCTCCTCAGCATGGAAGAAAGGACTGGATCGCAATCTACAAATTGACTGATAACACGTCAAAAGAGGTCACACGCATATCTAGTAAAGGCCGCTGGTCTGCCATCCACACTGACGCTTTCCTCGATCATAACGACAACATAGTTGATGATCAAGAGACTGAGGGAAGCATCGAATTACGCGGTGATACGCTGCCCTGGACTGCTGGCACGTATGAGTTGAGGTATCATCACGACGGAAAGCACAATGTTATGGCGATATCGGATCCATTAGAGATCTCTGTCGAACCTTCGACAGAAACGAGTTACTACAAGATCGAGCAAGATCTATTGTCATTCGTCGGTCAAATCATGAGTTCCGAGAAAGGAACAAAAGTGCCACGCGCGGCCGAAGATGAAATCGAGTTCGCTGATGAGGCAGAGAAATGGGCTACTAGAATAGCATATGGCATCCGTAAGCGATATGGTATCGAGTTTGCCTGGCAATTGCTCGCCACTGATGCATCTATCAGGAACTACACCGCACGGATCGCGCGGAGCAGGAAGATCCTCGCTCCATTTGTCCGATATGACAACAACAAAGAAGCTTAGAGTCGACTCTGAAAATAATCTGTACGCCTCTGCCGACTCATCAGCACCAGGTGAATTCCCATACTATGTCAAATTATAGAATTTTCATTGAATTATGTTCCACCGGTTGATTGCTGGTTCGTCTATCGAATGGTGTTCGTAGTCAAGCACACCGACTCCTCCTGCGTCGAGTTGCAATGCTCGTGCAGTTGTGATATTCGCGCCTATCCACCGTGCGCCGAATCCTCGCAGAATATGTCCGTGTGCAACGAGCAACACATTCGATTTGACGATAGCTTGCTTTTCTTTGTGAGCATCAAAGGCGGGAGCATGATGTCTCTTTCGGATGAGGTGGATCAGCTCGTCAATACGTGCCTGAACCTGTGCAGGAGTCTCTGCAGCAGGAGCTTCATCGATCCAGGTCTCCCACTTGTCGTTTCCAGTGAGCTTTTTGATGTCTGATGTCTTCATGCCCTCGTAATCTCCATAATTGAACTCTGCAAGCAGTTCTGTGGTCTCGACTTCAATATCAGCGGGCAGGTCGAGAAGTGCCAAGGTTTCCTGTGCTCTAGCGCGCGGCGATACATATACTTTGGTGATTGACGCCGGATTGATGATATTGTTCTCGCCAAGTAAACTTGCGGCAGTGCGTTTGACCAACTCCACGCCCTTTGTCGTCAGACTCAAGTCAGTGTAGGATGTTCTTTTGCCAATCTCTGACCATTCAGTCTGACCATGACGCAAGATGAACACTGAAGGCATCTTCTTAGTCAAAGACCAAAAGTATCAGGCTGTATAGCTTGATGGAGCCTACTAAGCCATAGAAGAAGCAGCAGCAGCTTTTCTGGCCTCGATGCCCCAAACCGAGTGTGGAGCCATGGGAAGAGTAAATTGGCGCTCATTCGGGAAGGCTTCCAAGTGAGTGCTTGCGACATCATACTCTACTCTACTCTATATAGCTGAGCACCTTAGGCACCACCCTAATCTGTAAAGCCCTCAAAGTGATAGCATGTATAGTAGCAGACTCGCGGAGGTGATGACATGGATCTGATGCTTGAGCTACATCATTAGACTGGTGTCCGTAGATTCTGATGGCAGAGGGCCAGCCCCGACCTCCGTCAATATACAGAGTTCAATCTTCAGCGGCAGAGAACAATGCTTTACATCTTACACAGTCGGCACAATCGAGTCTCTCATCTTTCACATCGTATTTTGGAGCCTCGACTATAGGTCCGAGTGACGATGGACAAATCGAGGCTGCTCATAATCTCGACAGTCCAGTTTCGAAAATCACCAAGGCCTTTGCGCCATATGTGCCAGTCGTAGCCTCCAAGGATGCGAACAGTCTGGCAAAGCGCAAAGGTTTCGCGAACATTTTTGATCTGCTAAGGACTTTTGGTGACAATGTCGAGAGTAAAGTGACTTATAAGGACATCAATGGACAAACAATCACACTAGACAACTTCAACTTGAACTTTATCGAAATGGGCCCGGCCAACAATCTCATCAATTACGGTCAAACAGACATTCAACGACCAGGCCTTGCTCCTGCGTCTACAGTCTATACTCCTGGAGGTGATGTTGTAGCATTGGAGCGACAAATCGAGAACGAAATGCATTCCGCTGGTGAAAACCTGACTCAATCACCAAAGAGTCCCGGACCCGTAGAAACACCTGCTGGATCGACCAGGCATTATGACTCATTCTTCACAAGTCTCTTATCAGGTCTACCAACAAGTCCTCATGAAACTTTCTCACATCCAGTGGCCAGTTGCATAGTCATTTCGTCCCACAATGAAAGCCCGATAGAATCATTAGTCTCCCTGTACAAGACTAGTAGCGAGCAACTACCCTCGTACATCGATCCAGGATTTCTCAGATATTATGTTCTTGTGCATGACGAGGACGAGCATGAGTTGGAGAAGTCGTTAGCATTGTTCTCACGCATGAAGAATAGTTTTGGGACACATTGTTACATGCTCAGGTTAACCTCGAATAGTGTCACCATTCATGACGATGCAGTTCTCGAAGTACCCGTATTCAATCGCAAGTCTGCTCCAGAACGGCTGCGGTCACGTTGGCACGGTAGCAGAATGAACAGTCAATTCCTGACTAATGCCACGGAGGACGAAATCACTAATGACAAAATGCGGTATGTACCATATGTCGATCATGCTGGTCTGGGGAATCTAGTCAGAGAAATGATCACTCAATCGATTGTACCATACATGGAACGATGTATTCACATCTGGAACGATCAAGTTGCCGCGCCACGTAGAGGACTTGCTGGTCGATTCTTCAAGGCCGGTCGCAGCTTATGGGGCAGCTCAAGAAGTACGACACCAACTCATAGCAATGGCAATTACGATCCGAGCACAAGTTCTTATCCACCGAATAGTCCTGAAGCTCAGTTGCGAAAACTTGCTGACTTTGCATTTATGCTGCGCGATTGGAAGACAGCAAACTCGGTGTATGATATGCTCAGGAAGGATTACAGCAATGATAAGGCCTGGAAACATCATGCTGGCGCACAGGAAATGTTTGTAGTTTCGCTGCTACTGATGTCTGCTCCAATAACTTCCCGCATGCGAGCTGAGACGATCGAGCCTACATTGGATTCTGCATTATATGGTTACATGTCTCGTTGTTCAGCTCCGTATTCCGCGCTGAGAGCAATGTTGTTGACGGCTGAGTTACTACGTATTCGTCCCGGAGGGGCCATCGATGATGCTGCAAAGTGGATCATGCGGACCATGGAGTCGAATCTGGTTGGTGAAATGACTCGGGCGCTCTTGGTCGAACGCACATCATATTGCTTTTCCACGGGTGAACGGAGTGATGTAGATCCGAAGATTGAGTCTAATCATGTAAGAATTAGTTATGATGGGTCACGGAAGCGTAAAGCGGCATTCTGGAGTGTCTTGGCCGCCGAGCACTGGTCGACGATTGGAAAACATCGTTTAGCACGTCATGCCATCACAGCTGCACTCAAAGTGTACGGAAACTCTGAATGGATTGCGATACAAGGCACGCTCAACTTGTTGCGAGCTGAAAGTGGATTGGACAAGGAATATCACCTGACTCCACCGGTAGCTGCCGAGTCAAAAGATTCTCCCTTGACTCCGAAATCGTCGAAAACTCCGACATTGCAGCAGGTGGTACATGGTGAAGCGGAACCTCAATTGGATTCTATGAATGATGAGTTTTCCTCGCCCACTACCCCAACAACTCGAATTGAGAGAGTCTCTGAGAGTGTTGCAACATCAATTACGAATGAGGAGGATACTGTTACTCCTCAAAGTCAAGCTCCAGATCCGCAAGAATCGTCCTTGGCCGATTCGTCAAGAGATGAATCGAGTCTGACAATCAAACAACAGACTGCTGAAGAAGTCGACGATCCTTTGAGAATCGAGTGATGTAATAACGTGTTTGCTCTTTTCTCAAAGAATTATTATAAAGTGTATATTTGCATAGCATCTTTCCATCTTACCTATAATGACAAATACATGACTTTCTAGTGCCGACGCTAAATAAAATATATTGGACGCAACTATGCCATTCCCGTACCCTTGTCAGGACTTTCCACGGCCTTCACAGCAACCATTTCCATTGGATTCAGTCGTAGTGGACTGTTCGTTGTCGGGATGAACGTGAGCGAATCTCGTATCGCAGCATGTGGCAGGATGATCCCGTACCTTCTCCTCACCACTGAAATCCATCCTCTCGAAATCCTTCAAGGCGACTTTATCCTTATTGTCCTTGTGCGTCCGACACCCTGCGCACGAACAGTCCTCGCCACAACGACATTGGACGCCCGGTAAGGAACAGCCCGGTACGTCAAAGATTGATTCAAAGTAGTCCGGATCAAAGTCCTCTTCATAGTGATCGATCGACATGAGATTTGATGGTGATGTAGGTGCTGCGACGGCGGCCGTGTCGCTCGACACGGATTGGTCGTTGGTTGTGGCGTAAAAAGTCGAGTAGGTCGGTACGGGGGCGGTGGAATCTGTCAGACCGTATTGACTCAGTCCGATATCCGTCAATGGCATGTCCTTCAATTTTGGACAACAATTCGATGCCTTTGCGATACTTGACTGCTCGATTGGTGTAGATTTGGCGGACTCGATGTTCTGCGGCATAAAGTTTGGGACTTCGAATAAATTGTCCGGCCATATTCCAGGTGGCAGTGGATCCGTGTTGATGCCGATCGATCTTGTCGACCTGGAAATGGACGATGAATTTGCTTGTTGGTGTTGTCGAGGCAGATTCGGCGTTATTGGTGGAGCGCTTGGCACACGTTCGTGAAGGGTGGGCTGTGTATATGGCAGCGGCGACATATTTAATTGTGTTGCATAAGTGATCGGATCAGGTATTTGATGTCTGTGAGAGCCATATGAAAGATCGTCCAAATCACCATTTCTAAATCCATACCCGCGCTCTACGCTTTTCTCATGTAAGAATTGTGCAGAGGGATATGGATCCGCATTTTGATTCCTGATTTGTGTGGCCGAGTTCAAATTGACATTACCGGGCGTGGTCTGAAAGGAATGCAGCATAGATGAAACACCCGAAGATGGTGTCTTTAAGCCCTCGCTGTTTGTACTCGCGGAACTTGTCGAACTGGAGGCCGCTGGCGGAATGTATTGGTATATCTGTACTGGCCCAGCACAAGAGCAGGGCTCACCGCTATGACATTTGCACTTGCTCGTCTTTGACTGTTCCGCCGGTGTCATGCCGCATTCACAACGAGTGTGGCACGACTTGATCTTGCGCAGGTCGCGGCAATGAGGGCATTGAGAAACAGGCCGTCCTTTCTTCCTGATTTCGTATAGTTGTCTGTCGGCGTGCGTACATGAACTGGACCTATGGCCGCGGATGCATGTCGCGCATGCATGCTTGACACCAGAGACAATCATTCGAGTCGAAATGTAATCAAGTCCAGCTAGCTTGACCTATTTGCGCTCATTGTTCATCCATCAATCAGTCACCTGTGCAGCGTTCCGTGAGGTTGTCACCATTGCGAAAGCTTGAGAAATTCGAATGCCCTGGGTTATCTATTCGACGCCGCAAGGTCCGAGCGGTGGCCCATTGCAGATCAAAACCATCTGGGGAAAGCCACTTCTCGGGTAGTTATTTGAACTTTGGCCACACATGATCAATCACTGAAGTCTGGAAGTCCAGGCATATACCTTATTTGTACATACTTCATGCTTGCTGATGACTATAGTCCAACAGATTATGGACAAGTATCGAGGAAGATTCATTCGACTTGTGCTCTTATAGTCAGACGTCCAAAATGGGCAATCATTCCGTCTGTGTGGATAATTTGTGTATGACAGAGCAATAGAAGGACGCAAAACAATCACATCACAAAGCTCGTATTGCATCGTGGACGTAATGCTGAGATTGATATTTCGAGCAGCAAACATTCGCAGAGCAAGCTATTTCATACGGTTGCTTCGTCAGAAACAGGCCACAGCCCTGACAAACCAAAACGTTGCAAACGGTCAGCGATTCATTAGCACGGAATATGAACGTCAACCCACTTTCGGTCAGCCAGTACACAAGACACACCCTCATCTGATTCAAGCCAATGAAGGTAGGTCACCGCTACCGAGACTCGTATAGCACGTTTTGACTTGAAAAGTTACGCCGGGCATCTCTGCCATGGAGTATGATCTGCGCAGGACAAAGTTGATCAGTAGATTGCCTCCTGGCTCAGTCGTCTTCGTTGTCGGCTCAGGCACAAGGTATATGCGTGGAGTGGCATTTCATGAGTTTCGACAAAATGCAAACATGTTCTATTTGACTGGGATCGCAGAGCCAGACACAGCTGTGATTCTCAAAACAGACAATTCTAATAAAGGTTACTCTATGCATCTCTTCATGCAGCCCAAAGACGAGTTTGATGAGATGTGGTATGGATATAGATCGGGTCTCACTGCGGCGACTCATCTGTTCGGAGCGGACGAAGTTGATGATATCAACAAGTTCTCTCGTGTGGCAAGGACCATGCTCGATTCTGCAAAGCACATATATTTTGACAAAACCGCCGGTGGTGATCTTGCAGGATCATGTCACGCTGAGATAGCCGATGTCATTGGCGCAAAAAAGTGCGTAGCTCTGACACCACTCATTCACAAGTTGCGCATCATTAAAAGTGAAGCCGAAATTAGTCTTTTACGGAGAGCTGGTCAGATCTCGGGTCGTGTCTATAATGAGGCCATGAAGAAGGAATGGATCAACGAGGCGGACCTCCAGGCTGAACTTCGCCACGGATGGATCAAGCATGGAGCAGAACGGGAAGCATATGTTCCTGTTGTGGCTGGAGGTGCTCGTGCCGCTTGTATACACTATACCCAGAACAATCGACTCATAAAGCAGGGAGAGATGGTCCTGGTCGATGCTGGTGCAGAGATCGGTGGATACCTGACAGATATCTCTCGTGCTTGGCCTGCTTCAGGCAAATTCTCTGAGCCACAAAAGGATCTCTACCAAGCTGTACTGAATGTCGAAAAGGCATGCATCAAAATGTGTACACAAGATTCGGCACACTCAATTCAAACAATACATATGGAGAGTGTAGAGCTCATGAAGATCGAATTGCGCAACCTTGGTTTCAGTCTTGTGGAGGGCGATGTAGAAAGATACCTGTATCCTCACCGTGTTGGACACCATATTGGTCTAGAGATTCACGATTGTTCATCACTTGGCGGCTTTGAATCCCTGCGAGAAAATCAAACGATTACAATAGAGCCTGGCTGTTACGTGCCATATGATGACCAGTGGCCGAAGCACTTCCAAGGCCTGGCCCTTCGTGTAGAGGATAGTATTGCGGTCGGCAAGGAGGTACCCACAGTCTTGAGTGTTGAGGCGGTCAAAGAAATTGTAGACATAGAAGCATTGCGAGCATAGCATAACATAAAGCACATCGAATTTGGTGCAATTTGTTGTCACTCGTTCGAGTAGATCAAGGCAAGTGCATACCGAATTTATGTCTCAAGTAAAACATCACATGTAGTCATGGACATACAAACGTCAAGCCACTTTCAGTGTCCAGAGTCAAGATTAAACGAGGTAAATGATAGAGATGTACGCAGAGACCCCCGACGCCCACCTGTAATAGTGGACAAAAGGTTGGTAAGTCAAAGCACATTCTATGGGCCGGGAACGCTCTGCTGGCCACTGGGTGGGCTGCAGAGAACAAGTCGCCGTAGCGAAGCCCAAGTAAAGTATTTACTATAAAGTAAGTTCCTCTACTGATGATATGTTAGTTGTATAAGAGGATCGCAAGTGAAAAGGATTTGATATACTCTTCCTTCAGAATTCTCGTTTGAAAAAACACGTGCTCTCGGTACAATCTTCTCACGTTTTCGCGGGAGGGAAGTGATCACTCAAAGTGAGCAGGAGAGCTCTGATCACGTCGCGCGTCCTTGCTGTGGAGCGGCACTAATTCATGCTTCATGCATCATTTCTCAAAGACGCGACAACCTTGGTCAGTCAGTAGTATTGCCACAGCACTCGACAACAGACCAACATTGTTCCTGCTGTAGCCTCGCATACTCGGTGTGGAGAGTCAGTCAGTCAGTCAGTCTAATCTACAATTCTATTGACATAAAAGTACAAGTCTGCGTAGGTACGAATGTCAAATTACCAGAGTTATAACGACGGAGGATATCAACAGACGAATTACAATGCGGGAGGAGGCTATAATTCCGGAGGATTCGTCGCCTCACAAACGACACCAGGAGGGGAGAAAAGAGGTGGAAACAATGCACTGCGTCCGGTAAACATAAAACAGATCCTGGAAGCATCACAATCACATCCAGATGCAGACTTCAAGATCGACGACAATGAAATAAGTGCCCTGACATTCTGCGGCCGAGTCATGAATGTCTCTGCTGCAGCCACCAACACTACATATAAAATCGACGATGGAACGGGTAGTATCGAAGTAAAACAGTGGGTCGACAGCGAACGATCAGGCGAGTCTGAAATTAGAAACGATTCGCACGTCAGGATACACGGCACCCTCAAGAGCTTCAATCAAAAGAGACACGTCGGCGTGACGTCGATAAAGCTGATTACCGACGAGAAGGAATTAAAGTATCACGAGTTGGAGTGTCGTTTTGTTTCCCTCTACTTTACTCGTGGACCAATCGGACAAAATGGAGCGGCTGGTAATGCCAACAACAACAACAACTATGGAGGAGAGAGTCATGGAGGAAACGAAACGTCGGAATTGTCTGGCAAATTGGCACAGCTGGATCCATTCAGTAGACGCGTGATGGAAGTCATTCACGCGAGTCCAGACACGAATGAGGGCATCAACGTGAGGACGTTGCAGGGAATGATTGGTGGAGGTGGTGGGAACCTCTTGGCCACGATCGAGAGTTTAAAGGAGGACGGACACTTGTACACTACCATTGACGAAGATCACGTCAAATCCACCATGATATAAGGGGGAGGGATATTTTGTGTATATAAAGAATGAATTGAAAAGAATATATAAACATTGACGGGCAAGTAATCTGTGATTGATAAACGGTGGGAGGACTATACTAGAATGGCGGATTGGTTCATGGTATGTTGGACTTCCTTCATGTACAGGTCCACATGACCACTCAACCGTCCAAACTCGGCATTGACGCTCTCGACATCACTAGCCACTTCCTCACGGAGCTCGAGAATCTTGGTTTGGAGGGACTCGACGAGGGCCTTTTTCTTGTCCATTTCGATATCGATTTGCATCCTGTCTTCCTGCACCGACCGTCTCTCCTCCGTAATCTTTGCCATTCGAGCACGCGTCGACTCTCGCTTTCCCTCGAGTTGTCTCGTCGCCCTCGCCAACTTTTCCTCGGCATTGGTCAATTGTCGCTGCAACTGTGTATCGCGCACCGACAACTCTCGTACCTCCAACCGTTTCTGGTCCACCAGGTCCTCCAAATGAACCACGCGTTTATGTGCGCCATCCACCCTGTTCAATTCCGACTCGCACTCTTCCATCAACTTGATACAGGATTGCACGTCACTCTCCAGCGTCGTCAGAATCTCAATCTTGGCGTGCAACTCGCGAGCCTTTTTGCCCTTGTCGTTCAAAGACGACTTTTCGTTGGTCAGTGAAGAGGACATTTCGGATAATTGCTGCTTCAACTTTTCTGGAGAGTGCACGATCCTGGACTTGATCTTTTGAATCTCGCGCTCGGTGTTTTGTTTGAGGATGGCATAATTGTCGAGACGTGCGGTGAGCTCTTGCTTCTCCACCTTTAATTTATCGTACTCGGTCATGGTCGCGCCCTCGATCCTCTTCAAATCGTACAACTCATTCGTGAGTGCTTCGTTGGTGGCTCTGGCTTGAGCGACCATCGGCTCTTCCTTTATCCTCCTCACTTTCAAGTCCTCCACACGTCTGATGAAGGTCTCATTCTGTTCCAGTAGCTCGTCATGTTTGATTTGATATGCTGAAGCTTTCGCCGTAAACTTGTCATAGACTTCCAATTGCTCCTCCCTAAACTTGGCGAAATTGATAATGGCGGAAAGTATGCGACGGACTCTCAGCGCATCGGGCTTCGTAATGTCCTGCAGACTGAACTGGGGAAATCCGACCTCCCTCATGAGCTTGTGTAGGTGCTGGTAAAAGACCATGAGAAGCATACTATCGGCATAAATGTCAAAGTGATCCGCTTCCCCTGCGCAAGCTTCGACGGATAAATCGAAAAACTCCTTTGTCGCGCCCATGAGAATGTCGGCAAAGGCACTGTATACCAATTGCATCTTGCCTGGTGTCGGCTTCTCCAAGTCCATCGCAATCATAGGGATGCCCAATTCATTCATGCATCCGAGAATTTCATCGTTTTGTAGCATTGGAAAGGCCCAACTTGATCCTCCATTGACGCTCTTGTCCATCTCGACGATTCCAAGCTAGAGAATACAGAGACAAATGAGAAGGAGATGTCTTCTTTGTGTAGTCGCAACAGGTGGGTCGCAATGTTTTGATTCGACAGATGATGCACTTCACTTTTGTTTTCGTGCGCGCTCACTAAAAAGTCACGTGAATGGTGATTTTACGTGCTCTCTTCACCCAACAACAAATCTACCGGCTTTTGCAATTGTAGAAGTGTTTGTTGATGCACACGATACTATCATTACATCCTGCTCTACAATCTGGAGAATACTTAATGTACACTATATCGGGTGTCAAGATAGCTCATAAAAATACGCCGACTGCATCAGTGATTGAGCTCATTCTGCATTTCACCCAAGACTTTTTGGACCATCTGCTTGCTCACACTCTCGAATCCTCCTCCACTGATCCTGACGGCCTGCCACATCTCTCGCACTGTCACTTCAACTTTTGCCGTGTCCGACGCAAACATGTCCTGCATAATCTCTTGCAGCCTGACTCCAAGGTTCCACACACCAACGACCGAGTATGTTCCTAGATCGACGTCAAGACAGATGACGGATCCATCACGAACGAGTTCTGCCAGACATGCATTGATTGTCCGGTATTTTTGACTAGAACTAATCTTGAGCGAATCTGCCAATGGTCGAGAGTCGAGCCCTGCAATGTCCACATACGTCTTCGTCCTCTTAGCAGTTACACATGATACTGCCTGCTCCACTTCTTTCGCCAATCTCAGTTGAGCTACAGAAAATGTCCTTATTCCGTGTCGAGCGAAATAATGCAGAAAGACTAATTTCAAATTTCGTAGCGTATGCTGAGCGACATCTAGCAGCGAAACATCTAGACCGGCTTCAGAGATGAAAGATTCCTTCTTACGTGCGTGCGCAAGTGCCTTGACGTTTTTCGATTGTTTTGAATCATGAGTGCGAGTGACATCCTTTGTCCGGACGGTCGAAGTTATCGTACTGTCATTGGGTTTAAGAGCATTTGAGTCGCACAGCCAGGGTATATCGAGAACTGTTTTGCGTAGCACAATTCGTTCTTGCCAAGCTTTCCACTCGAGGCTGGGATCACGTAAAACATCGATTTTGTCTGCAATCAGTTGAAGCTCGCTCTTGTAGTCGACGACAAGCGTGCCCTTTACTCGGAGTAGTTGGCCGACGTCCACGGAGCAGAAATTGTGTTCGGGATCAAGTTCGATTGACTCCGCTACCTTGTCTCGAATGCTTACGTTTATTGTCGACCCACTGCCATCATCGAGTTCTATCTCCGCAAACGAGGATCGGATGTTTATGCCTATGATGATACCAACAATCTGAATCCAACGAATAGGATGATTTTTCCAGAAGCGCGCCTTCGTGCCCTCGAATCCATCAAGACTTCTCAGTCTATGACAGTCACTGATGAAGAGCTTCACCCAAGACTTGTACACCGGAGACAAAGCGAAGTATTGCGGCTCATAGTATTGGTAAATCTCAGCTTGTTCCACATCAGTCATACATTTTTACTTGTGAATGATGATGTTTCAATCAATCTAGATACAGAAAGAAGCTTTTTCCTCTAATACGCGCAGCTTGTAGTCATCGTTAGGCTACATTCGTTTTATGATTGAACATTAATGTGTCAACGAGTGCGACCTTCCTTTATTGCCGAAACGTCGCTTGGTTGCCAGAAGTGGAAGGCAGACCCGTACTGATCTGATCAGTAGTGGTCTCGAATCATTGTTCAGGTCACCTTGTGATAAACATGTGCGCTTCTTAAGTGTGCAATCATCTCCTGTGCTCGAGCTTCATGATAGAACATCAAGTAGTCAAGCGTGATCGATGAGAGAATATATGGCGATTCAAGCATGCGGCACTATAGAAAGTCAATGACAGTAGTGTCAGCGTTTGTGCTGCCAAATGCATTTGTCGCTGGCTCTATGCAACATTTGATGTCTCTCATCAATAGGCTACGATATGACTGCACCGGGATAGGAATCTGCAGGTTACAAGCTGCGCCTCTTCTTGAATACTGTGATATGTTGTCATCTAGATTTATTTCTTCTTCTGTCACTCAACTAAGTTAGCATTGCTCATATGACATCTATGTCGTTTGTATGCAGCTCGTGCCTCGCTTGGTAGCTCTCGAAAGACATGCATCAGTGACGCAAGTGACATGCGAAATGTCTTAGCGTGATTGTTCTCTGAAAAGACAAATCGCCATATGGTTCCTGAGATCATATATCGATAGATGAACATGCCTAGAATAAGTCGACTTGTTCCTGTAGTCCTATTGCAGGCTGTTATGGGACAAGTGATATTCAATCAAGTGTTTCTTGTTCAAGCGTTTCTTCAATTTCTATCACGGGTGCCCGACATATAGGACACATCCGATTTGTCTTGATCCAGCTAAGCAGACACTCCTCGTGATATATATGGTGGCAATTAAGATCCACAAGTGTTTCACCATCTCGATAGTCGTCTTGGCAGATGCTGCATTCTTCCCCAATCTTGCTGCCCGCGAGGCCCGCTGCACCTTTCTCGAGCTGAATTCGGCGTATTTGCGCGATCGCCGCGTCGGTCGCTGGAGCTAAATTTGACTGGGGATTTCGATTCATCAACTCTGATATAATATTGTCGAATGTTTCGCCAGATGCATAACCAGTACGTCCCGGTACAGATTCCAGAGCTTGCGAAAGAACATTTGCTAAGTCCGGGAAATTGCGGATTTCCGGAATGCCCTGGAAAGTCTGATTGTGACCGAAGTGCCATCCCAAGGGTAGTGGCAATTGCTGAGATTGTGGTATGCTTGTGTCCTGCTCTCGAGACCCGTCAGAGGGCGCGGTATTGCCACTCGATGTGCCAAAGGAGAAGGTAAAAGAAGACCCTCCTGGACCATGAGTGGTTCGAGAGTATGTGGAATTTCCCAAAGGACTTGGGGTTGCGCGTCCCTGAGGAAACTGACCAAACATCTGAGAGAAAAAGTCGTTGAAAGGTGGTGGTTGTGTTCTTTCAGCATATTGTTCCGCGGCTTCATTTGTGCTAGTACTTGGCGTGTGTTGCGGTGACCCGGCATCCCTGGTCGCTTCATCATTCGCTGTGTTAATTGAGTTGGTCAACCCCGTGGGCAGGATCGAACTGAGTAGGGACGACAACATGCCAGGGAGGCCAGGTACGCCAGTATTATGACTACCATCGGGCTGCGCTTGCCGATTAGGATCTGTAGGTCTATTGCCGGGAACCACGGGCGAGCGCTCGACTTGAACAATTTCTACGAAGTCAGACTGACATTGTCCGCAGGCAAGCTGGTCGTTGTTTTGCGGTGTGAATGCATCGCAAGCGAAGCAGTGCAATAGAGTCTCCGACATTTCGATGGGAAGATGCTGCGAAAGGCTCCGGCACTACTCCACAATCACGATGTTGGTTGGTCTTGCCATGCGCAACAACTGGAATAAGACTCCACTAATCGAGAATGAGATTCCTATGCTACTGAAGCACCGGGCCACGAAGCCGGAGAGAGGTTTCTTCACCACCGTCCAAGAGGAAGAAGGTGCAAGAGACGAAATGAAGGAGAGGGATGCATATGATGAAGGATCCTCTCGAATAATTGGTGGCCAAATGACCCACAACTGAATTGGTGGAGCTCAACCCCCGTATTCACGCTTCTCCGCTAAATGGTGGATTTCCCACAACTGACATTCAAAGGCATCATCATCATCATCATCATCATCCACTGTGAGAGACAGGATCCCGGTACAGAAAGACCGGCAACACTGTAGAGAGCTGGAGCTCAGGCACCCCAACCGAGGATTCACTCCATATATATTGTATATAAGCAGCAAGTTCCGAGGAGGTGATCGGATCGGACCGTTGTCGAGTTTATCATGTCTCGGACACTAGTTCGTTACACGATACCTCTTGATTCAGAAGGCCGGACTACACATCGGCTGGGTGTCAATTCTCTTGTTATAGATCCTACAGAATCTGGAACACTCTATAGCGGTGGAAGAGATGGCATTATATCAGCATGGGACCTGAAGATGGATATATCGAAGGCTCCCAGTAGATATGATGATGATTCGGACGAACTTACAGTGAATAATATCCGCGGAAGTGCTGCTCATCTGCGTGGCGTACAGGCACATACGAATTGGGTTAATCAAATCGCGATATCGTCAGACTTTCGAAAGATCTATTCATGTTCAAGCGATACCTTTGTCAAATCGTGGCGTCCCCACTCGTCTAGCCACGACAGATCAGATACTCTAGGCTCGCATGGTGATTATGTGAAGTGTCTTGTAACTTCGCGAAGGCCTGACGAGTACGTTGCGACCGCGGGTCTTGATCGAAGCATCATGTTCTGGGATACCGAAGGAAAAGGTGAGCGGATGCGCATCGATTCTCAGAGCGTTGATGGAGGAATGAAGCAAAGCATATACTCGTTGACCTCGGGGCCTGATCTCATAGTCTCCGGAGGAATCGAGAAAGTGGTTAGAGTCTGGGATAGCAGGTCGGGCACGCGTGTTGCAAAGTTCATTGGCCATACAGATAATGTTCGAGCATTGATGTGTTCCGAAGACGGCAAGTTCTTCATGTCCGCCTCGTCAGACACGACGATCAAGATATGGGATCTGACAGCTGGTCGTTGCTTACACACATTAACGACACACTCTGAACCTGTGTGGACTCTACTTTCGGATCATCCACAATTGGCTGTGTTTCATGCTGCTGACAAGTCTGGCCTACTGACCAAAACCGATCTCAGGCCTCAGTCTAGTGGAAGAAACAATCCAGAGACTGTCGCAATCTGCAAGGAGTCCAGTGGGATCAATTCAATTGCTCAAATTGGTGCCCATCTGTACACAGCAACGGCCTCATCGAGCATAAATCGCTGGGCTGACCACGAGAGTGTCTCCTTGGATCCATTCGACGACGATGCAGATACTGCTTTGGTCAGAATCAAATCTGTCAGATCCGGCGTATCAACCGCAGGATCCCACGCACTTCGTCGTCACTCATCAACAGGACAACACAAAAAACCACCAAAGTTTGTCCTCGGCAATAAGCTTATGGCACCAGCAACGGCCCATTCGACCGGTCAAATGCTGAAGGCGGAAGGCTCCAGGCGTGTGTCACTTTGGTCGCACGCTTCTGTGGTCAGCTTAGCCCTCGAAGATGAAAGGACTCAAATTGTGTCCCCAGAGATTCTGGAACCCATTAACAGTGCACCAGAATCGGTCATCAATGGCCAGGCCGGCTTACAAGCACATATTATGCTATCTGATCGCCGCCGTGTTCTAACTCGAGATTCTGCAGGTCATGTCAAGCTTTGGGACATCACACAATGTCGTCAAATATCTGATTTTGGTAAGGTTGATATCGCTGAAGTAGAAACACAGCTACAAACCCCAATAACGATCGGAAGTTGGTGCTCAATTAACACACGAGTTGGTGCCTTGACGGTCGAGTTGGATCCGCGAAATCTCCTTGATGCGGAAACATACCTCGATGCCTTCTCATCAAAGCAAGATCTAAATTTTGAAACTCGCAATCAGCGCTTCAACATTGGCAAATGGATGCTCAAAAATCTGTTCACGGGCGTCATCGAGGCGCAAAAAGCAGCTGAACGTACGGATGCGACTAGGCTCAAATCCCGCAAACCAGCGAATCTCAATCTTGGGGATTTGTCAGTCAGGACACCCATGGTCGCGAATGATACCAGCGGGACCCCTCGAGGCGTGCAATCACCTGCATTTGGATCAAGAAATCCGTATGCTTCTGCAATGTCTACTCCTGGAGCTTCTTTCGGTCTGGCAACACCCGCACCTACTTATAATCCAAAGACCAATGGAACTGGTCATCACTCTCAAGGATCATTGTCATCTGTTGGCTCAACCAAGGACACCACGGCCAGTCCCACAACTCCCGGAGACTATTTTTCCAGTCCACATGGTAGCAAGGACCCAGATGCAACGCCTCTTGCGAACGATACACAGACGACCAATAGCTTGCCGAAGACCCCTGGTGGTAGCAACTTAATGAAAAACATGAAATGGCTACGGTCAAGCAAAACGCCCAAGACACCTGTAGCTGACACTAAAAAAGCACCGGCGGCTACTAGTCCTTCGTTGGCTATTCCGGATACACAAGTACTACAGGCTCAGAAGGTTCCTCTGAATTTCAAGGAGTTCGTCGCCCTTCAACGTAAAGTATTCTTACAAAGCAAGAAAGATTCTGTGCAGTCTTCTAGTGAACCTCCGTCGTCATGGATACAACCTCTCGAAGCATTACCGGAACTACAAATTCCACCTAATGTAGGACTTTCCATCGCAATCTTCAAACCAGGCGAGGGCGAAGCCAAAGACATCTATCGTGGTGAGGTTGGCACCATTGGAGAAGATCTTGAAATTGTTTCTGAATATCTACCTGTTTGGCTTGCACAGATCCTGCTCCTGAATGAGCCTCCTCTGGAAATGCAGAACATCGAGAGCAACAAACATTACTTTTCTTTTGCGCCTCATATCAATTCCAAGTTACCGGATCCATTCAATTCTTCGCCCACAAATCTCATGCGTCTCGGTGCTGCCCGTTCATTGAGGATTCGCAAAGCATTGACCTACATCAGTCAGCGATTACCAGCTGACCTTGTACAACGCGAAGGACAAGGCAACAAGGAGGAGGACTGGCTGGAAATCATTGTCGGCGGGTCTGTTGTTGACCCGGATTGGACATTGCTAATGACTCGTCGACATCTATGGAAGCAAGGTGGAGATATGAAATTAGAGTACAAATTGAAAACTGAAAATTGAATAGAAGCATGACATTGGGATGTATGGATATATGGACTTTGTGGAGTAGTTGGACACATGTAATGATTAGACTATTCCATCATTAACGACCTAACACTAATGATAATTACACTATCTATTGGGTATTGCCGACTATGTTTCTTGCGGTATTTGAAGTTTTATTTGTCTCCATAATTAAATCGGCGATGGAGCACTCCGATATTTTTTGATTGTGTTTTAGTGTATGTCAGGGCTTGATTTGTTCGCTTCACAGCATACCCAGCCCCAAGGACGCCATGGATTACATTCTATACACAATTGTAAGGCTTGCTTTCGTATACATATGCCGTGCAGACGCACGACGTGAATATCGAGCGCCGTTATAACACTGCTTTCTGCGCTGACATCGATCTTGATTCGCAGCAGCAAACTGCTTCTGCACAATAAGTACTCGAGAGGGCCGATAAATGCGTTGACATGTCCTGATAAGTGCATCGTTGCACATTTCGACGTCTCGTGAGCACTGTCTGACACACTAGAGATCAAGTCCGATAATACATATATGCGTGATCAATTCTCGCGCCATTGGTGACCACAGCTTGTGCACTTGTAAAATGTTGTCATCTGATTAGTTGAGCATGAGGAAGAGGCATCAGACACTGGCAACATACCGGTTCATCCGCAGATCGAATTTGAAGCTGGAAGAAGTAAGCGCGACCCTCACCCTCACAATCTTTATTTTGACATTGAGCTGATGTGGTGTCTACATTGTCCCATGATCCTTCACCGCCGAGTACATCATCCACTTCCTTCTGTTTCATTGTCTTGCGATTGTAAAGCTGTGCATCAATCAATATTCGAGGTTCCATAGAAGTGAAGGTCTGCATACGTGCTGTTCGATTGGAAACTGATAAGGACAAGTGCGACATTCGAATCGGTTCATACCCGTCTCGGCGATACCTACAAGAAGGTGATTTCCACAAGCTGAGCCGATTAGTGCCCTGACAATGCTCTCAAGTTCTAGACTGACTTGGACAGAAAGTCGGCATTTTCGCAGACAAGTTGCAGCAAGACCTCTGTACAGAAAGGCGCCAATAAATGAGGGTCTTTTATATCCCTTATGCCGTCAAGGAGTCCAAGGATCGACTTGTAGGTATCATCAGCTGCAGACGCGGCAGTATACGTACCGTATGGACTGGAGATGCAGGAGCGAACAGATGAAATTTGTGTGGCTTTAGACTTGTCCAACGCCAAATTTAATGCAACAGAGCCTTATTCATCATACGCCAAGCCAATTTTGCACTCACCTACTCCTGGTTGTATCATTCATTCTATCAACATCGATGGTGTCTTGTCACCTTTAGAATTGGTTTGATCATTATATTTGCAGGTAGACGAGACGACAAATGACATTTGATACAGTGCTGCGCATAAAAAGAAAGAGGACGGATGATGCACTGAAAGTCTTGCTCACAAGTGATGTTAGTGAGCCACAAGGCAAGAAACAACGTGTATGGAAGTTGTCTCGCTCAGCAGATGCCAATGGCATACCGATACCCATTGCGGTACGAAAGACAAATCAAGAACAAAAGGAAGTCGATCTGCCAGAACAACCCTCGACTCCTCCGCGATTTAGCGTAAGGAAGCGCAAAGCGAGCGAGTCATTTGGTCCAAAGAAATCGCAACGCATCCTCGATCTTGAGCGTGAAGAGAGCAAAAATCAAGATAAACCGATCCGCTCGCTAGCTGAATCTGATGCTCTAAACGCTATGCTGTCCGAATACCTTGGTGCAAATGACCTGACTCAAACATCAGTCTCAAGCTCGGATGACGATTATGTCTACGACATCTACTATCCACAGGCCACAACGCAGGCTATCGAGGAAGCTACGGCTGCCTTGAGGTCAAATTATGGTCTTCTGGAGCATTTTGATTGGGAAGGCTCCACTCAATTGGTTGTTGATGACGATGACCGCGAATCCGCGGGTGAAGAAAGTAATGACAGCAATGCGGAAGACTGGGCGGGAAATGACTATCCTGATGAGGAAAACTCGATGCATAGCTCCGATGAAAGCATTGTGTATCATGGATCCGATAGCGAGAATGATGAGTCCTTCGATAGAAATGACTGGGACTAGCATCTCACAGTACCCGGACCGCACTTCCGAAATGCTTAAAGCAGGTCAGAGCGCCAAAATTCAATATGTGGCTTGTATGATGTTTCCATCAGTACTGAGTGAGCTACAGATCTGTACAAGAGAGTCCTCACTCGGCATACCATCGATGTGAAACATTTGCAATGGCCTTTAGTTGAAGTCATGAGACGTGTCGGAAACCTGCAGTGAATGCAAGATGTGGTTTCCTGTGGTATATCACTCCTGGCTTGTCTCTATGATGATGATCTGATCTCTGAACGACGCAAGGCGCCTTCCTACGAGGATTGTATCGTACATTCAAGATGATGTTCATATATATCTACGCCATAACCATGTCCACTGTTGTGCGTGCAGGAAATTCGACAGCCAGCATATCCTCAAAGCTCTCTCAAACAACTGCAACTTCGTCCACCCTTGAAGCAGTACTACATGCAATTCCGATCTTGTCAATAGCGTCTTCTTCTGTCACGATCACTTCCGAATCATCATATATACAGTCATCCAGCGCAAGTGGCACGGATATCCCAGCAACGAGCACTGTGTCTGAATCGATGACCTCTTCAACAAGCATTACTACGACAGGACCTTCTTCACCATCGGAAACAGATGATAGCTCTACTGAAGATTCAATCACCAGTAGCGATATTGCAATCGATTTAGGCTCCCAGTCATCAGAAGCTGATATGACTGCTGCCTCGAGTGCCGACGATTCAGACACAACTGCAGATGTGACCGCACAGCTCAAATTAGGTTTGAGAGCACCTGGAGACAAGAATGGGCCTTTTTCATATTGGAAGGCTATGGCGAAATTCAACTCCAAATTAACGTTACAAGAAGCTTTATCCGCCTCGATTCCCGTGACTAGCAAAGCTTTTGCTGGTTCTTCAAGTCCTCAAGGGGTCAAGGCTGGAAATCTGCTTTCCACGATGGGCTTTGCTGCATCTACTGGCGCTTCTGATGATTCTCAATGGCTCACTGAATTGCAGATTGGGACGCCGCCACAGACACTACTGCTCAACTTCGACACTGGATCTTCTGATCTTTGGGTCTTCTCTACTGATCTGCCCGTCGCTGAGAGACAGAAGCAAGTACTTTACAACCCGGCAAGCTCCACATCAGCCTTGGCTGCACCCTCGTCGACGTGGAATATCACATATGCAGACGCTTCAGGCGCATCTGGATTTGTGGGTGTCGATACTGTCATACTTGGAGGCAAAGCGATAACGAATCAAGCTGTAGAAAGGGCTACACACGTCTCCAAAGATTTCTTTTCCTCGCAAATGGCATCTGGCTTGCTTGGCTTGGCATTTTCCGCTATCAATACTGTCAAGCCAAATCCAGTGATCACACCCATGGAAAACATGATTAAACAAGGACTCATTCAAAACCCTATATTCTCTGTGACACTGAAAGATTCAAATTCGAACGCCACTGGACGTGGAGGTCATTTCACGTTTGGAGCGCTTGACTCTTCTTCATACAGAGGCCAAATCACATATGCTGCAGTGAACACTTCCCAAGGATTTTGGCAAGTCAACTCGCCATATTTTAAAATTGGCCGGAATGGTAATCCAATTCCAAGGAATGCTCAAGCCCTGACTACAACGACAAAAACAAATGCGAGATCGAACGTACTGTGGAGTGATCAGTCTAGTGACGCAACCGACTTGAACGAGAGCACTGGCGCACTATCCGTGCTGAATGCTGACAGTATAGCTTCTCAAATGTTGAAGCTGGGGATCAAGACTGTTTCCCGAGCCACAAACGCCGGTGGACTCCAGCAGCTGGCTATGCCGGAACACGCAGCCATTATCGACACAGGAACTACCCTGATGCTGGTCGACGACAGGACGCTGTTGACGATCTACAATTCTGTTCCGGGAGCCGTGTTCAACCAGAGTGTGGGCGGATATACGCTGCCTTGCACGACAACGTCGCCCGATACGTTCTACATGATTGGAGATTCCTTCTTTGGCATACCAGGGAGCAGTCTGCCTTTTGCACCACTAGACCATGGCATGTGCTTTGGAGGCATACAGAGTCGCGGATCGTTTCCCATGGACATTTACGGGGATACTTTCATCAAGAACAACTACATCGTGTTTGATCAAGGACCGAATCCAAAGGTCGGGGTTGCCTATCGTCCCGACATTGTGTATAGCACAACATGATTGAATCAATGAGGAGAGAACTTGTTTATAGACAGAGGCCGAAACGTCATGATGCGGGAGATGAGCATGATCAAGGGCGACGGGCTCGCTAGTGTGTGCTTGTCCGTGCATGGAAAGGTCAAGTCGACGTGTGCACAATCCCACAGGTGACAAGATCAATGCAAATCTGTAACTCTTGGAGATTAGCCAAAACACTCCCTGCAGAATCACCGAAACATACAGGCAATCAAGCATAATGTGGTCACATTGACTATCAACCGTATAATCACTTGTATATATAAGCTTGATTCTGATTCTCCCTACACTTCTGCTGCTGCATTTGATGCACAGAAGTTAGTTGCTCTTCTGCAGATTGGAGATCACCAGACAGGGTAATCTTCGGATATATCGCATGAAAAAGGGCTGTATTTCTTGGCTGAATTGCCCAGTTCTGATTGGTTGACATCGATGAAAATGAAGTTCCTTGATTGGCTGGTTGATGCGAAGAGGGAGGATTTGTTGCCAAGAAGAAGCTGATCAGACCAGCCGTTGATCTCATCTTTGAACCCTCCAGCTTCTGGACTCTCAACTCCAGATTCTCTCACTCTTGCTTTGCTCTCCGTGTCTCAGATGTCCTGAGACAATCATCCCCTTCAATCCTGCGAACATTCATTCAGATATGTTGTTCAGTGAATGCTCCTACGCTCTACTGTCCTGAGGAATAGTCGTCTTCATCGGCGTATCGGATATCCTTGCACAGATAAGAGAACAGTGAATAACTACAAGATCAGCCACGCCGTACATCTTCATCTGTCACAAAAATCTGACACTATCGTGTTCCACCTTAAAATGTCCACTCAACTCGAAGAACCAACAGAGCCCTCATTCGATGCACGTCTACAGAAAGCTTGGGATAAAGGTATCTGTAGTGGGGAGGTTGTCTACTCAAAAGCTACTTCAAAGCTAATGATGGAAGACAGGATACCATTCGAAGCTCGGTATCTACCATGTCTGGACAAGAAACCGACCTCGCGATCTCCTTCTCCTGAGCCGGATTCGAAAGAGAATGGCGGTATCGGGGAACAGTGTGAAGCGATCGAGCGTGATCCTGGTCCTCGCAAGGAGTCCACATCACAAGCCGATCCATTTGCTGCTCCACGAGACAACGTCGTGCTCGAGCTCGAGGACTATACCTGTGTTCTGAACAAGTACGCTCTCGAAGAAGGTCACTTCCTTGTCGTGACCAATGAATTTTATCCTCAAAAAGGTCTCCTCCGCTCAAGCGACCTGGAAATGATCTATGCCACCCTCACGAGATCGAAGGATAGACACTACTGCTTCTTCAACGGTGGTGTCTTGGCCGGCGCGTCTCAGGAGCACCGACACTTCCAGTTTCTGCCCGTTCCGGAGCTCAAAGCACCTTGTTGGCCTGATCAGATCTACCACAACGACACCAAGACAACCGCCATTGCCAGTCATCCCGATATACCTGCCCATCATTTCCTCTTACCTATCCTCAATCACGCGACAGATTCACTGCTAAAGACATTTGAGAGACTACACAGCGCCGCTCAAGAGGCGATAGGGACCACGGATCTAGATATGCCCTTTAACTTTCTTATGACGACCGAGTACATGCTCTTATTCCCTCGTCGGAACGAGGAATGGGACAGACATCAGATTGGCGTAGGCGGCACCTGTCTCATCGGCTCCATCATGGTGAGCAAGGAGAAGGATCTGAAGGTAGTCGAGCAGTTGGGAATCCGACAAATGCTGGCCTATGTCGGCTTCCCAAAAGGACAAGTAGAAGAATAATCGAAAAAGAGAGATGTACCCACGTTGTTAATCATCTCACACCGACAGGTTTCGACTGTGATGTGTATACAGCAACTTTTAAAAGGTCATTTATATATATTTATACTTAAAGGAATAGATGAATAGAATCATTCGAAACTCCCAAGACTAGAGCGCTCGCTTGCTCGCAAATTGACACGCTCATTGCGCGATACTACAAAGCTCAGAATTAGACTAAAAGATGACATCGTCTTCTTGTTCTGCGTCGGCCATTACATTGGTCACCTCGTACCCATTCTGTTTCCGGTCCTTGTTTGTCTCATCGCGCTCGCTGGCGGCCTCTTCTGCTTCCTTGTGTTGCTGTTTCTTGCTCTGTACCTTTTTCAACCTCACGAAATCCTCTCGATCGAGTTCCTCGAGTTCTTGTTGAATGTACTTGATTGTGTTTTCGGCCTTGGGAATGATGACGTGCTCGATGGCGTTGACTCTTCTGTTGGTGACTTTGATGACTTCATCCAGAATGACAAAGGCGGTCTATCGTGTGTCAGCCAGCAAAAAGTGTGTTGCATGCCCACAAAGAGATGAGAATGAGGAGGAGAATAGACGTACCTGTAGAGAGGCGAGTTCGACGAGCGTCTCGACTGCTTTCGTGTATACTTCCCTGGCTTTCTGTACTTGCTGCCCTCCTCGTCCGAGACCAGTCATGGTGAATTCATTCTCCCCTTCTTTAAAAGTCTCAAAGGTGGGCAACAAGACACCGCTGACGTTTTCCTGCTTGGCTTTGACTTTGAAGCGGGCATTCTTGACGGACTCTTGGACTTGGAAACCGACGTCTGAGCCGGCAGAGTACGTCACTTCCGCGAGACTGAATGCCGCAATCTGCATCACGCGACCCATCTTGCGTTTCGCTTCGTCGATTCGTCTCGTTATCTCTCGGAACCGCTTCGTGAGTGCTTCCGCTTTACGTTTCAATAACGAGTGGCCCGATTGTGCGCCTTTTAGTTTGGTTTGCATCGAGCCCAGTGCCATTCGTGTGGGAAACACCGGTCTGGTCAAAGTCAGTCTGGGCAATTCCCTACATGCTCTGTACGACTTGTCGACTCACTCTCTATCTTTGCCGGACATTGCGCTGCAATCAGTGCTTTATGCAACCTTGATTTTATTTGCGTCAAATGTGTAGATGTAGACGAAAGAATGTCAATATATGTGAGTATAACCAACCAGGTGCCTTGATCGTTGTATCGATGATAGCTGGTGAAGTTGAATTCACTTTGTCGTCACTTGTCTGGCGTGCAATCCAAGTTCAGTTTGGGAGATTGCGAGCTAATCTTATCGATTACAATATTGCTCACCTCAACTTTCTACTGTAGCACTTGTAACATTCAATTATAGCGCATCCTCAATTCCTTTCTACACTTCATCGTAACTCTACAACGTCTGAATTGATGCTTGTGCATGTAGTGCACCATTACTGTAGATTGCTCGCATGCATAATGCTATACATGATGCCCGCTAACCCAACCAAAGTCCGAGGACTATAATCTACACTCTTCCGTTCACGCTGAATGGAAGCAGTCCTCTGCCCAGTCCTCTGCGACCGCGTATAGTGCGTTGCTTCATTTGCTCTCCCAGCTCGATACTCCATGGGTCTTCACCCGCTACTTTCTTTGGAGGATCTGGGTACTTGAATGGTGAAGTCATTGTGACGATGACTCTTTTACTTGACGCTGGACGCTTCCAAGGTAATCTAGTCTTCATGTGTAGATTCGCGCGACGTTGAGCTGATGTCCCACGTTGTAATTCGGATTGTTGTATCATAACCTTGACGTTCGTTGTGACTAGCCCATAGAGATTGTACAAGTAGTCTCGAACATCAAATTTATTTGTGTTGAGGGGGACGTGAAACATCGCTTGGTTAGCAGGCAACGATCCTGAACCCCGTACTAGTGTATATACGCTCGTAGGAAGGAATATCTTGTTCTTTCCCATCTTGAAAGGAGCAGCCATCGAGGCAGCCATGATTGATAGTGGCAGCAAGTGATAGCAAGAACTCAAGAATAGCCCGTATTTAGTATAGTGATTGTCGACTGGAAGCCTGAAATCGAGCAGTTACGAGCACGGGTTGTCGTTGTTGATGATTCGCTTGCGCAAGACAAATTTGAATGAATGTCTTCCCTATGGATGCTACTGTATGGCATGGATGTAATGGTTTCCAAGGTCGTATAGACAGCGGACAGAAATTAGATGCGATTAAGACACGTGTACTTGAACTTCCGATTTTGACGCGAAACGCGAATTTGTGGGTTAATTCATCTCACGCCCGTCCAATGTCAATTCAACGACAACCTGCTCCGTTATGCTATAGCAACACTTGTCAAAGTAGAGACTATTGTAGCACTCTGGACGTGTCAAGCTCGACAGTTTTATCGCGAAGCGAGCCAACTACACCTCCGTATTCTTGTCCGTTCTTGTTCGCGTTGAATAGTCCTTCAACATGTCGTCAGTTGGCCAGATTCCCTCCTCGACCGCGCCGCAACCATATGAGCGTCATCCTCCTTCACAAGGAATGCATTCAGATATGGAGTCCGAGGGCGACGAAGATCGCGAGAATGCACCACTTCGGAGGAGGCCGCGAGATCCACTTGACAAGCAGATCCCAAAAGTCTCTGACACGACAGGAGAGAAGATCAAGGAGGCATTCGAGAAGTTCTTGAGGGAATATCAAGACACAGAACTCAATCCGACACCCAGCGCAAGCACACAGAACGAGAAATTTTATATAGCGCAAATCCATGCTATGAGGCAATTCGAACTCACAACGATCTATGTTGACTACGAACATCTGGCCAACTTTGATGATGGTGTCTTGGCAGAAGCTATAGTCGCACAATATTATCGCTTCTCACCTTTTCTCATTGCAGGCTTACACAACCAGATACAGAGGATAGAGCCTGCTTATTTCTCCACACAAATCAATTCACGAACAGGTTCATCCACGGCATCATCGAAGTCTGCGACTGAGAAGAGCTTTGCGATTGCCTTCTATAATATGCAGAATATCTCCAAGATAAGAGATCTGAGGACAGAACGTATCGGCCGCTTGTTATCCGTTTCTGGCACGGTGACTAGAACATCCGAAGTGCGTCCTGAGCTCAGTAGGGCGACCTTCACATGCGAGGAATGTCGCTCCGTTGTGACCAATGTCGAGCAGGTCTTTCGCTATACTGAACCCACGAAATGTCCAACGGAGACCTGTATGAACAAACGATCCTGGAAGCTCAACATTGGTCAATCGACCTTCACAGATTGGCAAAAGGTACGCATACAAGAGAATTCGTCAGAAATTCCCACGGGTAGCATGCCCCGTACTCTGGACGTCATTTTACGTGGGGAAGTTGTTGAGCGTGCCAAGGCAGGCGACAAGTGTGTCTTCACAGGAACGCTGATAGTAGTTCCTGATGTCTCGCAAATGGGCATACCAGGGGTCCGCGCGGAGGCAATGCGTGACTCTCGAAACAATCCGAGGGGTCGAGATGGAGGACTCGCCGGAGAGGGGGTGACCGGACTGAAGTCGTTGGGTGTCAGAGATCTGACTTACCGTATGGCTTTTCTCGCTTGTATGGTAACTTCGGCTGATGCGAGGGACTCTTCAGCGGCAGATGTTAGAGGTGATGGCAGTCAAGGAGAAGAAGAGCAGAATGAATTTCTCAATTCTTTGACCCAGGAGGAGATCGATGAACTGAAGGAAATGGTTCACTCCGATCACATATACTCGAAGCTAGTCAATTCCATTGCGCCTACAGTATACGGCCATGAGATAATCAAGAAGGGAATTCTTCTGCAACTAATGGGAGGTGTGCATAAGACTACGCCAGAAGGCATGAATCTTCGTGGTGATCTCAACATTTGCATTGTCGGAGATCCATCGACTTCTAAATCTCAATTTTTGAAATATGTGTGCAGCTTCCTGCCCAGAGCTGTCTACACATCAGGTAAAGCGTCTTCCGCAGCCGGTTTGACAGCTGCTGTCATGAAGGACGAGGAGACAGGCGAATTCACGATTGAAGCCGGTGCGCTCATGCTAGCGGACAATGGTATATGTGCCATTGATGAGTTCGACAAGATGGACATATCTGACCAGGTCGCCATTCACGAAGCCATGGAGCAGCAGACAATTTCCATCGCCAAGGCCGGTATACATGCAACATTGAATGCTCGAACGTCGATATTGGCAGCTGCAAACCCAGTGGGAGGTCGCTATAACAGGAAAACCACTTTGCGAGCCAATGTACAGATGTCAGCACCAATTATGTCGCGATTCGACCTCTTCTTTATCGTGCTCGACGAATGTAACGAGCAGATTGATTTCAATTTGGCCTCGCATATAGTAAATGTTCACCGATTCAAAGACGAGGCTATACAACCAGAATACACAACAGAACAACTTCAAAGATATATCAGATACGCCAGAACGTTCAAGCCCAAATTGTCCACGGAAGCTCAGCAGTATCTCGTGGAAAAGTACATTGACCTACGAGCGGATGACGCACAAGGCATGGGTAGGAACTCATACAGAATTACTGTACGGCAGCTGGAATCGATGGTGCGATTGTCCGAAGCGATTGCTAGGACGAATTGTGTCGACGATATCACTCCTGCCATGGTTAAGGAAGCTTACAATCTACTGCGGCAGAGTATCATCCATGTCGAACGGGATGATGTAGGCTTGGAAGATGATGCCGATGAGGATGTTGATGGTGCCCAAGAGGATGTAATGGACACGGATGTTACCAACGGTCACGCAAATGGTGATTCCGAAATGGCCGATACAGCCGCTCCTCCCGTGAAGGAAAAGACCAAGATCACCTACGAGAAGTATGTGTCCATCATGAATATGATCGTCAAAAGATTATCGGAGGATGAAGTGGCTGGCGGGGAAGGCGTGCCAGAGGATGATTTGATTGCTTACTACCTGGAACAAAGGGAGGATGAGATGAACTCGGAGGAGGACATGGTTTCCGAGAGACATTTATGCAAGAAGATTCTGAAACGACTGGTGAAGGACAATTACCTCATGGAGCATGTGGGTGAGGGAATGGAAGATGCTGAGGAGCAACAAGTTGAAGAAAAGGGCAAGGTGTACGTTCTGCACCCAAATTGTGCGGTCGACGTCGCTGCCATTGCTGCTCAGCCGTCTGCGCAGTAGACATGAATGTAGGTATATTTGATGTTCAGATGTAAGTATAGTGTAGATGAATGTGACGGGAGGAAGTTCTATTGAATGATCAGATGAGGCTGGAACCCCTGTCACTCCCGTGTGTGGCATCTTCTCTGCCGGCCCCAGGATACGCTACCTACCGGTATACATGAGCACAATCTCAAAAGACCACGCCTGATGTGTCCTTGGACAGTGTTGAATTGAAGTGTATACTCAGTGACAGGACTATAAAGTGGTTACAGTGCCTATAGTGACTTCTGCTTGGTATGAATGTTGTAGCTGCGACCCAGAGCTATGTTAGCAAGGTCGTGGCCGGTTCTGGAATCAAAGTCTTGCTTCTCGATCCGGACACTACAAGCACCATATCTGTGGTTAGCACTCAATCATACCTCCTCGAGCACGAAGTATACCTCGTCGATCGCCTGGCAAATCGAGGCAGGGAGAAGCTCCGTCACCTCAAGGCTCTGATACTTGTGCGACCGACGACCGACAACATTCAGTTCTTGGTAGATGAGCTTCGCGATCCCAAGTATGGAGACTACCACCTGATTTTCACAAACATCCTGTCGCGTGCTCATCTGGAGAGGTTGGCCGAGGCGGACGAGCTCGAAGTCGTGAAGGGTGTTCACGAGTACTATGCAGATTATCTGGCCATCAACACCGACCTCTTTTCACTGCAGACGACACCGACCACTCCACCTATATTCGGCTCATCTGCCGAAGACTGGAACAGCGACAGTCTTGCGCGTTGCTCTCAGGGATTGGCTGCTGTCTTACTCTCACTCAAGCGTCGACCAGCAATCAGGTATGAGAAGAATAGCGCGTTATCTGCCACTCTCGCCCGAGAGGTAAAGCGCATTATCGATTCGGACACAAAACTCTTTGATTTACAGACGACCGATACACCAGCTATTCTACTCATTGTGGATAGGAAGAACGATCCAATCACGCCATTATTGACACAATGGACATATCAAGCAATGGTGCATGATCAGTTGACGATAACAAATGGTCGCGTCGCACTTCCAAATGAACGTGAAGATCTTCGCGACATTGTCTTGATGGCAGACGCAGATCCCTTCTTTGCACAAAACATGTTTTTAAACTTTGGAGATTTGGGAGGTGTCGTCAAGGCTTACGTGGAGAGTTACCAATCAAGGACGGACTCGAACAAGAAGATGGACACAATCAGCGACATGAAGAAATTCATCGAAGAGTACCCCGAGTTTCGAAAATTGAGCGGCAACGTGTCAAAGCACGTCGCATTGGTGTCGGAACTTTCGCGAGTCGTGTCTACGAGAAAATTACTGGACGTGTCGGAATTGGAACAGTCATTTGCGTGCAACGATTCACATACGAACGATCTCCGCACGTTGCAACAATTACTGGGCGACGAAACGATCGAGAATGAAGCCAAGGTGCGTCTCGTGGTCCTGTACGCATTACGATACGAACGACACCCAAGTAATGCTCTCCCCTTACTAATCAATATGCTCACGACGGTATGCGGCATGTCCTCGACACAAGTCTCAATCGTCGAGATTATCGTCTCTTATGCGGGCGCGTCACGTCGTCAGGAAGAATTATTCGACGACGACAGTATCTTTAGTAAAGCGCGATCCGGCATCAAAGGTCTAAAAGGCGTGGAAAACGTGTACACGCAACACCGACCACACTTGGAAAAGACATTGATGGATCTCACCAAAGGACGATTGAATTTTTCCACGTGTCCTGCGTTGGGACAGGAAGTCAGGGATAAACCCCAAGAAGTCATCGTCTGCGTCGTCGGAGGCGTCACTTTTGAAGAAGCAAAAGTCGTTCGGGAAATCAATACTTCCGTACCCGGCATCAGGATCGTCTTGGGCGGCACCAGCATCGTCAACTCTAAGCAATTCCTCAGCACGCTCCAGCAAGCCAGTGAAAAGTGGCCTCTCAAAGGACGTACGAGCGTCAAGGGACGATTAGAGTCTCGAGTCGACAAATGAAACTGCACGTCTCGACTCAACCTTTTTTTGAGCATGCATTGGCGAATCATCGTACATAAAAATTTTCTTTTTGGTGGTGCCTATATGCATACTATTCAATGATCTCTACTACTATTCACGTCATATACTCGTAAAAATGAAGCTCGCAAAAATTGGTTGCTGAGCAATCTACTCTGCCGTACTCGACATGGAAAAAGGTGGTGGTTGAAGCATAGTATACATGAGTGAATTGTCTTGTTCCCAAGATGATGCAGGCAGTCCATCAGGATTGAGGGGATCGAGCTTCCTGGTCTTGTTTTCGTGGTTGGTGATGTCTTCGTTGTCAGCAGTACTCGTCAGTCGCCGCTTCATTCGAAACGTGCTTGGGGACATGAATTGTCCATCGCTCGAGAGGTCGTGTGATTGCGTACCAGAATCATATTGAGAAGATCTGTAACCCGGTGGTAGCAGGGTGTTTAGCAGAGAACTATTGTCTTGCCAGGAATAGCTTGTTGAATCATCCTCGCGAGAAGCTTGGTTGGGCTGAGCAGCGGGGTCAGTTGTGTCGTCTGAGAGCACGTCAAGAGTCTCGTCCCATTGTGAGTCCTGCACAGTGCTTGTTCTGACGAGCTTGGGAGTTTCTTGCGTGTCTGGGAGCGGTTCATCGACATGAATTTGCAAGGCACGCGTTGTCACTTGCGGACTAAGAGATTCGAGCGCATCGAACCACTCATTCGGGCTGTCTTCGCGTCCCGTAGACATCGTTCTCTGTGGTGGTTGGGTTGAGTGATCATGTAATGGCAAGACTCTTCTTCCGACCGGACTCAGCACAAAAGAGGGATTCAATTCCTTCAGGGGTATCCTTCTTCTGCCAGACACAGTGTTTAGACTCTGTTGGCCGTTCATATCATCAATCAAGTCTTGAGCATCAATTGCGGGATGCGGTCCAGTGACTTGACCTCGTTGACTCGGAGGAGGTGTAAAGGGGTTGGTACGAATACCGATAGGAGTATGCAGCCACTGCTTTTTCTGGTCTGTATTGTTGTATGCGTGATGGCTGCTTTGTTTGTCATGTACCGCCGGCATATCTGGGGATGAAGCAGGGGGCGAGAATAAAACTCCTGCTCTCGCATAATTGAGAGGCTTTCTTTTTGTCGGTGTTTCTGTAAGCCATGATTGATGGTGGTAACGCTCGAACGCAAGTGAGGAAGGCACCTCCGGACTCGAATCCGGATGTGATACATCATGCTCTATGAATCTGCTTAGCCTTGGAGTGGTCACGTTTTGTGCGCCCAGAGGAGATGTCGGAATATCATCGCTCGAAGCTGCAAGCTGTGCATCAGAACTCAATGAATTGGTCTTAGTGCTCGCTGTGGTTTGCTTAAATGTGTCAGGCACTTGAGTGTGCCTATTCTTTTTAGTCGGTGTGAATGGCTGAAAGTGCGCATCGAATTGCGAATCCTCGATTTCATCCTTCGAGGCCATTTGCCATGTTCTTTTGTTTGAAGTACTTTGACGCAACTTACTGAAGCCATAATCCGTCAGCGGAGGGCTCTTCTTCCTGGACATGTTCGGCAGTGTCGTCCTTATATTCGCTACGCGCGAAGTCAGGATGTTGCAAAGTGGTTGAGTGACCAGACGTGTTTGAACTACCTTACGCGATCGTCTCGCGCTGATCCATTGCGAGGAGTCCGCCATCGCTTAGTCTCTGTGATACATTGCATCGCCCAAGTAGGGTTGCAGCTGCGATCAGACAACACTAGTGAAGCTTGGCATCAGACTTGCAAGTATGGACACGAGAAGAAGCATAAGAAGTACGTATACGGTTGGTGGTGTATAAGACGATCCAGAGATTCATGCACGTAATTCCAGCCACAACCGCGTTTGAAGCCTCCCGCCACTTGAGGAGAGTGATCAGACTGTGAATCAGCTGCAGTGCTAGTACTAGTTGGATCGCTGCTGACCAGTTGCAATTGGACAAGCAAGTAAGTAAGAACGATTCAATCATTCTTACGTATCTACCTATCTATGTAAGGAGTCAAGTAAAGCACTAGATGGCCAGATTGAAAGGAGCAAACATCTTCACCTGTTGACGTGCCTACTCTGTGAAAGCCAATCGTGCCCCGTGATGACTATACCCGTTCTATAGCAGGCATATATGGATTTCACAGTGTAAGATAATATCGAGAGGTCCTGAGGTTATAGTTGCTCGTAGATCCTGGCCACGCGAACCTTCTATATGCAGCGCTCACTTGAAAATGACAGTCTTTGTGGGGACACCCTTATTCTCGTTCATCAAGATACGCCGTTCGGCGTGCCACTTGACCGCTCGAGCCAAAGTCACACACTCGGTAGTTGAACCAACAGTTGTGAGCGCCTTGACATCGAATGTATGATCGACCCGTTCAATACCTTGCTCGATGATAGGGCCCTCATCGAGGTCGCTTGTCACATAATGCGCCGTGCTACCGACCAGCTTGACACCACGATCAAATGCTTGGAAGTAGGGCTTTGCGCCCTTGAAGGAAGGTAAGAATGAGTGGTGGATGTTTATTGCCTTGCCAGAGATCCGACTGCACATCTTAGGGGAAAGGATCTGCATATATCGGGCAAGAACCACAAAGTCAATCTTCTCGGCTTGATGTAATTCCCAAATTCGATCTTCTTGAGCTTCTTTGCTCGCTTTCGTGACTGGCAAGTGATGAAAAGGAATGTTGTAGGATGCAGCTAATTGGTAGAAGTCCTTGTGGTTCGAGACGATGAGTGGAATTTCGATAGGTAATTGACCAGTCGACCAACGGAACAGTAGATCGTTTAGACAATGACCTATCTTTGATACCATCAGCATCACCCGTGGCTTCACTCTGGCGTCGTGCAGCTCCCACTTCATATCAAATCGAGACGAGATCTGGTTGGAGAATTGATCGCGCATACTCTCCACGGCCAAGCCGCCTTCGGGCAGCGAGTAATGCACCCTCATGAAAAACTTGCCCGTAGATGGGTCACCGAACTGTGCACTATCTATAATGTTCCCATCGAAGCCTGTGAGGAGTCCTGTAACTGCGTGTACGATGCCTGGAGTATCATCACAAGAGAGTGTTAGAATGTAATCTGCCGGAATTGGTTCAGCCGCCTTTAGTGACTCTGACTTCGGATTTGGGTGCAAGACAATACGATGTGGATCTTTCAGATTCGAAGGCTCGATCTCGGGTGTGTCGAACAGAGATGCTCGTGGTATCGTAGTCGTGAAGGCATGTTGGCCAACACGTCTGCATGTAGTCGTAGCTGTCCTAAGTCGTGGGATCGCTCTATGCATCGACTTCATACTGGTCCTCTATTGTAGGCTGACCAGAACTATTATGGTCCTTCCCAGAAGATCTAGACTGCAGGTAGATGTAATATAACTTTTTACAAAGACGGTCATAGCGTATCCTGAGTGCATGCTTGTCCTCCTTGTATGCATTCATGCCAATTCGCTGAAACCAAAATGTTTCAACCACCCTCAGATCTGACACGTGCCTTTCCTGATTGACAGAACAAAGTACCGCCACATCCGAAGCCATGTTTCCACCACTTGCCAAAATTTACTGTTTCAAAAAGTGAGATGCGTGCACAGAGATGACCAAGATACGTGCAGTTACTGAAGACGGTGCTGGTGAAAAAAGCTCTCAAATCTAACAGGCTGCTCTGCGCGGCTGCTCGAGTACCGTTCGCTCTACGTGAATCCTCTCATGTCGAATTGGGAAGCACTCAAGTCTCAGATGGTACCCGACAAGAAACGCAAAAGGGACGATCTTGATAAAAGTACAATCAAGCCCAGGAGGAAGGTCAAAAAGGCAGGTGCTGTCAAGAAGGTGAAGCACGGGGATTCAGAAGGGACGAATGCTACAGCTCCCGAGGTCGTCTCGGCACCTTTGGAGGTCATGGTTGCCGACACAAAGTCATCAAAGATTGGTAAATACTTGGCACTCGACTGTGAGATGGTAGGCACGAATGCGCCCCCGATAGGTCCTCGAGAGCATTCAACGTTAGCGCGTATATCAATCACCAACTATCATGGCCATGTCATCTACGACTCCTACGTTTCTCCTCCGAAAGGTCATCAGATTACCGATTATCGTACTTGGGTTAGTGGTATCAAACCTCATCACCTCTATCAGGCGCCGACCTTCGAGCACGTACAAGACCACGTCAAATCACTCCTCAAAGGTCGTATTTTGGTGGGTCACGCCCTCGTAAACGACTTTCGGGCATTACAGTTTACGCATCCGAAACACATGGTCCGTGATACGTCCACTTTTCCCAAGTTCAAGGACTATTCAGTAGGCCGGACACCTGGTTTAAAAAAGGTAGCTCTGATGGAACTCGGCATCAATATACAAGGCGCAGAGCACTCCAGTATCGAAGATGCCAGAGCATGTATGGCACTCTATCGAAAGTACAAGGCGGAATTTGAGCAACGCGCTACACAAAAAGCAATAGGAAACTGAATTTTGTTGGGTTCAATCATCGGATTTTTAGGTAACTTAGCGACAGCATGAATCATATACCTTCTATAGACAACAGAGAACTTGTCAAAGACACTATATACTCCTTCACCTCACAAGTCTTGTGATCACCAGGTCCCAGATCTTGTTCTCATCAGTCTTGATCATTTAGATGATGAATGACATATATTGACAAGTATGCTTATTATTATACAAAGTAATGCCCAGTTATGCTAGTCTAATCAATGTGCAAAAAATGCTTTGAACGCTCATATACATAGAATGAACATGCCACCATTGGCACGACCTTGATGTACCCAATCGTCAGTCCAACATAAAATCCCGTGAAGCCTTTCGTCCTAAATATTTCTCTCGCACATTCCCAGAATCCAACAGAGCGACCCGTTCCGACGGCACCAGATACCTGCATCCGTCGACGTACAACTTCTAGTGGATACGATGCTGTTTGTGAGAGCATCCCGGCGAACCCTCCAGCAGTCAATTTAGCCCATGCATATAGTGGAGGCCTTGTCTTGCGCGTGTCATCATCACTCGGATCTTCTGCCATCGTATACTGACTGATCCTCGGGTCATGCAAAAGATCAGTAATCCAGTCATACGCCATAAAGGACACCCCGGCGTAGGGAAGCATTCCTGCTAGAGTCGGACTGAAGCCGCGGTAGAAATTTCCTATGCCTGTGCGCAAATGCAGAGGTGCTTGGACGCCTTGCTGTGAAGTCACGGCAGGCTGCACTCGTTCATTAAACATCTCTTTACAGATATCGCGTATGCCGACCTTCCGTGCACGAGTCTCAAAGGCGAGACGAACTCGAATGACTTCGAGAGGATAAGTGAAGAAGACTGTCGTCATTCCTGCAAGACTTCCCGCGGCGAACCGTCTCCATGGCACCTCATCATTATCACTCGGAATCAAGATCGCACGGAATTGCTCGTATGCCACAAATTTGATCGCTGCGTAAGGGAATATCCTGAGAAGTGTTGCTGCGTGACCTTTAAACAATCCGCTGACACCGAATTGATCATGTATGTCACGAGCAGCATGCCACACGCCCATCCATTGTCCTGTGTACTTGGCGAATTGAGGGTTCGAGGTTTGAAACAAGATCTTAACACGATCCAGGGGTGCTATGAGTGTTTTTGCAGCACAACCGGCGAGACCACCGGCAAGTCCACTTCGCAAGACATAATCGAGACTCTTCTTGTCTGCGGATTTCCTTGGATACAACTCGTGCTGATTGTCCGTCTCGCATACTGAAGCAATACTAGCTGGCACCCGAGCATCCTTCCGCAGCGTTCTGTGTATCTGTAGTGGGGTATAATCATCCGTCTCACAGACTGCCGGCTCCTTCTTGAGCACCATGCCTCAGTATATATGCATATTCAGATCATTGCTCTAGTGCTTATCGATCGGAATGTCCAAATCAGTCTATGCTGTTTGCATTTGTCGAATATTATATGTACGAGTGGCTAGCTAGGAGCACCTCACAGACATCGAATATATATGTGGACGCCGAGAGCGACGAGCGCTGACCGAGAACTTGACGGGGTTCACATGCTTGCCCGCGAGTCCTGCAGTACTACGGTACCTACCGTAGTGGGTACTGTAGGTAGGCGGGTACTGACTATACCCCGTGCCAGGACGTTTTCCCCATGATTCCAGACGACGAGGAGCTCCGGCAGAATCGGCTGCGGGCAAGTATGAATCTTGGCTACAGCCATTGGCGTCAATGTGGCTCGGAAGCTGGGTGGAGCAATCTCAAACGTTTGAGAAACTTTGGTGATGAGCGTTTGTACTCCTGTAGCAAATGCGTGCTCGACCTTCTGTTGCTGATGCTATCGACAGGTATAGAGTGCCCCTGTATTGAACGTAAGCTTGCCTAGGTATGTCATCATGATCTAAAATATCTATGCACAACGCTAATTTATCTTTAGATTGATTATCAGTCACAGCAGGGTATATATGAGTGCGAAAATGTGTCAAAGCTCACACTCTTCGCGTTCCGAGATCTGCTAACGATCACCTTCCGAGCTACTTGTCAGTATCTATCACTTTGACATGTACCATTTCGAAAGATCAATCAGTTTGACGCGGTGAGTGACGAAGACATGCGCAATCGGATGACGATAGGATATCTTCGCCCTCTTTTAGACTATCCACAAAGCTAGCCTATCAAAAGTCCCGAGGTACATCGTAGAAAGGGTTGAATCGATGTCCAGCCACGAGTTTCCGCATGATACAGATACCTTTCTTTCCACAATTGCCAGTAGTAGTGGTCACAAAGATCCATGGAATTGGACTTCTCGTGACTTTCGTCGATTTTCGAGCAGAGCCAAAGACTTGTTCATGAAGGAGTTCTGGAAGGCACTTGCTGGTTCGAAACCGTCTTGTAATGAGATCTCGTCCACTAACTCGCCAGACAATAACTGTGATGGGCAGCTCTACTTGACCGTTCTTGATTCTTCAATGCTGAAACATTACTTCAATGTTGTAGAAGTGCAGCAAGCAGCTGTAATTCTAGCTCGGGTGGATCAGATCAGATTGGAAAGTACTCGATACTTACAGTGGAGCACGAATCTCCACAGGCCAAGGTTTTCGCAGAGTAATCTTATTGAGCGGTTCGAGATTAGTAGACTCGAAATTAAAGAAGATTCGAAAAATTGTCGAGGACTATTTGCCTCTGCTGACGAGGATGATAACAGTCTGCAGACGTCGCGCTATCCTCCAAATCAGATCGCAACTCAGGACTCACAATCTGCAGAGACTAATTACCTTCACACGAACACGGAGTGTGATTCGCAAACACAAACCCCTGTAAAGGAATCCATCAGGACACCACTGACATTTGAGAGCTATCTAAATTGCACCGAAGACACGAGCGATGTCTCAGTATGCCAAGTTGTCTCCGCTGAGAGGCGATCGCGGTATTCTCTCGAGCAATCGTACGTACAAAGACATCTGCGATATGCCTTCATGCAGTCTTTCCAAATCCGAGATTCTCAACAAGCAAGCCAGTCTCGCGCGTCTTGGAAAGTGCACAGGACACCTAGAAATGATGCATACATGAACGTGGTTGCTGAAGGAACTCAAGCACCGTATATTGACTGGATCATGCATGATTTAAATGCTGCTCCCGAAGAGAGTGCCATCCAGCTGACGGATTGGTTTGAGAGGATCGATTGGGAAGCTCGACTAGCCAGATTTGCCACTGAAGATACAGACGAGGTCCTGCCTCCTTTCGGCGAATCCGATGAGGACGAAGAATATGAGTCTGATGTGCTAGACGAAATATATCGTGAGGAAGAAGAAGCCATCGCAGCAAGTGATCGTCTTAAAGGCTCGCGCGTGCTTGATCAGGAGGAAGTGCTCTCGATCATAGAACAACATAAAGAACAGATGCAGGACGAATGGTGTACGAGATTTTTACCGAAATGCAAGAAATCACAAGCGATAATTTATGTAGAGCATCGTCGCGAGTCGAGAACTCTCCAATCTGAGAAGCTTGAGTTGCTAAGGTCGCAAAGCGAATCGTTGTTTTTGCGGCAAACAAAATTGGTAGATTCGATCGCCGAGCAGATTTACCACAGTGAACGAGCTGTCAAGCTGCAGAGTGCAGTCCTGCGTGAGACAGTTTACCAATTACAAGAAAATGCCTTCCTTTTAGCATTATTGCAGGGTACCACGCCAGCGTCAAGCGACGCAACAGATGCGTCCACACCAGTAGCAACGTCTCAAATCATATCCGAACTCTCCACAGATCAGGAAGACACGCATTGTGTACGGAGTGAAAATGTCTCTCACGATCGAGATGATTCTGCTTTATCAAGCATGTCCGATATAGACTATGTCTATGAAGATACAACACAGAATATACTAGAAATCGACGACGACGGCATATCCGTGGTGTCCATCGGATCTTCCCAGCCCGATTCTGACAATCTTTTCAGTTCCCCCAGCAGCAGACGCAAAAAAGCACATTCACGGTATCCTGCTACTACGAATCCAAATGTTTGTAAAGAGCCCATCCTACTCAGCTCCGATTCAGAAAGTGACGGTGAGAGTCAGCGGCCGGAACCATCGGTACAGAAAAAAGTAGATGCGATGCCACCTCGAAGGCAGCACACTTTAGCCCTTGCGGTCTCACGTAGGAAGCTACCTATGAAAACTCATGTACACAACAGGCCAAGATTGCTGGAGCGTTTGAGACAAAGGTTAGATGACATTAGTGACGTGGAGGCCGCTACTGACGAGCGTGGAGACTCTCCGGAGGCAGAACAAGCGGAAGAATCAACCACAAGCAGACTCATTTTTACCAGAAAGGACGAGGAGGACCACGAAGAGCCACATCAGACGACTTGTGATGTTGCTATGAAGGACAGTAGCAGTCGGCTTGAGGTAGAGAACGGGGTGCCAAAGGTTGGAAGCAAACAAAGCACTACAGACGATGGAGCAGCAGCAAGTGACCAAGAGGTAGTCCAGGCGATGACAAAACCCACTAGATCCAAGAAGCGGAAGAAAAAGAAACGTAAGGCGTTTGACTCGGATTCCGAAGACCTGGCGGGGTCTTTCAAACGCAAGAAACCTAGACGACCCATAAATGAGCATGCTTTTGCGAGACGTCGAGAACAAGAGAAGGAAAGGGAAGCTATCAGAAAACGAGCTGAGCAACAAATAACGACAAACGTGATTCCAGGAGACAGCACTATAAGAATCAATGTTGGAGATTCACAAGAGGAGGAAGACTCAATATTGATCAGTCCCAAGGTAGCGCACATCCTGAAAGCACACCAAATTGAGGGTGTCAGATTCCTCTGGCGGGAGACCATCATGATGAGCTCGGTCAATGGATGCCTGCTTGCACATTCTATGGGTCTTGGTAAGACGTTGCAAGTTATTGCGTATCTCGAAACTCTTGGCTATATCATCGAAACGTCCAAGAACTCTCTGCCGAAGGAATTGCGCAGGCCTCATGCAATGATCCTTTGCCCGGCTTCCCTTGCTAGAAATTGGACTGAGGAATTTCGAAAATGGGTGCCGAAGTGCTCCATGGGTGACATTTTCGACATGTCCGAGGACAATGCAAACGACGAACGACTTAACAGATTAAAGCATTGGAAAAGATGTGGTGGTGTCATTATAATCACCTATACTATCTTTTCTCAAATGATACACAATCGCAGCACATGCGGTCCAATGTACGAAGCAGATGAAGCCGAACAGGTGAGAAGCCTGCTAGCATCAGTGGCGCGTGTGGTCGTAGCCGATGAGGCTCATCTCTTCAAGAACGAGAAGACCAAGCTTGGTGTAGCGGTTCGTTGTATACAATCCAGAGCCCGGATAGTCCTTACTGGCTCGCCCTTGGCCAATAATCTCATGGAGTACTGGGCGATTATGGATTGGCTTGATCCCGACTTCTTTGGCAGCAAAAGTGACTTCAGAACAGAATTTCTTCTCACAATAGAAGCAGGCAACAGGCACGATGCAACCAAAAGCGAGATTCGTCAAGGACAAAAGCAATTGAAAGTATTACTTGGCATTATCGGCGGTAAGATTGACAGAAGAAACATGGACAGCTTGCAAACCTTGCTGCCGAACAAGTTTGAATATGTTCTGTTTGTCAAATTCACAGACGTACAAAGACGTCTTTACAACTCATTCCTGATGTTAGCGAAAGAGACGAAAGGCACGCAACAACGATTTGATCTACTCATGAGCCTCATCGCAAAATTAAAACTCATCTGTAACCATCCAGATTTGTTGAACACTCAATACTTCAACGTGAGAGATGCCAAAGCTAAGAAGGAGAAGACCAAGAACACTCTAGACTTGAGCGCTGGCGAAGGACTCATCTGTGAGTCGTCGAATGAGGGTTTCGGACAGCTTGTCAACACATGGAGAGAACAGATAGTAAGCGATGCGACATTCGACCTTGAAGGGCCCGAGAAGAGCGCAAAAGTCAAGATCTTGCTTGAGATCCTGAAGGCTGCTAAGCTGCTGGGAGATAAGGTTTTAGTCTTCTCATTCTCAATACCAACGGTTCAGTACCTAGATAAGACTATTCGAGAGCACGCACTCGGGCCATTACGCATCATCACAGGAGCGCAACCGGCTGTATCTCGTGTGGAAGCAGTCAAGGAATTTAACGAGCTTCTAGGCTACGCAGTATGTCTAATTAGCACTAAAGCTGGTGGGCAAGGTCTGAACATGACCGGAGCCAACAGGGTCGTGTTATTCGACCATGAGTTCAATCCATCGTGGGCCGAACAAGCGGTCGGGCGAGCCTATCGTATGGGTCAAACGAAGAATGTACATGTCTACCGTCTACTAGTCGACGGATCATTCGAGATAAAACTCTTTCAACAAGCGCTCACAAAATTGGGGCTGACTAGTAGAGTCGTTGACAGGAAGAATATCCAGACTAAATTGAGACCGGAGGAGACTCTCAAGGAATACTTTAAAGAAGCACCGGAGACTGATCGCCCATCTGACAAGATTGGACATATCGAGGACCAATTACTATCGGCCGTGATTGCGGTTTGTGCCACTGAGATCCTGTCGGTGGAAAAGACGGAGAGCTTCCATATCGATGAAGCGAACGAACTCGATGACACTGATTTGCTCGACATCAAAGTTAAGCAAGACACATTTTGGCGAGAACGAGAGAAGCGTCTGCAAGACATCAATATGAAAGCTTCTCAATTGTTGCCGACGGTTCATGACGCGGCAAAGGACGCTGCAAGCCAGGAAGCGGCCATCGAGCACGGTCAATCGGCTGAGAAATCACATACTGTAACGAGTGTGTGACACGTCCATAAAAAGCAACTACAAATTGCCTATATAATTGAGTGATTAACCAGATGCGGTTGAATCGCAAAGCCTCGAAGTTGAAACGAGTCGCATTTCCGACTCCATGATTCATATCATTGCGAAACATTGTCTTTTGCTGTAGTGTATCAGGGAGATTTCACCTCTATTTCAATATATAATATATTAGTCCTAATTGTCCTGGTCAATTGACAAACTCCTCATCGCAATTTACTCGTAACGAATGTTTTGTATCGCCTCTGGATGGTTTGACATTTTTCGGAAGAAATTGACATACAGTGCCAGCAGGGAGATACAAAATGCAATCAGTTCATACATCTTCAACGGAGCAGTGCGTCAGCAGTCACTAGAAACACTCGTCGACTTTGCCAAAGGTCCAGACGCAAAGATCCTGGTTGATACTCTACGAAGGCAATTAGAGCCTCGCTGGTCCGATGCCGATCACGCGGTCCGGGAACGCCTGACGATTCAGATACTCAATTACATCTCGAATGAAAGTTTCCTCGTCGTTTGTGCACAGAATTACAAGTTGTTTGACTTGCTCGATTATCATCTGCGAGCATGTACATTTATCGATGTGGTGGGAAATCAACAGTTGTTTCTCGCGCGACGTATACAGAATTGGATGAATATAGTCGTGGAAACCCATGGCGAGATTCGTCCTGACTTGCAGCCGTTTTTCGAGTTGCAGAAAAAATATGCGAGTGCTTGGCATGCCATTGACGAACGTCAAAGGACATCTGACATGATGCGTAGCGCACCATCAAATACACATGTTTCCAATACCGTACGCCATACCCAGAGAGCGCAGCCACTTCGAAGCAAGGCTACCAGCGTTTCCAACAACGAGATTTATACTGTCTTGTCTGATGCCGATATACTGTGCTTCGACATACTGAGAATGTTGATGAGACCCGACGAGAATGAGTCCATGATTTGTGCGGCAGCGATACAGGCTTCTAAATTAAAGCTATACTTGGCTCGTATTACTGCACTACAAGTACAGTATCAGGAAACTCAGAGTCAAAGTACATTCAAAGGAAAGGTCGTCGATTCGATCCAGCGACTCGAGTACTGTATCAGTCTGATCAATGCCTGTGATATGGTCAACCACGAAAAGGCTCTCGCGGATACACAGTTAGACAAGATTGAGCTTTTACCACCAGTGTACCAATATAGAATGTAAATCTCCAAGAATGTATGAAATTCGCATCAAATTCACAACGCGAGTCTGATGGGACAAGCTTTCCATTGAGAAACGCGATCGTCAGTCTTGGTTGCAGCTGCGGACCGTGTATCCATTAGTACGATGAATTTGAAGCAATCCAAGTCAAGACATTTGCTCCACTCTTCTAATGATTGTTTGAGAGTTTCTCTCTCTTGCTCGTTTTGAGAATAGCCTTCAGCATAAGCCAAGCTGATATGAGGATCAAAATTCTTGAGAAATTCGTCCAATGCGCTCTGAGACTCGCCGACGAATTGTGATCTAAGTGTGCCGACAACTTTGAGAAGACTCGGTGTTCTCGCTAGTCGAATGAAAATACGTTTACTATAATGTGTGAGTCGTTATGCCCCTTTGAAAGACTGAGAGTCACTTACTAATACAAATCACCAAAGACAATCTCCTTCACTTTCAGTTCTGGCGATGGCAATTGAACCTCATCAAGATGTACAAAGCAATAGCCAGGAAAGTGCACCTTGGCGACTGACGACAGGAAATAATCAGTGATGCCAGACGTAATGGTCATATGCGGTGCAAATGGTTTCGAAACACCGGTAGCCCAACTACTATTGCCCGACAAATCCTTGATACGTGCCTGTAAGTCTTTGGCACAGTCCGACTCTGGATCAGGCACGAGCCACAATGAACCTCCCAAACCTGACATTTCTGAGAAATCGTTCAAGAAGGACAGCTTGGTGATCTTTGTTCAAGACAACGATGTTTCAAGCAAGGATGGTCTACTTCTCAATCAGGAGTTTTGCAAGTCAAGGACTGTGTATGTACTAGTACTATGTGTGGTTTTGCGTTACCGCAACTTGAAGTGGAGATCACAAAAGTTGGTCTCCACACTTCATGCTGCTCGGGAGCTCCTCACTACCCCAGATGCGTGCTCCCCGTAATGCTTACGTGCGTTTGCCTACTTATGCTCTTGGTACAACTAGACACATATTACTTCTGCGCTTTTCTATCCAAGATGACTAGCATCAGAGCGCCGATACTTTTGCTGCAGGGGCCGCCAGGTACTGGTAAAACATCGATCGCCAAGTCTTTGGCCAAAGCATTAGGCCGCAAATTCCACAGGATATCTCTCGGTGGCGTGCGTGACGAAGCAGAGATTCGAGGCCATAGGAGGACTTATGTGGGTGCTATGCCTGGATTGATCGTTCAAGCATTGAAGCAAGTTGACTGCTGTGACCCGGTCATTCTTCTGGACGAGATTGACAAGATGTCATCCAATTCTCACCACGGCGATCCAAGCGCTGCTATGCTGGAAGTACTCGATCCCGAGCAAAACCACTCTTTTAAGGATCACTACGTCAACATTCCTGTGGACTTGAGCAAAGTATTGTTCATCGCCACAGCAAACAGTCTCGAGACGATACCGCCACCCTTGCTTGATCGAATGGAGACTATCAGTTTGCCAGGGTACACATTTTTAGAGAAGAAGGCCATTGCCGAGAGGCATCTCTTGCCCAAGCAGGCGCAAGTCAATGGCTTGACTGCGGAACAAGCGCGGCTAACGGATGAGATTATACTAAAGATTGCTACAGAGTACACTCGCGAGGCTGGCGTAAGAAATTTGGAAAGAGAAATTGGAGCTGTATGTCGTCATAAAGCTGTCGAATACGCCGAGTCAAAGGACAATGGTTCCACATACGACCCGACAGTATCAGAGGCCGACCTGGAACAGATTCTTGGTCTACAGAAGTTCGAAGCCGAAATTGCAGAGACAGATGTCAAGCCAGGTGTTGTCACCGGGCTCGCTTATATGGGTTCTGGCAATGGCGGCCTCTTATTCTTTGAAGCAATAGAGATGCCAGGAAAGGGTCAATTACAATTGACTGGCAATCTTGGAGATGTCATCAAAGAGTCCGCCAACATAGCTCTATCGTGGGTGCGGGCGAATGCTTTCAAGCTCGGAATAACCACGAAACCCGAGGATGATATCATGCAAGACAAGCAGGTGAGTAAATTGCGTCTTATTGATCTCTATCATTGACATGATAGATTCATATCCATGCTCCTGCTGGATCCATACCGAAGGATGGTCCTAGTGCTGGGGTAGCCCTCACTCTTGCACTCGTCTCACTATTTAGCAAGAGGACCATACCGCCCCACATTGCAATGACGGGAGAGGTTACGCTGCGGGGTCAGGTTCTGCCGATCGGCGGTGTCAAGGAGAAGGTTCTGGGTGCTCATCGAGCCGGCATCAAGACGATCCTGCTTCCGTACAGGAACAGGAAGGATCAACAGGACTTGCCCACCAACGTCAAGGCAGATCTACGATTAGTATTCGTCAAGACAATGTCCGAGGTCTTGGCAGAGGTTTGGGGCGAGTCAGTGGAGACTCTCGCACTGTTACCTTCACAGTTATGATGAAGTCGAATCGTCATGTTTTGTACAGCTCGAGTTTGCCGCATTGATGGAAACATTTACATTTATGCAAATTAATGAAGGGAGCAATGGACTCTGAGAGAAATTTAGTATAGCTTGTATCTTATGTTGCAAGGGGTGCTCTGTATATGACTCATGTAATCGAGATTGTTGTCCCGAGGTCGGAAAATTTGACTTTATGCATTTGAGCTGAATCGGTGGAATTTGAGAGTTTTCGAACGGCAGTGGAATCGCGAGCAGCCGTGTGCCGCAGCCCCAAGTTTGCCCGCTGCCAAGACTTTTCACGTGGATCCATAATTCGGAACATATTAACGGATCAGAGTGTGGCTCACCCCGATAAAGTTGGATTGAAGTGTACCGATTAGCGGTCACCTGGGCACTGTTAAGGCCCATTCCAAAACTGCTGCAATAGATTCCACTGAATATACGTTTACAATTCTATCAGTAACGACAAGTCTTTTACTTTGCCATGTCCAGCAGAAGCTTCTGTGATGCGGGTAGTTATAGTCATGGTGAAGATAAAGATCTGCCGAATCGTCGATGCAGCCATCGAGCATGGCGATTGCTTCCAACTGAATAATTTACAATTACGACTAGCCATTCGCCCCAAACTCTTAAGAGTTTTTCGTGCATTAATTGAGAATAATACGTATCGGGCGGCCTATACTGTGGCGCACCAGCCATAAGATGGCTGACATAAGCGATAATCAAAAGTCGATGGGCAAGAGTGTGCGCAAATAAGCACAAGTAGAATGGTGCGATTGAAGCCACTTTTCGATACCGCACAGAGTGATTTGAAAGGTATCGCGTCTTGATCAGTCCCTGAGAACACATCAAGTCGGTGTGAGAGATGTCGTCAACCACAGACTCGTATACAACCTTGGGAAACGGAGTATGGGGTCAACAGTGGTAACTTTACGGACGTAGGAAGTCTGACAGCTGCAAAATGTGTGTGTGCATGTGGATGGGGGGGATCTTTATGCGAATGTGTGACATGAGCTCGAGAGAGCAATTACGGTACACGAGTTTGTACATTACGATAGTAAATCGATGCAATCTCGCACAGGCTCTGGTCATGCACTGATGATCACTTTTAAGAGGGGACTTACATTGGGGCTGTCGGTGGCAATAAGTTTACAAGGAATTTGAAAAAAATAATGTTACGGCTCGCTTAGCTGTACAAGTGGGGCGAAGTACGTCTCAATTACGTTTGGCGCATTCATGGCATTTAATCGTAGCTAGTGGAATGTCATTGGTGGCAGGGCACTGAAAGGAAGAAGCGTAAGGACGAGCTGCTGTACTGGTAGCTTTACGTACGTACTCGAGCACACGTTACGAAAAGGAATAGTGAGACGCATCAATATGTATATATATTAATTGCTCATCCACCAGCTGCAGCAGTGGTAGTAATAGTAGCAAGAAGGCCGATCCTCACTTCTGGTGGATGGGCGGTGGCGGCTGTGGCTGTGGGAGGGCGGAGCAGTTACCAAAGAGTCAAAAAAACTCAATCAAATCAAATCAAATCAAATCAAATCAAATCGCATCAATCGCTGCTGCTGCCAACACTAACGCGTACGCTCTCGAATGCAATTTCAATTCTCCCCAAGCAGCTGCAGCCTCACTTTCTGTGTAGCTATGAACGATTCTATATCCTCCCAACTTGATCCCAACCATCCAAAGGGTGAGCTGCTCAATCTTTAATGTGTATAAATCTTTATTCACTCCCAAAGAGTTGTGCTTGTGGGCCCACCTTGAAAAAGAACCAGTCGTCATTGTCCCTGCAAGAGCCTACGAGGGGCCCCCTGCTGCCGGGGGGCCGAGATCTCCCATGGTTGCATGACCGTTGCAGCTCATCTCCCCAATTCTGACGAGTAATGTTTGGAAGCTTTCCGTGAGGGATCGTCCTGGGTTCATTTGTTCCAACCAGCCATGGGCTTGACTGAGATGATCGGGTCGCCTGACGTTTCAAAAAACTTTTGACCTTTTGGCAAGTGACGTGAGCCCTTCCCTTGTTGCGTATGCAATAACCGCCAATGGTATGGCAGGAGGGAAGTGGGCAGGGAAGCTGAAGGGCGATTCGTATTTCCCATCTGCTCGAGATGCAACTGGTCGCCATCTCATCCACAGGACTCTCAAGCCAAGTCCACCACCCATGAACCACCATCATCCCTCCCTTTCCCCCCTCCAGAAAACCACCGGCCACAAGGGCCCGCCAAAAGTCCCTCTGGGCCTTTCAGGACAAAAGACTCGCTTACTAGCCCGATGGACAAGCCTCCGGGGGCCGTCGCTCTCATCCTTCCTGCATTCCTACTACTACAGATGTCTCTTGCCCCTTGTCCTTCTCGGGCGAACGGCTGCCTGATCTGATCCTTTTTTTTTAATACAATCGCAAAGAGAGAGAGAGAGAGAGAGAGAGAGTCTCTTATTTTTACAGTCCCGATACCAATTTCACGGCCATGCCGCCGTAGATTGCCACGAGCATCTCAATCATCAGCATCAAAAGTCCTGGCTGTCGGCCTCCTGACCAGGGATAGAGTGCCCTCCCTTTCGACTGGGCAATAAACGAGGGCAAACAACGTGCGAAATCCTTCCGGCTCTACGTGTTTCAAGGAATGAATGAGCGGCCAGACGAATTTATTCAGAACTCCATAGCTGAAACGCAGTGAATCAGCAGCTGGTAGGCGATTGATCGGGTCTGTAGCATCGACTACAGGCGCAAAGTTCCTACGAAAAGCGCCGTTCAAGGAGCACGAGGACTTGACTCTGGGACCAAAAAAGGACTGCCCCGATCAAGACAAAAGTCGCAAGTCGGCATCCCTCTACAACATGTCTGGTCAAGCAAACGATCCCACCTCGAGAAAGGGCGAAGCGTCCGGCTCCGGGCAGGGACTAGGCAGGAGCCAGTCGCTCAGCGATACTTCGAGATCGGCCAACACGAGGCGGCGAGACAAAGCAGCGGTCGGATACGCTTGTCAAAATTGTAAAAAGGCGCATTTGGCCTGTGATGGTGAGTATATTCACGAAAATGAATTTTTGAGATATCCGGTTCTGTCGATGCGCAATTGCATGAGACTATAAAGCAAAGATGCAATCTCATTGCAAATTTGCGAGCCCGGTACGAATTGAGCGCTTGCTTTTGCAATGCGTCGAGCAGGCAGTTTTGAGTCACGGAACAGATTGGAAGAAATCCAGAGTCCAGAAAGTAGGCTAATTCGTTGAATAGTGGAACGTCCTTGTCGACGGTGTGTACAGATGGGCCGTGCTTCGACGTGTGCAGATGTGCCTCATAAGCGCAGGGGTCGGCCCAGGCTGAGAGACATGCAACAACAACAACAACAACAACTATCGACGATTCAGGCGACTGGACAACCGTCTTCGCCCCCACGAGCCATCATACCCAGCAGTCCGATCCTCATGCGAAGGGGCCCGGGACATTCACGTACGGGCTCAATCTCTTCACCCTATCTAGATCATATAAACACCCCTTCCATCTCGAATCCCTGGGCGCGCTCGCCCTTACAGCAGTCCCGGCGTCAGTTTCAACCTGCCGGCGGCATGCATACCCACAGTCGCCAAGTATCGGCGGTGCCAGAGTCACTCGTGTCGATACCTCAATCCAGCATGGCATATCAGGGATCTTCCACCGCCGAGCCGTACAGGACGGCCTCGGCGACCTTGTTTGTCAGCATAGACATGATCATCATTCGTGCACTGCAGGACGTCAAGAGTTTCTTTTACGCGGATCCCTCTGAGATTGAGGGACGAAACGTCACCGAATTGGTCCAGCCAGAGGACCGGCCGCGCATCCCACAACTCGTCCGAGCATTGCACGAGGACGTCCAGACCAACAGACTCCTCTTTTCCGCACATCAGCATCGACAACCACTTCAAAACGACTTGCTGCCTTACTCAAACACCGATCTGTCACACCCGTTTCCGGGAGCTACCGAGCACTTGCTCGGTCTGACTTTTATCGATGCCCTCAACAGACCCATCACTTCACGTATGGCGGCCGTGATTGGATCACGATCAAACGATCGGTTCGCCTATGTCATTGTCAGTATACAGCGTCACGATGCCGCCTTCACCCCTCCGACTCCCATCGGATCCATGCCTTCCTCCTCGCCTCGAAACTATGAAGCGATGCCATACTACATGGGTTCACCACCAGACTTGGAGTATCGACAATCGGCGGCGGCATTTTCGGGCTCGATACCACAACGGTCACCTACTTTTCCGTCGCGACAGATGCCGCCGGGCGGCGGCGGCGGCGGGATCGTGAATCCCTCACCTGGCTCCCACCTGCCCCGTTCCATTCCACAAGGCTACGTGGCTGCTGCTCCTTCGACGACGACGACGAATCTCGGGAGGTCTTTGGGTCCCACTGGACTCGGCCTCAATGTACTCCCTCCTCTACTGCAGGGTATTCCCTCTACGACGACGACGACCAATACACCTCCATCGCAGCAAGAGCAGCAACAGCAGCAGAGTAGACAAGAATCAAGCGATGGTCGAGCATTGAATCCTAATAATGCTTCGAAACGCACGAGCATGAGTCTTTCTGAAATGATTGACTAGTCGTACGACTATGTTTAAAGTACTGGCCATGCAAGACTTTAGGACTAATAACAAACCGCGGCGACTTTTCTTCAGACCATCGGACCCTTTTTCCAAGCCACGAATGTATCGACTTTATACTTTTGTCAAATCTATGCACTTCCCTACACTTGGATATGCTACGTGAATCGCGGGAAATAATCGGGAATAAGGACAAGGGACATAATCGGTCTAGTAGACATGTCAAACCTGTCCATTCTCATGTACATCTTTCTTTTCTTAGCATTAGCGACGGCCACATGAAGGGGTTTTTTATAAATGTCATTACTGTCTCGTCATTGTCGTCGTTCTTGTTCTTTTTTTATATATGTATAAATTCGAGCAAATATTTCGTCTACCTCAAATTCTACACGCCATTAATTTGCATTTACCCTTTCATTGAAAAACAGGGACCTTTAGAATCGTGATAGGTCCCTGCCAAAAATCCCGCGCTTGCACCAATCTACAGCCAACAATAATCTCGTCCTCAACGAGACTTGTTCACTCCAATAGACGGATCGCCACATGTACATGGCAATCAGTCCTCCCGAAAAGGTATACCCACCTGGTAAATCGCCCACGGCGGCATTGCCCAAGTACGCGAGCGAGCCCAAGTGGTTATACTTGAATGCCTTGAATACCAAATCGTCCACATCTCCATCCCTCACTTCATTCGCCTCGAGGGCCTCAATGTGACGCGCCAAAACGTTGAATTTATTCGCTAGATAATTTCCTTGCTGATGAGCTCGTTGCGCCGTTGCCGGCAAGGAAGTCAATTTCTTGTCGACTGAAGCGAGCAAGTCTTTGAGTTCCTTCATGTCCAATGAGCCGTTCTTGTCCACATCGTACTTGGCAAAGAGCTCGTCCAGTTTCTTCAAGTGGTCGGATGTCTGCGGAAATGACTTGCGAATCCGTTTCGCCATTTTTTCGAGCTGTGGGTACGAGATGTGTACGTCCCCTTCGTGTTTGCTCGTGCAGAGCGCTCGTTGTTCCTCTTCGATAAAGTCTAAAATGTGCTCCGCAGTGTTGTTTTGTACTGTGCTACAGTCTCCGATAGCATAGACATCGCCGAGTGGGAGACCGATGACTCGTAGATGGGAGTCAGTCTCGACTGCGTGGCGATTCTTCTGAGCATCAATATCCTTACACATGTCCTGAATAAAAGGTGCGAGTGCAACTCCTGTAGACCACAAGCACAAGCCGTACGGAATTTCCTTGGTGACCGTCTTGCCATCGAGCTTCTGACTGTATACGACCTTGTCTGGCTCGACCTTTTGTACACGCGCATTGATTTGGACATCGACATCATCCTTGGCAAATTTCTGTTCGGCATATTCACTAATGTTAGCATCGTACGTGTTGAGAATGTGGTCTCGAGACTGAATCACATGCACAGAGACCTCATTCCTCAGAATCTTTGGGAAGTAGTCACATAGATCCTCGTTGATCATGTCATACAGTTCGGCAGCAAATTCTACACCGGTCGGACCACCGCCACAGACTACAAAGGACAATAATCGTCTCCGTTCTTCGTCAGTTGTGGTCGGCAGTACTGCCGTCTCAAAATTATCCATGACTGTTCTTCTAATTTTGGAACAGTCCTGCACAGTCTTCAGAAAGTGGCAATGTTCAATTCCTTCGACACCAAGCGTATTTTGGGCCGCACCGACTGAAATGACCAGTTTATCGTATGGTACATAGAATCTTCTCTCTTTTCCATCAATGTCATAGTCGGAGACTTCTACTAGCTTGTTGGAAGGATCAATGGACTGGGCAGAAGCTTGTAGATAATGACCACGAACGCGGTTTACAATTTTCCGAATTGGCTCGACAATGGATCTAAGCTCCACCGTGCCTACAGTGGCCGATGGTAAGAGTGGAGTAAAGAGAAAGTAATTCGAAGGTGAGATGAGGGTGACATTATAATTGTCTGGATTGAGTTTTCCGACGAGACCCACGGCTCCCCAACCACTACCCAGGATGACCAGCTTGGGCTTCTCTGAATTTGCCCGACATTCCTCGGAGTCTTGATCGTCTATCAATTGTCGTGCGATGGGCAGATTCTTCGGTCCTCCGGTCTCGAGATGTAGCGCAAGTGGATTGATAGGCACTGCTTGTTGTCGAGATTCTCTGTAGGTCAACGAATCATATGCAAAGAAACCAGCTACAAGGACAGAAAATCCGATAGTAGTGATCCCGGCAGTCTTGATGGTCCCAGCAAGAACTCTATAGACGAGACCATGTCTTGGTGTGCTGTTCAATTCTGCATAGTGCCTTATCTGTTGCTGTCGTGTGGAACGCAAGCACGGTGCTCGGAGAATAGTTCGAGGAGCAGATCGCAGCATAGGAGATATGACTGCCTAACTCTTTCCAACAATAGCAAATCAGAAAGTATGTCACACAAAGCGTTCGAGCTGTATGCCGGTCAAATTATACTGGTAGAAATCGTGCGTGAGTGGTAGTGTAGAGGATTCTCGATTGCTGGTCAGAAATAAGTTCTGTGCGAGAATGACCCGCTGACTTCATCAGCCAGCACGGAGGTGCAACTTCTCAATCAATCGTTCAATCAATCGATCGCTCGCTCGGTCGATCGGATCCTCCACACGCTGTCTGACACACGTGTGCCTTGTGCTACCTCTTTCGGCTCCACACCCATCTTCTGCTGGTAACGATTCAAGAACAGCAAGAACTACAGTACCTTTGGTCGTAACAATAGCCATGGCCTCCTCATCTCGGATCTCTTCATTAGCTATACAAAAAGTAGAATAGTCTAGCAAGCATCTACACCGATTTGCTCGACCTCGCTTTCACGCTCCTGACTAAATCGTCCATGCCATCGGCCTTTCGCTTCTTTTGCTTCTCCCGTCCTACCGACTTGCTTTCAACCGCAGTATCGGTCTTCTTGGACTTGTCTCGCCGAGCCTCTAGTATCTTACTCATCGCCTTGGTCTTTTTGAACTGTGAGTTGGTGGGATCGAGTGCAAAGTGGTGATTTTCATTGTCAAACGCAGCAGCGAATCGAGGGTCCTTGACGTCCATCTCAAAGTCATCCTGCAGTCCTTCTCGTGGCTCTTCCTTCTTCGACCTACGATGACGCTTCTTGCCCGCCTGCTTCTCCGAGCGCAAGATGTTCTTCATGTCAAAGTGATTCTGTCCAGCATCCTCCTTGTCATCCATGACCAGCAGGTCCAACTCTGCCTTTTCCTTGGCCTCTTTCTCGCGATCAACCTTGGGCTTGGCTTCCTTCTTCTTGGACTTGGACGGTGCCTCGCTAAAGAACGGGTCGTCGAAACCGAGGTCAACCTTGTCTTCCGCCGTCGATACGATTCCCTTGTTGTCTCGCTTCCTCTGCTTCTTCTCCGCATCCTTGCGCTTGTACTTTTCGATCGTGGTCTCATTCTCGGGATCGACTCCATTGCCAGCGTCATCATCATCGCTGTCTTTGACTTTTGACGACAGACCCGCTGAGAAGGTTATTTCCATGTCTCCTGACGGTTTCGCTTCGTCATCACTGTCTTCGCCAGCCTTCAACAGTGCTTTCCACTTTGACTTTAAAGTTGAAGCATCCTCGCCGTCTTCTGAATCTGATGAAGCGAGATATGCTTTCAATTCCATATCATCAATCTCGGCCTTGGAAAACGCCCTCTTGGCAAATTGTGCCTTCTTCGGATCATCATTATCCCATGTCAGCTTTACCTTGGAGTGTTGCAGAGCATCAGTCACAAATTCATTGGGTTCGTACAACTCTGGGAGTGACGAACAGGTCTCTCTTGGCTCGTCTGTGAATTCTTCACCTTCTGGAACGAATCGAAGATCGAAAAAGTTTGCCGAAGCTTCAAACTCTGCTCCGTCACAGTTATCATAAATGTGCTTTGCAGTTGCCGCGCTGTCACATTCGACGATGGCATAATAATACCTTAACCTATCCAATTGATATTGTCGTAATTTAGCCATGTCGAATTCCTCTCCTAACGATTCTTTCACTATGGTTTTGGCATTGATTGGCCGGTCATCATCCACCTCGTCTGCTCCGAAAATATTCTGTGGCGGCCCACTTGTGTCTTCTCGAGCCATGCGTTCCTTTCCGAATTGTGAAGGATATATCGAAACTCTTTCTACCGAGCCAAGAGCAGATTTGAACGAGTTCATCGTCACAAAGAGATCCTCGGCGTGGAGATTGTCCCAGTCAAGGTTGACGACAGCAAATCGAGACGTGACCTCGCCCTGAGGAATGTTTTCACGATCCGGTTCCGGATCAATCAAGTCGCGACCGTCTATCGGCAGATCTTCTGGTAATTCGTCCTCGTCGTCAGAAGATGAAATGTTTCCTTCTCCGCGAGCCGGATCGTACTTTGTTATGGCTTCTGCGTCATCATCGCTCTGGTCTTCGTCACTGGACTTATCCTCTGAATCGTCTTCCTCGTCGAATGCTGTAAAGTCTGCTGTTTGTTCAATTGGTTTCTTCGAAACTTTCGCAACAGCATTATCATCAGATTCTGAGGAGGAATCTTGATCGCTCACTTCGAGCTCGTACAACTTGTCGATTTCTTTCGTGCCTTTCCTTCCATCTAATTTCCTGCCATACCGATCAACCTTTGCGTTTGTGCTAAAGTCCTTGTCGCTAAGCATTTGCTTGAACCTCTTGTCGATGCCGACCTTCTGGTCCCTCTTCTTCGGGCGCACAAATCGGGGATCATTGTGTACGGACGAGAACCGGGGATCGGTGACTTTGCCATCAGGACCGTTCGGCGCCATGCTTGCTGTAGCACTGACGATGCAGAAGACGCGCTGATATTATACTCTTAGTAGTCGACGTCGTGCGGATTGCATTTCGAGTTGCGTCCATAAAATCAATGCGCCACTCGGCGGGTACCTGCTTGCGCCACTCAGCGGCCCCAGGTTGTCTGACAGATGGCGGAGGATCTCCTTCATCTTGCTACCTAGTCAATTATGAGCTCGTGTAACCAGTGCAAAAGATGTTGACCACCTGGAATCTACTGCTGCAGCTGAACTAACGTTTGAATTAAGCAATAATCTATCGGCAGTGCTGCTAGCCACCCAAGAGTTCAACTTTTGAAATGAGCGACGACGAAGATGTTCCCGAGCTGGTCGAAGATTCTCAATCTTTACCACTCGATAATGCTGTTAAAGAACAGGAATCGATTTCATCACAGACCGTAGACTCCATCACGACAGATCAAAATCTAGAGCTAGAGGAGGAAAAGGTACCAATCACCATCGTTACGGGTTTCTTGGGCTCTGGAAAATCAACTCTGCTCAACCACATCCTCACATCCAATCACGGCAAGAAGATTGCAGTCATTTTGAACGAATTCGGCGACTCTTCCGACATTGAGAAAAGTCTCTCGGTGAGTTCTGAATCCGAATTATGTGAAGAATGGCTAGACCTCAAAAACGGTTGCATGTGTTGCACACTTAAAAGTAATGCCGTCACAGCCATCGAGAACCTCATGACGCACAAGGGTAAATTCGACTACATCCTGCTCGAGACGACCGGACTGGCCGACCCTGGTCCCATCGTCAACATGTTCTGGCTGGATGAAGGCCTCAGTACGTCCATCTACCTCGATGGTGTCGTCACTCTTGTGGACGCCGGTAACCTCGCGAAAAGCTTGGACAAGACTGCAAAGTTGCAAATCAGTATGGCTGATGTCGTCGTGATTAATAAACTAGACAGAGTCGATGAACGAGTCAAGGATGCCGTCAAAGAGACCGTCGCCTCCATCAACGCTTTGGCCAAGCTCGAGATGACCACCTTCTCAAAGGTCAATCTCGATAACATCCTAGATCTGCACGCATATGATACCAAGACGGTAGACCTAGACGTATCTGCCACCGATGTTTCCGAGCATCACGATCCTGAAATCACTACAATCACGATACCTGTACCATCATTACGACCAGATGCCGTGGCATCGTTCGAGACTTCGATTCAGAAATTATTATGGAATTCAAGCGAGGACGGGATCGAAATTTTGCGATTGAAAGGCAGGATATCCGATCGAGATGGACGCTCGTGGCTACTGCAAGGCGTGAGAGAAATCTATGAAATGGTCGAGTGTGGCAAAGGAAAGGCGGAGACTGGCAAATTGGTCTTTATCGGCAAAGGACTCAAGAAACTTCCCGTTTTATTGTGCTCACTATTGTTGAACTAAGCTTGGGATTGTTATGTACTTGGAGGACATTGGTATACTATGTATAGGGAAACGGTATCATTCGCTTCTCATTGTGAAAGTGCGATGCTCAGCACGGAACTTCGATCATCACTGGAACTCTTACGCATCGGTCGTCCCCGGAAAGAGCCTCTTTCGTCGACCATATGGTGGGTCTGCTCAGACTCTAAACCTTGTTCATAGAATTGTCGCAGCTTCTCCGGATCTTGGCACCACTGTCGAAAGGCATTGCGAATGTTGTCTGGTTCACTCGCACTCATGGTAGAGTTTATCCTGACTGGCGAGGGCAAACTGACCATCGGCGCTGCTCCGGATACTCTACTGACGTACAAACGATTCGTCAACCACAAGAAACCAGTCGGCGTAATTTGACACAGAGACATACCACTCCTGTGTATGAATTGTGTATATCTGTACGATGGACGTCCCCAAGAGTACGTCACCTCGAGGTCGCGAGGAAACTTTGTCGCAGCTTCCTGGTCAAGGACAAAGTTCCAATATTTAAGAATTTTCGTCAACCACTTCTCTCGTTCTTCAGAGCGTGAAGCAATGACTCCGTCTACGCTTGCCTTTGGTGCCGGTGGTGCCAAGCACAATTCAATGACCAACGGTGCTCGGAACGGATTTGAAGCCGTAACGGCATATGCCTCGTCGACAGGCGCTTCGACAAGAGTCAGGCCATACTTTTCACTAATTCGTGACCACTGTTGTACCATTTCTTCCACGAGTTTAGCAGTGACTGCGATCCACTCCAAACGAATATGAAAGCAGGTTTCGGGATTGTGAACACTAATACGTTAGCTAGATCCTTGTAGTCAGCGATCGACCTACTTATCATAGTGTAGAGAGACGAATTCTGGTCTATGCGATTTGCGATGTGGATCTATGTCCACCCGAATCCAATGACTGAGCTCAAATTTGGTTTTGTCTTTCATCGGTCGTGTCACTGGAGAATTTGGCGACAATGTGGAGACATTGGAAATTGCCCGATGTCGCAAAGGCGGGGGAGCTGGAGCTGTCACAGGTGTGACTTTTCTGGAACCGAACCAACTTTTTGGAGTCTTTGTGACGAAGTCGGGCTTCAGTCTATAAAGGTAAAACCCGTCCAGGAACGCGTGCTTGTTCTGTACATGTTCGAATAGTCCCCTGTCCATCAGACTCTGAGCAGTCCTTGCAGCTACGTCGCGATCTTGGAGCTCGCTTTTCTCAATCAGCCAAGAGACAAACTCGCTGCCTACCCAACTAGATTCGTGCCATCGCCAGTGCCACAGTCTGTCTTTGATTGTTATTCCTTTGAGGGATTGCATTTCCTTCGCATAATCATCCAGTGACATCTCGGAAGTTATAAATGTCTTTGACTTGTGCTCGGTCGCTCGGGTGGAGTCCTCGCTTTTCGTTGAAAAGTGTTCGTATTCATGTGCAATATACGCAGATGGTGCAAGCGTGGTGAAGGTCACTGCTACTAGTGGCAATTTCTTGCCACCTTTTGTCTCTCTCGCAAGCTCCTTCGGTGGCAGGTATACGGATTTCTCCAGAAGCTCGCAAATCTTATTCACACCAGCAACTTTCACTTCCTCTTCGGTGAATTGTTCTGTACCTCCAGCAATGGGTGGTGGATTTCTCTTGTCTCGCGTGTCGTTCGGAATGAGCAGAAATCTTGCACGCCAGAACAGCACAGCGTCCGTGAAGCGCCGTGCCACGCCACAAATGATTTGATCGACATAGTTCCAGCTGTGGTCGGTCGGTAGGGGACGAAACACGACAACACTATCGTCATATCCATCATCTTGCGCCAGTTGCCAAATCAAACTGCTATAACCTATGGCTTTGGGCACCTCGCGCGTACGCACATATCGAGTGACCTCAATCATTTCTCTAGATGCATCGCAAGTTATGCAATGCACTTCCATTTGTGCGTGAGATAGATAAATTGTCTCCCCCATATCTCCAAGTGGACCGCGATGAAGGGGCTGTCGACGACTCGATCGATCATGAATATCATCGGAAGTCAAGCTTCGATGGTGCGCATTTATGGGAGTCTGCGCTAGCTGGTAACCCTGAACTAGTCTTTGACCAATCATTTCCCGCAACAATTCCTTCTGTGTCAGTGGTTGATCCACAAGGTCAATCCAAATGCTGTAAGAATTCTCAGAGTATTTGTTGCTCTTGAGCTTTTCGAGATCGATGATGGTTGTTGTCGTCAGAGGCAAAGCGGCAGGTGCGCACATCGATTCCCAATTCATATCTCCACTACGCCGAGCACGATCAGACACATGGGCCCACCTCCATGCCTTTGCATTCATCGTACTAGAATTCTTACTTGGATACGAGGGATTCACTAAGATGTGCCAGGGACTAGCATCTGGTGCTTCTGACCTTTCCGGCTTGTATTTGACATGTATGTTACTGCGAGTGCGCGGATTAGAACGTCGCGTTAGATTCGTAGGACCTGTCAAGGTCTGTGAGACATTTTGAGCCCTAGCTTCCTGCAGATCGATAGAGGTGAGAATTTTCCGTGATGATGATGTCTTCTTCTGGGTATCGCTATTCCCATTGTTGGCATGTATTGGGATTGCGGTAGATTTTTGTTTGTCAGCCCCGGTTTCTTCCACATTCATACTATCTTGATGCACCGAAGAACTTTTCGGGCTCGTGATCAATACTTTACCATTCCTACGAGGCTGTATTAGAGTGCTAGGCGTCGTTACCTCCTCAGTCATAGAAGCAATGCTAGGCTTGGATTTCAATGACTTCATAGACATGAGAATCGGTGGCAGATGAACTGATGATTGTCCACTTCGAGACTTGGTCAGGTCGGAAGCGGATTGAGCTAGGCCTTGGACCGAGTCTGCTTTGTCGGCCAATTTATTCATGAGTCGAGCGAAAGTCGACCCCTTCTTCGAGGGACTTTGCCCTTTCGTCTCCACAGGCGGACTTGGTATGTACCGTCCATTCTCATATGAGGCAGATAAATTGACAGAGCTGGCAGATGCCCGAGAATCTCTCGAATATGGGAAGTCGATGTCAGTCCCAACACTACCATTAGCTTTTGACAGTTCATAAAGACTCTTAAATGTCGTCTTTTCACTAGACGATGGCAAGCTTGTGCCGAGCAGTTGAATGACTTCTTCACCAGGAACTTCTGATGTCAATTGATCCTTCTGTATTGTTTTCGTAATCTTAGAGGAGTGATCCTTGCTGGAAAAGCATAACTCATCGTACAAGTCTAACCTGGTATCAAGGCCAGTCGACAAGTGTGCTAAATCGCGACTTTTAAAAACAATGTGTTCATTTAGTCGGGCGATCGTTACTCCATCAAGGCTGTGATCCTGACGACCTTGCATTTGCAATTCGTGCATTTTGAGCCGTGGTTGAAACACGCTATTATTTGTGTTGGTGTCGCTGGACTCACCGTAATAACTAACTTCACATATATAAGGCAGCACGTACTCGAAAACCTTATTTGATTCGTCTTCTTGAGCTTTCAGATATTTGAACAACGGGACAACGTGGAGAGGACGTCGACTCAAGCAAACAATATCCATTCCGATACCGTTGCCAAGTAAGCACTCACCAGTGAGTTTCAGCAGCCTTTCATCAACCTCAAATACCCCAGTCCCTGCAGTCACAAACAGCATTGATGTTCCAGTTCTCAGTAGATCGCGATCAATATAGTCTCGATTGAACTGGTGAGCTGCCAGGTTGATAGCCTCTAGCACGTTGCCCTCCATCGCCGAGGAGATACTTCCGAGTGGTGCTTCAGCATGTTCATCAGACCTAAATTTTCGTTTCTGCAATAGAACATCCCGAGCAAAACCGTGAAGCTCGCGCTTCAACTCTGTCAACGTTGACTCCCAGTGATTGGACGAGACATTGTCTACAACAATTTTGTAAAAGTCGTTGTGAAATGCCTTGGTACATTGGTCGGGTGTATCTCCTGGTTCCACGCCACTTTGATTAGCCCCACGAGGTAAACAGAAAGGACCAACAGCGCCCTGATAGAAAACTCTGGTGAAAAGCACAATGCTAACAAGATGATGTGCGTTCATGCTCTTCCACTTTTTGAATAATTCAGGAAGGAAGCCATCTATCGCCTTGTTGTAAAATAACTCCCCATCTTCCTCAAATTCCCACATCTCTTTACTCATCTGTATGAAGATGAGATATCTTGCACTTTCGCTGCGAAAGACGGGTTTAGTGTTTGCCGATACATATGCAGAAAATGATTTCTGGCCCCCTCTCCAGATTTCGCGCACATCTGCTCGAATACCACCTGTAAAAGTGATTCGTTTTCCGACATATATACATTGTCCTTCAAGATTACACGCAGCTCTCCACATATCTGAGCGAGAGATGTATTGATCCTTGAAGTACAACACCATATAATCTGCCACATGTGCAGATTTAGGCACAGCTTCGACTGTGACAACCGATCTTGGGTTGATACCAAAAGTGGTCGCAAGGTGGCTGAGCAGTGATACTTGCAAGTTCGGTGTCTTCTTACGAACCTCGGGACTTGGTTCGGCGGGAGACACAACTAAGCGCTTGGGCGATGTGGATGTATTTCTCGGCGTGAGACGAGGTGAATTGCCCAAGCATGATGTCTTCGTGCTGATCTCCAGAACACAATTGACGTGGTCAAAATTCGGAAGAAGTTCAGTATTGAGTAGAGCATCGGTGGAAGAAGTGGAGGGCTCGTGGATCCATAGGATCAGCTCCCGACCAAGTCCTTCTACCATTTGATGGCATTATCGCATATTTGTCAGAGGATAGAGAAGTTCGTGTAGGTCATAAAGTGACCGTACAAGTCAGGAGATCCAGACCTCGACATCTTAACTCGCCTGATCCATCCTGATGTCTTGATAGCGCTGATGACTAGTTGCGTCTAGTTTCTGTACCAGCACATGTGTTTCCTTGAACAACATCCATGGGCTGAGGTGAATTGGAACATGCGACGACCCGGGTGTGGGGGAACAGAATCTTTCATACGGTATCTGGAGGTCGTTCGTTAGATTCCACCTCTTCATTGCTAACCGTTCACCATCACCACTGAGACTCTTCTCTCTCGCGCCTACCTTCTTCTATATCGCACTCACACAGGCTGATACTGGATATAATTTACCGCTGTAGTTGTCGTACTACACATCAGGCGTTCCTACTGTGGCTGCAATGTGTTTCTCACCATTGATATAAAGCAATTACTTGCAATTTTCCGGAACAGAAACAACAATGGAAGTCGCACCGAATCAATCAATCTATATAAATAATCTCAACGATTCTCTCAAGAAGGACGACCTGCGACTGAATTTGTACATTCTGTTCAGTACATATGGGACAGTTCTGGACATTGTGGCATTGAAGACGCAGCGTATGAGAGGACAAGCTCACGTTGTATTCAAGGACATTGCTTCCGCGAGTCAGGCCATAAAGGCCTGTGATGGCATGGACTTCTTCGGAAAATCTATGAAAGTGACTTATGCAAAGAGTCGTAGCGATGTTATAGATAAGCTCGAAGGAACTTTCATACCCAACCAAAAGTCGTCAGACAATCAACAAGTAGAACCACAAGGAACAAAGCGTGCTAGGGACGATTCGGACGAGGAGGAATGAGACTTTGAAAAGAGCACATGAATTAAACATGATGCCATCGCTACAATAGTGGAGGCTAATAGTGGGAATGCTTTGATCGCGCCTACCTCGACGTTGACGGACGGACGGCAAGCATATCAGATGCGAGCATTCTGGCTCCACGTAATCGGAATTTCGCCAGGATCCATCGGGTCGAAGCAGTTAAGATGATTGATGTATGCAAAGCAGTCCACGGACTTTTGTCTTAAGGATGCTTACATGGATCTCCAGGACAGTAAGTTTTTGACTCTCACGACAACGGCTGCAGGTCGTCGGTATACGATAACAATACTATAGATTTAGGGATAATGCGTCATCCTATTCTCTTGCGCCTAGCTGGATTGATGTCAGCCATCTCCAATTCTTGCGCTTTATGCTGCTCTTCCTTCTGCTCCTTTGATACCTTGCCTCCACGAGCTCCACGAACTTTTACGGTTTCTCCACGAGCCTTTTTCGCATCCTCGTCCCTTTTGGTCTTTTGTGCAGTCTCCCTTTCTACATCCAGCTTTTCATTCTTCTTTGCAATCTTTTGTTTTCGTTTCTCGCCAGAGCCACCCCCTCCAGCAGTCAGCTCGACGTTGATCTTACGTCCACCAAGTGTCGTGTGATGCAAGTTCAAGACCCTGTCCAAGGACATAAAGTCCGGCAAGTCAATGAATGCAAACCCTTTTGGTTTCTTCGTCATTGCATCTGTTTGAAACCGAATAGCCAGAGGTTTCACGCCTGTCGGAGCAATATGAGCTTCGACCTCTTCACGAGTCGTCTTGAAGGACAAGTTACCAAGAAACAGGATGAATCGTTTATTCTTCTGAGCTTTCGTAGCTGTGTCTGTCGCACCATCGGACTTGACCTCTTCGCCGTTCTCTGTTGTAGTTGCTACGGTCCTCGTCTTGCTCTTGGGCTTGGGTGGCTCGCCCGCCAGGGGGTTTATGGGCACATCTTCAACATCGGCTGGTAGATCAACCTTGCTCTTCTTGTCTGCTTTTTTCGTCTTCCATGATTCCTGTGCCTTTCGTTTTCGCTTTGATATTTGTTGCTCAGAATCCGACATGCTTCAGTTCTCGGCTCTTTGTGGTCGCCGGAGAGAATGCCACTACAGATTTCTATGCCTGACTGCTCAAGTCTCCAATAACATTTGTGTTTGTGTCGTGAGAATTAATCGGGAAAGAGTGTGTGGCTTAAGGATGCCTGACGGGTGGCTGTTGTGGCTGCCGGTGCATCGCCTTCAAGGCCTCGGATACAACAACCGTAGAAGGATCTGAGCCCTGTTCATGTATAGATAAAGGTATATTTTGACTCGACACACTGCAAACAGATCGAACCTCTCGACTAGAATTATTCAATACATCCAATTGAGCGGCATCGCATCAACTATTATCATCCCATACTCTCTTCTGAAGACTATTAACCACCAGACAACGCCAGTAAATTGTAGACACCACAACAAATTGTCCTCAAATGTCAAGTGCTCTACTCGACCTTCCTTCACTTCCACCTAATGAAACCATATACGTACGAAACCTGAATGAAAGCATACCGCTCGCGACATTGAAGCGCGATCTGTCGGCACTGTTTGCGAAATATGGATCGAAAGAAGTCATCGCACACAAGAACATCCGTATGCGTGGTCAAGCATTCATCGTCTTTGAACAGATTGAAGAAGCTGAGAAAGCGATGAGAGACTTGCAAGGGTATCCGTTCGAGGAAAAACCGATGTTGCTGCAATTTGCAAAATCCAAGAGCGATCGGACAATCCGTCGTGATCAACCTGACAAGTTTGAACAACACAAAGAAGCTCGAATCGCTGCCAAGAATGCTCGTGGACCACTGAAACCTACCGTCAAGGCTTCCTCCTCCGCTACCAAGAAGGCCCCTAAGAAACAAGGAGGTGGCAAACCTGCTGCGGCCACGGACGGCAATCCTCCTCACAAGATTCTCTTTATTCAGAACTTGCCCGAGGAGATTACTGTAGATGTTATGCAGGCCATCTTTGCGAGGTATCCTGGTTTCAGGGATGTACGAATGGTGCCCGGACGAAAAGGAATTTCGTTCGTCGAATACGCAGATGACGAGAGTGCAATGACTGCAAAGGAGGGCACGGCAGGGATGACTTTGAGTGGTCAACAACTAAAGGTGACTTATGGAAAGAAAGTATGAAATCGAAGTCTATATACATATTTGCAGTCTCAGTGAGCCTTTCCCTATGCTTGTTGCGTGCTGTACAGGCCACGGACCGAATGATGCCGATGCATAAGCAAGGTGATGCTGTGAATGCTAACGTCTCTTGTTAACGTCTATCGAGCTGCGCTTGCTTATTTATCGAATATGCCATGCTTCGCCCTTGCTCTCTGGCTCTATCACGACCTCTTCTCTCTTCCGTCCCGTCATTCAATTGCCAGGCAGGCTTGTATTGTATTGAGCATCCGTCCTCGGATGCATCAGCATGTAGGGTCTGCATACATAGCGATGGATTAGGTAGCGTATCGCCCGTACCGCCGAGTGATGTGTAGCCTCTGTCATACAAGACACAATAAGGCACTTCAAGTGCTCTCAAGAAGTCCCAAATTTCTGCGTATTGCCAATTGATTATCGGATGGACTCGCATGAATTTAGGCCAACCCTGATCCGTCTCGTCGAAGTGCGTGAGGTGCGAGCCATGCGGGTCATTCCGCCGTGTACCGACAAGGATCGCTCGAGTTGACTTGCTCAACTCGAGGTAATCTGCAAAGGCCTCCTTCATTGGTTTCTGGATCTTGACGATACTAAGCCCATATTCCGCAGCGGAAGAGCTCACAAAGTCGTCGACCTCGATGAATGGGTCTTTTATAGCCACATAAACTGACTTGATGGGTTGTCTAATTGGTTGCCCATTCGCTCGGCTCTCGAGATATGCTACCAGAATAATCAGCAATACCAAACAATCTTTGCCACCATTGTATGAAATTGCTATTTCGTCGTCGGCGTATCGCCTATAGGCTTCTTCGATCACCTTCCAAGCTTCATTTGTTTTGTCTATTGTCTGTTGGCGCAAGGGGGAATCATTGCTAGAGTCTTGACTGAGAAAGGCCTGTAGTCTGTCAAAGAGGCCCATAGGCCTCGGGTCAGCTAGACTCGACTCAGGTAGGTGTGTGATGCCAAAACGAAGCGATCGTCTATATGGAAGGACCGGGGAATCACAGATTATTCGTAGAACCGACGAGCTTGCATTAGACGACATACAACCATCATATTACTGAGTGAGACATGCAACAGCACAATAGATGTGTGTGTGTTAGCTTGTGAAAGGGTGAAATGCCGCCCATCTCGTCGTGTCAGTGGCGGCGGCAACTTATTGACTATCGCAGCCTCCTTGTGGAGACGTAAATTAGTTATATTTCTGTTGTATGGTTGATTACCTTGAGCTTTCTTCAGAATAGTGTCCCTTAGCATACAAGTTGTACCTCTTGTACAACAACCCTCTTGTACAACTGCACACCCCTGACTCAAGACAAATGGCACGTCTTCATCGAGCATAGCATCTGTGTTATCTCTCACTCTTGTTCGCAGCTCGATAAATGCCAGCACCTTAGCAGACCACTTGCTATTGCGCTTGTGCGAGCCGACTACATAACATGGATCTCTCATCCTTACTAACAGAGACTGATATAGGATATGAAGAGGACATTTTGCGCGACCCATACTCTCTCAAATTCTGGTTACGATACATCAATGAACAACAAAACAGATTTTCGCGCACGAAAAACCCTCAATCAAGTGTCCTAGTGTTTGAACGAGCTTGTCGCGAGTTGCCAGGAAGTTATAAATTGTGGAAAAAATACCTCGATTTCCGATGTTCTCTTATGAAAGGACTGAATCCTGCTAGAAACATGGAGGACTTTGAGAACCTTAACAAGTGCTACGAACGAGCTTTGGTATTGTTGAATAAGATGCCTCGGATATGGACTGATTATCTCGAATTCCTGATGACACAACCTCACATCACGAAGACGCGACGAACGTTTGATGCTGCACTCCGGGCCTTGCCGATCACACAACATGACCGCATATGGAAACTTTATTCGGCCTGGAGTACCTCTGCCGGAGGCTTGACTCGTCGCTCGATCTTGAAGCGTAACCTTTTGACAGAGTCAGATCTTATCGAAGACTACATCGAACTCGTTCAAGGTCTGGCACTGTACGAGGAAGCAGCCCAGGAGTACACCAAGATACTAGACAATGTAAAGTTCCGATCATCGAAAGGCAAGAGTCAATTTCAGCTTTGGTCCGAGCTTTGTGATCTTTTGGTCAAGCATCCTCATGAAGTGAACAGTATAGATGTAGAGTCCGTCATCAGAGGAGGCATCAGTAAATTCACAGATCAGAGAGGACGTTTATGGACGTCCTTAGCCACATACTGGATCACTTCCGGCAATCTCGAGAAGGCGCGGGATATATTCGAAGAGGGCATAACGAGTATTACGACAGTTCGAGACTTTGCACAGATTTTTGACGCTTATGCTGAATTCGAAGAATTTCTCATATCCAAAACCATGGAGGAAGTGGCCGAAGCCGCGGAGAAGAACAAATCGAATCCTTCACTTGACCTGGATTTAGATATCAAGATGATGCGCTTCGAACAACTCATGGATCGTCGGCCATTCCTTGTAAGCGATGTACTGTTACGGCAGAACCCCCATAATGTAATTGAATGGGAGAAACGAGTTGCGCTTTGGGGCGACAACAAAGAGCAGGTTGTTCAAACATATACAAAGGCGATCAAAACAATTAATCCTAAACTAGCAACTGGTAAGTATCAGTTGTTATGGCGCAACTTCTCTCGCTTCTATGAAGATCACGGTGATCTGAGCTCTGCCCGAAAAATTCTCGAAAAGGCCACCAAAGTTGTCTATCGATCTGTAAATGAGCTCGCCGATCTGTATTGCGAATGGGCTGAAATGGAACTTCGCAATGAAGCTTTTGATCGAGCTGTGCTGATCATGAAGAATGCGACAGAATGTCCGAAACGGAGTTCTGTCGATTATTTCGATGATTCGCTTACGCCTCAAGCCCGCATACACAAATCATCAAAAGTCTGGATGTTCTACGTTGACCTGGTTGAATCTGTTTCCACTATGGAGGACACAAGAGCAGTGTACGACAGGATGTTTGAGCTCAAGATTGCCACACCTCAAACCGTGGTCAATTACGCAAACATGCTGGATGAAAATCAATATTACGAAGATTCATTCAAGGTCTACGAGCGCGGTTTGGACTTGTTCAAATATCCTGTGGCATTTGAGCTCTGGAATCTATACTTGACAAAGTTTATGCAGCGCTACAAGGGCACCAAATTGGAACGTGCCAGAGATCTATTTGAGCAAGCATTACGCGACTGTCCGCCAAAATTCGCGAAACCGATGTTCCTAATGTACGCCATCGATCTTGAGGAAGAATACGGATTGGTCAGGAATGCCATGTCAGTCTTGGCGAGGGCAAGCGAGACTGTCGATCCGATGGATCGTATGGAGATTTTCCAATTGTACATTGCCAAATCAGCGAGCAATTTCGGCCTGACGTCCACGAGACCAATCTATGAACGCGCACTGGACGTTCTGCCAGACACTGAAGCATCAATCATGTCTCTGCGCTTCGCACAAATGGAGACTCGACTCTCGGAAATCGATCGTGCACGAGCCATATACGGACACGGCTCACAATTCGCTGATCCGTTGGTGAATAAGGACTATTGGACGACTTGGCATGACTTTGAAGTACGGCACGGAAATGAAGACACTTATGCCACCATGTTGCAGGTCAAGAGAAGCGTGGCTAGTGCCTTCAACACTGATGCCAATTACGTCTCGCGACAAGTCGCCCTGGCACAGTCGGGACAAGGTGATGTCGAGATGCGAGACTCGAATGGTGCGGGAAGCAATGGTGATGCCATGACGAATCTAGAAGGTAGAAGTGCATTGACTGGATTCGTCTCTGGTGGTATTCAAGGTGCCAGATTGCCTGAACCGTTAGAAAGTGAATCGAAAACTCAGGCTCGAGACGACGCGAATCCCGACGAGATTGAACTTGACGAGGACATTTAATTAGGTCCATGGGCATGATTACACAAAAAGGGACATCAAACGTGGAAGACATGTTTTTCTCGTTTCGCTAAAATAATAATTTGTACAGCCAATGCATACACAACTCCCGATAATCTCTCTCTAGCTAGGACAATAACTTGGTCACTTTTCCGATCGCAATCGTGATTCCCGAATCTCTCAACGTGAATCGACCCAACTGTGCGAAATCACTAAACTTTTCCAGACAGACCGGCTGCGTGGTCTCCAATCTCGCGATAATCTTCATGCCTTGCTTGGCGAATGCCGGTGCCGCCTTGGACTTGCGATTCGTCTTGTCGAGTTTATGTAGGAGAGCAGTGAACGAGACCTCCTCGATCGCCGTGTGGACGTGCATGACGCAAGAGAACCCGGCCGTCAAGAGAGACTGTAATTCCAAAATGACAATCTGTGCTTCAAAGCTAGTCACCGTGTGGACGGGGGCTTTCAATGACGTGATGACGAATCCATTGAGGACGTCTTCCTCCTCGACACCCTTCACTCGTAATCGTACCTGTTCTCCACAGAGAGCCCCATCGACTTCCTCCTCAGTCTCGTTGTAAATGGTCGTCACTTCCAATTGCTTCTCACCCGGCATCATCAGGACCTTGTTGCCCTTTTTGATGTGACCAGACTCGAGTTTTCCCTCGAGAATCGTTCCCAGATCCTTCCACTTTGTAGATATTGGCATCATCAGCGCGGCATTGATCTTGCGCTCAAACGACTGCATACCGTCGAGATACTCAATCAGTGAGGGACCACTGTACCAAGGACAATCCTTTGGATCGACTCGCTCCTTCAACCCAGCTCCGGTAAAGGCAGATATCGGCATAAACACGACATCTGTCTTTGGATTGTAACCGGCTTCACGTCGCAGAAAAGTGCCCAACTTGGTGGTACATTCGTCGTACCGGTCTTTGGACCAACCGACTGTCGGATCGTCCATCTTGTTGATTACGACAATCAGCTTGTTGACACCCTGGGTCTTGGCGAGAATCGCGTGCTCCCTTGTCTGACCTCCTTTCTCGAATCCTGCTTCATATTCTCCAGATCTGGCAGAAATGACCAACACACCGACGTCGGCTTGTGATGCACCGCCAATCATATTTGGCACGAAAGATTTGTGGCCAGGTGCGTCGAGAATGGAATATGATCGCTTCTCAGTTTCGAAATGTGCCCGTCCGACCTCTACCGTGATACCTTTTGTTCGCTCCTGCTTAGTGGAGTCCAGAGCCCAGGAAAACACCCATGACTCACGACCCATCTCTGCTGCTTCCCGTCTGTATTTGTCCACGGTACGCTGGTCCACCATACCGGTGAGAATAAGCAATTGTCCTCCCAAGGTACTTTTACCAGCATCGACGTGACCAATAAAGACAATGGATACATGTTCTTTGCCGTAGACGTCTGCCAAGAGTTCTTCATCTAGAGCTTCTTCCTGTTGCTTTGCTTCCGCCACTTGTGCTTTTATTATGTTCTCTTGACGCTTCTCAGCTGCCTTTTCGATCTTGCTTGCTCCCGCATTTTGATCAGCTGCAGGTTTTGGTGCAGGACTGTCGGATTTTGTGGGCACAGTCGTGTTTGTCTGTGTCTCTTCTACCTTGGCAGGAACCTTCTTCTCAGCTGATGGAAGTGATACTGTTTTTGGTGCTGATTTATTGCTTTCCGTGGATGGCAATGATACAGATTTAGCTGCAGGAGTAGATGAGCCTATTGACACCGTCTTCGCCGTTCCTCCTAGAGACAAAGTCTTGGGTGGACCTGAACCAAGTGATAGGACTTTGGCTGGCCCCTTGGCCGCGGGCATTGTGGGGATCGTACTCTTCTTCTTGGCAGAAGGATCGTATACTTGTGTCTGTGGTTCTTGATATTGTTGTTGTGGTTGGTAGCCATTGAATCCTCCCTGTGGGTACGTGTGATACTCTTGCTGCGCATACTGGTTGTATTGGTTGCCATAACCACCTTGTTGAGCATAACCTTGCGACCCGTATCCTTGCTGCCCTCCGTAACCTTGATTGTAACCATAACTTTGTGCATTAGGGTTGAATGCCGGCGTGAATCCACCCTGTGAAGGTTGAAAAGAGTGCGCAGAGGGCTGGAAGTTTCGCCCCGAGACATTCAGATTATTCGTCTGACGGTTCAAGTCATCCTCCTGCTCCCAAGAGTCCGCAGGTTTCTGGCTCTGATCATTACTCATGGTCAACCGCGATCTTGTCGTGCTCTGACGTGCTTTGAAGGTTTGAAGCTCTTCTCAAATTGTACAGCACTATCTCAGAGGCACTCTTCACCATTTGCGACACACGCACAACTCAAACACAAACGCCCGATCCAAATTTTTGGTGGAGCTCCGTCATCACCATCTGGAGTTTACGGTACTGAGCTCCGTTACAATTTTGTGCCATTATGAGAGAGTGGAGTTGAAGTTGTTGTGTAAGGTCTCAAGCAAAGGTATACAAGCATCACACAGCCAAGTGGTCGATCATCCTCAAGGCAGACACAGACTACCTTGAGCTCGCGTGGATAATTCGAACTACTCTCATCTTTACGAGGATCGATAAGTGTAGCTCAAAAAGCAGTAAATAAGCAAAGCACAAATGTCTCGAGCCGTTGCGACCAAAGACGTGTTGGTCAAACTAATAGTACCTGCTGGTGGTGCCACCCCCAGTCCTCCGATCGGTCCAGCTTTGGGAGCACGAGGAGTCAAGTCAATCGACTTCTGCAAAGAATTCAATGCGCGTACGAGTGCCTATGCGGCTGGTGTACCACTACCGGTCCTCATCACGATTCGTCCCAACAGGACATTTGCATTTGACATCAAGACGCCTAGCACGGCATGGTTACTGATGAAAGCCGCTGGAATCAGTAAAGGAAGTGGCGAGCCGGGCAAGACTGTCTCAGGCAAGGTCAGTCTCAAGCATATTTTCGAGGTAGCACAGATCAAGGCAAAGGACGAAAAGCTAAAAAGTCTTCCGCTTGAAGCCATCTGCAAATCAGTCGTGGGTACTGCCAAGACTATGGGCATACAGGTTGTCCCATAGACGCAATTCCACATATGGGATTTGTTCATCATTGAGCGAGTTTAGGCGTGTTAGCGTGCGAATTCTGCATTGCGTCTGACTGTGTAAGAAGGCATGCATTAATTATATTACTATCTCCTCTTGTCTGCCTATTATCATGAGACTCCACAAGCTCTACAAGTGCTACAAGCTCAATTCGTATACTTAAGCTGCTCCATGTGCTGCACTGGGTAGTGCACCGGTAGCATGAACTTCATTAGTGGGTACAAATTGGTTTGTGCCAGAGACTTGCGGGTTCTCGCCATATGCTGTGCTCGTATGCTGTGCGGCTGTGGTCGGCAGAGAATGCTGGGCAACTGCAGTGCCCGCAGTCTGTGTTTGATTGTGGCCGCTTGATTGCTCTAGATTGTTCAAGTTGTTGTTTCCATATGTCGACGCTCCTACTGGAGAGGTGGGCTCAGAGTCCGAATCATCTGCAGTGGCCTCCTCCGATGTTGGGGCACTGGCCGCAAACTTACGAATGGCAGTCCACCATTCCAGCATATCGTCATAGCTCGTGGCTTGGAATTGGAAATCGTGTTTTGAACTTATCAAGCCCTTGGTTTTACCAGCAATGGTCCATTTTGCCTTTCCAGTATTCGGTGCGGAGTGTCCACCAATTGCGGATGTCTTGATGTCAAGTGACCATGTTGGTTCGGGATCAGTCTCGAAAGACTTGGATTTGAATTCGTGCAAAAATCCAGATGCGGTGAGTACGTAGTACGCAGAATTGTACTTCTTGATTACAGTTCCCTTCCTTAGCAGATCACCCTCTTTCACAGGCTTTGTCAACTCATGATCGGAACCAAGAAATGAGACTGACTTGGCTGTACGGGGTGCAGCATTTGGATCTGCCAATGAACGATCACGGCTTACAAAGCCGGTCCACTCTGCAGATGGTGAGAGTGTACTCGAACTTGTGGCTAGCTGCTGGTAATTATGTGACAGCGTCTGGGCTTGAGACGCAGCTTGTGAGCTCATTTGAGAAATCATATCCTGAATGGACCGAACAATTTTTGCCTCAAATTGAGCACATTCGTTCTGTAAGGCAATCAAGGTTGCGTGATGAGCATTCTCCTCTTGTACCTGACCATCTAATCGCGCCAAAACACCCCTGTGTGTCACGAAAGGGTCTTCCGTAGGCTTGAGAGATGATCCGCCCTTGCTCTTATTGATGTGGCTTCCTAATAGCTCGATGTGCTTGTGTGTGTCTGTCTGATTCTTAGTCACAGTCTTGCCTCCTTTGACCCCATCTTTCTCTAATCGCTTGATGAAGTCTTTGATCTCGGAAGAGAGTGACTTGGACGACTTCACAAGCGTATTGTCAACGCTCTTAGCATGGGTTGTGTAGTCACTTGACAACTTTGTGGCATTTTGCTGGAGACCTGCAAAGACATCCTGGATTCCGGACTGCTCAAAAATTCCTCGATCCTTGAATGGCAGGTCGATGGTCTTGGCCAGCTTATTGTAATCCTTGGCGGTGCCTTCGTGTGTCTTCTCCAGATGTTTACTTCATAAGTTAGCCTAGCTATAGCTTTCAAGGACACACGAACAAATAACTTTCGAGATTCTCCACAAGATTTCTCCATGCCTTGAAGCGCGCTTCTAAGGTATTGGCTGGATCGACCTTATCGTACGAATCGGGAACCGCAGCAGTCTCTCTGTTCGTAGCGCTCATTGCTTGTATTGTTCACAATTTCTCTCGACGATGTTTGCCTTGTATTGAATGGTCTGCGTTTTGAGTGCTGGCGATAATCAAGTAGCTTGGAAAATTTGGGAAAATTTGCCTGGGAGAGGTAGCGAATTGTTTGTACCAGATACAAAGATGCCAGCTATGAGGTGTGTTTGTGCGACGGGAATGATCTGCAGGCTGGCTCAGGTTTTGTGCAAGCTAAGCATGGACGGCGCGCACAGACATCTGGTCTGCGCACGCACGCACTTCAGCTCATCCTTTCATTGTCAGGCTTATTCTTCTCCTTCATGCCCATTTTAGCAACTGATCCCGCTCATTCAAAATTGCAAGCTGATCACAACCAGACTACCCAACTGTACTGCAGTATGAATCCAGTGTAACCTTGCAGTAGTCTAGTCACAGCTGCAGAACTGCTAATCAACTGCAGATGTATTCTGGAAACCAGCAGCTGTCGAGCATTATAAGACCCAACACAGCACCACGCTTTGATATGTACCAACATGTCAGAACCACTCGTACAACTTTTGTTCTACAGCAGACGAATCAAATAATTACCCAAGAAGCACGTGGAATAGTTGCCGGGGCATCCGCTTGGTGTTCGTCCACATGAGCTGTTTTTCCCCGCACCGGTTCCGAAATTCCCATCATGACAAATTCCCGTACCCCGAGCTTGTTTGCAATTGACGCAATGGTTGGATTGTAATCACCGTCACTCATGTTTCATGATCCTTGAAGACCAAGTGGCGTCAAAACCCATCGAAGACTAGTGTAGGAAAGTGTATTTAGGCATAGTTCAACGTCGAGCAGCATCGAAGATCTGTACTGTTGCATAACACGATAGCTATAGCTTGAAGGCTTGTCAATAACGATGTTTCATACGACCAGTCCAGATATACAAACAATATCAAAGGCCACCCCGATCGAAGCCTCTACTATCCTAGACTCTCTCAAAAATGGCACACTTCCGACGATGCTTCTTTATGACGAGAAAGGCCTACAACTGTTCGAGAAGATCACATACAATCGGCACTACTACCTGACTGCAAGTGAAATCGACATCTTGAAAAGACATAGTGCTCAGATCGCTCTACACATTCGAAATAGCACAATCATCGAGCTCGGTTCTGGTGCTCTGCGGAAAACGAGTCTAATATTGCAAGCAGTCGAAGCCCTTGGCATTGAGACTGATTACTATGCTCTTGACCTGGATCGAAAGGAGCTCGAGCGGTCTCTAAAAGAATTGAGTGAATCTCAGCCATTCAAGTATGTGAAGCTGCATGGTCTCCACGCCGACTACAATGACATTCATGCCTTTTTGAAAGCAAGCGATAGACGAGTCACAATCCTGTGGATGGGCTCTTCTATAGGCAATTTTGAGAGGAACGATGCCTCGGCATTCCTGTTGTCTTTAAAGAAGAATATGAAGCCCGGTGATTCATTCGTAATTGGCGTGGATCATCGCAATGCGCGATCACTTGTCCAACGTGCCTACAATGATCCAGAAGGAGATTCTGCGGCTTTCGAACTTAACGCCTTGACACACGCAAATCGCATTCTGGGACGTGAGGCCTTCAATGCAGACGACTGGACATACGACGGTCTCTATGACGAGAAAGATGGACGTCATGAAGCTTGTTTCTGTGCAGAGACTGATGTAGACTTTGGAGACTTCATCGTCCATAAAGGTACCAAGATTCGTATCGAGCGAAGTTACAAATACTCCAAGCATGAGATTCTAGAACTCTTCGACCGTTCTCAACTCAGCTTACATGAATACTGGTCAGATTCGAAGGATTTATATTCCTTGTATCTGACCACAGTGCCTATCGCATATCTGCCGAGTGCTCCGAAGGACATCGGCTCAGTCCCGACCCTGAGTGAGTGGTCAGAGCTCTGGAAACTATGGGATACCATAACAATGGAAATGGTTCCCCGAGCGATGCTAGATTCGAAACCGATCGATCTTCGAAATCCCTGTATATTTTATGTCGGTCACATTCCGACATTTCTGGATATACACCTCTCTCGCGTCGGTAATGGTCGATATCTAAACAAGGCTTATACCCAGATTTTTGAACGCGGCATCGATCCGGATGTTGATGACCCAAGCCAGTGCCATGCTCATTCCAAGTTGCCGGACACATGGCCTGACCTGACCGAAATGCTGGCTTTCCGCGACCAAGTTCGGGCACGCCTAAGAGAAGTTTACGAAACTGACAGTATCCGCGATCGAAAAGTTGCGCGAGCTGTTTTTACTGTGTACGAACATGAAGCCATGCACATTGAGACCTTTCTATATATGCATCTCCAGGCTGACTGGACCTTACCACCACCACGTATGCTGCCTCCCATAGCCTGTTGCAAACCACAAGAGATTCAGCCAGCTGCATGGATTGAAATGTCAGACGCCAAATTTGAAGTCGGCATGAATGATCTTGAGGGTTCTGAACAGGGAGAATTCTTCGGATGGGACAACGAGAAACCGCTTCGAAGCGTCAATGTTGCTTCTTATGCCATACAGTCGCGTCCAGTCACCAATGGCGAATATGCCAAATATCTCAATCGAACGACTGAGGAGGGAAACAGATGGAGACACCCGAAAGGCTGGACACCTGACATGCGTGTCAAAACTGCATTTGGACCGGTTCCTTTAGCAGCTGCAGTCAATTGGCCTGTGACAGCGTCCTATGATGAGCTCAATAGATACGCAAAGTGGTGTGGAGCCAGATTGCCTACGTGTGACGAACTGAGGTTCTTCATAGACTCTACTTGTGAATCTGAGGATTCGAAAGGGACTCCGTTCCTTGACACTTGTGGAAGAAGAGTCAACTTTAGTCAGTGGGCTCCGCAAGAACTTGCAGACAGTGTAGAGCCACAAGTCCTATGTGGAGTATGGGAGTGGACCTCGACCACCTTCGACAGAACTCCAGGTTTCATCGTTTCCAAAATATATCCAGGCTACAGTGAAGATTTCTTCGATGGAAAGCATAATATTGTTCTTGGTGGTAGTTGGGCAACGATTTCTAGAATTGCCGCGCGCAAGTCGTTCGTGAACTGGTATCAGCGCAACTACGAATATGCCTGGACAGGATGCAGACTAGTGAAGGATCTGTGAATACTCCAACAGAAATGTTTGTACATAACAAAGTAGAATGATCTCTATTGAGTCTAGTGTGATACGTATGGCTATATTTTTCTTGAGTACAAGTAATGACTATCTTCAGTAGCCATCCTACTGAGGATGCGACTTGTGATGAATGGTGCAATGAGATGATTGAGTTGCGCAATGATCTTCACAGCCTCGGATCTGTTGGCTTGTGATTGCGGTCGGGAGTGCCGCTTGCGCCCGTGCTTGATCCTCACCCCACACTTCTGTGACAAGCTGTGGGAGAACCTGAGCCAGTAACACAGGAACCATCCACCAATGGAGAGATACCTACTCTTGTCGAATTATTGTCATGATAGTGTCCTGTACCTAGTTCGAAGTACCTGATCAAAATATCACGAACCGAAATGGCCGCGACTTCAGTGGTGTTGAAGAAAATCGGACAAGGAGTAGCTACCATTACTCTTGATGATGGCAAGGTCAATATCATGACCAAGAAAGTATGGGATGATCTCATATCTACCTTACAGGAAGCTGAGAATGACCCAGAAATAAGGGGCGTTATCTACCGCTCAGGACTGAAGAAACCAGTTTTCACTGCTGGCAACGACATTACCGAACTCTATGCTCCCAACACGAATGCTCAGAGATATTCCCAGTTCTGGCTATCACAGAACAAGTTTCTGTCGGATCTGGCAAGCTCTACACTACTCACGATGGCCGCTATCAAAGGAGCTTGCCCCGCAGGTGGTTGTGCATTGGCACTTTGTTGCGACTTTAGATTCATCACAAAAGACGTCACTTCTGGACTCAACGAAGCACGTATTGGGATCAGTGTACCACCATTCTGGCAACAGATGATGGCTCATGTTAGCTCGCCTATCATTGCAGAGAGGCTATGCTCACTGGGCTACATGTTGCCGGCCAAAGAACTCAAGAAATTCGGACTTGCCGATGAGATTTTCGAGACCGAGCAGGAGAATGAGGAGGCGGCTTTTAAGTATATCGCAGGACTGTTGAAGGAAGTTCCTGATCCAGGCAGACAGATCTCGAAGGCTGTGTCAAGGGGCCAACTTACTGATGCGTGGGGTGACGAGGAACGAATCAAGGAGGAAGCAGATGAAAAATGGCCATTCTTGTGCTCGGAGCCTGTAGTAAAGGGTCTCGGGGCAACTCTGGCCAGACTGCAGAAGAAGCCAGCAAAGATCTGAGCTTTTGTGATATGTTTCGTGTATAATACAAAGGCCTTGAGTTTTGTACTGATTACTTAAAACGGTCGCCTCCCATTTGTCCTAATTTGAGCACTCAAGCATCACCTTGTTGACATTCTTTCCATACTTTCAGCTCCTCGCGATACAGCGTATTGACGCACGGATCGCAGCTAGATCCACAGCATTCTCCGGGCTCCGGACGCTCCGGCCTATCCTCTCTACGTGCTGCCGCCATGAGCTGCTCAGAACGTATTGGAGCTGCGACCTTGCTCAATTTACAGAATGTTGGAGACCGACTTGTGATTTCATGTAGAGATAGCTCTCGAGTGCCTGCAGAATTTACAGTGGGCATGTAACGAATCCTTCAGTTGTAGATCATTGTATGATTATTGCACCTCGTTTTGAACAACCTTGGTAAGTTCCAAATTGTGAGCTGACTTTTTAACGCACAGAAAGCGACACGACGCCACGCGACGCCAAATTCAATGTTCTTCGGGTGGCGTCACAATTTCAATCCTCAAAATCACAAAACTTGAGTTTCGCAGAATTTGTGAGCGTATTTGTGCCTATAGCTATTATAAATCTGGTAGCTGTACTGCACGTTTCGTCCTCGAAGCTCGTCCGCATCAATGTCTGCTCGGGCAAAGACAAAAAAGACAAAAGAAGAAAAAGTAGCGGTACGCCAAGCAAATACCGCGACTCTCAGAGCGTTGCAGGAACGCATCGACAACTTTGAGGCAACGAGTGACCTCGCCAATTTTGCTGATCTGCCTCTATCCACAAACACGATACAAGGACTCAAAGCATCACATTTTACGAAATTGACTGATATACAGAAGCGCGCCATACCGTATATTCTGAAGGGTCGAGATGTGCTTGGAGCGGCCAGGACGGGTAGTGGAAAGACACTTGCGTTTCTCGTTCCGATGCTCGAACTGCTGTACCGCAACAACTGGACACAGTTTGATGGTCTGGGAGCTCTGATCATATCGCCTACGAGAGAACTAGCCCTACAGATTTTTGAAGTGCTTCGCAAGATTGGTCGCACCCATGGGTTTTCTGCTGGTCTAGTCATTGGCGGGAAGGATCTTAAGGAGGAGTCGGAAAGAATGCAAAAGATGAACATTTTAGTCTGTACGCCTGGTCGTATACTGCAACACATGGATCAAACAGCCGGATTTCAAGCGGACAATTTGCAAATGTTGATATTGGACGAGGCTGATAGGATTCTTGACATGGGTTTCAAAAAGACGCTGGACGCCATAGTTGACAATCTGCCTCCATCCCGACAAACTTTGCTTTTCAGTGCTACGCAAACAAAGTCCGTGAAAGATTTGGCACGGCTGAGTCTCAAGAATCCAGAATACGTTGCAGTACACGAATCATCCGAAAGCGCGACTCCAGCCTCTCTGCAGCAGAGTTACGTTTTGACAACACTGCCGGAGAAACTCGATACGCTTTTCGGCTTTATGAAGACACACTTGAAGTGTAAGGCCATTGTATTCATGTCGACGGGCAAGCAAGTCAGGTTTGCGTACGAGACCTTTCGTCATTTGCATCCAGGAGTCTCGCTCATTCATTTGCACGGAAAACAGAAGCAAATGGCTCGCGCAGACATAACTGCTCGATTCGCTGCCTCAAAGCACTGTTTCCTCTTTTGCACAGACATTGTAGCTCGAGGTCTGGATTTCCCTGCCGTGGACTGGGTCGTACAACTGGACGCTCCTGAAGACGCAGATACTTATATCCATCGTGTGGGACGAACGGCGCGATACGAGAAAGGCGGCAAGGCCTTGTTGATGTTGCTCCCTTCCGAAGAAGGAGCATTCTTGGCGAGACTCAAGTCGAAAAAGGTGATTGTGGAGAGGCTCAACATCAAACAAAGCAAGAAGCAGAGTATCGTGCCTCAATTACAGCACATGTGCTTCAAGGATCCCGAAGTCAAGTATTTGGGACAAAAGGCATTCGTGAGTTATGTCCGTAGCGTCAATTTGCACAAGGACAAGGATGTCTTCAAGGCAGAGGCACTACCCATCGAGGAATTCGCCGCGAGTCTGGGTCTTCCCGGTGCTCCTCGCATCAAATTCCTCTCCTCGAAAGAAGTCAAGGCGAAGAAGAATGCGGTGCTCAAGCCAGAATCAGAATCAAGTGATGGAGAGGAAGGAGAATCCGATGGTTCTCGGGACGTCACTGAAGAACGACCTCAGATAGACTCCAAAGTGCCAGACAAGAACAATGTTCGAACAAAATACGATCGCATGTTTGAGAGACGCAATCAGGACATCTTATCTGATCACTACACGAAACTCATTCAACACGATCAACTTCCACAACAACCCAACGACGAGACGGCGGACGCGGACGAAGACGAGACGTTTATGAAACTCAAGCGAGCAAACCACACTCTCCTTGGCGCCGATGACGGTTTAGAGTCCTTTAAACCAGACTCGAAACGTAAACAAAAGGAAGCGTTGAGTAAAAAGGCCATGTTGAAGTATAAACCCAACGGCTCGAAACTAGTCTTTGACGAAGACGGGGCCGCTCACCCTTTGTACGAAATGGAGACGGAGGAAGATTTCAGAAGGGCAGGGAATTCAGAGGAACAAATCGCCGCCTTTCTCGAGACGCAAAAGGTGGCTATGGGACAGGTCGATGTCGATGATAAAGAAGAAGCCAGAGACAAGAAGCGCGAAAAGAGGCGAATCAAGATTGAAAAGGCCAAAGCCGCCGAAATGGACTCTGAGTACTCTGACGACGACGACCAGGCAGGAGGGGTACAGATTGCTCCATACTCTGGTGACGAACAAGAGGACGACGATAGCGACGTGGCCGACTCGTATAGTGGCAGTGACGAAGAACAAGACAACTTGGAAACACACAATGATGGTGCAAAGAGGAAGAAATGGTTCCAGGAAAACGACGAGCGCGAAAAAGAGGAGGAGTCGAGAAAGAGGACCAAGTTTGGCAATTACGTCGAGGTCGAGGAACCTCAAACCCTGGACGATCAGGAAGCACTCGCACTTCGACTTCTTGGCAAAAATTGAGATTATGTTTAACTCTCCCTCTTAAAATATTAGGCATATCTGTAGCGGATGCGAGCCGGCCTGCTTTCCCGAGCAAATGACATGGCTTGATTTTAGTACCATCCATGGTTCGAGCACCAAGCGTACTTGAAACACTCTGCATTCGCCTTTCGTTCCACGTCTTTAGCTTGAATCCTGATTGGATGACCTTCAGTGTTAAACACCCATTCGTCCAATGCGATGAGATTGTTATCGGTGAAGATTAGGTAGGCGTACTTGAGAGTCTCGGCGAGGAAGAAGCTCTCCATGACACTGAGACCAGCATCAATGATGGTCTGATCGTTGCGCGGAGCATTGCTTGTCACGTCTCGAACAGGGACGTAGCCATTGGTAGTGTATGAAGAGGCATTGATCGCCTGGAACGCCTCCCACGCCCAAGTCTTGTATTGCTCATTTTTGGTGATTCGGTAGCCATAAAACAACGATTCAAGATATTCAGGTCGTAGATAGTAGAATTCTTGGTCCTTCTGTGGCCAGAATCCATGCTTTTTAATGTAGTTTGACTGCGCATCCGTAGGCTCCACCGTCGGAACCGGATCCACTTGGTCTAGCCATATCCAGCTCTCCGGCGGGACTCCCACAGCTGTGTGCTGAGCAATGAACCTACACCCACCAATCAGGCTCTCACCGAGCTTGGCGATTGTATCATCCTTGAGATATACGGACGCATGAAGCAGATTGCCACCAGCAAAACACGCTAAGTGTTGAGACTTGTATGTTGGCTGTTTGCCCGCGTATGAAGCGACATACGTTGCTTGTGGAAATCCGTCAGGGTAGCTCACTAGATGATCATGTGTAGCCTTGGCAGCCAACTTGTATTGTGCCAAGAAATCTGGGTATCTTTCCGGATCGTAAATATAAAGCTTCAACAGATATTCATAATCTGCACAGATGAGCATATAGCACAAATACGAGGTAAAGTCGTCTTACAGCTGTCTACACCACCGGTCCAACCTCCCACTTCACTGTTCATTTCACCCGTGTTGATGTTGAAGCTGATACCGACCAGGCCCGAGAATGTTGATGAGACTCCTATTTCTGGGGTTGGAGTGAACAACTTACGCGCCGCTCTGATCGATCTATCGACATATGTTGGTATTGCAGTAAGGTTAGAAAGCCGTGCATATTCAAGCTGAGAAGTGCCGATGCCTGCCGCACTGTTGTCATCGCCGACTTCTGGACCACGATAGATTGCCGGAGGGACAGCACTGAGGTTCAAAAGTTTGCCTGGAAATCCAGAGAGCGTACTCCAGATTGGATCCAAGGTGTCGGCCAGTGTCTTTGCTTGAATAAGCAATTGCTGAGCCTTGGTTTCAGAGCTTGGTATATTCTCTCCAAATCCATTGAGCAGCAGATCATGCACTGATAGCAAACCACCAATGTACCGGATCGTCGTTTCGAAAGCACTAACAATGCCTGCGTTCTCATCGCCTGGTCCAATTTTTGAGAAGTCGATGCTGACCGCTCTATTGATCTGCTCATTTGCAATATCTGTCAGATTCATGATTAACGCCGTGCCAATAGCATCGATGTTCGTTACACCCCAGCCACCTCGATCGTTCTTTCCAGAACAGCCCAGAGGATCGAGAGTGTCTTTCGTACCAGCACATTTCGTGTAGCCAGACCAGGCATGCTTGAATGCCTCCCTGACCGCCTCTGCTTTCGGATCAATCTCAATGCCAGCACCTAAGCACTTCTGCAGCACCGAAAACGCTGCCAATAGAGTCAGAGAACGCATTCTGTTTTCATGAGCTTGTCTTCAGCGGTAAATCTTGGTGAAAGTTCTGAAAAGTCTCCTGATTTCGCCGGATCGGCGCTCAGAACGTTTGTTGCCCAAGAATCTCTATTGGGCATTTTGTGTAATCTAGATGAAACGACTCGTCAGAGAGCTTCAAGCAGACCAGCTGACAAGAGTGCTAAGCTTCATCCAGTCCCAGATGGATTGCGAACTGCTCCACGCGTATCAGGAGACTCAGCTGCATGTGGTACGATTTCCCAACCCGATTCTCAACTCGACGCAAAATAGATTGCGAGGCAGGAGAAGTATGCACTGACCATCGCTGTGGACATATTTTAGAGACACCTTAGTAGGCTTCCTCGTCACCTCCAACATCTTCGAAATCGTTCTCGCCACCACTAAAGTAGTTGTCCTCGTAGTCATTACCATCATCTTCGAATGCATCATCAGGGTCATCCTCTGCCTCGTCATCATCTGAGCCTTTCTCCCCAGTCTCTCCAGCACCGTCGCCAAGATTGCTCGATGTTTCCAATGCATCTACATCGGGCTCAATGTTCATATCCAAGAACTTAGTCAAGTCAAAGGTCTGCTGCTTTCGTTTCTTTCGTCCAACGACATCACCGCGGAGAACTGGTAAGAGTTCCTCAGGAAAGAACCTCTCATCAGTTCGAAGATCAGTCAGACTCTGTGCAATTCTTTGCTTCGGCCGCCATCTGTCACTATATCGCTCGATGCCATCTCCTGTGGTGCCTGTAACCTTTTCCCGCACCTGAACGTAAAACGGTGTTTCATTGATGATACTGGTCTGTACCTCTTTGTAGAACTTGATTTGCAGCTTCTCGTCCAGGGTTGGCGCTCGGGCCTCAGGAATGACAAATTCCGGATAGAGCTTCTGCGGACTGTGTTGGATGCTCGCTTGTAGCTCAGCTAGTTGTGGTGCAAAGGACATATTGTTGGCCATGGGTCCACCCATACGTGGGCCACCTCCACGGCCCCTGCCCCTACCGCGAGAAGCCATTGTCTTGCTTGTTTGGCAATTCTACTGAACAATCATACCATCGTCTTTCGAGGCTTTGTTTGTGCCACTCAGCAAAATTTGTTTCCATTGATAGCGCAAGAAGTACGTCCTTCAAATAGGTCGTGTAAGAACTTTGTGAATTGTGAACCCACAACAAATGTACTTTTACAGCCAATTTTCATTTACAAACGTGCCAATATTTATGGTGGCTTGTGTCATTGTTCATCGTTGCAATGAATGATTGACGAGACGATCGTTGAGCCTTTATAGACTTTATACACTAAGCCCTCGGCTGGGGGATCGTAATTCACGAATTAATTGTACAATTGAACCAGCAGCCGCGAGACACATTGCAATCTGAAGTGCCCTCCTTTGATCAAACTTATTTCTATTGCTTGAGCTACAACAATAGCACTTGTTTTTGAACAGTGGTCACAGGTTCTTGTAGGCACAGGATTCTCTTGATTATCGTTATGAGTGCTCTTTTGGAACGTTTTCAGGATGCTCGTATTCTCTCAAGTGATGTAAAGACAAAATCAATGGTGTTGTTGGGCACAATTGATGGCGAGAACGCTATACTTGTTGCAGAGAAGGCTGCTTTTGATGAGAATGTCCTGGACACTGTAATTCATCCAAGAGATGCGATTCTTGATGTATCCAACAACGTCTATGTAAGATGTTCCATTTGACGAACCCCTGTCTGACTACGCAGCACAAAATTTTTGTGGCCGTCGACAGTGATGCACGGAAATCGCCCTCTGCCAAGTACAGCCTCATCTTCCCGGCCACGGAGACCCATATCAAGAAATATAGTCCACAACGCCGAAGGATTGTGAAGGAAACTCCAGAACTCTACAAGAAAGTAGTTGTTCCATATATTCAGACTATGACTGGGGAGCGTCTCCGATGGGTTTACAACATTCTTGACCACAAGGCCGAGAGTGATAGAATTCTGTTCGAGGATAGCGACCCTGAAAATGGGTTTATTCTGCTGCCAGATTTGTGAGTATCTCGAGTTGCATGTCACACTGTTATAATGCTTGTAGAAAGTGGGACGGCAAGACTCTCTCTGCATTGTACATTTTATGTCTTGTACACCGTCGAGATTTGACATGTTTGCGAGATTTGACTGGCGGTCATGTCCAATATCTGAGCCATATCAGATCACAAATCTTCGCCGTGATGGCAGAGCACTTCAAGCTAGCAGAAGATCAACTGCGCCTTTATGTGCACTGTAAGCTCTGTTGGCTACGTTGAAAATCCAACTGACCTTATGCAGACCACCCGAGTTACTATCATCTACATATACATGTTCAGACTTGCGAGTCTGAGGCAGGGGAGGGCTTATCGGCAGGAAAAGCCATCCTTTTGGACGACATTATCGACTTACTCGCAATAAACTCCTTGATCTTTCAAAAAAGGACTCTGCATTACACACTTGGAGAAGGTAGCGACTTGTACCGTCTTGTAAGCGTGTGAGTAATTGCTTTCCATTTTTGGGACTGATGATCAGGTTGCGATTTCAGGACGGATTTGTGCGACAATTAGTCTCCCTGACTTCTGCTTCCGCTCTTTTCCTAGCAAGATACCGATCTTTGGCTGACATGACTTCTGCCTGTGTCTTGCTGCGTTTAGCTTGCGTTCTGATTTGTTCTGCTTTGTGACTGGCTTCTTCCGCTTGACGGTTCTTTGCAGCGAGTAACTGTTCCTCGATGACTCTTTGTTGCCGCTCTATCTGTGCCTTGCGCTCAACCTTGTCTTTCTCGTTGTGTCTTGGAGCCGCTCTAGTTCCGAGCTCAGCGGTCTTGAGGTGTCGATCAGAATGTGTAGCTCGATTCAGTCCTGCACTGAGTAGCTGTCTATGATCGACGATCTGATTGTCGTCATTGAGCGCAATCTTGTGGCCCAGTTTGGCCTCCGCCAGCTTAATCTTTTGACGTTCGGCGGTTTCTTGTGATATTTCTCCTGATGTCTCTGTGTTTTGAAATGCCCCAGATCGCAAACTCCTAGCGACCGCTTCTTCGTGTTTCTTTTCGTCTTTTGATAGCAAGTTCTGGTTGAAAGCAACAAAGCCTCCAGCCTTGCGCCTCAATGCCTGCTGTCTTTTCTCCTCCTCTGATTCTAAAAGTCTTAATTGTTCTTGTTGTGCTCGGTAGGCGTTAGTGACGAATTGCTCCTTGTCAGCAAATTCATCACCCTCAGCTTCGCGCTCCCTTGACAGTTTCACGTCTTCGGCTCTCAGTCGATCACGTTTGCGGACCTCAGCCATTTCGAAAAGACTCTGCATGTACTTAGGTTTGCGTTCTCTTTTCTCAAGCTCCTTGCTCTTTTGTGCTTCACGTTCACCCGACTTCATCGAATCATACACTCCATCATAGTCAAACGTAGCATCGGAGTCATCGACTTTGAACTTCTTCAGTGAGGAGAGTGATTGCACCCGTCCTTTCAGCAGGTTTTGACTGCTGCTATCGTCATCCGAGTCAGAAGTTTGAGCGAAAGCATCGAGGGCACGCTTCGTGACTGCGACCGGAGTTCGTTTTTTCGATATATTGAGTCCACTTGACAACATGTTAGGCTTGCGAGTATAAGTCCAGGCCAACAGTCTGCCTTAAAACTACATTCAATCCTGCTTTACACGAGATGATAATGGTTCCGAATATGCATGATGACGAGTGAGTAAGAGAGGAGAAGTGACCGCCATGAACTCCAGTCGGTATTTAGCAGATACGGTGACAGACACAAACAATTCCAGACCTGATCATTTGTACCAAAGATCTCGTGTGATGCAACGATACAACAACCAAATAGGCAAGGCAGCCCGAACAAATGCCGCCCTTGTGCCGTCGCCGGCAATTGCCCAAACCGTGAGCCTACTTGTACCGTAGGTATGATTGTCTGAACCGGGCACGGCTCCAGAGCTTGGATTTGTATATGACGGAATTAGGCATGACATTGTCAATCCGAGGAAGAAACATTAACAATTGGATTTGGCTCGAAGCTTGCCATCACGAACATGACTGCTGGCTTATCGTCAAAGCGACAAGCTCAAGACGCACACAATCTTGAAGCGGCTTTAGGCACCATGAATATATCCAATTTTCCACAAACATCTGCTCCGACCCATACATCAACGTCGAGCAGACCCGAAATACCTGCAGCGTTCAAGGTGCTTGAATCACCATTGAATTGTATCAATCACTGATAATTACAGAGGTTCTCTCTTGAGGGTAAAGTGGCCGTGATCACCGGGGGTGCTCGGGGTCTAGGATTCTCTATGGCTCAATCTCTAGTAGCCGCAGGGCTCGCCGGCATCGCCATATTAGACGTATTGCAAGACGCTGGAGATGAAGCGGCAGCGAGCCTCAATGCCGAATTCGGAGTGGCTAGCTCTTTTTATAAAATAGATGTACGAGACGAGCAGGCAGTTAGCGAAACCATAGCAGGAGTCGTCCGCGATTTCGGCAGAGTAGACGTACTCATATGCTCTGCTGGGATTTGTGACAACATCAAAGCAGAGTCGTATTCAGCAGAGCGCTTCAGAAGAGTCATGGATATAAACGTTACAGGATCATTCCTATGTGCACAGGCTTGTGCTCGAGTAATGATCGAGAAGAACCATGGGGGTTCCATCATCTTTATCGCGTCGATGTCCGGTCATATTGTGAATTATCCACAGCCACAATGTGCGTATAACGCTTCGAAGGCTGCTTGCCTTCAGCTCGGAAAGTCTCTGGCCGCAGAGTGGTCACCATACGGCATCAGGGTTAACACGATCTCACCAGGTTACATGGCGACCAAACTCACAGACACGGAAGCATTCCGTGATCTGAAGAAAACCTGGGCCGAGAGGACTCCACTGGGTAGACTCGGCCAGGACTATGAGCTGAATGGCATTGCCCAGTTCTTGGCCTCCGATGCTAGCTCGTTCTCCACCGGAGCAGATTATCTCATAGACGGTGGTTACACCATCATGTGAGCATGGTCGTATATCAAGATATCTTCCAAAAAAATGCATAAATTTCATAGATTCACCAATTCAAGTGCCCACATATGCATGTACATAGAAGACTTTGCTTTGTGCAACTGACTTACTCCACGAAATTTGTAACGACAATGAAGACCGGATAAGCCGTGGCGGCGATGCAACCATATTACAATTTCGCTCACTGTATACCATATACAGCTCTCCAACCTACACAAACTTAGCCGTGGATACGAAGATTCAAGCCATCCGAGATGTCGATATCAGCTGCCATGATGTGGCAGACATCATCGGGATCCTTTTGGATCGGTCTGTAGATGTCAGGCTCCCTAGCCTCCCTATCGAAGGGACTTCAGGCTGCTTTTTCCTCTGGAAGGACAGAGCTTGGCACGGAAGCTTCAGATCTAGTACGAGCATACATCGATAAACACAGTCCGGCGTCTGATGCAGATCGGAGTAAGCTACACGATGAGCTGCTACAGATTCACCGGCAATGCATATCTAGCGACAACAGCGCAGCATTTCTACATGTCTTGGTACTCCTGAAACACGACTTTATCATTGAGCCGGACGCATGTGCTTGTTGGTGGTCTCTTCTACTGTCACCCATACTCAATAAAACAGACTTGCTAAAGGCGACTCTAAAGGATTCTCTAAGCATTTGCCTAGACATTTTGGTCTTCAAAGATGATGATCACGATTTTAAGACCAGATATGCGGCCGCAGAACGAATGAAAAGTTGTATATTTGAATCATACTTCGAAGCCGTCGTTGGTGAACGACGTAGGGTAGCCGAGAACTTACAAGGTCTGATTATTGCCTTCGCGCGGCAGCGGACTCAGGAATTTTTCGATTTTATTGATTCCTTTTTGCAGGATCCGAAATATAGACTACAATCATTAACCTTGTTGTCTGCCTTTGTCCGATTACAAACACAGTACATCTACAAGATCACAGAGACAGGACTACTCAGCTCTCTTTTATCATGTTTGGAACAGGATACTTCGACCACCGTCGTGTCTCTTGCACTAACCATCCTTATTATGATTCTCCCACATATACCTGACAAGCTCGGTGGACTACTGCCTCGATTATTTCGTATATTAGGTCGTATACTCTGTTGGGACAGACTCGAAGCGGTGCAGCGACGGACTGCTGCCCTAGTTGATGTCGAGAAGTCTGGCGAGGAAAAAGTTCTTGAGGATTTCAATTCACATGCAAACGTGCACTCTGAAGAAGGACACTGGAGAAGACTTGATGCATCTTTCGATATTGCGCATTCGACACCGCCCCAGTGCGGTCAGTACTTCACATTTCTATATGGAATGTATCCAGTCAATTTACTGGACTATATACGAACGGCGTCAAAGTATACAATAGCTGCGACTTCAGCACTAGATATAGAACTATTTGATGATGAAACGATCCGGACACGGGCCGAGACTTTTGTTCAACGTCATCTGATACATCCTAATTTTACCAAATTGACATCAGAAGATGAGATATCAGATACGAGTCGGTGGATGAAACTCGAGCCATCCGATGTTGTCAACTTATGTATATCACTGGATACTGTCAACGTCGAACCTACTCACTCTCAGAGTGGCGAACATGGTCTCGATCAAGATGTCGAATCCCTCAAACTCGATGGCGGCACACGTCAGGAGAGTTCAGTGACAAAGCAGGCAGATGAAGAAATCGACCTCAAGAGGTTACCGGTCGTCAGCAACAGCGATATTACGACAGATCATCCTCAAAGTACTATGGAGAGCTCGGTGACCGTACAGACCGATTTCGGGACCTCTTCTAGACTGGCCAGTCCTGCATTTATGCCGCAGATAGTGACCAGCGGCCTTTCCAATCACAAACCGCCCTCGCGAACATCTTCTACCAGCAGAAGAAGCCTCATAAGTCCCACCGAGATCCTTCGTATCCACGAAGAACTCGTAGAAGGCAACTTAACAATAGTGAAGCATGGCAGGACAACGATAGACACACAAAGATCGAGTGAGAATGAAGCCCACGCGAGCGCTTCCTTTTATCAGAGAGAATCACTCCTCCTAAGAAATGAGCTCAATTTCGAGAGACATCTGAAGCAGCAACATCTACAACATATTGGCCGACTTCAACGAGATGTGATGTCTGATGCTGCGCTTGAGGCCGAGCGGCAGAATCTCTACAGTACGACCAGAGCTCTGAAGGCACAGGTCAAAAATCTCCAAGGCATTTTACAAAGGCTTCGGAGTGAGACGGTAACTGCTAAGGCTAATCGAGCCTCGTATGAAGCCGGTCTGAATGATAGGATCAAGAAATTGAGGGACGAGAAAAATTCACTACAACAAAATGAGAAAGCGTTACGCGATGCTCTAGAGCTAGCAAAGAATGATGTGAAAAACATGCAGGTGTCGCTAGGCGTCGCCGAAGGTTCCGCCTTCAATCTTCAGCAGCAGTTGCAGATCTTGGAGCCGGAGATCAAGGAGACTAAGGACTTGCAGAAGAACTTTGAGTTGTTGCGCGCACGCATCAAGGAAGCTGAGATTCAGGATATTCAACTAACAATGGAGCGAGAGCGTGTGGAAGAAGCCCAAGCACGAGCGCAGGCAGCTGTGCTGAGAGCAGAAGCTCTGCAAGGTCAACTACAAGAGCTTAGAAAATTGGTGGAGGACACCCGAAGTGCCCAGTCGATTGAACTAAGTCCGGCATTGCCTATGCCAAACCCAAACATTGAGCCTGCCTTTAGGATGCTGACCGAGAGGTTAAATGCTGCATCGGGACCTTTTGATGAGCTGAAGAAACGACACAGAGTCCTGGTTGACGAACACATGCAGCTGACATTGAAAGCAGCGAATCTCGAGGCCGAGTTGGAATCATCGAAGCTCTCCACAAACCACGAACTCTCTGTTCAGAAGCGACCTCCAGCAGTGAGACGGGTACATACAAGCAGCCTTTCCATCGCTGCGCCAGAGCGGACTTCACTTTCAGCACCGGCGGCACCCTCTGTCTCGACCGCAGCCGCCTACGGTAATGTTGGGTACGACGGCGTTCTTACACATGGACAACGACGGACGAGCCCCAAGCCGGACTATCGGGATGACCGGGAAGATGCTGGACTCCTCTCTACAAACACGTTGGAATCGTTCAGGCTCATGAGTGAGGCCAAGTCGACGGGATCATCGGTGAATTCAAATGGGACAAAGAAGGAGAATAAGGACAAGACCATTCTGGGCGGGAGGTTTCGATGGTGAGTCGGGAGTTTAGGGGATAGAATCTGGAATATTGTTTAGTTGCAGGGGCGGTGGTTTTCAGATTATTTATATACGGGAAAAGGGTAAATGGAAATCGGAAAGTGTCTATACAGATTGAGTGCTGGCCAGCTGAATATCCCACAGTGCATGTTTGATGATGTAGGGTAAGAATCCTCAATTGAGTAGATACGGAAACGGGTGATTGCAGGGCATGATGCATATGACGGAGGTGTGGGGGGAACCACGCGAGTAAGAGTGCGGAGTGGGAAATTAGACAGTTGCAATTTGCGATTTGTACGTGCCTGCAGCTGCAGCTGCAGCCGCAGATCTTGCAGAAAGGATATCTCAGCAGGCGCTTGTCATCCGTCAGAGGGATAATTATGCCTGAGACAAAAAGTTCCATAACCGTTTTCCTCGATCCCGCACGAAAAAACGGCCCGGTTCAGCGAGCCGTCCTGAGCCCGTGTATTCCATCCGTACGGTTGTGTGTACATCTATGAGGAAAAGAAACGGAGGCATTCGAGATTTCATCTGCTGAAGAATGGAGAATCGAGCGGAAGAGAAAGCCACCCGCGGATGACACATCACACCCGGCTCCGTTCATCTATACTAGAAACTTATGCATACGGCTATGAAAGAAAATCTAGAGTCATGATGCATGCAACGGATATTTCGTTCTTGGAACTGTCGGAGTTCTAGACTTGAAATGAGAATTCATGATCCTCTACTATCGATTGCGGCTCAGAAGAACTTTATGAAAATGGAAGAATATGCTACAGGTCATGTATCGAGGAGAGTGATACTGCTGAATGCATCACACGAGGGGCAAACGCGTGATATCAGGTTCAAGGGACACGTTTTACTTTGTTGACACTTTGAAGGACAGCTGCAGCAGGTCCTAGTTGGGTACAAGATTAGCAGTGAGCGAGCAAAGGCAGAAGGAATAGATCGACACAAGATTGTATGAATAGGTAGATGAGGTTTGTCCCAGAATGGAGAGGGCACGAGAGACACGGAAGGGTGAAAGAAAATCCCTTGTGTGCATCCAGCTTCAGCCATTAATCGCTGCTGACATTCGCACGGGCGTCCACACAATCAATGGAGATGGAGAAGAGAGACGCGGGATGAGTAAGTTCACTCACGAGAGGTCCATCATATGCTTCTCTGCTCCCTTCTTGAAGCGGATCCACTCAAGGGAAGTTTCCACCGACACGCTTCCCGCACAGATGCTCAACAGTGATTGGTGGATGGATGGATGGGATCGAGGTCAGAGTCTCACGCGTTGACCGCACGCGGAAAACAGGGAAAATCTCCTCTTGGAAACTCTTTCACTCTCTCCTTCTCTCCCTCACTCTCTCACACACACAAGAGGATGAATCCATTCCAACCTTGGAAGTGTACAAGGATGAGGGAGGGCTGGGCCACCACCAGAACGTGTCGCCTCACGTTTCCCGCTTCCTACCTCACACACACACAACCCTCACGCACGCACGCACTTCACCCATCACACACACACTACCTCTCATCTACAATAGGTGTCTATCACAACCCTCGCACGGATCTACACTCTCCCCCCTCTCCGTGCGAGAACGATCCTGTTTCGTCCATCATCCCTGCGCTATCACTCAGAGGACCTTATCGCTCAGTCCTGCTCCTTGACACAACTCTCCGTTCGTGTTTCCGTCACACAAAATTCTGAATCTGTGTCAGCCTGCTCTCAATCAATTCCTATCGAGTCGTCAGCTTCAATCGCAACCTTCAATATTATCTTCATCGATTCAATTGCATCTCACTTCACGTCCAATCGCTTTTTCAGTCGGCAACAGTAGAGTCATCATTTCCGATCCCATTTCACCTTGCACACATGCTCTCAGACGACCTCATTCCCCCAGAGGTGATTGTCGTGGGAGGACTCAGGTCGCGAATTGACGTCAATCAACGTCGAAGCAATCAATTCAGTCGTCAGGAATACTCCATCGCGAGTGGCTTCTCCTTCGAAAATGATTCACACAGGCATTCTTACCTCTCGATGCAATCCGGTAGTCATGTAGCGCTGAACCAGCGCGACAGTTATTCCATCTCATCTACAAGAGGGGCTTCGGCGTCTCGGCGTGGCAGCTCTCCCTCTGTCAGTGGTCAGAGTTCAAGTCAGAGTTCAGCTCAGAACGACACAAAGACAGACGTGTTGAGGCTCAAGGCAGATCGGGCACAGGCCAAGCGCGAACTAAAGGAGAAGAATGCCGCGCTCAAGGCACTAGCAAAGTCGGGCAAGCAATCCTCCGCCCCTTTCCAATCCGATCTCGTCCCCAAGGACTCGGCCGAGTTGTCCTTTGCCGATTTCATGCGAGACGGTCCCGCATCACCCCCCACGACACCCACGAAAGAGCAACTGAAGCAAGACAGGCTGGACCTCAAGGCCCACGCAAAGGCACTCAAGGAGCAGGAGAAGCTCGCAAAGCTCAAGGCCGCGGTGGATGCTCGCAACGCCAAGATTGATGCCCACGACCTCGCCGTGCGTGAAAAGGCAGCACAAAAGGCAGCGGCGAAACAGGCCAAGATGGAGGCTGCCTCCCGCGCCTGGAACGTGCAAGCTCGAGCGGACAGTCTGAGACTCTGGCAGCCTCGAGATACCGAGACGCTGCTGGGCAAGGCTCACGCCTTGCAGGTCTGATGCATTCTCATTGAATCGATCGATGCACGAGCGAGGCGCCGTCCTTTTTCCCTCTTCACTCCTCTCTTTCACATTTACACACTCACTCACTCACTCACCCACACACTTGGACAGACGTCTCATTCTTTTTCTTCTTTTCCCGCGTCTCACTAGCGAATGGCACATGGATCATGCGGATCATACTCTTGGTATCACTCACGAAAAATTGGAGTCTACGGGAAAAACTGATGTGTAACATTAACGAATAATGCCTGTAGACTATTAAATAGTCGTCGATGTTTTGTAAGACTTTTGTTACGAAAATATCAAAATGTATGTAATTTGTCGTGTCATGTTCTTCTCAATCATGTTGGCAAATTGTTGATCATCTCCATGACTCTGCTCTTTTGTTTCCATCAAGATTCCTGGAAGAACAATTTTGATAGGCTGTGTAATGATCAATTTTGACAGGCTGTGTAATGATCAATTGTGTGATCTGGTCATAGTAGCACATGCAAGTATAAAGAACAAAGACTGGGAGCCACTGCTCTCTTGCGTCCATCAAGATCTCTGGAAGAACAATTCTGGATGTGTGTGGAATGATCAACTATGTACATTGACTTCGTCTTTTTCACATGCAAAAACAAAAACACAAGATTGTAGACTAGCCATGAGATGAAATGATTTCCATTATCAAAATATTACAACAATACCAACGCAGACTTCTAAAACTTGCTCTTCTTCTTCTTCTTCTTCTTCTAACAAAATGACATTTTCGCTCTTCTAATCTATACGGTGTACTCTCGCCTCTTGATGGCCATCACAGGTATTTTGATATCCGGGATACATGTGACACTCCTCTTTCTCGATAGACAAAAAAGTTCATGGAGAAAGGTCATTCTGGCTTGTAAGATGCATGGGTCGGCAGGGAAGCAAACGTGGGCGTCAGGCAGAGACTGACATTTTACCATCGACCACGACCGCGACCACCACCTCGACCACCTCGGTATCCACCAGAGCTTCTGCCACCGCCAGAGTATCGGCCCATCTCCTGCAGTTCCTCTGGAATGTGCTGATTGGCTTCCTTTAGGACGGTGATCAGATCTCTGGCGCTTTTCGAGTTCTCGGTCGTGAAGAAAGTGATGGCCGTGCCTGAGGCTCCAGCTCGTCCAGTTCGACCGATACGGTGCACGTAGTCCTCGGTGTTGTTCGGGAAGTCATAGTTGAGAACGTGAGTAATGTTCTTGACATCTGCAAAAATTAGTGTCGTGGTCATCTCGATACATTTTCCACAAGTAAAGTGACTGATCTCGTTGATCAAGGGCACAGCGCAGCACGGACGAAGTGAGCAAGACAAGCATATCAACGAACAATGGACCAAGATCTCGAACCGATATCGAGAAAGGTCCCACAGCCTGTTAGCGAATGGTCACTCGAATCATTCCAAGAACACGACATGAGCCATATGCGTGTTGTAGGATAAAATGAGAACGGGATTCGTTGAGGCTTTCGCAAGATTGCGAGGACCTGGAATGCTTGTTCGTCAGAAAACTTGCTTTGCTCGATCTGATCAGCTGCGCAGACTGTGACAATGGGTTTGACCATGGATAGCCATAACGAGAAGCTTCACTGCAAACTGAATTAAAGAGTTGCAGTACCGCATAGCACAAATCACTCGGAAGGAGAGGAGGAGAAACTTACCGATACCACGAGACGCGACGTCTGTAGCTACCATAATGGGCGACTTGCCTGTTTTGAATTCATTGAGTACCCAATCACGTTCAGACTGAGCTTTGTCACCGTGAATAGCGAGTGCTGGCCATCCATCCTGTCGAAGATACTTGGTGATGTCGTCGGCCACACGCTTTGTTCCTGTGAAGATGAGGATCTTGTTATTCTTGTCTTCCATTGACTTTTCGAGGTGCTTGATCATCTTGCCACGTTTGTCGTATTCGTTCACAACTTCAACTATTTGGGTAATGGTGTGTGAGGCTGATAATTCAGTAGATCCAACCTGTACCTGGATGAAATCGTGCAAGAAGTCATTTGCAAGACGCTGAATCTCTCGTGGCCATGTCGCAGACCACAAAAGAGTTTGTCTGTCTGGTCGAATTTGCTCTACAATCTTTCGAATTTGGGGTTCGAATCCCATATCCAGCATTCGATCAGCCTCATCGAGAACGAGATAAGTGACTCGGCGAAGGTTCGTCTTTCCAGACTCGAGCATGTCGATGAGTCGACCTGGGGTCGCAATACAAATTTCTACACCGCGCGAAAGATCTCTGATCTGTTGACCTTTCGGAACTCCACCATAAACACACGTATTTCTGATTCTGGAAGATTGTCCGAATTTAGTGCATTCGAGTTGAATTTGTACAGCGAGCTCTCTGGTAGGTGCCAGAACTAGTACGATGGGCCCATCGCCAGGAGCCAAAAGAGGTTGGGCATTGATGTGCACAATGGCCGGAAGACAGAAGGATATCGTTTTTCCAGAACCTGTGGCGGAAATTCCTACCATATCTCTTCCAGAAAGCGCCATTGGCCAACCCTGCGACTGAATAGAGGTTGGAGCACTGAATCCAAGAGCTTTGACTTCGTTCAATACATATGTAGGAAATCCGGCTTCGTCAAAAGTGGTGACGGGTTTTGGAATCTCGGTGCCGGTCACGGTAACGTCCTTTGCACGACGCCATTCCTGGATTTCTTGTTCACTTCTCGCACTGACTTCGGCATTCTCGCGGTAAAAGTTCTTCTGGAACGGCGTCATCGAGGCAGCATCCCATGTAGGTTTTCTGAGATTGTCACCAAGCGCGCCCATGCGATCGCCTGACTGACCGTAACCACCACCTCCGCCATAACCACCACCGCTGGAATGACCTCCGTAGCCTCCAGAGCTACCACCGTATCCTCCAGAATTACCACCGTAACCACCTTTGCTATTAGTCTTGTGCCTGTAAATGCTTGCTTAGACATACCGCCGCGAGATCCGCCGTAGCCTCCACCACCAGTTCCTCCGTAGCTGCCACCACCGTATGAGCCGCCGCCGTTCGAGTATCCTCCGTAACTCATCTGATTGTTTGTAAATTTGTAAGAGGTGTTGTCGGATTCTAAAGTAGCGCAAATCAAATGCAGCAGGAAAGAATTTAGTCTGAGCGAAAAATGGAGGAGCTCAACAAAATCAAGCAGGCTTGAGCTCTTCGTGCTGATCATGAAATTCAAATGCACGTTTCCTGAATGTGGCAAAACGATCAGACAATTTTGTGTTGGCGATTCAATTATCAAGATGCATACCATATATATAAATATATCAAAATACACAATAAGGTGTCTGCCTTATCTTGACTATATTATTTGACCATGACATCGTCGTGGCGATAAATATTGTAGGATCTGAGTACAATGCTTTTGCTTACTGCTATGCTTGTGGTACAATGCAAAAATGTTCAGTGCAGCGTGATAACTACACCGGCTGCGACTGTGTCCCCTTCACGACGTAGAACGATCCGCCCGAGATCTTTGTTCTTCGTGAAGGTTTCGAGTGGTAGTATGCCATCGACAAGTTCAAGCGTTATTCGTGCTTGAGAATTGCCCAAGACATGCCGTGATGATTTGAGTCCACCTTTTGCTTTGTCTGGTACTTGAATTTTCTTTATGACTGCGGCTAAATCTGCTCTTCCTCTGTGTAGGACAACTGAAGAACCACTGAGTAGTGGTCGCGTCATCTGAAACGTGACCATCTGTGCATCGAACGTGCGTGCAACGGGCACAAGAGCATCTGCGTGGCACAGGACATCGCCAATTCTAAGATGAGCTGAATCGATATCTGCGAGTGTTAATGTTACGTTATCCCCGGCAAATGCTTGCTCGCCCCGCTCACCAGCAAGCAAGCTCTTCACAAGAGCAGTCTCGCCACTTGGCGTACAAACTACGGTGTCACCCACTTGGAGCTCCCCGCTAGACACCCGTCCAAGGACAGTGATATTGCTAGAATTCTGTGTAGCCTGTATATCCGAAATGACCAGTCGAAAATCTCCTCTTTCATCTCGAGCCAACACTGGCATAGAGGACATTTCTTGTAGCAAGGATTTGCCCTTATACCAGGGGGCAAGGGTATGATCCATGGCTGAGACAACATTGGTACCGGTCAGTCCACTACAAGGCACGAAAGACAGCGCAGAAATGTCGAAGCCAGAGTGTGATAGAAATGTCGTCAGTTGCACACTGATATCCTTGAACCGTTCTGCAGACCAGTCTACATTGTCCAATTTGTTGATGGCAATGACAATCTTCTGGATACCAAGGGATCTGATCAGAATTGCATGTTCTTTTGTTTGACCAGCTGCATCAAATCCAGATTCGAAAGCACCGCGGGACGCGTCAACTACGAGTACTGCAAAGTCCGCCTGAGAGGCTCCAGCAATCATATTAGGCACAAAATCTTTGTGCCCGGGTGCGTCAAGTATAGTGTAGGTTTTGTTCTCTGACACAAATGTGTTCGTCGCAATGTCGATAGTGACTCCACGTTCTCGCTCTTCTGAGCTACTGTCCATCGCCCAAGCAAAGGCAAACGAGGACTTCTGTGCCTTACTGCTTTCATTCCGTAGTTTCTGCATAGCACGCTCGTCAATGCTACCAAGATCGTACAATAGCCTCCCAAAGAGAGTGGACTTGCCGGCATCAACATGTCCAACCACTACAAAGGAGACAAAATCTCCATCTTGTAGCTGAGACGAACGTCCAGTGCGTGGCTTATTTGCTGTTATCGGCACTTTCCTCTCCGTTTCTGTTGCCATGTTCGTGACCGTGCCCTTGCGACTGACGTTGACCACTACATTACCTTTATTCAATCCTGGTTCGTCAGTAGGACTCTTTTGGTGGAACATTTCATAGACTCACCCTTACTGGCCGACTGTGCGTGCTGAATTTTGTCGTCTGGACTTGGCTCTTCGAAAGAAGCTTGTGCGCTGGAAATTGAATGTGCTGAACCACCTGTAAAACACGAAAAATCCTGGTCAGCATAAGTCATGGACAAAGCCGAAATTTCAAGTGCACCCAGGACGACTACCGCATAATCTGATGGGTTCGAGAATAAAACAGTAGTTACTTGTTCTGCTAGCTTGTCTATGTTTCGTGAGCCATCAACGATTTCACGTTTATCTCCGATTTGCATTGTGTCTCTTGTCGAGGATAATTCGTTGATGTACACATTTGATTTGTCCAACTCTGAACCTTGTTCTTCTGCGACTGGTTTCACATTATTTGGCTGCAGGGACGGATTTTCGATTGCTGCTTTTCTGGCTGCGGCTTTGGATTGTGCAAGTTGTTGCAACTTTGACAACTTCTTCGGCTCTTTTGAATCTGTTTGTGCAGATGTACGGACGACAGATTTGGTTGCCTTTTGTGCCAGGCCGTGTGAGGAATTATCGAGTACGGGTAGGTCCTTATCGTCGGATGCACTTGTGATGGAAATTTCAGGCTCAAGAGTGGACGTACCTTTTTGTTGATTGGCCTGCGCTTTGCGCAACTTTTCTTGTCTCTTCGCATTTTGGTCTGTGACTATCAATCACTGATAAAGCTTCCCATTTTCATGACCTTACCTAGAAGATAGTTCGTGGACTTTTCTACATCAAAGTAATAGTACCAGGCAGTATCCTTGATTTCTTGAATAGAGAAGGTGCTTCCAAGGGTCTGCACGATCTGCTCCACAGCAAGATCTAATTGGTCGGCTTCTGCAGGTGTCATGGAGTCCGTTGCAGCTTCGTCATCCAGAAGCTCATCATAGTCCAGGTTACGCACATCTCTATGCCTTGACATCCTACTCCTCGGGTGTCCTTATAGAACTCGTAGCATAACCTCTCAAGAGCACAAAACTCGTTCCTCGCCTTTTCCTGCCAGACTTCGAATGACTTGGTCTGACCAGCCGCAGATGAGTATAGAACGCACAAGTAACACTCCCTTTCAACAAACCATGACGCCATGTTAGTGCTCAGATGTCGGTTGATCCTCGGGTCATGTACTTCTCCACCACGACGAGATGGCTACGGTACAAATGGCTTCTTGCCCATGGATCCAACTATGTCGACCTCATGTGTAGCAGCGCTTATAGCTCTCAAAGATACGATTGATATGGACGTATCACAGATCGAATGATTGGTCTCGCTTTTAGGACTGCAAGTTCATCTTGATGGCCGATTGGCAAGAGGTAACATATTGTTTCACCTTATTCTTGAGCACGAGCTTAGTTCAATAGCTCTGCGTTCAGCAAGATCTCTCTCGAGCTCAACATAAAAAGTCGATTCCGTACTCGACCATTGCCTTTGATCCTGATCAAGAGCTCATTTGGACTGGCACGGAACACGTAAGTTCAGAAGAATATGGGCAAGGTCTTCATATTGAAGTCTTGTACAGGGATGGTTGTGCTCGTACTACAGTACGCAACTGCAGAAGTATACTTGCTTTCGGGCACACAAGGATGCTATACGACAATTAATTTTCACCAAGCAAGTTGTTTGCAGTCTGAGCAATACGACCATAAGAGCAACGACACGTACGGGGTTGGTCTTGTGGACTCTAGACAATCCGGACTTGCAAAATGCTACATGTATGGCGATTCATCCTCGAAATTCACACGATATCATAGTAGCAGGAATTAAGAGAGGCATGGCAATTGTCAACTTGGAAAAGGGTACTGTTTCGGAGTTCCTCGACAATGGCTGTGAGGATGTTGTCATTATGCGAAGTCTTCGACATGGCCGCACTGTTATTTGCGGCACTATACATGGAGAAGTACGAATCCATGATTGTATGGAAGCCAGTTGTCCGCCTATACAGCGCATGCAAGCTCATTCAGGCTCTCTAGCTGACCTCATTATTTGTGGAGGATCTGTTCTAACTTGTGGCTATCAACTCCGATATGGGAATTACAACTTAGAGTCAATGGTTCGTGTGTTCGACTTGAAAACTCTAAGACCACTTATCCCAATCCAATTCGGTGCAGGTCCTGCTTTTCTAAAATCACATCCAAAAATGACCACGTCTGCTCTCATGCTATCACAATCAGGACAGTTGCAAACAATCGATGTGGGAAATTCTGCAGACATCAATCTCAGACAACTGAGTGTCATGAGCTTCTTAACAGGCTTCGACATCTCGACATCCGGTGATGCGCTTGTTTACTGCGATGCTGAAAACAACATTCATTTATGGACTGTCACACACAATGGTGAGACGCGCTTTAGTAATATGCCTGGACAAACCACTTTCGCGGATTTCAGTGCGAACACATCGGACTTTGACTCCGACAATGATCCGCTGCACGTCATCGGAATGCCTTTCTATAACACAGAATTACTTTCATCGTGGCCAGCTAGCATGATATTTGAGGTCGGACGACCGTCCCAGAAGATTGATGCTGATATTCTCTCGAATATGAAAGTGATTGACGGCATCGGCTACGCTCCTTTTCATAAGCGTCGGAGGCGCAACTTGGCCGAGGAACGAACTGGTGCTGGCAATGCTTTAGATATGTCACGATTCAGAAGTGAGAAAGCCAAAGCTTTGGCCGCAGGCGACGTAAAGTCTGGACTAGTGGACAATATCTTCGAGGACATGGGTAAAATGAGTATTGGCACAATGCACATCCCGAATTACTATCGTAAAATGGAAATCAAGTATTCCAGGTTTGGTATTGAGGACTTTGACTTCGAATTTTTCAATCATACCACCTTTTCCGGATTGGAGACCAGTCTTTCGAATTCATATTGCAATTCACTTCTGCAACTCTACAAGTTCTGTGGTCCAATTCGTCGCGTGGCTCAAAATCATGCATGCTCCGCGTGCTTGAGAGAGAATTGCTTGTTGTGTGAAGCAGGCTATGTTTTCAGTATGCTCTCAGACGCTAAGGGTCAAAATTGTCAATCAAGTAATTTCTTAAGAACTTTTTCAAATAACCGCGAAGCTAACGACCTTGGCTTGGTCCTGCCTGACAGTACCACGGTGCCTCCAATCCCGTGGGCGAGTTTAACACAATCATTCAATAGGTTTCTGCTGGAGACCTTGACAAGAGAAGCTGTACTGAATACTGTACAGAACGATGCGGACACAACAGCGAGAGGTTCTGCCCTTGATTCTGTAGCAGGCATCTATTCTAAGGTTGTCTCAAAGTGCTCATGTGGTTTTGAGACGATTAAACCCGAAGTAAGCGTTGTCACCGATCTGCTTTACACAAAACCTATCGTGTCACGTAAAGACAATCAGACCACCCAGTTCTCTACAATCCTCCGTACAAGTATACATCATGAAGGGCCTGTCAGAGGTTGGTGTCAAGCTTGCCGCCAATATCAGCCTGCGAGTATACGTCGACTAGTGCACAGTCTTCCAGCAGTAATAAACATCAACGCGATGGTACAGAATCCGGAGCAGTGGAGGCACTGGACGGGCCGGTCGTGGCCACCTGTTAGACTAGGTCTGACTCTAACCTCTGGTAAGATTCAGGTGCTGCAAGGACGAGATCTGGAAAAGAGAATGTCCGATGGCAGAGTACAACACTATATACTACGGGGGATCGTGAATGAGATCAGATTTGACCAGGACGAGGCGCATATGATAACATTCATACGAAACGGCAACGCGGAAGAGTCCAGCTGGTTACTGTTCAACGATTTCCTAGTCAAAGAAGTCTCGTGCGATGAAGCTTTGACATATCCCGGACCTTGGAAAGTCCCAGCCGTTCTCAATTATGAAAGACTCAATGAAGCCACACCGAAGAACGCTGAGCCCGTGGAAGCTGCTATAGATATGAATATCATTTACCGTGATGACTCCTTAGTAAGGAATGCCTTTCTGCAGGAGGGTTTCAAGTTCTTAAATCCCCATGAAAGCATGTCCGTCGGCACACTCATCGCAATCGATGCGGAGTTCGTCGCCTTACAACAAGAGGAAATCGAAGTTCGCAGTGATGGGACGAAACATACTATTCAACCAAGTCGCTTATCGTTGGCAAGAGTTTCAGTGCTTCGTGGAGAAGGTCGGGATGTTGGTAGACCTTTCATCGATGATTACATTGCAACCACACAACCAATTGTGAATTACCTGACCGAATTCTCTGGCATCCACGAAGGCGATCTTGAGCCCGAGAAATCGACCCGTCACTTAGTTCCGCTGAAATATGCATACAAGAAGCTCTATGCACTTGTACGTGCTGGATGTGTATTTATTGGTCATGGACTGCGCAGCGACTTCAGAATCATCAACATGAATCTCCCGAAAGAGCAAGTAATTGACACAGTCGATCTGTTTTACTTGCCCGAACGTCAAAGGAAACTATCACTGAAATTTCTGTCGTGGTACTTTTTGGAAGAACAAATTCAACAGGCTGAGCATGACTCAATTGAAGATGCACGGACAGCGCTGCTATTGTATCAAAAATATCTCGAATTCCAGAAGGACGGGACTTTTGAAGCTCGATTACAGGAGGTTTATGATGCAGGAAGATCACTCAATTTCAAAGTCCCACAGTGAAGTAGAATATCCCAATCGAGAAAAAAAAAACACTTGTAAAACTGCATACACTTTATCCGAACTATGATATGACTCACCTGCATCGTTACCCTCGTGAAAGATAAGAGAATCAGCATAATAGCACTTGTATCATATGCATGCAAATCTACCACTACAGCTGATCACTCTTTGCAACTCGCCAGGCTTCACCGGTGACAAAGTAAGCGTTTAGGTAGACCGAGGCTTTTCCCGCGAAAATTAGCATGTGCAGATTCCCTTCACTACCCCACATTACCCACATGTCCAACTGTATCGAGATTTAATGCTATCGAGTTGACTTGTTTCTTGAGCTTGATGATTACCTTTCTAATAAATATCAGAAGAAGGTTTGCGAACGTCTTTAGCACATACAGAAAGACCTTGACCGATCCGATTAGAGTGTTGTAACATGAGTATGTCCAAGAAGGTGGTATTGATTACCGGGTGTAGTGATGGTGGCATAGGCCAATCGCTAGCGGAAGAATTCGTCGCTGCGGGTTGTCGAGTATTTGCGACGGCTCGAAACGTCTCAAAGATGAGTGCGCTCAAGAATAATGCCAACATCACGCTCTTGCAACTCGACGTGTGTTCACGCGACTCCATCATTGCCTGTCGTGATCAAGTGGATCGCGAAACTGGAGGAAAATTGGATGTCCTGGTCAATAACGCAGGAATATCCTACACCACCGCAGCAGTGGAGATGGATGTCGACGTGTGTCGAGAAGTATTTGAGGCAAACGTCTTTTCAGTCATGGAAATGAACAAGCAATTTTCACGATTGTTGATCACAGCCAAAGGAACGATATTATCTACTGGTTCAGTTGCTGGAATAATACCTAATCCTTTCGGAGGTGTCTACCACACGAGCAAAGCGGCTCTTCACATGTATTCTGACTGTCTGAGGCAAGAATTGGAACCGTATGGAGTCAATGTAGTTACTGCGGTGACTGGAGGGGTGCAGTCAAACATTGCGCAGAATGGCGAGACTCGCTTCAAAGTCGCCGAAGATTCCTTATATAAGCCCATCGAGGACGACATGAGAAGGAGACTGACAACTTCGCAACATGAAGGAACATGTCCGCGAGACGTGTATGCCAAAGCCGTAGTGAGGCAGACACTGCAAACTTCGCCTCCGCCAAGGATCTGGGCAGGCAAATTCTCAACCATGATCTGGTTCTTGAATTCATTTGCACCGTACTGGCTGACAGCAGCACTAATGAGTCGGCGATTTGGAATGACGAAGCTGGCGTCTATGCTCAAGAGGAGATGATACGGGAACTTCGACTTAGTATGTTATGAAGTCTTGTTATCAAGTCTTCAATGGAATGAAAAAGTTGTTGCGAGTGTTTCCGCTTTGCAGCTCAGTCTTCTTGTACACTTGTCCGGGAGTGATTTCTGCCACGCGTTTGAACAGCCAATAAGCGATTCTGTCGGTGATTTTTTCCCTTCTGGATTGGAAGCCAAGGGTTTCAAAGATGCGTAGTAATAGAGCCTTGTTCATATAACGTGAATTACTGATGCATGGTGCAGGTAGAACGAAGAAAAGCCAACGAGCATTAGACTCATCCGACACAGGCAGGAACTTTGTAAGGTGGATCAGAAAGTCTGACCGCTGATCGATTGGCACGAAATTGAGAACAAGAGAACAGCTGATGCCTTCAAACTGGTCAGCAGACGATGCTGGTACTGGCCGTGCAAGGAAATCCTGTTGGAGAATGGATGGATGCTGTGAATTGAGGTCTATCCTGCTCACCTCTAGCTGAGGATACTTTGAAATGTAGTTGTCCGTACTCAGACTTCCAATCTCCAGCACTCTGGACTTCTCTGACAGAATCTGAAACTCGTGATCTTGCGACTTCAACCATTCCACCAATGTCTTAGATGAGTCTCCACCTCGTCTCTTGTCCTGTCCACGAATCGATGCCTTCTGATAGGTGTCTAAGCCGCCCAGAGCAGTCAATTCATCCTCCAATTTACTCTGTTCAGCAAAGTCACCGGTACCGACTGCATGTGAAAGAGCAGTTTTTATGGTATGAAACTTCCGTATCAAAGCAGGACCACGCAAAGTTTTCTTTGACACATCTTGATTCCTTGTGATTGGCTGCGCAGACTTTTTCTTTCTGGTCTTGGGCATTTAGTCTATCTATGCCCTATAGTCTCTGTCTCCTTTTCCTAGAGTCAGGGACTTGTGATGTACGACTGACACAGACTTCACTTGAAGAAGCGATCACAAGCTTACCGTGCAACTTGATCATACGCCACCCACACCGAATTCCGTCAAAAGTGTTTCCAATCGGAATATCCGATCTTTCTCTTCACGGGAGCCGAATGACATGGCGGACCCACCGATTCAGAATTTGGGATACACAAAAGGAGAACAGTATCTCGAGTCTTCCTTGACACATACATCAACAGATCTAGCATCAATCAAAGCTAAGCAATTACAAAGTCGGTAAAAACAGATCATCACATCAGACAGGGTTTCAATCAGACATGGTCAACTCTAAAGGTCCACTTGTCAAGTCCATTTTCCACCATGTCCCTGCCTCACCTCCAGACCCGATCTTCGAGCTCACTATGCAATATATGAAGGATAATGATACGAAAAAGGTCAATCTGGGTGCTGGTGCTTATAGGGACGACAATGCACAACCTTGGGTGCTCCCATCCGTCCTTGCTGCCAAGCTCAGAATTGCTCAGGATCCATATGACAACCACGAATACCCACCGATTGCTGGCAGACCCAAGTTCAGGGCCCTTGCTGCACGCCTTATCTTTGGAGCCGAGTCTCCTGCACTACTAGAAGGTCGAGTCGCCTCCAATCAGACGATCAGTGGCACCGGAGCGAATCATCTCGCAGGACAATTCATCAGAACCTTCTATCCTCAAGCTAATCTTTACCTTTCCTCACCGACCTGGACGAACCATCACGCCCTGTATAATAGCGTGGGTTTCATGAATGCCAAAGATTATCCATATTGGGATGCTGTCAACAAGACCTTAGACATCAATGGCATGCTCGAGTGTATGAGAGCGGCACCAGAAGGCTCAATCTTTTTACTACACGCATGTGCACACAACCCGACTGGCGTGGACCCAACCAAAGAACAGTGGTTACTGATAGCAGACGTCATGCAGGAAAGAAGACATCTGCCTCTCTTCGATTCGGCATACCAAGGGTTTGCATCGGGTAACCTCGATCAAGATGCCTACTCTGTACGCCTATTCGTGGAGCGCGGCTTCGAAATGCTTGTTTGCCAATCGTTTTCGAAAAACCTCGGCATCTATGCCGAACGTACCGGAGCTTTACACGTTGTTACACGCGACTCTGCGAGTGCCTCTTGTGTAGCTTCTCAGTTAGCTGACCTAACGAGGAGCGAGATCAGTTGTACACCAGCATATGGAGCCAAGATTGCCGAGGAGATTCTGTCAGACGACGCTCTCTACACACAATGGCGAGACCAGGATCTGCCTACCATGGCCAACCGCATTATAGAGATGCGACGAGCACTTTACGAGCACCTGACTGTACTCAAAACACCCGGCAACTGGGATCATGTGCTCTCACAAATCGGAATGTTCTCGTATACCGGACTCACATCAGCACAATGTCAGACTCTGATCGACGAACATTCAATTTACCTAGCCAGTAATGGCAGAATTTCCATCAGTGGTCTCAATACCCACAACATTGCATATTTTGCACAATGTATGGACAAGGTAGTACGGACCGTCCAATAAGCATTTCTTGATTCGATCTTTGCAGCAGTAGCGTTCTTTATACACGATAGAATAGATTTTGCACACGAATCCGCAAATCAATCAATTAATTCGCAGACGTTCAATGCTTCTGAACTTGTTAGTCCCTGTTACCAAATTTTGAGACATCATACTGACGGATCTTGCGTTGTCTTTCAATCCTAAGACGGTATTCGTCATCTCCTCATGCCCAAGTCTTTCAGACCGCTCATGTGGGTATTGGTAACCTTGGTGTTCTTCTTGATCGGCTTCTTCTGCTTCGTATCGTTCTTGGCTTGGCGATAGATTGCAGTGGCAGGGTCTACGCTGGTAGGTTTGAGACCAAGACTCTGCAGTTCTTTCGGCAATTGGTCGCGTCCAGGCACGACAACCTTTCTGAAAATGTCGATGAATTCCTGATCAATATGTGTCGCGTACTCAATATTCGACTTCCATACAGTTCGAGGCCGATCATCCTTTTTGTTTCGAATCAGCAGGATCTGACCCTCTTTTTCGAGACGGTCGAGTTCTTCGATACAATTTGGCCAGCCTTCACGGAGGTCTTTGACGGATAACCCGCTACTCGTCTCTTGAGCTTCCAGTAGAGCCAGTAATTGTGGTGCCGAGCGCACGTTGTAGACTGGACGGAAAGAGTAGGTGTCTGTTTGCGCATCGTAATGGATGCGCTCATTCTTTCGCAAGATGTGTATGAGACTCGCAGGCAACGGTCCACCTAGCGATAAATATCCCTCCAATTCTGCGGACGTCTTGCCCCCAGAATTCCCGTCTCTTTTAAGGTATTGCATCGCATAGTGCATATTGGTGATGACTTCTTGTCCTGAACTGAGCGCATCGGGTTGAGAGTATATCGGTCGTGCAATTTCAATCTTGGCCTTCTTCTTGACCGGTTCGTCCTCATCGCTCAAGTCGATCGGTTCGGGTTTCGGCTGTTGTTGTACACGAAACCTAGGGATGACTTCTGCTGTCTTTGCTTGCTTCTTGAAGGCCGCAGCGGACGCATTCAAATCGGCCATGATCGTCCTGGCAAGGTTGCTGTAGGTGAAGAATTCTGTTGTAGACTACACTTCGTTTTAGTTGTACTGTATATGACATATTTGCGGAGGCTCCGATCAATGATCCGCCATATTCTGCCACTGATGTGCGATCGGCCCTAAAAAGTTATGCTAGAAAGCAACTTGGTGATATGAAGGTGACCTCAGCCAGGTTTTGAACATAGTGGAAACTTGATCGTTCAATTAACACTCATTCTGTTGGTAACCATGAGAAAATAAGCTCGACCAAAGCCTGTTTCAAACATCTACATAAGTGAATAAGCTCTTCAAGAACTTGGTACTGGTCGAGTAGCAATGAACAATCGTCTAAGAGTCGGTGTTTCATTGCATACAAGAACAAGCCAGTGTCTGCAATGTATCGGATCACGAGCACCCGTCGCCAGTCGAGGCATATCGATTGTTGCTTCTCGCATCAAGGCTAAGCCGGTTCAGTCACCAGTGACTCGCGAACCGCAAGCACCAGAACGTCCACGGGAAGATGCATACACCATTGCTGAAAAGGCGAAAAAGTTTCTACAGAGGGACAATGAGAATGGAGTCATTCGACTCATCAAACTCAACCGTGACCTCAACTTGACGGTCACCTGGAATTACCTGATCAAGTACTATTTAGCGAAAGGAAAGGTTAATGCTGCAGTCTCGGCTTTCAACGACGTAAGGATTAATGACTCATTGAGAAGCAGTGATTGATATTAGGTCAGATGAAGAAGTCTCAGCACTTTCCAAATTCCCATACGTATACCACGCTATTGGAAGGCCTCGCACGTAGCTTCGAGAATGGCGGGAGGAATAAATTAGAGTGGACCATAAACACACTACTCAATGACAAACGAGTCACACCTTCCACTCTCCACATGAACGCGGCACTGAACGTCAGCGTCAAGCTAAAGGACCTATCACTCGCCTATGAACTTTTGGACAGATTTCAGGAAGCCGGAGTGGAAGAGCGGGAAGCCGCGACCTATGATACCCTATTCAAGCTCCTTCGCACTGCAATAGTGAAAGAAATACCACCAGGCACGGGTCGGAAGCGAGCCGCACAACGGATCCTCACAACGGCCGCCCGGCAATGTCTCGATGACGCTCTCGGTATATGGAAGGATGTCGAGGACAAGTGGCGATCCCGACATCTCACTGTCGATGAGCGTCTGCTCCATAGCTACGCCACGACCGTTCAACAGGGTAACGTGGATGATGTTCGAGAAGGTCTCAAAGCGATATGTACCATGTGCGAAGTGCCATTGTACAGACCTCCAAGATCCGAGGAGATTGTAGAAGACTCGAAAAAAGTCAAGGTCGGAAATAGAGTCGAGTTGGCAGGACACTTGACTACAGCACTGCTCGACCTGGCCGAGAATCTAGACGACCCCAAATTGACTCAACACTACTGGTCCATCAGTAAAGCAGTCACTCGTGAAGACATGAGTGTAGAGACATACGAATCACGCCTTAGGTCGTTGAAAGTTGCCGGCGACCCGGAAGAGGCGATCCGTCTCTTGCACGAGATGAAGACGAGAAACATTGAAATCAGCAGCAAGACTATATTCTTGGCATTACAATGTTGCTTCACGAAAGAGAAGCAGGAAGACTTGAGACGTGCCCTCAAGATTATAAATACCTATGCGGACCTCAAAGAGTCGACGACCCTCATGACTGTACCCGTCATCACCACATTCTCCCGATTCCTGCTGCACAGTCGCGACAACAAGGACATTTCCACGGCAGTCAAGATTCTAGATACGATAGATTGGAAACAAGTGGCCGCGAATTGTCAGGATGTGCCGCACCATAAACAACATTTACGTGAATCTCTTGATCGTCTATCTACGACCTGTAAACGACTAGCACTGACATCCAGCAAAAACAAGGATCTCGCCATTCTTTTGCATGGCTTTGCGCGACGAACCAAGGCCGCTCAAAAGGAGTACTATCCTGAAGATTATGCCGTCAGAAAAGAGATTCAGAGACCAGAGTCTCGTGCTCATCGCCAAGTGAGACTGGGCGCCAATGATGAGTGACTCGCTCCATCAGTCTCGTCGCGAGTCTCCCAACCCCTTTATATAGTAAATATATAATAAATATTGGAAAAGTTGGAATATATACATTTGCCATTCCTCGTTCTGGTGAGAATGCTGTCGTGATGAATCGCTGCCTTAACGTCCGATCGATAATGAATAAAACATTGAAGTATAATCTCGCTACTGCTCATCTCTCATGATGGCAATGAATTCATCCAATGAGATTTCTCCATCCCCATCTAAATCAAATTCCTCAATCATGGCCAATAATTCCTGCTCATCGATATTCTCATTCAATTCCCTCGCGACTTTTTTCAGGTTTTTGATGGAAATGGTACCAGTCTCATCTTCATCAAACAACTTGAACGCTCGCTTGATTTCATCCATCGGGTCCCTCTCAATCATCTTTTTCGTCATAATCTTCTCGAAATCGTCATAGGAGAGTAATCGTTTTCCGTTCCTGTCGTATTGTGTGATGAGCGCCGTGATGTCTGTCCTCTGAACCTCGAACCCCAGTGCGCGCATGGCTACTTTGAGTTCATGATGGTCCAAGTGTTTATCACCGTCCGCGTCAAAGATTTGAAACGCTTCTTCTATTTCCGCATGTTGTTCTGGCGAAATGTCTTGTTGAACGTGGTTTCGAGAAGAGGCTGGGATGTATGGTCTGTTCGCTGCCGGACTTGGAGAGTGTAGCGCGCGACGACTCGATACTCCTGGAGTCCTCGTCGTATTTTGTCTCGTGCGAGATTCATATGTCGCCATGTCGTTGTTGAAAAATTCGTAGATTCGCTGCTAAAAGGTCGAAAGGCTGGCTTTATGGAAGGTCGAAAGGTCGTGCAATACGGATCAGATCAAGACTGCCCGTCGATATGTTGCGGCTTGATTATGACTCCTTCGAATTCGTGTTGGGGACAATTTATTCGCTAATAAATACGCGACGCGCTCCTGTATCGGCTATTCAATAGAGTTTGACAGCTCTGGCTTGACTTCCGAGGTCCTCAGCTCCAGCCGAAAGTGACCACTCCACACATCTGCGAATGACACTAGTTTCTGGCAACACTTTAGTCTGCAGCACCAATTATTACTATCATACAGTCTACGTACAAATTCGTTAGATTTCTCATTGCTCTAAATCTGCAATGAGAGCTACCGTGTTTTCTCTGGCAACCGTGATAATCACGTCTCCAAGGATCTTCGCTGAGAATCCAGCCATACAATATGAAAAGTAGAACTCAAACTTTCTTTTGAAGACCAGACAATCCTCATTAGATAGATTGCCTCCGTAACGTTTTTGAAGAGCGGGTCGGATCTCGTCGTTGAAATTCTCGAGGAACTTTTCTCGCCAAAGGCGCAGAGTTTTCGAGTAGTGCCCACCAATATTTTGTATTTCATCAACAATCAGCTGATTTTTTGAACCCTTGTTTATTGCCTGGACCAGAGACGTGACAGTAGGGCAATGACCACCGGGGAAGATCCATCGGCGGATGAAATCGACCTCGTTGCAATATCTTTCGTACCTCGTCTCTGGCATTGTGATGACCTGAAACACTCCGATTCCACCTTCTTTCTTCAACAAACGATCGACGCATTCGAAATAAGTTGCCAGATATTCCCGACCAACAGCCTCAATCATTTCGATAGACACGACTTTATCGTAAAGTACGTCTGGAGTTGGTAGATTCCGATAGTCACACAATTTGACTTCGATCTTGTCTGAGAAACCAGCCTGTGCGATTCGTTCCTGTGCCAACTTCTGTTGTTCTACGGATAGAGTCAAGGTGGTGACTCGACAACCTGTTAGCCTGACTGCCTCGATCGCGAAGGATCCCCAGCCAGACCCAATCTCGAGAACATGATCATCGGGCTGAATCCTTGCACGTCCGATGATATTGCGCAGCTTGCAATATTGAGATTGCTCGAGTGAGAAGTTCTGTTTGTCAAAGATTCCACATGAATATGTCATATCATTGGACAAGAATGAGCCAAACATCTCATTTGACAGATCATAATGCGCAGAGATGTTGTTGATTGCATTCTTGACGGAATTGACAAACTTGGAATTCATCATGAAATTAATGCCAGAGAAGAGCTTGGAGGCATACGTAGTGGCATCGTTCAAATTCTCGCGATTCACAATGAACATCTTGAACACTGCAACAAGATCTGGACACGCAAAGTCGCCCACCATGTAGGCCTCAGCGAAGCCCAAGTCTCCTGACATGAGGAGACGCACCCAAAAGGCTTCGTTGATGACCCTAAGCTCAGCACAGGGAGCTTCTTTGGTAACAAGATCGCCAAATTCCCATACTCCTTGTTCAGTCAATATTCGTAATTTCCCAATGGTGATTCGTTTCATTAGCGATAGAATGCTATTTCGTGCGAGATTGACCAGAGGTCCCCATGATTTATTGACCAGGTAATTTCGGGAAGCATCATAAGCCGACAAGATGCCTCCATTCTTAGCATTCAGCTCCATGCTAGATCAGAGACGACGAAGATGAACGAAGCTGGACAAGCTTGCAGGAGAGAAGTACAAATACGAGGACAAGACATAAAGATGACGGCGGTGCGACTCAGAAGGTTGGGAGGGGGACGATGCGCATGTCTTTCGGACGAGATTTGGGACTTGACGGTGTGGCAGTCTGGAAGTGGTTAACGAGCCCGCTCAACCGTCAACTGGGGAGATCAGATCGACGAAACTCCAACGTCTCAGCGTTCTGACTCGTGGCCACTGAATCGTACATTTCTACCCGTGGACCCCTGGTAATCTTTCCCGCCCGTGTATTCTGGGAGCCACGCACTGATCATCCGCATTCCATCTCACGATCACTGATCACACCCAGACTGATCCCAACCAACCTTCCAGTCTGGCAGATCAAGCACCAAAACCTGCAGGAATGGATGATATCATCCTGGGTACAGTCAGGTCCGTCAACAAAATCCTAAGACCTGTTCATATGCACCTGAAAGCCTGATACAGACCTCTCTGATGAAACCTGCCAAGGTTATACACCAGCACAAGTCCCTTCTTCCAAAGTTTGACCCGTACAACGCTCTGACTCAAGTTTTTGGTCTGCCGCATGATACCCCTCAAAGAGGACGACTAGCCGGGATGGCCTTTGCTGTGAAGGAGAACATTTGTTCCGAGCAAGGAAGTACTACATGCTGCTCGAGAATTTTAGGGGTTACTAGCAATAAATCCTATGCTTCACCTTTTGATGCCACCTGTATGAAATTACTTGAACAGGCAGGTGGCAGCTTGGTTGCGAAAACGAACATGGACGAATTTGGCATGGGCTCGTATACAACTCATACACCGTATGGCTCGACTCTTAATCCACACAACAAAGAGAGAACAGCTGGTGGTAGCTCTGGAGGATCGGCCGCCGCTCTATCAGTGAAGGTGAACAACAGAAGTTTAGATTTCACCTTAGGAACAGATACTGGAGGCTCGGTACGGATTCCAGCATCATATTGCGGTGTATTTGGCTTCAAGCCCTCTTATGGTCGAATATCACGTTACGGTGTGGTACCATATGCAAATAGTCTTGACACGGTAGGTATCCTAGCCTGCAAGACAGATGGTTTAGCTGTCCTTAAAAAGGTATACGATGTACTGGATGTGCACGATGAAAAGGATCCTACATCACTATCTGCTCAGCTACGAAGTAATCTATCTACTTCGTCAAAGAGGGACTCAATCAGAGTTGGAGTTCCAGTTGAGTATAACATCGAAGAACTATCTCCAGAAGTCCAAGCTGTGTGGCACACAGCTCTTGATTCTCTGTCTACTAATGGCTGTGAATTGATACCTATCGCGCTGCCATTGACCAAGACGGCTCTCGCAGCATACTACATCTTGGCTCCCTCAGAGGTGTCTTCGAATTTACAGAAATATAGTGGTGTATTCTATGGTACCAGATCAGATATTGATCGCCCAGAAGGAAGGTTATACGCTTCTACGAGGGACCTGTTTGGCGAAGAAGTCAAAAGACGAATCATCATGGGTTGTTTGTCTCTCTCTTCGGATCGATTCGACAACTACTATCTGCAAGCACAAAGGGTGCGCCGCTTGATTGTAGAAGAATTCAACTCCATATTTCGAGTACAACACCCATTACTTCCTTCCTTACAAGGACAAACATGTGTGGACTATATCGTAACTCCGACAGCACCACAGGTAGCCCCCTTGCTGAGTCAGGTGGCACAAATGTCGTCTGCCGAATGCCATGCTAGTGATGTCTTTACAGTTCCTGCAAGCATGGCTGGACTACCGAGTTTATCGGTGCCGACTGGATCTGACACGACCGGGCTTCCGATAGGAATACAAATCATAGGTCAATACGGTGATGACAACGGGGTGCTTGAGCTCGCACGACAATTCAACATCTAGAACGCATGAGTGCTGAAAATATGCATTATGGTACATCTTCATCGTCTAGACGGTCCACGGCTCCGTGGCTCGCGGTCCTCGTACGATTGTCTTCTACTCATATCCGCTTGCATCCGCCTTTTCCGCAAGTCAAATGCCATTTGCTGATTGATAAATTGGCCGCCAACGCCATGCTGGCTAGCTTTACGCTTTGCCTTCAATAACTCTAGTCCGTCCTGGATAAGTTCTTCAGTCGCCAATTTGAGCTGATATACCTCTGATAAACTGACAAACACGCCAGGGAATCTCAGAGAGAGCCACAGATACATTGTCAGCTGATGATGTAGACTCTCAATCTTTGCCAAGTGTTCCTGACTTTGTGGCACACCATTGTCAAGCAGATCAATGTCAATTTCTTTCATATCCAAGATCTCGGCTTTCGTGCCTGCTCCCAGGGCTGTAGCCATTTCTACATATGATCGGACACATTTCGGATCACGATTTTTCAGTGGTGCGTCTATCAAAGCCCATCGATCGGCAAAGCTCAACCCTTTGATAGGATGGAGCATATCAAACACTGTATTACCACTGGTAGGACTCTTCAATTTGTATAGATTGCTTGTCGTCGCCAGTGCTTGCAACTGTTGCATTACCATTGATAATCTGATCTTTTGCGGATAGGGACGACTGAAAGCCTCTACGAGCTCCGGAATTGGCCTCAGGATAGCCCGTTTGAGCTGAATGGTCGGCGTGGCTAGGGATTCGTGTAGATACTCTATATCATCTTGACGCAAAGTGGTCACATAGCCCGGTACGTCCTTGACGGGATCCAAGTCGTTGACATCGACCTTTTGCTTGGGTTTGAACCGGCCAGCTCTACCGGCAATTTGCTTCATCTGTGGTATGGGTACCCTCTCAACCTCTTTGCCATTCCATTTCTCTACAGTCTCAAAAATAACACGCTTGATACTGAGGTTCAGTCCCATACCAATGGCATCACTGGCCACCATGACATCATATCCACTCTCAGGATCGTTGAAAAGTTTGGCTTGTGCTGCTCGCGTTTCTGGAGGAAGTCCTCCGTACACGACCGCACATTTCTTCCCAGTTGTTTGTTCTATACTTTTCTTGACTTCGAAGATATTCTGACGACTAAAAGTCACGACGGCATCGCCCTCTTGAACGTCCTTGAATGTGCCGCCAAGAGATTCTTTTAGGGGTTGTAAAGCTCCCAGTCTGCTATACTCGTGCACCTCGACCGTCTCGCCAAGCGTCGCGGCGATGTTCTTGATCAGATCGACGACCGAGGCCTCACCACACATATGTATCTCTCGTGCCGGACAACCCAGCAGCGCCTGTGTCCATGCCGGGCCACGGTCGGGATCTGCTATCATTTGTATTTCGTCAATGACGAGCACGTCAATTTCCTCAGACATGTTGAGCATTTCGATGGTAGAAGAGGTCAATTGCACACCCGGTTCGATCCGTCGTTCCTCACCGGTCAGTAGATTGCACGGAATGTTTGCCTTGTTGAACCGATCCCAGATCTCGAACGCTAAAAGCCTCAACGGGCCAGCGAAACACCCGGATTGAGCCTTCTGAAGTCTTTGTAGTGCATGGTACGTCTTGCCGGAATTTGTTGGGCCTACATGTAGATGTAACTTACGAGGCACGGATCTCGCCACGGGGAACCATTCTGCAGGACGAGACATATCAGCGAGCCGCTTTTGAGCCTCAAGATCTTCCGGACTAAGCATGTTCATTGATGCAAATAAGGAGAATTTGGACACCAGTAAGGCATCCATGCCCGGTAGACCCTCCTGTTCGTACGCAATCTTGAGCTTGTCGAATGTCGGAATGTCAGGCCTGGACCGCCAAGCTCGAGCTTCCGGACCAGATTTGGGCAGGCCAGCATACGTGGATGGCGGCTGTGCAAGCACAAGCGTGTTGTAACTCGTAAGTAATTGCGTATGCCGAGCTCCGAGTTCGAGCTCTGTCAAGATGTCCTTGAATGAGTTTGAGCCATCTCTCAAGTACTTTAGCCTTCGCTTCAACAAGTCCTCAAACTTGAAGTATGGCAAGTTTTTCTCTATGATGGGTTGTGATCGAAGATACTCCGGTGGCGACCGACTTGTTCTCGATGGGTAGCTGCGTCTGTCAGGTCCATCACCAAAAGACTTGCTGGGACGACTAGACCGCGAAGGTCGGCCATCGTATTCTTGGACATCATTGCCTCGTACTGCGCGAGCGATTCTTTGTAAGCCAGATGTAGTGGAAAAGTTTCTGTTGCATTGAAGCACGCCTCGACATTTGAACATGAATGAGTGAAAGTAGATGATAACAGTTACCAAGCTGTACTGTATCGATTCTTATGCTGTTTATGCCGGTTCCAGGGCGTGGAAAGTGCAAGTCGTCGACCGGGTCAAGTAATGTTGAGCACTACACTATGAAGATGGAAGATCTATGAGCACACGCCAGATTACGACAAGATTACAAGGTGTCTGTCTGTCACTTTGAATTGTACATCGCGAAATGGTCTCCGTATCTGCCTTGTACAAACAATTGTAATCCTATCAGTACTGTATAGGATATTGTAATCAAGACACATACGAGAAGATGAGCCTTTACCAGGACAACCGGACCTTGAGACATTGATCTATTGATCAGCAATTTCTGATCCCGCCACATATCGTTTCTCAACACGAGATGGATATCGTTCCTGTGAAACGAGCCCGTTCAAGGTTGTTCGGTGATTCCGTGCAACTCCACCTCATTCCCGTCTCGTTTCCGTGGCTGTGGTGTAGTCCTAGCGCTGCTTGCAATTGATACAGCTGGATATTGATAAAACATGAATGCGATGAGCACTATCACGTTGCAGTCGGTGCTCAAGTCATTTTACTCCGTATAGATCTTACATGAAGCATATATAGGAGACAATGAAGTCTCTTTTAGCTTCGTATAAGCAAGGTAAGCTCAATAGTTGACATACTCTAGCACTTGTTGACATGTCAGTGATCTTAGACGAGTTGCGATCTGTGCAACCTCAGAATAAAGTTTGAACTACCTCAATCTACCCGATGGAAAGCTAACACGACTAGTGGAAAGTCGTGGTTCTCGACCAGCAAAGTCGTCTTCTGATCGAACATGTCATGCCCCTATCGGAGTTTTATGACGAGAGTGTGACAGGTACGATATTGACAGGATCCATCGGATGGCGCTAACAACGCAGACGTACAGATCTTGGAAAACGTTCGCGACCCGAACACCTCATTCGAAGCCGTTTACTTCCTGTCCGCTCGACCAGATGTGATTCGATGTCTATTACACGACTTCCGCGCAGGACAACAAATCTACGCAGCAGCTCATCTGTTCTTTCTCAATGCGGTCGATGACGGCCTGGTAGATAAGATAGGTGCTATTGGCAGTCATGTTCGGGCCCTACGTGAGCTTTATCTGGATTTTACTCCTCGCGAAAGCCAAGTGTTTACGACCCATTCGACAGAAGCTCCGCTGATGTTGTACAATCCGACTTGTGGTCCGATAGTGGAAAGGCTAATCAAAGAGATGGCGATGAAGATCGTTTGTGTATGTATCTTGCTTGGTGAATATCCGATCATTCGTTATCACAAGCCGTCAGAAGCCCAACACGCAGCGCGCGTGTTATCGGCGAAGCTCGCCCTCACAGTACAGGCCGAATTGGACAATCATGCACGGAACAACGAAGCCTTCCCACCCAAAAGCGATAGACCTAGAGGCGTTCTGATGCTATGCGATAGAAGCATCGATCTTCATGCTCCACTACTGCATGAATTCACTTTCCAAGCAATGGCCAATGATCTTCTGCCAATTCGCGATGGATGTTTCTACGAATTTAGTGTCGAAAACGGCAAGGGCGCTGAGAAAGTACAAGAAGTCATTTCAGAAAAGGACACCGCATGGGTTAATGTGCGTCACATGCATATGTCCTTAGCCATTGATCAGCTTGTGCAGGATTTCAACAAGTTCACGAAAGACAATGCGGCATTTAGCGATCAAGAACAGGCCACAAACCTCAACACAATAAGAAACATGTTGGCTGGCATGGACTCTTATGCACAAGGAAAGGACAAATACTCATTATACATAAACATGGCTCAAGAGTGTATGCGAAAATTTGAACATTTGAATCTACCAGCTACAGCACAAATCGAGCAAAACTGCTCGACAGGTGTGACACCACTCGGCAAGAATCCAAAGGATATTCTAGAGACTATGATTCCACTTCTGGATGACGAGAGAGTTCCTGAGGATGACCGTGTACGGCTCTTGTTATTGTACATCATCTTCAAGCAGGGTATTTTCCCAGATGATCGCACGAAACTCATGCAGCACGCCAAAATCAGCTCGTCTTTGCGCAGTGCCGTGGTCAATCTTGATCTCCTTGGCGTTCCAGCTACGAAAGATAATCGAAATAAACGTTCGAGACGTGCTAAGAAAACGAGTCCTGTAACAGTCGATGAGGCTTTCGAATTATCACGTTTCACACCTTTTGTCAAAACGCTAGTGGAAGACCACATCAGCGGCTCACTAGATCACGAGGGGTTCCCGTTCACTCGCGATGTTCCGCCCGAGCCTGAATTGAAGAACAGTGCTGCTACTGGATCGTTGCGGACAAATAGACCTGCCTGGGCGAAAGGACGCACACAACAAGATATCCCTCGTCAACGCATCATCGTCTTTGTCGCTGGCGGAGCTTCATATTCTGAAGTGCGGTCGGTATATGAGCTCTCGGAGTCACAGGGCCGCGATATTATACTTGGGAGCACAAACATTGCCACGCCCACGATGTTCCTAGACACTTTGTCAAAGCTTAGAATAGATCGACAGGAGCTAGCCTTGACGATCGATGCTGCTCCAGCCAGAATCCCTTTGCTGGAACAAAAACCAAAACCGGAACCGCCTAGAGACGTCGCGGCACAGAAAAAGAGTAAAGCCCCAAGTAGTGCACCGAAAGAACCTGTGGTCTCCGTACGTACTGAGCAAAATACGGCAACAAAAGTCGAAGAGAAGCCCAAGAAGAAGTTTGGTCTCTTTGGCAAGAAGAAATAAGTGTCGTTTGTTCACAGAAACTGCAAAAAGTAAATTGATAATCATGTACATCAGCATAGCGACAGCCGGAAGCCTCAATTGGTGATAACTTTATCGTAGTTGCAATTCCCAGTGTGCGTGATGATTTCTGGTAGCACCAGTAAGGCGACTCGAGAATTGAAGGTGATTGGCACAATATATCGACGCATACATTGGTGCACTAGTCACGACCTCAGAAGTACTCGTCACATGAGTTTGCTTGAGTACAATGACCATTGATCTCGAATTGTCCTTACGGCGTGCCAAATTCGCGCTGTTCCAACGTCAATGAATGCATTCAGCAATCCTTCAAATCGATTGTCGAGCGGTGAACTGAACTGCAATGTTTGACTTAATAATCGAACATGGCTTGAGCTTTGATTGCTTTGTACTTGTCCTTACACAGAGAGAAGTACTTTCTGCTGTCCATCTGGTGGCCAAAGTATCATTCCCGGGGTTGTAACGAAGTATTATATTCCTCATGCAGGAAAAATCTGAACAACTCAACCTAGACATAGTCCATCAGGCTCCAAAATATCTTTCTCCGATATTTCCAGCTCCTGGCGTGATGTAATTGGATATCCCAAGGAGACCTTCATCTAGTGCGCCACAAAAGATGTGAAGGCTCGGGTACAAGGTAGCCAGAGTCTTGACTCCAATTGGTGCAGCCAGACAACTCATGAACAAGATTCTGTTCTCTGGAATGCCATGATCCAGGAGAATTCTGACAGACATGACTGCAGCTTGACCCGTTGCGATTTGAGCATCGAATAGAAGAACAAATGAGGTAGCGACTTGCTGAGGGAGTTTCAGGTAGTGCAAGCGTGGTTCGCCCGTTCTCGAGTCTGATTGTATTAGAATTTTGCCCATAGGACAATCTCGAAATATCATTCGAAGCGCTCTTTCGAAGATTTCACCTCCGCGTACAATGGTCACACCACAAACGTTGATTGCCAGATCGACACCCGTATATTCACCAACCTTAGTCACTACTGTCCGAGCCTGGTGAGGCAAGAGGTCGCTCACTGCACTCTCAATGATTAGCGTGGTTAGACGCTCCAGATAGAAGATGTAGTCGCCACGACTGGTTTCGCGATCCCGTACAATGGTGTGAATACCTCGCACCTGATTGGTTTGTGTCAATATATGTACAGTCTCTGGTAAGTCCACGTCTTCGCACGATGAGCGTAAATCACTAAGATTTTTCCGGTGCTCAGCTGATTTCCTCGTCAATGCTTCTTGAATGTGATCGACAATCATACGCAAGGTCGCTTGACCTGCTTTGGTACCTGTAGTGATCACATTTGCAGATTCACTTTGAGTTTTTACAAACTTGTGAAAGTTTGGTTTGACAAAGCTTTCATACTGATCAATGATGCCTTGGCGATCTAAAGTTGTGAGTTTTGTGCGAAGGTGTCCTATACTGCCGTACCTCGCCCACGCTCTTCCATATCACGCTTCAATCGACGTTTGAAACACTCTTCCGGGTCCGTGTCGAGATAGACCTTCATGTCTAGCAGGTCTAGGATTCTTGCATCATGCAAGGCGAAGATTCCTTCTAGGATAATGACATTTGCACCATATAGAGGCACGGTCTTGTTCGGTTTCCGTGCATGCGTAGCAAAGTCATATATTGGAATTTCGACTCGCTTGCCAGATTTGAGGTCGTGAAGAATTTCGAACAACAGATCCCAATCCAGAGCATCTGGATGATCAAAATCATATTGAGACTTCAGTGCCAGATCGCTTTGTTCCTTCGTAAGCATTTGTAGAATGAGTCCAAAGAGATGACGACGACCCAAGGAACATTGAGTTCTTCAATGACCTTGGCGACAAAGGTACTCTTGCCTGAACCACTTCCTCCTGCGATGCCAACAAAGTGCAAGGCTAGCCACGGTGGCCTATATGAGCTTGACATATACAGAGATTTCAGGAAAGTCGTCAGAGTCTCGAAGCAATCGTCCAGTCAAGGACTTTGGCCAAAATTGTTCTCAGTGGCAGGGCCAACGATATCAGTGCACAAAAAAAGTAGGAGATTGCACACAATCGGATCAATGACGAAATCGCTGATGGAAAGTGCTTACACTGGAGTTCAGCCAATTGCCATGCTTGATACTACTCCTCAATCTTGCGGCATTGCATACCTTGCATTTGTACATGACCGCAAGAATGTCAGACTTGTTTGGAGGAAGAAGAAATGAACTTGTGCAGCCGGGAAGCATTGTGGGGACAGTCAATCAGCCACTTCCAAGGTTTCCTCAAGCCACTTGTTGAACAACAATCTCACTCATCTCTCTCTCTCTCTCTCTCTCTCAGAGTCTCTCAGTCTCTGTTTCTCTCATCTCTCTCAGTCTCTGTGTCTCTCCAGTCTCTCTCTCTCTCTCTCTCCCAGCTGGGTCACTCACTCTTCCCATCAACCACTTGATGATTGGGAGCTCCCTTTCATTCCTCTTTGGAGCAGACGCTTCTACTCAAGCGTGAGAGTTTGGCTTTGCAAGATCAAAATTCCAGTGTTCTCTCTTTCAGTCGATCGTGACCGCTGCAGAGTCAGTCCCTCTGCATGACTTGTGACCATGCAGCAGACACTTCCGCAAGAGTACCAAGCTGCCACAAAGAGGTGAGTCAAATCGAGCCAGAGAACGACAAATGATTATTCTTGATGGGAATCTCTCCGAGCTTCGTCCAAAGGACGAGGTAAATGTTGAAGACCATAATCATTAATCAATGATTCAACGTTCTTGTGCTCTTCATGGCTATGGAACGCTTCTGACTAAGAAAGCGATCTGAATAACCTAGTACTCAATTTCTTGGTGCTCGAAGGTTATGAGTCCGCAGCAAAGAAATTTGCCGAAGAGGCCAACTTGACTCCAAAAGTTCCGACAGACTCTATTCATGACCGTGTCGAAATACGCAGCTCGATCGTCCGTGGGGACATCACGAAAGCTATCCAATTAATCAACGAGTTGAATCCAGAGGTAGGTTTTTAGCAAGCAGCTCAAAGGGTTCGAGATCGCGTGTGATGATTAGACATGCACCACTCTCACAGCTCGCGCTGAATGATGAGTATAAACTCTTCAGTCTTCAGTCTGACGCAATCTCATACCCTTTCAGCTGATACACTGTCAGGATAAAAGCTAATTGCATAGTTGCTTGATACAGATCCTGCATTACACTTCTTACTACTCAGGCTGCACTTGATTGAGCTCATACGAGATCACATCTCCCGCCCATCACCATGGTCACTATCGACACTTCTTGAGTTTGCGTCGACACATCTGGCACCTCGTGCCAGTGCTTCGCCTGAATTTTTAGTGGACCTTGAACAAACAATGGCTCTCCTTTGTTTTCCGATTGACACTATGGATATGTCTCTCAGAAAATTGCTCGATGTGAGTATGAGAAACAAAGTGGCAGAAAAGGTCAATGAGGGTCTTTTGAGATCACAAGGCATCATCTCGGAAGCCAAACTCAGGGGCTTGGTCCGATTGTATATGTGGAGCCTCAAGAAAGAAGAGACGCAGCACGATGTTATGGTTACATAGCATCGTGTTTAAGCCATTCAGACTTGTACATAACGGAAGCACGAAGAATGCTTACGGTTGGTTTGCAGATGCATGTGTAAATTAGGAGTTTTGCGTTTGCCAGCAGAATGATGATGATGATTTATGACAGTTGATGCTCAATGCTATCCTTGAAAGTAGACTCATTCCCTCTTGCGATCCGACCTGTTGTGTTTGTGATGAGCCTGTTTGCCCCACTCCGGCACAATTAACACCGGTGCAGCATGCGGCGCCTATGCTACCTGCCTGATTGATGTTCCTACAACCAGCTCAACGACAGCAGGCACAACGAATAAGAAATTATGTCTTTACTGCTCGGCTCTTGTGATTTACACACGGTCAAGAGGGAGTGTAATGCCTGACATATACTCACTCATACAGAGCGCGGGACCAGGCGAAATCAACGATGTCTTTGCAGACATTAGAGCACTGGTAGATGACGATGCCAAAGTTACGTCTGCCACGAAACCGCAGCTGGCAAAGTACAACAAAACACAGTTCATAACGACGAAAGTAAATGGAAAGAGTGTCATTATAAGCGAGGATAACGAATTACCAGACGGCCGATTCTGGGACGCGATATCTGGCAAGAGTTTCAAATTTGATCATGCCAAACTCTCTGCTTCCGACATTGAAAACCACGAACATGACGACTCATCTACAGTGTAGGTCAATAGATATCGTTGTGATGTCGGTATGCTAACGAGAAGCAGTAAAGCTCTGAGCACGAAGATTGCTCAATATGTTGAGGAACATTATCCCTCACAATCCGCTGTTTCAATCACACCCGTAGGCTCCAACCTCAAGATAAATATAGTGGGCAACAAGTACAATACGTCAAATTTCTGGACAGGCCGATGGAGAAGTACGTACACATACGACAAGGCATCATCGTCTATGAAGGGACAGATATTGGTTGATGTGCACTATTATGAAGACGGCAATGTGCGATTACTTACCGCGAAAGATCTTCAAGTAGAAGTAAGTAGTCCCGAATCGGTCGCAAAGTCAATTGAGAGCGCGGAAAAGAAGTATCAGGACGAATTGAACAAGGCATTTGGCGTGCTAGGTGAGGGAAGCTTCAAGGAGTTGAGACGGGCACTACCTGTCACGCGAAGTAAGATCAATTGGAACAGCGTGTCTGCCATGAGAATAGGCCAAGATGTCCAGGGCGGTAGAGAGAAGAAGTAGACAGCTGATTGAAGCATATCTGTCAAGTTTGTTCACATTTGTCTGTTGATCCCCTTCTGCCGTGAGTGCCTCATGTATTCTCGGATATGATTGTGGAGCTAAATACATCCGTGCCAGGTCTTCTTCTCGACCACTTTGGCCGTCCTGAGCAGCAAGGCCATGGCCAAGCGTACGGCGCACGAAAATCAAGACGACGTGTCTCAAGCAGAGAAAAAGGTCAAAGTTGTCGAAAATAACCCACTGCCGGACGAAGAGGCAGAATGGGCGGCATTTCAAGCACTTATTGCAGAGAGCAATACCGATACTACAGAGCCAACCGTTGCTGAAAATGAAAAGCAAAGCATCGAATTAGCTGAGGATGAGGCGTCTGTCAATGAAGCAGAAGAAGAGGATGAAATCACGAATACGTGGGACGAAGATGACATGATTGTGGAAAGACGACTGGAGAATCAAGAGGCACGAAAAAAGTACTTGGAGCAATTAAGAGCACAACGCGATGCAAGACCTTCTACAGAGCTATCTACAGCCGCGAAAGATCAAGTCACATTAGATGAAGATGACGAGAAGGCAGGGTCCGCTAGTTCAGAGGACGAAGAAGAAGAAGAAGAGGAGGATGGTTGGATCAAGTAGAGCATTTCGCTGAGCGCAATCTACTCCACAAATTCAACCTCCAGGCACAAAAAGTAATTTTTTGGAAACCGACACATTACGGTACATCTAACAAACACATACACCTCAAAATTAGAAACTCACGAATACCGTGTCTCGACGTCACATCAAAACTCGTCCATATAGGACGATACTTTATCAGAAAACGACATGAGTGAAGCGATGGAGACGACATTGAATCAGACACCAGAACAAAAAGCAACCGCGTATTTCGAATTAGCAGTATCGTTGCTCCTATGGCGCTGGCCGGCCTTGACTTTAGCCGTCCAAAATGAATGGGGAGGCCACGACTCTGCCGAGAAACGAGACTGGTTGGCGGGCGTGGTGGCAGACATGTTTAGTCCCACGAAACAGGCGGACGAGGAGGACGTCGAGGACGTCATTACACAAGTCCTCAGCGACGAGTTTTCAGTGGCGTTGGAGGATGATTCGGCGTATGAAGTCGCCGTGGCAATCTGTTCTGCTTGGAAGGACTGTCAAGCAGGAAAGTTTGAAAAGATTGAAGCCTTGAAAGTTCACTTTCAGAATTCAAAGCCGCCCCAAAAGGTCGTGAAGCAGGATGATGGGGAGAGTGATTCCAGTAGTGGCACGGATGCAGAAATTGATTCCGAAGAAGGTCGTTCCAATGGCAATAATACTGTCGGTGGAGCAGAAGCCATGGAAGTGGATGTACAGAGGCAGGAACCGGTCGTGGACGAGGACGGGTTTGAATTGGTACAGACAAAAGGCAAAAAGGGACGTCGATAGATTCTTGAATGAAGTCTATTTAGATGACTATAGATTCGGGGACTTTTTTACCAGTATAATACTATACATAGGACGATTACATTGTGAATATATAAAAAATCTCATGACACGCACCAAAAAAGAGAGAGAGAGAGAAGGGATTTTCACCTTTGCAGTGCGGTGACGGAGATGCATCCACCACTGATACTGTACCGCCAACCCTCTCGATCGAGGAGTTTCTTGACGGCAGGCAAGAGTTTCGCTTCTCCGTGGGTAGAATGGAGTCCCCTTCCCGTGACGATGCGGAGGGGTGTGAGGAGCGTTCCGGACTCGAGCATCTTGGTGCTGGAATACCATTGTGCGAGACTGGCTCTGACGACGAGGAGGGATTCGTGGACAGAGAGGCCATGAAGATCCAAGTCGTCGGCACGACCTGATTTCTGTACGCTCGAGCGTCCTGCGGCCTCGAGATTCCATGCCCTCATCTTAGAGTCATAGTCCCTCCCAATCTCGGCATAGTACATTGCCGTTCCCCCTTGTAACCCGTCGCCCTTGGATTTTTGGTAAGCGGTGGCTGCTTGTCTAAAGGCCGCGTCCCTCTTGGCCGCGTACTCTGCCGCCATCTCCCTACACTCCGTGGCCGACATGCCTTTTGCCGAAACACCGAGACTATTTCCAGTGGCAGCAGCAGTAGCAGTAATAGTACTTTTGTCGGAGGATGAAATTTGAGTTTTCGACATGGAAGAGGTGACTGAACCGATGGAAGGACGCCATGCAGACAGCACATTCGAGACTTTATTTGCCGTCGACAATTGTTCCTTTGTAGCACTCAGGATGGCGGTGATTTTGGTGGATCCGAGACCGGGATACGACTTTAATAGTCTAGTGTGATTGTCTTCGTGGTCGGGATGTGCCCGAGTGTCTTCCCACTGTGTATCCACAATCAAAGCATTCAATGCTGCCGGTAATGAGGAATGGTGGGCATGATAGGCCGATTGGACAGTGGCCATTGGTAGGGACAGACTAGTGACCATCCAATCCACTTCTGAACTCATCTGATCCCATCGTGAAAGGGCGGGCTTGGAATTGAGGACTTTTGGATCGAGTTCGTTTCGCAAGAGAGCACCCCTCTGTTGCTTCTGTCTCCTCTCTCGTCTCCGAACCGTACCGTCCGCCGCGAAAAAGTCATCGACCGTGCCGATTTCTCCATCGACAATCGCATTCAACCGTCTCTCTTCATCAATCAATTCGTGATTCAATAGTTCGTCGGTAGATTTTATAATGTCATGATCACACTTTTGCAGCACGAATCTGATGGTGGTGACGGACTGTGTTGGAAACGACAACTTTAGAAACCTCAGGTTCTCGTCGTCCCCAATCTCGGCTTCCAAAGTGTCGCTCAGCGAGGACGGGTCCGTCGCTTCATAGTTGTACTCTTCATCACTGAACTGTGGTTCCGGCGAGGTGTAGCCATCGGCATACCCATCCGCTATCGCTTCGGCCTGTAACGTGTCCAGGACCCCTTTTGCTTCCTCAATGTCTTGCGAATCATTCGCTATAGCTGGCCCTGTGTAAGCATCCGTCAAGACTATTGTACCGAGCCAGAAACGTACCTGCTATGAGCGATTGATCTAATGGTGGATGATATATCGCCTATTATTGGTCAGGCCCAACTTTGTCCAGTTCTAGATGAAATTTACCTCGAGCTCATCCTGCATGATGGAAATACCGATCGGCTACAGACTTTAGCCAAGCATGAAAAGCTCGATTTCAATGCTCGTTATTGTAAAAGTTGCGCTCCACCACTACGTAAGAGGCACGATTACCAGTCGAAAACTGGTTTTAATTTCACCTGCCAGCCGAACTCTATTTTGTGTGGAATTTTAATCCTCATCAAAACTCGAGGATATGTGTAGCCCTTTACAATCATACGTGTGAGTCTCAAACACAGGACAATAAATGTACAACTTTATCATGATTATTCTTATATATCGAGTCTATCTAGATTGTTCTCAACCATGTAAGAATCCATTCTTCATATGCCATTCGCTGTGAGTCTCATCCTTTTCACCACACTTCCAAAATCACACGAAGATCCAAAGGATCTCTCCACCGGTCCCAAAGCTGTTTTGCTAGATCCTCCGACAGGCCACCATGCTCTCTCGCAACTCTCTTTAAAGCCTTCTCGATCCCCTGTAGAAATCCTTTTGCAGCCCCACAGACGTAGATCCGGCCACCTTCATCATTCATGACTCGCCAAACGAGCTCTCCTTGCCGCACGACTTCATCTTGTACATATTCCTTCCTTCCTGCTTGAGACTCCACGATACAATGCGTGGCCGATTGCAGGTCGTTGCCGTAAATGCCATCAAACTGGGAATCTCTGCAACCTTGTATGACGTAAACTTTGCCGGCGCATTTGGCAGAACTGACTCGTCTTTGCACAAAGCCCCTGAAAGGAGCTATACCCACTCCAGCTCCAATCAATATCATGGGACCAGAATCTGCAAAGTCCTTGGTGAAGGGATTGGAATGTAGCCCTCGAAACATTGGCAGTCGCATGTCCTTTTCACCTGCCACAACAGCCTTGGCGATGTTCTCCAAGAAGCCGGACCCAACGCCGCCTCGTAAGTGTCCTTTGTAGTGTGGTACCTCGGCCACAGTGAAGGCAAAGTCCAAGGTACCATGGTTTGAGGATGGATCCGAGGACAGTGAGTACCACCGAGGCATTAATTGAGGCAACACCGATAAGAGATGCGATAACGGTGGCTTTGAGCTGGAAAATGCATGTAATAGATGCGGTAATGTGATCGGTGGACCACCACGCAAGTTGCAAAAAGCGCCTTGACCTTGTTTCGACACCAAGAACAGTAGCAGCTGTCGCTCGTACTCGTCCGTGGCATACTCAGCTAGTATCCTGAGGACGTTCTTCTTGATTGGTGAAGATGAGAGATCAGAACACCATCGTAGGAGATCATACTTTGACGTTGGCAATGTCCGAGCTTGCTCATCGCCCCAGACTGTAGGCCAGCGACCACCTTCGGTTTTCAGCAGCACTCCATCATGACAACCATCCGACTCGCCGGTGGCATCGAGCAGCTCGTGTACAATTTCATGCTCGTTGGCAGGACAAACACCGAATGAGCCACCAACGAGCCAAGTCTCGCCTGCAGGCAAGGGATATTGAGACACGTCAATACTCAGATGATATACACGTTTAGATGCTCCATCCTTCGTCATCTGTTCGGCATGGAGTACAGGGGCTGAGAAAACATTGTGAGGAGGATGCGGTTGTACAAACTTTGGAGGATGTATCGAGACATTTCGGGAATCATCGTGTCCTTGCTCTGCTTCTGTCTCATCATGCGATATTGACTTCGACTCCCGTAGGTTCTCGGTCGAAGATCTCGGGGTCGCAGGCGGAGAAATGGGTGTCTGTTGTTTCTCGAATGAGACAGTCTCTGGCGGTAAGGTCGGCACACTGTGCAGCCGAGTTCCAGGCTTAAACTCTGACAGATCAAGCTCTAGAACCGTATAGGCGTGATTCGATCTCAGGCGAGCGATAGAGGCTTCGATATCCTCGGTCGAAATCTTGGGAAGTGCCAGCACGGCCTCGAGATCGAATGTCACACCGGAGCAACATGCCGCACAATTTCCTCGGGTCTCCTTGACAATCTCTTGTGGAATTGACTCGCCACCACTTAAGCTTTCGATTTGGACGGTTTCTGGTTGTGAGACTCTGAGCCGGATGTCATCTCTAGTGGGGTTTTTCGTTGTCAATGTGGCAGCGAAAGCCAACCTCTTTGCCTTTAGTCTGGGACGTAGGGCGACAGCAGGCGAAGGATGGCAGACGCAATTCAGACCACAGCTGAGGAGCGACATGAACCGACGACCACTGATGATTGATAAAATGTTGATTCGATGGCCTCGGTGTGCTGTATAGGCGAGCTGATGCAAGTGAGTAGGTATTCGTGGCTATCTTCTGAATAGTATAGGATGTCGATACTCAAGATCTGTTGGTCTGCTGATGAGCGATGAGAGAATGTCGACCAGGAAAGAATAGTTGTAACAAGAAGGGAAAGAGAGAATAACAGGGTATGGCAAGAGTGAAGTAGACTGAATGAGTGAGTGAGTGAGTGAGTGAATGACAGCAGAGGCAAAAAGGTGGATCCCGTGCGTTCCCTCCTAATCACGGAATGAAATCGATCTGATAAACGCTCTCAAACTCTTCCAACTCCAGCCTTCGAGTCTCTCTCTTCCCTCTCTCTTCCCTCCCTCCCTCCCTCTCTGCTTCTTCTTCTTCTTCTTCTTCTTCTCTCCCTCAAGCCTCTTCAGCCAATTTTCATTTACATCCAGAAAATGATTTACACACGATTAAAGCGATATCGACAAGGAACAGAAATACCAGAGCTACTCCGTAATTCCAGCAGGCACCCGGCCTTTAACTTTCTTTAGACACTTTTCAACACTGCTGCGAGTACAACTGTGACCATCGTCGCCATCAGACAGTTCATATAAGCACCGATGGTTTCTGCAGAGTACGCCAAGTACTCTAGCCCCCTTTGCTCCAGGTATGCATCGAAAGAGATGGCTGAACTCTTCTCGCCAGCTCGACGATTCGGCACTTGGAGAATGTTGTGGCTCAACCTCGCCAAGGCAGAACAGAAGATGGGCCTGAAGCAGGTCACGGATGAGGCTATCGCTGAAATGGAAAGCCATCTCGATCTCACCGACGAGGAATTCGCGATTGCTGCAGAGGAGGAGAAGAAGAGGAGGCACGATGTGATGGCGCACGTACACACCTTTGGACTTGTCGCACCAGCCGCGGCTCCCATTATCCATTTGGGAGCGACGAGTTGTTACTGTACAGACAATGCGGATTTGATCTTTTTGCGGGAAGGATGCGACTTGCTCATCGCCAAGCTCGTCAATGTCATTGACCGAATGGCTCAATTTGCCATCCAGCACAAGGACATTCCCACCCTTGGCTATACGCACTATCAGCCTGCACAACTTACGACCGTGGGAAAGCGTGTCTGTCTCTGGATACAGGAACTACTGTGGGACTTGCGAAACATATCGCGCGCCCGTAATGACATTGGATTCCGGGGAGTCAAGGGCACTACCGGCACTCAAGCATCGTTCCTCGCCCTATTTGACGGCGACCACGAAAAGGTAAAGGCGCTCGACAAGCTGGTGACTGAACTCTGCGGATTCTCCATCAATTATCCAATCACTGGCCAGACATATTCCCGAAAAATCGACATTGACGTGATTGCTCCCCTCGCATCGTTCGGGGCCACGGCGCACAAGATTGCGACAGACATTAGACTCTTGGCGAATTTAAAGGAGATGGAAGAGCCATTTGAAAAGGACCAGATTGGATCGAGTGCGATGGCGTATAAACGAAACCCGATGCGCTCGGAACGAGTCTGTTCCCTGTCTCGCCACTTGATGACCCTCATCAACGATACCACCATGACTGCTTCCGTGCAATGGTTCGAACGCACGCTGGACGACTCGGCCATCCGTCGCGTGTCCATCCCCGAAGCCTTCTTGACGGCCGACATTGTCCTCTCGACGCTCCTCAACATTTGTTCCGGCTTGGTGATTTATCCACGCGTCATTGAGAAACACATCATGGCTGAATTACCCTTCATGGCCACGGAAAACGTCATCATGGCCATGGTCCAAAAGGGAGGAAACAGACAAGTCTGTCACGAGGAAATTCGCGTCCTCAGTCATCAAGCCAGCGACGTGGTCAAGTTGCAAGGCGGTGACAATGACTTGATTCATCGGATCCGCGCGAGCGCTTACTTTCAACCCATACACGCCGAACTCGATAATCTCCTCGATCCCAGCACTTTTGTCGGTCGAGCACCCCAACAGACGCAGGAATTCGTGGAGGGAGACGTCAAGGCGGCATTGGAGCCTTTCAAGCATCACATTACGGGAGAAAAGGTGGAACTTTCAGTATAGCATATGGTAAAAGTAATATTTACACTGTTTTCAAAAAAAAAGTAGACGAAGAAATTTCTAGACATGAAATAGACCATCGCCAACATCATCATCATCTCTGCATGCCGCCATTGTTGACAAACTCTTCCAATAATTTGCCCATGAGTTGTGGACTGGCGATGACTTGTGGATTATTGGCAATCGCGGGATGTGCCCTCAAGAACGCCCCGAGAACGGCCTGTGCATTCGAATCCAGCTGTACGGGACGAGGAGAGGGTTGTGCAGTCGAGGCAAAGTGCATCGGTGTGGACCCATCCGGCCGAGCCATCTGTGCACGTCTCGTGTATGGATCCATCTCGGGCATCATGGGTTGTCGCTGGTATTGTTGATGTGGTGGTATCGTATTGGCTGGTATTCCTGTCACTGGTGGAATACCTCTCGTCGGGGATGGTGGATATGTCTGAGTCGTTGGCTGCATCGTCCGTCCCAATATCGTGGTCGCGGGACGAAGTATTGCGGGATCAGGGCTTTGCGGAGAATTGTTGATAGAGGAAGGATCGACTTGGACGTTCGTCTTGTTTGCGACCGCTGCAGGCGCTGTTGTGGTTGAAGCAGATTTCGGGTCGAGCTTTTCAAGAACCAAGACTGCTAATAAAAGGTCACTTCGATCAGCTGGCAAGTTGAAAGAGGGTAGCATAGTGATGAATTCGGGCAATGCTGCATCGGCCGGCAGAGGAACAACATATCCGTCCCTCAATCTAGTTTTGCCCGGTTTGATGACTCCATATCGATCCTTCTTCATGAAATAATTGTATAGTGTCTTGAGAGCAGACTCCTTGCCATCAACGGCATCGATTCGCAAAACATACACGCTTTTGCTTTGAGAGAACTTTTGATGGCAAAGGTACTTGGTAGCATCTGGTCTTGGTATCCGACCGTCAATCTGTATGCATGAAGTGAAGGTGGTTGGCCAATCGACCTCGACCTGCTTTGGTCCTCCTACAAGTGTAGCCTTCGCCTTCAAGTCGCTGATGCTGGGCATCAGTACCTGCCCATCCCAGACTGCTTGACTCGAGGTGTAATTGTAATGATCCTTATCGGCGCCACGACCATTTTCCAACATTCCCAGGATATCCTCATCGTTGTCGTCTCCCGTAAGCGGTATCTGATCCGAGCTCAATTTTCTTGTGTGCGATTCAGCATTTGGCGACTCGGAAGCTCTCGGTGGTTCAATGTGATTCCAAACATCTTTGATGTCAAAACTCGAGTTTGATCGCTCGCGACGGTGCAATATAGGTGGCGGTGTATGTCGCTCGGAATTATCGTCCTCGTCGTCATCTTCAGAAGGATCGGGAGAATGGATTGAGGCAGGACTGCCGGAGCTATCACGTACACGTTCGCGAGTGATACCAGGATGGGCTTCCACTATATCGAGTGAGGATGACTCTAGAGCCTCAACATATTCCTCGCCTTTATGGGTACGTCGAATGCGAGGTCCAGTCTCCTGAACCAGGACGGATTGCTTGAGACTTTCTTCCCGGAGAGCCTCAGTCTTGGCTTTCAATTCGGGATTAGCCATGTCCTCCGAGCTCATATGGATCAACTGATTCGGTTGCAAGGATCTGTCAAGAACTCTCTTTCTCAAAGATGGGTTTTTGGGATCTTTCAAATTGAATGACAATTGACGGAATTTCGACCGGACATCAAGACGAGCATCGAACATAGCAAATTCAATTTGTAAGCCGAGGTCTTGGGCTTCTGTCTCAACGGAAGTCTCACCGGACAGCAGGTATCCTTCGTTCTCGATAGCTATCTTAAAGGCGTCGCCAATCAACCTGATCAGTGCTGTACCAATCTTTTTTCGTTCTGGGTCGTCAATGTCCATTACATCTTCATAGGCACCAGTATGAAGAACAGCTATCTTAGGTTTTTTCGTTTGTGCTTTCGTAGCTTTCTTTTTCGGCACTTTAGAGGCTTTGACAGAGGCAGGAGGAGATTTTGTTTCCGACCTCGTGATACTATCCTTGAAATCAACAAACTTGCTGTTTGGCGGTCGATTAAGGGCTGAAGGATTTTCATCATCGTTGGAAATGATAGAGATATCAGACACGCTACTTGATCGCCGTCGATCGATCGGGGAGTTCTCTGCGGCGTGCCACTTCGAGTCTTGATTACTGACGTCGTCGCTGTCATGCACGTCCTCGTCAACTCGTTTGCGCTTGTTTGCAGCCTTGGATTTCGTATTTCGTTTCGATGGTTTGTTCTTTTTCAGTTGATTCAAGAGTTTCACATGAAGATCAGGTCTGCAGCGTTCGCAGAAATAATCTTCATTTTCGGGAATCTCAGATGGTAAACCAACGCATTGGTTGTGTTGCCATACTTGACATTGGTCACACTGCACGAAGTCTTTGTCTTCGTCCTCGACCTCTTCCGTTTGACCACATACACATCTGATGCGATCATCGCCTTGGGACTCCTCAGCGTCAGCTACGGCGTCTGTTAGGATTGTTCCTGCGTCTGTTGCGGTGTCACCTGCAACAGACTCTACGTTGACGAAATTGTGTCGCGCGCTGTCGAGAACTTCTTGCCATCTGTCGCTGTTACTCCCCTTATTGGCTCTGGAAGATCTGCGGGGCTCATCTATGTGTATGAGAGTCGGATCAACAACGACGCTTACAAGCGGACCAATGCCTTCTTGGGCAAGGCACCGCGCAACAAACTCACCCATAGGTAGATGTGGTATCAAGCGTTACAGGTGTGGAATGAAGACTCAAAGACAACGCAAGCAGTCAGAAGTACAGGAGACGAACTCTAAGAAGGCTACTTTCCCGACTGTTTCGTGATTTAGATGTAGCGTCGGCTCTTTATGACCAGTGAAGATTATGTTGTCAAGCGATTCAGACAAGTCAGGCTTGTGTTGAATGAGCTGAATGCGACGTTACTGTCCTAATTGTAAGAGCACACGACGGTTCAGAATCGTCGAGAAGGGGGACGATGAGTTGTTTGTAAGAGCTCCGCTCTATCATCATCACATGATTTCCATCATATCACGTGCACATCGGATCCGAGAATACGATATCAAAGAGATGATGCTTGACGGAGATGCCGCTCATCGGCCCCACGACCATTCCGAGAAGAGCAGCGGATTCCCGTTCCGATGTCCACGCACTTCCAGGAGATTTCAAAGCTCACCATCACGTTCTACAATTGCTACATATACATCATAGGATATCAATTCATTCCGATGTTACGCGCTGCAATGCCATAGTTGTTATCGCCAGGTCCGGCTTGTCGCATACGCAGTCATCTACCGTATCGCTATATGAACAGATTGTTTGCAGGGCTAGCCAGTATTGGTGACCAGCCACCTGGGTTGTCTCAGAATGAGGCTTCGATATACACCGAAAGCGTCAAGCCGTGACAATGCTTAAAGCACGAACTGATTCCCAGCTGGAACTTCAACGAGGTATCTCTTGTATATTCTTGTGCCTCGACTACTATGCCAGGACGAGACTACACCTCTGTATCTGATGATGAGGAACCTTTGACTTTGGCGAAACCACTTGGAAGAGTCAGTGATCTTTCGCCAAGATCATCTACAGAAAGGGCAAATTCACGCTACGGAAATTTGTCTCCCTCATCATCTGGTTCCGGAGAGGACGGTTTCGCGACCTCGAGAGCCAGACCATCTCCACCTCGTACCAATTCAGGTATAGTTTTCGGTTCACCTCGCCGATCTAGACACGATCCCGGTAGTGACTACAAATCTGGAAAGTATTCGTCAGTCGATTCCGAGGAGACGAATCCATGGAAAGCTCCACAATTGCCTGCCTCAACATTGGCATATCCTCGTAGAGTTCCGGATGAGACTGAGAGAACATTACCGCACCAGGTTCACGCGACGCCATCAAACAATGAGGAGAATTACGATGAGAAGACTATCACAATGATTGAAGCGCATGGTGACATTGACGACGAGGAGGAAATGAGTATGCTTCTAGAGAAGGCACAAAGAGAGGAGGACGCCGCGAGGAAGCCTTGGGTGAAGCAGTCCGCATGGTCAAAGTTGACCTCCTTCCTGCCACGAAGGTCCGTCGCTGTCAACAAGAAGCCCGTCCCACGTATGTCGTGGATCAAAGTAATTGCCATACTTTTCGCTACGGTCTTTGCCCTGGCACTAGCAGCAATCCTTCTCTTCGCCTCGAACTTGCGGCGACCACATGTTTACTGGAAGGGCGCATTGACGGACTCCACTGGCTCTCTTGATGCCACTGGATTCAACTTTACAAGACACATCAGTCTCGGTTTTACAAACCCGAACCTCTTCAGAACGACCATTCTTGACGTCGAGACAGTGGCTGCCTTTAATGGTACTCACTACTTTGGTTATGGAATAAATGATCACGTCAACATGGATATTGTTCCATTGAATCGATACAATGCGACATTGCCACTCCAGATGGACTTTAGCTACTTGAATGGTCAAGATCCTGATCACTACATGTTGCAGGTCCTCTATGACAGTTGCAGTACGGACGGTAATGTGCCTTTCGATCTCATGGTTCGTGGTAAGGTAAAGTTTATGGGCATGGTCTGGCGAACGACTGAAATTGGCCGATTGGCAGCAAGCATGAATTGCGATAACAACATGGCAATTCTTGTGCAATCACAGTATGCTTCCGAAAGATCATAATGCGTTCATTGTAGTAGCCTAGGGGTCATGTCTAATCGCAGTCCCTTGTACCATAGCTTTCTCATCAATCATAATCAGATCACATAGTACAATTATAACATGCGCGCGCGACACTTTCGCAATCATTGAATATAGGATGACAATGATTCATTGAGCAGTACCATGAGCTATTTACAAATATACGTTGTTACCGATGGCAAGCTCTACTTAGTATGAGCAACTAAACCTTGTCAGTGCAATTCGATGTCAGGAATATCTATGCTTACTCTTGCTTGGGTTCATTTGAGTTTTGGTGAAATTGGAGGAATATGATTTCGGGTGGAACTCTTGCATGTGAGGTGCTTGTAAGAAATAAGTCCATCCCTGCTTCTCAGCAAAGGCGACGGCGTCTTCCTGAGATGCAAACTTGAGACTTGTTCCCTGCATGAAGTCACCTGAAGATGCCCAGCCTGGATTAGATTAGTACAGGTGCCCCTCGAAGCACCCACCTATCGTGGTCCGAGGCATACCCATTAGTGGATTCGTCCATCGATTGTCCTTTTCCAAGGTGTCCCAGTCCATCTTCCACAACTTTGTTCCTTGTATTCCTGATTGCATGGCTGTCCACGGTCAGTCCATATGTAGTATACTATTCGTGAACGACTAACCAGTTTTGGAAGGCTTGTAAATGCGCACGATTCTGGTGTGTAATGACTCTGGAGCGCCACTTATCGAATCGACAGGCACGGTGTCTTTGATTTCACCTTGCTCCTTGTATCATTAGTATGATCTTGGATATGGGAATAGCTCGCTAGTGAAGTCGAGCGGCAAGGACTGCGTACAGAAACCGATGTGCTTTTGCCGTCAGATGTGGTCAGGGATGAATTGAACCTGCCCAAATTGCGCGGTATCCTGCACAAAGGTGATATATATGTTCTCAGCATAGTTACTGACTACAACTCTCAAGAACAAGTACCAAGTATTCCACTTAAAGCAGTGTATATGCTATTAGATTCAATCTGCTGTGGGATGGTTGCCCGCCGGACATTCACATCGTCGAAAGCGTTCGGTTTCCACTACTCAAAACAGTGTTGTCTCCCGCTCGATCTGCCCCTGATGTGATCGGAAGGGATCCTTTTAGTGAGGAGCCCAGTTACTCAAGAACAACCCAGGATATGGTGCATCGAAGCATCACTTATTAGCTCTACTTGTATACAGAATTACCTGTTACATACCAAGCCAATATGTCAATGCTCAAAGGTCTTGTGCCGCCAAAGGTGATTGATGACGCATTCCATAACGGACACTTTATGCTGACAACACTTCCAGATCGCAAACCCGAAATCCATCGGCGTCGCAGCCGATGCAGCACGAATGACTCGAGTAGTCTCTTTCTACAAAGCACTGCCAAGAGGTCCTGCCCCTAAAGCTACTGGATACAAAGCCAAGTACATTGATGGAAAGAACACAAGCGGTATGCCAATGCTCCATTTGATATTCGGACTATTGTAAGCTCGATATATGCTTAATCTCGAAAGAGGAGGATTAACCATCGTAGTGCTATCGGATACTCACTCGACTACGCATTCCATCTGTCGCATCACAAAAACCACGAACATCATTAAGCGATCACATATAAAGTGGTTTTGCTGCTATGGTTTTAATTCGAAAACTTTAAGTCTAGCGAAACTCATTCTTAACAATCTGTATCTTGATGAAGTACTGGTTTTGCAATGTTACTTCCATGATACAGTCTTTTGTTGCTGATTTGACAGGTCTGGAAATAATACGACCGCTCGCCGCTCGTCTTGGTTGAGACGACTATATTTATGTCTATTCCTGACACTCGTAATGTCAAGCAAAAATAAATCATCAAAGAACACCTCTTCAGCCATTTGAGAGGAGACAAACTTGGCTGAAGAACCAGAATGTTTTCTCCAAATGACCAACGTCTTTATAATCTGCCGCAGTGAGACTTGAATCTCAAAGAACCAGTGAATTGCCCTTTCGGGTCACCAACAGACTATGACCAGTTTCGTAGCACGGTCTTTGTCAAGCCTTGATACCACCAACTGAATATCACTAGGTCCTTCTCAGCTTTACAAACACATATAAAGACTGCTTGCTTCGTCTCTTTTCATATACTCATCACAATCATTCAAAAACACATCACTACACTCTCTTTCACATTCATTAACACACTACAAGAAAATGCCAGTCACCATCAAATCCACATCACCAAGTCCTTCAAGCGACAAAGGCTGGAGCGATTACATGACTATCGAAAGTGGTTTCTATCATCACTTGCTCGTCGGCGGTTTGGTCGGTGGCTTCGTGTCACTATATAGACAAGGCGCATTCTGTCCCAACAATCATCGTCCGACGTTCTTTGGTCGTGACTCGGATACATCTGGCAACAGCGACGACGACAACGATCAGCGTGCCAAACGGCCTTCTCGAGGAGGTGGTGGTGGTGGAGGAACCACCGCAGGAGAAGGAGGTCCGGCTGTCTATGGACCGCGTTCTACGCTTGGATTATCCGCCATCCGCAGAAACGCAACCGATGCCGAAGAGGCGCAGAGGAAACTTGATCAAGTGCAACGCAGTGTCACTGCACATTACTTTGCAGATGCACGGCGCTGACACGATCCTATTTGAGACTCGTTGATCGAGTCGAGCATGTCGCTTATGATACATTTGAATTATAGCGTTCGCATACAGCGGAACAATCTAATGTTTAATAAATACTAAACCTTTATATGCATATTGATATAAAATCCAGCCCTTGCTGAATTTGTCCTATACGTCTTGGACGGTGTGACCTGTCGTTTCTATTGAAGAGACTCTTTTATCATTGTACACTGGGGAGTCTGGCCATATCTATAGTGTCTACATCTTCAACCATAGACGGACCTTCTTCAGGATCATCGACTGCTTCGTTCTGATGCTGAAAAAATTGCTCCTCTCGTGTAAAGAGCTCCGTGACGCACTGAATACGTTGACGTGCGGTTGCAGGCGCATTGATAGCGGACCAGTCCGGTAGCAGAGCTATGCCTGGCTGTTTGACGGCAGCTTTTGCATCTGTGCGATTTCCAAGCCTCGTTGGCTCAAAAGTCAGACATTTGGCATCGGAAATGTTGTACACAAGCTTGAGCTGACCGCGTAGACTCATGCCATAAGCCAAGACTGCTGATGCCTTACCAAGCTCGTCTTCGTCATACTGTGCCAGACCAGATTGCGTCTCAAGCAGATATTGCAAAGCAGTCCCAGTGGTGGACATGATTTTATCGACAGCATGTATGACTATGTGTATTTCCTCATTAGTGGCATATCGCAGGCACGCCAGATTGTGTGCTGTAAATTGTGCATATTTGACGTCCGTTTCCATCAATCGTTCTAATTTGTCTATATTGAGGTCTAGTCCTCTAGTCAAAGCTGCTAGGAACTTCTGCCGACCTTTCCTTGAGCCCTTTGCTATGTCGTAAAGAGTGTGTATCGATGAAATGTCAGGTGCAAGCTGAAGTTTATTGCCATTCATGCGCATTTGATATCGGTAGGCCAACTTGACACCGTCAATGTAGCAGGATTCGATGAGTGATTCATGCTTCTCGTTGAGATTGCGATGGAGAGTAGATGCGAGTTCGCGCAGGTGAGCATCGCTGCTGGTTTCAAGAGCTATGATAGTCGGCATACACTGCAGGATTAGCTCGATATACATCGGCAACCAATTGAAAACTTACGTTTCGTGGATTCGCGAGGCCCTGTACAACGATACTGCTGATCAGATGTGTAGCCACAACCGATAGTTGAGCATCTAAGCCCAGACTAGCCGCGAGAATCTGTTTGAGATATCGTTGCATTATTGATGGACTTATGCCATCGGTCACAAATTTATCAGTATCGCCCGTCAACACGCCTACATCTACTTGGGCCAATCCGACCTTTTTATCCTTCTTGCTGGCACGACCCTTCGTGATCGGCAACCCCTCTTGCAATTTTGTTAAAGCATCGGTACTCTTCTGCTCAATGCGTAGGAATTCTGAGTAAATGCCAAGCAAGATCCGCTTGGCTTCTACCTGATTACCATACATGATTCCATCTGTAATCTTCAGAACACGTGAATCCTGGAATATGACTGGGTTATTGATCGCTACATTTCCGAGACTCTGTAGAGCAGCCTTCCCAATTGTTGTAAGAGTTGTGTTGATGTCCGGTACCATAGGTAGAATTGTTTCCGTGAGCATATTCGTTAGCTCAGAAGGGTCTGACACTTCAAAGGTTTGTTTTAGGATGGCCTCGTCTTTTATGCTCAGGTAGCGCCCAAATAGGCCGACAAGATGTAATAAAAGAACAATCTGCTTGTCGCGAGAGACCGAGGGTTTCGCTATGTCAATAGTCAACGCTCTCATTCTTGTTAGGCAGGATTTGATCGTCTTGGTCACCCGAGTAAAATCGCCGGTGATTCGCACTACCGTACATAGTGCAGGCACAACTTCATTCAGACTTCGTAGTGGCAGTTTTGTGAGCTGTGCTAATATTGTGGATTGCACTTCACCCAGGAAGTGTGCGTTCTGGGAAGTCAAGGTCGGTAGAATCGATCTATACGTGCTAGCAACGTGGAAAGGAGCATTCTGCTCAAACGTGGTTGTTCCGTATTGTAAATAAGGCAGAAGAACTTCCATCTGACTTGAGGTGAAAGCATTGGGAGCGCCTTCTGCTAGGACTTTGATCGCAATGATCGCTTTCAAGCGCTTAGAGTCATCTGTTCCGATCGTGACGTCTTCAAGAAAAGACTGAGCTACAAGTTCCAGAATTCTCTCTATGTTCGCTTTCGTCTCGGTAGCTTTCTGAACAGTGTTAGTCAAGAAGGCAATTAGTAACTCCGGCACTGATGCGTGCTTGTCTATTGCCAAAATACTCAGTATCTCAGCTCTTGCATTGATGTCCTTTCTGACTGTTGGAGATAGGCTAGACAAGGGTCTATGATCCACTAGATTGTCCGATTCGAAGCTACTGAACCACAGAGATTCGATGGTTTTGGTGGCTAAATCTTGAACAGAATCTTCCTCATCATGCAACCTTTGTAAGAGCTGTGCAGCGATATCCGCTTTCATGGCCGGATTATTTTTCTCGCCTACGTAGAGATCCCTGCAGAGCTTTATAACACGTTTTCGTACACCAAGACCGGTGTCAACTATCCGATCTCTGAGGACGCCATAGTATTCCGAGCCTGCAAGCGGATTCGCCGAGATATACTTGCCAAGGAGATCAATTGCGACATCACGGACTTGAGGAGAACTATCAGAAACCCGCTGAGCGACTTGGGTTTGGACTGTTCGACCGGACAAGATGGACGAATCTACTTCGGACAGCCGGCCAAAACTTCGTAGAGTCTTGGTGCGTAGAGTCGTTTGTGCGTGATCCATCATATTAAGCAATCGAGCCAGAATTGGATCGAACATTTGCAGGAAGCTGGAAAATGACAATACATGTAAGTACACTTGAGAGATGACTGCATCTGGTATTGGCAGCGCAAATTCGGTACGCCATAAGGCGTCGTCTTTCAATTCGTGTATGTCGAAAGTTTGTTGCGCAATTGCCTGCAAGGCATCACGAAAGTTCTTGTCTTTAATTCCTGGATCCTCAGATCTCTTGGAGAAGAACATGATGTGGTTGGAAATGCAGAATTCGAGAGATGCTCGATACGTCTCATCTTCACAAGCACATTTGACCAGATATTGAAAGACCAATGTTTGTAGCTCTTGTAAGTTGCGAAGTTGGACTGAGGTCGTGGTCTCATTGAGGTCGAACTTTGGCAGATGTAGTAATAATTGCTGAATTCGATCTCCAGCAATTGGAATTGGATGATTGATTGCGACCGTTGTAGCTTTGATCATGCATCCAATGTTACAGAGGGTATCGACCGCGGATACCTTGACATGGGCGCCCTGCTTAGGATTGTCCACAAGTCGGAGCATGCTATTGGCTATCCACTTGAGCATCAATTCTGCAGCTGGCCACTCTGGATAGGGAAGGACGAGAACGAAATCTTCCACAAAGCCGTCCACAAGTTCCTTGAATGGTGCTTCTTCTGTATTGCTCGATTTCAGGGTCTTCATCGCACGGTCCAGAAGGAAATTGATGATGTATCGAGCGGTCTGATTCGCCGTTACAATTCGATCCGTGTGTCGTTGCAAACCAATACTGCTCTCACCAATGGCAGGTACATCTGGCACACCTGAGGAAACATCTTCTGGAGGCTCGTCGGGTCCCTGAGGAAGACTTAGAATACTCTTCTGCCATGGCGGATCATCTGTTGCGCTCGTAACGAGTGTGCTAGATTGGACCAAGTACAACAGAAGTGCTGTAACCAATCGTATACTCTTGCCTTCGGTCAATTTGAATTGTCGCGCACCTTGTCTATTTGCTGGTAATTTGCTTAGACTCGAGAGCACTTCGTCCAGCATGAATTGTCGTTGCGGTGGACTTGTCGCATATATACACTGGAGACACGAGACAGCCTTCAGTCTGAAGGACTCAATCAATTGATTTGAACACATATCGTTGTTCTTTCCTGGTACTTCTGCGAATACAATGCCTGTGCTTATAAAGATCATGCGAGAAGAGATGCTCTCTGTCAAAGAGAGAGTCGCAAAGAGCGATGTCAGTCTTGTCATCAAGGCGATGACGGTCTGCAACAGTGGATCGATGAAATCCCTGTGTTCAAGCCGTACTGGGACCTTCCCTGCACAACTATCGCGAAACCATCTCAAGAGGATGTCTTCGATAACGTACTTGAGATTATCCACGATTGCCATTAAAGTTTCTTCGGCGTAGAATTCTTTCATATCGACTGTAGAATTGAGGATGAAGCATACACACAAAGAGCTGTACAGAGCATTGGTGACATCGTCGATTGCTACAGCCCATTCCGTGCTGCCGATTGCCTCCATCGATGGAGTCTCAAGGGGCTGAATTTTCATATTGTTGGTACTATTGATCGCTCGCAGCAATATCTGTTGTAGCCTGAGTTGATATTCTCTATTCAGAGTATTAGTCATGTTGAGCTGCACGCTCCTGCGGACGAGGGCCAAGAGCTTCTTCGTAGCTGCAAGAGTCAGGATTTTATTTGTAGTGGCACACTCAAATAGTTGGGCTTGCCTACTGTTTGGGCCAGAGGTTGCTGACGTGTCTGCTTCAAGACTGTCTTCGTTTTCAAAGATTTCTTCTACAAAGGAAACTACCTGCTCAATCACAGTCGCTTGCTCTGTCTTGAGATCTGCGAGTAGTTTTGTGGCATCTCGATCTGGTTCGAGCTTCGTAGGTGTTTGGTGTAAGTTTCTTTTATGCTTCTTGTTTTTCGTAGGAGTTTCTGGCAGCGTGGAGGAGGATAGCTGCCGTTTTGAGGGCGAATGGAAATCAGAGCTGATCTTAGAGGGTGACATAGGGGTTGTCACCTCGACAGCGAATGCCATTCTGTGCTTTCCCTTTGGTGTTACAGAAGCATGAGTCGGCGATAGGGCATTGACATTGTCTCTCAAGTCACGACCCTTATTCGAAGCACTTGTTCTTATGTCCGACAGTCCATCTAGCACTCCTGCTGAGACGATATCTTGACTTGGACCAGCGCGGTGGGACACTAAAGTTTCCAGTAATGTCGGATCGAGATTTGCCGAAGCATATGGAGAATAGTCTGGAGTCGGAAGGAAGTGACGAAAACTGCTGCGCACTAGTCAGAATATGGACCCATAAACCTGCTTGTATGATCGAGGCTTACAGTGTTCCCCGCAAGTCATTGGCTCGCCCTAAGACATGACTGAGTAGACGCCCTTGCTCTTGTGGACTGCCGATACTCCTCAAATTGTCGTTTACAGGCGGATTGGTCTCAAGCACTTCAGGAGTGATGAAAGATTCAATCAATGGGCGAATAGATACAGCACTCGCGAGTGGAGTGAACTGCAGGTAGTCCTCAACTTTGTGTTTATTTCCATCTGACATGAGCTTAGTGACCAAGAATCATGCTTGGAAACAGCTCTTTGATATTCGCATCGCCGATCTGCGAAGCATCTGGGCTTTTAGATTAGGTTATTCGTTTTCTTTTTAAGCATTGCTCCTGCTATCGATGACGACGCACTATAGCATTGCGGCACTCTAGTTCCTCGACAATCAAGTTGTAGAAAGCGACGTATTTGTTTACGGAGATACTCTAGAAATCTTCCTATGGCTACAAACCAACCTGAACCACAAGCCACAGCAAAGCCATGGCCACACAGAGTGGCTTTCGCCATCGTGATCAATCATGATCAACCCCGGATCCAGGGATCATGATCACTACGTACCTGAATCCTCAAAAATGAGTTTAGCTGCAAGTATTTCACGGATTGTTTAAAGAGACCAGAGGTACCATGCTCATATTGTCGTGCAGAAATAAGCTCATTGACTATGATAACGACCACCTATCATTTATGTGTGCACGTGTACGATGTCACTTATCACTTAAATGGTTAATATATAGCTATAGCTATATGATAAATAACAATGCTGTTTTAGTCGTAATCTAATACTCATATTATCAAGTTATCCCAGACTTTGAGCGCCCCATCATTGCCAGCTGTTATAGCTCTGGAATCAGTGATCCACACCGCGCCTGCTACACCTCCTTGATGTGCATTTTTTATAGCCACTTTTTTTGATGGCGTCTCTGTAGACCAGATGTAGACGTGTGTATCGAGAGAAGTAGAGATTACTTTCGTGCCGCTGGCGGAGAATTGTAATGAGGTAATACGGCCTACATGGAATGTCCAACGAGTAGTGATGGGTTCCCCCGATGAGCTCGAGTAGAGCACAATCTTGCCCGAAGCATCACCAGCTGCAATCTTAGTGCTATCGCTAGAAACAGCCAGTGCCGTTATGGTCGCTCTATTGGACTTCAGCACGACCGTTTCGCTTAAAGAGCTGTTGTAAACATGGATACTGGCATCGTCGGAGCCGACGGCTACGTAGTCTCCAGTAGCTGCAGCTGTGGAGATTGTGAAAGCAGTCTTAACGGAATTGACTCTCTCCTGCCCCGAGTATAAGGTAAGACTGTCGTCGGTCGCTAGCACATATCTACCATCCGATAAGACACCTACACCCTTTGGTTCGGTATTTGTAGCCAGAGAATTCTGAAATTTGTCCCCGAGAATGGACTTGATAGTATTATCCAATCCAATGGAGAGTGCACCTGTCGAGGACCTAGTGAGCGCAAGAACTGAGTTTGTGTGAGTACTGCCGGTCAAGATGGTTCCTACAGCAGTATTATCGTGTAATAGCCAGTGGTAGGCGGTCGCGTCATACGAGCCGCTGTACAACTCTCGACCATCTTGAGAAGCAGCCAGTGCCGTGAGAGATTTTTGGTGGCCCTTCACGACTTGCGTCGGATGCTGCGAGTCGCGAGACAAGTAGCTCAGACTGCCTGAGAATGAAAGGGAGATGATCCACTTCTCTGTCCAGAGATTACCGACCTGTTGCCCGTTGACAGGAGTATCTTCCGCAAGATTCCAGGTTGTCAAGACTTTGGACGTTTCGAAATCCCACACCTTAGTGGTCTGATCGGCAGAACTAGTCAGGATGAATTTTGATGTTGGGTCCCAGGAGACTGCGAAGATAGATCCTCTGTGACCATTCTCCTCATCGACGAGCTCCTTGATATCGTCCCCTGTTTTGGCATCGTACACAAAAATCCGAGCGTCAGCACCGACAGAAACGAGATGAGCACCGTCTGGGGAGAACTTGACATCATAGACAAATTTTGTGTGCTTGCGAATAGTTTTATTATATTTGTATGGTGCTCCATGATAGAAGACTACCAGTCCGTCGTCACCGGCTGTGGCCGCCCTGAATGGCCTCGAGTGCTTGATAGCCACTGCATTAGGTACAGAAGAATGGCCACTGATTTCGCCGACTGCATTGCCAGCATCGTACGTAAAGGCATGACCCCACTTCTCTTTTCCTTCTCCGACTGCAATAATTCGTTGCGACTCCCCGTCCCAGGCTAGGTCAGTGACACGTCCGTTGATGACCTTGATCTCTTGCTTCAGGATTTGATCGGATGTGTCGCATCCCCAGACACGAACAGCTCCACTAATGTCACCTGATGCCACGTAGTATCCGGATGGACTAAACTTCGCGACTGTTGTTGTGTGAATATGTCCAGTGTACTGTATGGACTCGGAAGGATTCTCCAGATTGCGCAAATAGATCGCTTTGTTGGAAGCATAAGCTACTTTGTTGCCTTTGGCATCGACACTCAGGTGTACAGGGGAAGCCCTCGTTGTGGACGGCTGCGGAGCAATGATTTGTACCGGAACGCGCTGTGAGGCCATGCTTATGAAGGCCCTGCAGAATTCGGTATAGAAATGTAACTTTACTCCAATGCTAATTTCGTGAACACGATGCTCATAGATCGAGCGTCGCGCTGTTTGCAGTCTTCTGTATGGTCAGCAATGACACATATAGGCTCTTGGGACTCTGTCACGACTCTAGGTATGCATATGGGTCCGCTTTCATTGTGGCACAATCCGCGGCAGTCAGTGGCACCTCCGGACACTAAAAACGCCTAGAATCGTCATTTGCACCACGATGCAAGCGCATATGCATATAGACGTATATGTGAAGAAGGATACACATATAGAAAACTTTCATAATGCAAAATTCACGATTGAATGATACAAACGGACTGTAGAAGAGTGACCAAAAATATTTATTATCAACTTTCTACAACGACGATACACTCCTTTAGTGAGCAATTCAATGTGATCGTGTCAACTTTTGTGATTTTCATTATGCTCGCCATGACTATGTCCAGTTTGTACTCAAGGCAAGACCTTAAATTGTTTTACTCTTTCGTCCACCTGAGCAAAGTTTCGTTAATACGCTCGACCTGAGTCTCATTCGCAGCTATACGAGCTTGGAGGATAGTGATCTCGCTCTGAACATCTCTTCGTTTTGTTGTGAGCAGGTCTATAGCCCCACGCTCACCTTGGACAAGACCGAGGTCAACTTCAGGGTAAAGTGAGATCAGATCCTTGCGCACGGTCTCCCTTAATGGCCATGAACTGTCCTTCAGTTGTGGTAGATTGTGGGAAGTTGGAGTATTAAGGATGTTCGGGCCATGCGGGCTAGGCGAATGTGTTCTATCGCCAGCGGAAATGGACATCTCGCCTTTTCTTTTCGGTAATGGTAGAGATTCACCAGAAATGAAAGAAGGTATCGGGGCAAGTTTATTCTCGTTGGCATACATACCTGTAAAGTCCTGCTCGCCGTGATGCTGTTCACGTTGGAATCCATTGCCTCGTGACACTTGGTTTGTGTAGCTTGCAGGTCGATTTTGGGGAGAGTGTTCCGCTCGTGACTGAATAGGCGGTAGATCAAGCTTCTGTCTCTTCTCCTCGTGATCAAACATCGGACTGTAACTGTGCCGTCGCTCGCTTTCGAGCATATGTCCGCTACGCGAATGCGGTCGGGCCGGGGATGAATTTGCTGCCACATTGCTCAGAAGTCCTAGGAATTGCCCTTGATGGTGGACAGAGTGAGGGTCTTGCCCACGAACATATGTGTTGCTCTGCGGGCCAGGTGAATGATACCCCGGATGACTTCCATTCTGAGATAGCTGCCGAGGCCAGTGCTCTGGTGTATTTTGTGAAGAAGCACCAGCAAAGCTAGCTCCTGGTCCTGGAGGTACAATTCTTTTACGCCTCTTGATGACTGACTTCTTCATGCTGACCGGTCGATGGACTCCATGCAGCTTGTGATACAGCCCACATGCATTACATATTGTATTTCCCTGTTCGTCCCTCCGCCAAAGTGGTGTCGTGGTGGTACCGCAATTTTGACATGACACTATAGAAGAATCACGGTTCGGCGCATCTACACCGCTCTCATTTTCGTGGTGAGAATTGGATGAAGGACTATATGTATGACTCTCGCGCATTTCGGCAGTGTGAGACACGAAGTTCGAATTCGATGGAGAGACTTTCGCGGAGGGAGAATATGTGTGGTTGTTGTGGGTGTTCGTGTTTCCGTTCGTGGGAGTCGCTTGTGTAGCCTTAAGAATTCGATTGTTTAGCGTGGGGCAACCTTGGCAAGTAGCTTTACCGCCGGTGCCATCACACGACCCACCCCCAGGACAGGTGCCTCCTTGTACTCGAACAACGGTACCGCCAGATACTTCCTTATTCAACTCATTTTGATGAGGTTTTAATGGTCTCGAGCTGTTGCGCGCTTTCTGATACAAGCCGCAAGCATTACAGATGGTTTGTCCGTCCGGTGCACGACGCCACAGGGGAGTGCGTGTTGTGTTACAATTCGCACATGCAGTTCCTATAGGAACTACTCCAAAGATTTCTGATCCGACATCTGTGGTTTCTTCTTCGTGCTCTCGGGGTTTGTCCATGAATTTTGAGTACTGTCTCTGATATATGCGGCTCAGCCTGTGAACTATCGACTAGTGCTGCTCGAGCTAGCAAGCGAGCCGAAACCAGTGGTACCTCACGATCTTGAGAGATGCTTAGAGCAATCAAGCGTGCTGTGCAAGAATAGTAGTCTTTATGACGCGTTGATGGATAACCGCAACGGGATATTGATTGATTGTACGTCGCTCGTTCTCAAAAGTCTGATAACGGGACGAGTGACAGAGGTTCGCTATTAGTGTTTGAAGAATAGCAGGCTGGTCAGCAATGTTTCTTGTGGTCGCAGGAAGATTAGAGTGATAGACGACGGAGGAGCAGGAAGCAGAGATCTGATGGAAGAAGGAGCTTGATTTCCTGTTATCTCAATCACCGCCCGCCCGACCTTCCCGTGATCCCGCCCCGCCCAAAATTTTAAATTCGATTTGTCACTACGGCGGTTCGGTAGGTTCATATGCATTCGTGTGCGTGCTCACTCGCATACAGACACCTGCTGCAGCGCTAGCTATCTATAGCCGCAAAAGAGACTTCTGGAGCTTATGTCCAAGTACTGCGACTCTGCTGGCAGGTCTACTGCGCTCGATCAATCGTGATGACTCATCGATGCGTACTTTTAATGACTATTTAAGCATAAACTCAGGTCAACTCAGCTGCAGCTGTATCAACATGGGCCTGTATACAACAAATTACTGCGGACGCGTCAGCACTTTCCAATGCTGCCTGTAGTAGTCATATTATATGAGTACAGCTGGCATTTAGAAAGACCTGTAGTACCAGTACTGATCAAGCTCAATTTATACCTCGAGCAACCTTGGAATGCCTCTTATCGAGATGAACATATATGAGCTTAATCAAGACACTTTATAAGCCAGACATCAATAGGACGAACATGATTAGTTCTTATATCAGTCGGAGACTGCGTTGAACTTTCGATGCAAAAAGTGAAGCTCAGGACCAAGAACCTTGGAAGTCAGTGGTTTCGCTTAGATATGGCGTGCTCGTACAAGAGCTGTGGAGGTTGGGTTGACGGGTGGGATGAGGCAGACAATCTTCTCGAGATAACTGAGTCTGGAATCAGCAGATCGTGGTCGATCTAAACCTGGAACTGGCTCAATCGATGACGTGTCATCGGCAGCCATTTCCCGAGAAATACTAGATACGTATACAGCCGGCTCGCCTGATTAAAATCTTGTCAGTACTACCACACTGGACACATGATCAAGTGGACAATTGCAACTCTTGAGCTTGTGATGTACGTTTATATACAGCAATTGCAACTGTGTCATCCATCGGTGGCCAGCTATGTTGAATTGCGGACGAGCTAAGGTATGAAGAAGGCTGCTCCTTAGGCCTATATATGGCTACTAGCTATAGTACTGCAGCTGCTGCAGCTGCAGTGCATGCTGTCCAGGTGTTCATGCGCCTCTGTTGAAGTTCATCTGATTTGCCGATGGGCAGCTGCCATCCACTAGCTATAGTACATCACCACCTGCATGCGACTTGATTGACAATTTGCATGCGACCTCCATCAGCCACTGATTGAGTGTTTCAGACTCCAATAGGGTGCTTGAAGATTGAATTGAGCTTAGGCTGCTTCACCGCCAGCGTGCATAACTATAATTATAATCGCATGATCAAGTCGAAGCTATATCCCAGCTGCCGCTAAGCTTCTTGCGAACAAAACTACTATTGTTCCAGTGCTAAGCAGAGTCTCAGCACCGATTCCATGGTTAAACGCTCAGTGTTAGGCAGATTGAGCGCTTCACTTACCAAATATGTCAAAAATATATATGTAAACGCGTACGCTCGCTCGCAAGTATACTAGTAGTATCACGATGGATCTCAATATCGATGACCAGCTGAGGTCAAGCTTTAATTAGCAACGCCACAGGCCTATGATCTATTCATCAAAAATCCTTGTGTGCATCATTCCGAGTACCTACTCAAGGTAAGTGGCTACACTGCCCGCACCATATGTCCGAACATGCTTCCGCCCGTCAACACAGAAAAGTTCTAAACTCTTTTGTTTGTCCAAGAGCGGTAAGAATATAGTATGTTGCTCGTTTGTGTCGATCAGTTGTCAACACATATTTGCATCTAATGCACCCGCCAAGATGGTGTCTGCGGTACTTTCATATGTTTATTTTCATTTCCCGTCGAAGATCTTTACTTCTCAAGATGAGCTTTGAAGTGAAATATTCCGACTTCAAGCTTAGAAAGATATAGCTACTTAGTTACCGATGCATATGACTGCAGCAGCAGCAGATATATAGGTAGGTACTGTATCTATAATGCCCGGACGCGCCCGAGTCAATCGCTCCATAAATCAGGATGCTTGTCATTTCTGACGTAGCCGATGAAATCAGGTATATTCAGCTCAGCCTGCATATATGCAAAAATCATACCTGCGCTAGGCATCTAGCTACAACTTGCAAGTACTTCGGCAGCTGGACTCAAGCTTAAGGGCCAAAGCTAGAATGCTTTGCAGCCCTGAAGAGCTTGACTTCCAATGTTCCAAGGGGTTATTGATCCAGAGGTGCGTCCTTGATGTGGGGTCGAAACGGCTAGTGATGAAGCGCTTCACATCCAGGTGCCCAGGTGCACATTGGTACATTGCTACCGGTACATCCTCCACTAACGGGCAACACGCATTGGTGAACACTCACCTATTCATACTATGAGCACTATAGTATGCATCACTGCACTAAGTCGTTGAATCGCAAGTGATTCTCCATTATGTCACGAAATCTGCGCCCTGTCACATCCTTCTGACTTGACTACTCCTGAAGTCAAAATTCGAACGATTGCGTTGTAATTCTCAGCAGCAGCGAATCGTGATGGGCATACACTAGACCATACGAAATTGTTTTTAAACTCTTCCAGCCAAAGAAATCACAGCTATTGGGCTACTGAACTGGCAAAACTGCTCCATAGATCAAATGCTCAGCCTACATTGACCTAGCAGCTGGGTAACAATTCCGTGCTAGTATGCAAACCACAAGGCCAGAAAGCTCCAGGCCGATCGTCAGGAGTCCTGCCGTTAGTCCGTCGCGGCCTCTATCGATTCGACATCTCAGTGCCGATATAAATACATACATAGATATGTACGGTCTCGATGAAGCTACAGACGATAGCACCGAGAGGGCAGCGGGCGCCATGAATGAGTACGCGCATGGTGACTTCATGTACTCAGGCGACGTCGATCAAGAACTTAGGAACTTACAGAATCTGAGAAGAATTTCATTAGATGTGTCGAAACTCGATCCCGACGTCCCGTCTCAGAACTACGAACTAAATTCGGCATTAACTGGTCAAACTGCGCAAGAAGAGTCAAATGTCGGTTCTAGTCTATACTGGGTCCCTGCTCGTATACACCCTGAAATAGCACCTCAAGAATGGCAGTCATTTGTACAGAAGAAAGAGTTTCGAGGTGAGGGAGCAAGTCCTTCTGGGGCTCTCAAACTTCCTTCAATTGGGAAAGGGCTATCGAGGTCGAAATCATTGCTTTCTCGAGAAGTCAATGAGAAAGCTGCGGACAAATATACAGATGCTGGGCCTGAGTTGGAACGCAGAAGAAGTAGGCTTCAGTCAAGTATGCAAGTTGCAGACCTTGGTTCTGCAAGTCATAGCCACCAAGCATCAGAAGTGGATCAAGGTCGTCCAGGCAATACTATCGATGAGGAGTCCTCATCGGGTCTCACGAATGACGCGCCGATCCTTGTGCCTCCTCCGGGTCAGATATTGCGTCGTGCAGCGAGAACTGGAAAAGCGAAAGGATCGTACCGAAAGTTTGCCAAGCCAAAGAGTGATGATCCACCACCTAATTCTGAGATCGGTAGCAATATCCCATCACAGCCAACAAATGTTTCATCACATCTTTTCGAGTCAGAGACCATACAGCTAAGAGCAGATGCTCCTGGCTATATCTTGTCATCGCCAGACAGGCCTATAGACTTGGCTGATGCTGCCACGCCTGGCGAAGCCATAGTAGAACGTAAGAAGAGCCGTAATAGAGCTATGCAGATAGTCGGTCCCAAGAGCCCAACCGAAGAACAAACCGCAAGCGATCCCTTCACATCAAGTTCAAGTACAATCGAGAATACCCGTGATCCTGAGATCGACGAGTCGAGAACACAGTCATTCATTACGCGCCTGCATCCATGTCCAGAGAATGATCGGGCCACAACTCAACCACCGAATGCTCAACCAGTACACTCCGAAGTCGACTCTAAGGTATTTCTCGAGCCCGTCCACCATACTCCGGCAACACAAGATACTGTATCAAGACAACAGAAATCGACCATCGCTCCAAAACGTCCTGCACTCGTTGCTAACACTTCTGTGGGAGTCGCGGACATACCGACTAAAGATCAGATATCGAGGCCTGGTCTTAAACGGGAACTGAGTGCGGCATCTTTGACTCGTGCTGTGATGAGTGGCACAGCTCCGACACCTTCAGCAGTACCTGGGCGGAATCATGCTTCAAGCTCGGATGAGCATCGAATTGATTCAAACACATCAGCAACATCCACTGGTAAAAAATCGGCTTGGAACAAATTATTCTCGTCGGATGACCGAGAGAAGTCGAAAATCAAGAAAGACCACAAGGCGACAGTGTCAAAGATGAAGAGATCACCCTCCCAGGAGGAGAAATCCAGTGACACTGGTCCGACCAGCTTGTTCACCAGCATATTTGGAGCGAAAAGGAAGGAGAAGGAGTCCACCACATCAGAGCCTGTACGTCGCGAGATTACACCAACACCGAGGTCCATCATACGTGAGCCACATTTCTACTCGAGGTATCCGATACAGCTAGAGAGGGCTATTTATCGCATGGCCCACCTTAAATTGGGCAATTCTCGACGACCTCTATTTCACCAGGTCTTGCTATCAAACTTCATGTACGGATATCTCGCATTAGTCGGTGCCAATGCATCTGGTCAGGCACAAGGGCTTTCAAGCTCTAAGCGCAGTCGGAGTCATAGTCCCATACAAAAGTCCACGAGTACAAAAGATGAGACTGCTGGTCGTGGTAGTGATCCAGCTAAAGCTGTAAATCAAATTGACATGACATCGTGCAACGAGACTGTCCAAGATGAGGGCAGAGGGGCAAATGCCACCGTCATTCCGGCATCGAGCGATGGACCGCTGGCATTTGCAACGAGTATGTCAGACACTCATGATCGGGGTTCGATTCAAGGGACTGGGGAGAACAGTAATACCGGTAAGTATGGTCAATCTATCCGGGATCAGGACAGCCGGCGACTACAACGAGTGGCTCAACAGCAGCCAAAGAACGATGATGAATCTGGTTATGGTATAGCAGCATGATAGGGCGAATTGCACGATGCTACACACTCTAAGAATTGGCGATTTTGCATAGCACAGCATTAGCGGATCTACGGGGGTGATCCTAATATATCCTCTTGAAGGGTAAATGCGTTGTGCTTCTAGTGTGCTCACTCTGCCTTTGTGAAGCTGTGATTGCATAGATCGTGATATCTCCTACCAATTCTATCCAGCACGATAAAATACCAGTCTACGGCTCCACCATTTCCAGAACATCACTCGGAGTGCTTCGGTACTGTACCAGACCATTTTATAATGTGCAGTATATCCTAAATACTATACAGAACTACTGGAGATGGGTACACTTAATTGAATATCTGCAGTGCGTTGATGGCATGTGCAGATGTGGCCAATGTGCTCTTGAAGCTCTCCGGCCTGGGGAGCAGCGCAGAATATGTTATCAATTATAGTCACGACGCGACTAAATTGAACGACCCTCTCGTTCGTCAACTTACAGAACTTGCGAATGACCATTACAGAATCAAGATCGCGATACCTCGAGTAATTCGATCTGACTCTATCACTGTCCGAGCAGTTGCTACCGAAATTGCTATTCATACTCGAAACTTTCTAGGCCACTTAGCAGAGATTGAAGACAAAATAAGACACCGAAATCCAGAAGTGATAGTGGAAGGCCAAGTCAGTCTAATTAAACTGACTATATTACTCAAGAAATCAAGTCTGATCCTCAGTCACCTCAAGCACATTGTGCTGGAGCTCAAAGCTATCGATGGGAGGGATCGTTCAAGCACTCCAACATTGCTCATAAATCATATTCAGTTGGACTCCTTGACTGGCTATCAGGACCTGAAGGGGCCGACAAAAGGTCTCTTGCGAGCAGTCAATCGTATATACCTGGTGCAGATCAGGCAGTGGTGTCTTTATGGAGAATTGTACTCCACGTTTCCCGGAGACTTCTTCGTTGAAATCGACACGAAAGGGCAATTCTATCTATGCGAATCTCAATGCCCTAATTGCATCGAGATCGATGTTGCACGGCAAATATTTGACCTCGGTCAGATATCTCGCAGCTTTACTCGCGGCCAAAATGAAGCTCAGCTTAGGAGAGACAACAAGAGAACTTTTGCGACATGTGAGCAGCTATTCAGCGAGCTCACGCCGGTTTTCACCTCCGAGATGCTTGCAAGAGTAGTCGTACAAGTAAGGCGACTGATTTGTCGAGACATTATTGCCGCAGTCCTATCGGTATCGAAGATACGACACTTCCTTTCGTTTCTGAAGGACTTTTATCTGCTTGATAATGGAGAGTTTACGCTGCATCTAATTCAACTTTCTCAGGAAGATTTTCGGAGCATGAGGCAGCGTCATTTGGGAGCACTCAAGGACGATACAGTGCATGCCACGCTGGCCAAAGCTCTGGCGAACTTTGATGCCACCGAGGAGGATGATAGTGTTCAGGCAGAGGTCCATCATGATCAATCTCAGTTCCTGCGGGGATCCTTGCGTATGATTCTTCGGCCAGAATCAGAGGGGGAAAAGTCGGATAGCTTCGCCCACTTTTTGTTTGGCGTGTCGACGCAAATGTACTTTGACATGACGTGGCCACTGGACAACATTGTGGTGCAGCAAGATTTAGAAGAGTATAGTGATATCTTTGAGTACCTGGTCGCCCTCAGACGCGCCCAAGAGCGTCTTCACTCGCTCTGGCGTGGAAGGCGGAATTCTCAAGCACACAAGGCAATCTCGACTGCTGCTTGGTCCGCTGCATTTCGGACGCAATCGTTCCTGGGCACCCTGATTGATTACTACCATGCCAACGTGATTGCCGACTTTTCAAAAACGGTCGAGGAGGCTGTAGTGGAGTTTGGCAAGGTATATGATTTAGCCATCCTATCTCAACGGCATCGCAACGCACTTGGGGTCATGAAGAAGGCTATATTGTTGGCCGAGTACCGATTCTTGCAAATCATGAAGCAGTTGTTGACGACTGTGGATCAAGTCGTCGAAGCGATTCAGCGCGGTATGGAACATCTGGAACAATGCAAGGCCATGCTCGGCTTCATAAACGACGCCATCTCTGAGCTCGTCATGGAGGAAGGGATTGACACACTGCTCTTGAAGCTGCAGATTGGCTCTTTTGCATAGCAATTTTCTTTGTGGTATTCGGCGAAAGCGGTAGCGACTGCTGTGTTGAAGTAGTTAATTGATGGATATTTATGTATAAAACATGAGGTATAGTTTGCTATGCTGTTGTACATGCCGCACTCTAGACAGTTACAGGCAAGGCTTTGGCACGCGCAAGCTCAGCAGCCTTGAGCTTGAACAGAGCATCAGCTTTACGTTTGGTGCCAGTGAGACCTTTGCCGGTCGCTTCTTTGGCTGCAGTTTGACTTTGTGCAATGAGTTTTTTGTTTTGCTGATTGGTATCGATGGACCTATGGTTTTGTGGTGTCGCCTTGGCACTCATCGTGCCGTCCTCTTTCGCCAACTCGACGGCTTGCTGATATGCTAAGAATCGTTCATTCAATACAAATTTGATCCCGGCCATTGTCCTCTTGACCGTTCTGTCTCGCTCTGTAGCTTCTTTGTTTCCTGCTTCGACAATTCTTTGCCGTCGTCTTTCGTGACGTTGTGTAGAAATGATATTTCGCTCTTTTAGACAAACGACCCATAAAGAATGTAAATCATCGAACGATTTTTTCCTTAGTTCCTCAGCAGTCCAGCTGCGTCCGTGCTTAGCGTCGTCTTTCGGTGTACTCAAGGTTTGGCGATTAGAACGAAAGAATGCCCACAGAGCATGATCTTCCGGTACATTCACATTGGGTCTCACTTTTGACGGCACTGGTAGCTTAGGATGTGCTTTCTGCCGACGGACTTGACTGAGAGGGGTTGTAGAGAAGCATTTTATATTCGAGCAATTCTTCAGTACTCTGGAGCAGGATTTCATGCTATGCATGTGTCAGGACTCTGGTTGTACACCGCAATTCTGTCTTTGAGACTATCGATGCTTTCAAGCCGTAATGCAATTCGTCTGGTTCTAAGTCTGTACAAGATGTAGGTTGTCTGCTGGACAACTATCTGGGATGTATTTGTGGTCGAAGGATGAAATATGTCAGAGCTGTAGGAGCTCAACTCACGATTTGTCGCAGATCAGCGGGCGCTTGCATGAGAGATTGGTTGTGGAGAGATTCAGAGTACTCGAGTACACGCTTCTCACGATAGAGAGATGCAGAACTTTTAGTGAAGAAACAAAGTGTAAGACTTATCAGTACCTGAGTATTGACATTGCTGCAACTTGTTCTTGACGCTCTTCACAAGTAGTAGAGATGGTGGCTACCGAGGACGAGGATTTCGAGCTTATGCTCAAGCGCGAGGATCTCGAATTCATCAAGGACAATGAAATCACTCGCATACTCTGTGCTTTCAAATTGGATGCATATGCCGTGCTAGACATCTTACCAGGCTGCACTACAAAGGATATTCGAAATGTCTTTAGAAGAAAATCTCTACTTATACATCCAGATAAAACTAAGAATGAGAAAGCGCCAGGTATAATACATTCCGCCACATCGAAGATTCCCGTTTGACCAAGGTAGAGGCTTTTGACAAGATCAAGAAAGCTGAGGGAGAACTCATGGACGACAAGACCAGAGAGAATATTGATAGTGCAATTGCTACCGCTCGCAGAATGATCATAGACGAGCGAAAGTGGACCGTCGATCATCCAGATCTCGATACACCAGAATTCACCGAAGCTCTTCGTGCACGCACTCGGGATGTGCTGATAGAGGACGAACTCACGCGTCGTCGCAAAAGAGCTTTGCAGATGGCAGAGGAGGGACGTGTCCGGCGAGAAGAAGAAGCCCAAGAGAATGAGCGCAAGCGCAAAAAAGCTGAAGAGAAGCGATGGGAAAATTCAAGGGACGATCGTGTAGGAGACTGGCGAAAGTTCACAAATCAATCAAGACATACTGAAGGTGATGTTCCCCCTCCTCCCCCTTCCAAGAAGATCAAAAAATCCAAGAAACCAAGATTATTAGGTTGAGAACTTTCCAGGCAATCTTGCCTCAAGGATCTTACGAAGAGGTATTTTTCATTCCTGTCCGCTCATCCGCTGGCACTTTTTAGGTTTGATCCCAGGGCGTCCAGTGCATTTCATGTAATGTTATTCATATATACCAGCCCAATCAATCTATGGTACTCAAATGGCACGCCCAAACGAAGTAGCACACTTTGAAATCATGCCAATGTTATCAGCTCGTCTCAGTCAATGATCAGGATCCTGTTATTGGCAGCGGCTGCTAGACGTTCTGCGCTATATGCCCGTGTCGATCTAGCCGTGTCTGCTATATCCATGCTGGCGTGCTTGACAGAGATATTGAATGCCTGGATGAAGTCCGCACCGACCTGGTCCGCAGCGCGAATTTTGATGAGAAAGCCCTTTTCTTCAAAATGGTTGACGACTGATGTGCAAACTTTTGCAAAAGTCTTGTTGTCCTGCATATGACTGAGGCTTGTCCTTTCAAACTCGATGGAATCGCTCGGAATGCAGAAACTTGTAGTGCCCAACTCCAGCCGACATCGGATGGCTTCGCACAAGGTTGAAACGGCCTGCTTCATGTATCTCTCCTCGAATGCCGCAATGGCACTGCCATGTCGTTTATGTCCGCGCTGACTATGAGTACTGTATGGACTCCCTCCACGAGAGCCTGGTGATGATGGACTCTCAATGTTTGCATCGATAGAGCTCAAAGATGGTCGATGTCGAATCTGACTTCCTTCTACATGTTGCCTGAATAATTCCTGATTCAGTGACCTACACTATGATCAGTTCAACCACCAAAATTTATTACTGCTGACATACTTTCTCTTGATCAGTCTTGGTGGGTTTCTCAAGGATGCATAGACAGAATTGGGACCTGCATTTATAGTAGCTCGGCCCCTTGTTCTTCCTATAAGTGTGAGCCTCGCTGATGTTGTCCTTGCTTCACTGCATACCGATTGAATAGACCATGATATATTTGCACAGTGTGTTGTCGACTAGATTGTGCGTACCAAAGAAATGCGCAAAAGTCAGAAATAAGTAGAGATCAGGGTGAGGTCATAAAGGTATGATGAAACCCGCTCTCAAGTCGCGCAATGGCACAAGTCCACATGTCATTCGATATTAGATGAGTCAGGCGATTTAGAGTTGACTACAGACACGAGAGGATATATGAGTTATATATACATGTACTCGAGTCCACGCGTAAACGTGTCGATTGCGGTCCTCAATCAATCCAAGACACGAGTCGAGTCGTGAGAGCATGTGTGTCCCCGTTCTAGGCGGTAATTTCGACGACTATCCTGCCGGAAATGTCTCCTTTCTTCATTTCCTCGAAAATGTCTTGCAAGTCGTCGAGTTTTCGGACCTTGACGATGGGCTTGACTTGATTGCGACTGGAAAAGGCGAGGGCCTCTAAAACTTCAGATCTGGTTCCGACGGCGCTGCCGCGGATGCGAATGTCCTTTAATATGACGAGGTTGGCATCGACGTCGATGGGGGCGGCTCGGCCGGGAATACCGACACAGACGAGGATTCCTCCGCTACGGACGAGCGAGCAGGCGATTTTGTAGGACGCAGGAGCGGCGTTGGCGACGACGACGCCGTGGGCGCCTTGTCCGTCGGCGGCCTCGGTGACGGCCTGGACGACGTCTTGTTTGGTAAAGTCGACAAAGACGTCGGCGCCGAGTCTCTTGCAGAGGTCGGCCTTGGATCCGGCGTCGATGGCGATGACGCGGAGTCCCATCGCTTTGGCGTACTGGATGCCCAAGTGACCGAGTCCACCTCCTGCTCCAGCAATGGCCAACCAGTCTCCGTGTCTGAGGTTTGCCTTTTTGATGGCGGCGTAAATCGTCACGCCGGCGCAGAGGACGACGGACGCTTCTGCCGGGTCGAGGTTCTCTGGGATCGGCGTCACGTACTGCGCGTCCTGGACCGAGTACTGCTGAAACGTCCCGTCCACCGTCCCGCCCGACACGTCCTGACTCGCGCAGTAAGCGTCCCTATTCGCCAGACAATCGTCGCACGACAAGCAGACCCTCGCCAACCACTTTACTCCCACGCTCTGACCCTCCTTCAAATTCGTCACGTTTGGACCCACTTTGACCACCTTGCCGATTCCCTTTTGTCTCGTCAGAAATTCTTACTCTTGCAATGATTTAGGCGATGGTATCTTACCTCGTGACCACCGACACGTCCTGGAGTAATCTTGGTAAGTCAGCAAATTTTTCGACGACCGTCATTCGATCGACAGAGACGTACCGCCGCATTCATCCACTCCCAATCGTGCTGCATGAGATGTAAATCTGAATGACACACTCCACTGTGCGAAAACTTGACGAGCACCTGACCACTGACGGGTTCTGGAATGTCATGGTCTCGAATCTCGATACTGTTTTGTCCTGGTTCTGATTCGAGACGTCAGCTTTACGGGTCGATATTTCAGACATGGATCAACTCACTATCATACACGGCTGCCCTATTGCCACCCATTTTCGTTTCTCGTTGGTATTTTCTTGTGTTTGTTGGAAGGTACAGAAGAGTGGGAAAGCTCGAGCGAGGGGCTTTATGTATGGGAGTCTTTGCAGATCCCCCACTTATATCGGGAGACCCGAAGTGCACAAAAGTGTGGAGAAATGCGGGGAGGAGAGCACCAATGAGCTACAATCTTGAATTTCTGTTTCGTATAATTTGTAAAATACATTGTCACAACTGCCGAACGCTAAAATGATGCAACAAAACCTCGTCCAGATTTTGAAGTACATTATTGTATGGGGGGCTTCACCAATTGAATCGAAGTTGAGCCTGTGTGACTAGAGGGCGTCAATATTTCCAGTGAGCATAGAGATGAGTGAGACTTACATTGTGGTGCTTTCCACTGTGCGAGTCCCTCAGGCTCGATCGATCTCTTCCTCTTCTTCTTCCATTTTTCATATCCTTCCACAGTCTCTTCGTTCACATAGATGATGTGTGATCCTTTGTGATACTTGAGCATGCTCAAGTTCTGCAGAGTGTGTAGTACATCTTGCGTGGTCATACTCGTACGATTAGCTAGTTCGTCGATGGTTACTTCTGTGGAACTCGTCAAGATGATATCGACCAGCGTCTCGGCCCAATATGCTCGATACGATAACAGTCCCAGATCGGAGAGAGGTTTCTCTGGTGACCCATTCTTACCCTCGCGTTTCGACAGTTCATAGGAGAATTGAATCAGCAACCGACCCCAACCGGCTCTCTGATATTGTGGCAAAGTCAAGATACAGGCGACATTGTATCCATCTGCAGACTCCTTCTCCTTGGAAAAGTAACCTACTAGATGGAATCCATTCTCGTCTCGTGTGCACATACAATAATACAGGAATGGATCGACATCGAAATGTAATGTCTTGTGATCGAGAAAGGCTTTCGAAAGCAGACACAAATTCCTGCACCACACTCTCTGGCGCCGACCATCGATTTCGAAGAAGGATACTGTTGGATCACGATAAATTTCGTTGCCCGGTGGGTGATGAAGTGTACACTTTGCTTTGTGTCTACCAAATTGTTTCTCCGAGCCAAAGAAGGAGAAGCAGAATTCGCAAATGTACAGAATATCGTTTTGTGTCAGTTCGATAGGCCAGGGACTGAAATACCACGCATCAACTTGATACTTGCCAATTTGAATCTTGTCAAAGTTCTTGACGCGAGACACTTCGTGTATATTTTGCGTCATGGAGCCTCCTGTTCTGAGATTATCAATCTCCTGTTCCTTAGAGACTGGTGCTGTGCTACCATTCGGATCCGAGGACTCTACCAAGTCGAGTTCATCTCCATTACTATCCTTGTCTTCATCCTCTTCATCACCGGCTTTGCCAACACCTTTACCTTTCCTTCCAACTTTGTCGGACGCTCCAGGCGTGCTGTCTCGACTGGTCTTGGGCCTCTTGTTGGCAACAGTCTTGATAGACTTTTGTGAAGTGGTCGGACGCGCTTGCGAAGCAGGTGTCTTTTGTGGTGGAACAGGTTTCTTCTTCTCTACCGTCTTTGGCCATTCCGGAGGACTGTTTTGATCGATACGAGCCAGAGTTATCCACTCGTCCAATCGTTTATTATAGTCCTGGAAATGTACATAGAATTGTGGCTCTCCATTACGCGTCTGAATCGATCGTATTTCTGCTTTCCTATACTCTTTGTCCGGTGCTAGCGCGGACACGGTGCATCCTACTCGAAGACTTGTGCCAAAACCCGTCTTTTGAGGTGTAGATACGCCAGAGACAACATCCGAGGCTGGTGTATCGGCTCGAGATGGTGTGTCGCGTACTGGCATGTCTCACTGGTTCAATTTTCCACTTTTTTCAATTCTTGAAAATGGTTCTATATCCTAGAAGCTGCATCAAAGTATCTCCATGTCGTTGAAAACTCTATAATGCGCGCGCAATCTCCTGTCAGCGGTTATATACCATTGACATAATTTTGTAGTGTTTGAGCTGGTTTGCACATGAGCACGTGAGTGACTTGATCGAAGGATCGTGGCGCAGCTTGTCAGTGCTGTGGCTGACGCGGTCGTGTGGTCGAGGCCCAAGAGAAAGCGTGCAACTCGCTCCACAATTCCCGCTGATGAAACAACGAAGTGATTACCGATTCATGACAAAAACACTACATCAAAAGCACTGCGCAAGTGTCTCTCACTTGTCGAGTCTATTAGTCAGACCAGGCCTCATAGTGATATCAGGCGGTTCAGCAAGGAGCGGGTACCTATCACGATTTTCTGAAACACTGTGCGTCTCATCATATTCTTCATTTCTATGAAACTCCTTTAAAAGTGGACAAATAGGACTCTAATTGGCACAATCACAACAACGTTGTCTAAATTCACAAGAATGCCTGGCGCCGCAACTGATCGAACTGAGCGAGATCATCATGGCACGACAACGATGCGACGACCAACAGCAGCTGTACAGCAACGCACGCGTGCAAATGCATTTGATGCTGCTCGTTCTGGCTCGTGGCACTACTATAGTCCAGTACCACGCAGAAGTAACACTGATTTGACAAGCCCAGCAACGAGAACATCTCAGATCGTTGCGAACGAAAATGTAGCTGCCAGGTCGCCCAGGTCCACGTTTGATGCTGCCAATCCAGCGACCTGGACACGGACAACACGCTCGATAATGCCGGTTCAATCCCAGATCGAACGATCCTATTCTGCGACACCAATCGTACATACTCCACAAGTCCCTCGAGCTAATATACAAAGTCCCAGGACTTTGCAGGATTGGCAGACATACCTTTCATCGGCCGGAGTGGTTGGCGCTGAACGACAAGCAATCTTGGCAGATGTGATGCTGGCTCTGAGACAAGCCAACCAGACTAGTTCTTCGCAAACACCGACTCCTCGGGCGACTTCGCCATCCGCCATTGATCTCGGACCTCGAGCGACAAGTCCATTTGCATCGATTCTGGACGACCCTGATTTTGGCGATACGTCCACCTACTGGAATGCCGTGCAGTCAGGACGATCCATTCACACATCTCGACAGACGAGAGCACAATTTCAGCACAACAGTAGACATGTCCAATCTTCCGCTATTCAATCAAGAGTACAAACAGTACAACCTCAATTACCGAGACAGCCGACTCACCTCAACCATCCCGGCCTCGCTCCAGAAGTACGTACGGTGCGTCGAGCCCCAAGTATCTCGTCCTTTGCCAGTAATGGCACATTGCCAGAATACAGAGCGGAATTCGACGACTGTCATGCCTTTGTCTTGCCAGACTATCAATCTCGATCGAGTTTCGAAGTAGAGGTCTGATTCTGCTCCCCCTCTCCCGTATATATATCAAGTCTGTCAAGCATCAAATTCTTTCAAGTAGTACTTCTTGACAAAATCACTCCTCATTGATGCTTTCAATCTTGGCCGTGCGAGTGACGCCGACTTGACCGTCCTTGACTTCGGCAGTATACCCGAGGTCGGTCAATTCATCACTTTGTTGCACGCCTACGGGCTTGATTGAGTCTACGACGTTTTGGTTTTCCTGGTTGTCGTCGAGAAGGTTGCGAATACAGTACATGGCGTGTTCGCGCAGATATGGATTCAATTCATCAATGTTGCATTGGGCCAGAACGAGAGGTAATCCGCCGAGATTTCGGACAGAGTCCTGGACCGCTCTGTTGCCGTGTGAAAGGTTCGAGATGATGGTGATGCAGTCTCGTTTGAAATTTGGTAATTGGAAATCATTTTCTGATAGAGTAGTAGTATTCTCCGTCCTCGTCGTGATTCTTCCTCCTTTTGAACGTGGAAAGTGAACATGAGCCAATCCTAGTGCCTTGACTGCCGACTCGATCACCTCTTGAATCCGTGTCAGTTTCAGTAGTGGGACTGCAGACTGTTCAGACAGTAACGCGGCCAGAGCAGAAATCAACAAGGACGCACTCGACCACTTTTCCTCTCTCGTGACTTTCGACGAGCCTTGTCTTGCCGTTTGCTCCGTGTCGAGGAAAGCTTGCAGGGCATCGACTTGTATTTTACATTCCGACACCAACACAAAGGGCACGTTCGATTCCCTCTTGACCTTGTCTTGGAAAGTGTACTGATCGAGGTACCGATACACCTCCATCCTCATCGACGACCGAGTCGCTTCGTCACTCGTCTGTATCTCATCGCTCGACAAGTCGATGCAATCTTGCGCAAAGCCTTCGTGAAAGAGTGCGTCCATGATGCCCACGCAAAGCGCGAATCGTAATGCCTGGTCTTCATGTATCGAGCTCGAATCCTGCAAAATCATCGACACGATTCCACTCTTCATGATCCATTCACTGTTGCCGTGATTAGTCCGTGATCAAGTAAATCATAATGATGATTCTCACCAGCGATCGAATTGTCCCTGACTTTCCGTGAAATACAAGGAATTACGAATAAACAAGAGCCCGGACGTCGGAAAAACGCTCACTGACCTTTCGAGTTGTTTGCTCGAGATGTGACGCCATACAATGTCGATGACGCGTTCATTCTTGGTGACGAGGTTGGAGAGGGCTTTAAAGGCGAGGTCGGCATCTATGCAGAGATACTCCATCAGGTCGAGATGAATGTCGTGACTGACGGCCATGTCTTGAACATCCGAGCCATGCGCAAACGCGACTTGAGCGAACTGTATAATGCTGGCGTGCGTCGACGAGTCAATCACGCTCGATTCTGTTGATGACAGGACCTCGTGGATCGTCTTCCATGTCGTCGTGGACCGTGCCAGTGGCATGGCATAGTCCAGATCTCTTCTCCCGACCTCATATTCCTCAATCAACGACTCGATATCTAAACTCTCCATCTCGCGTTGTCCATTGTTTCAATCTGACAAGAATTGTACTTGTTTTTCGCGCGAAAAAAGTTGGATTATTTTGCCTAGATGGTGAGTGTGGCTAATCTACCAAAATTCATGTCAGGCCGCCCAATACGCCATCAGAACCTTATTCCCGGTCGTGGTACTACCATTATACTGGTCTGTCTATGAATAGGTAGTCGCTACACATGATTCGACGATTACTATGGGGATCATGGTATGAGCGACTTTGAGAGGGCGATTGAAGCGGATACGCATCACGGTCTACAGGAAAGAGACAAGATACCGATCCGATTCATCGCCATCGGACGCGCCCCTATCCTCCGACAACAAATCTACAAAATCAGTCCCTCTCAATCCTTTCACGCCATCACTGACTTTCTCAAAAGTAAGTTGCGCGTCCCCCACGACTCTGACATTGTAAGTCCTCCTCCTCCCCCCTTTTTTTTCCAATTGTTCAGCAACACAATTAATCATTCGTCAGTATTTATATTTAAATGATTCCTTTATGCCTGCGCCCGAAGAAAGTCTACGAAATCTACACAACGTGAGTCGCCGCATCAAATCATGACTACTTTAATGACACAATCAAGTGCTTCAAAGTAGATGGGCAACTCGTCTTTTCCTACTCTCTCGTCCCAGCCTTTGGATGATATGCCCAATCATTCAGAAACACACAAGAGATGAACTCGATTGACAACAACGAGTAATGATGATATTGAGGATGAATCATCTGATATGTACATACAAAATTCTAATCACAATCACGAAAAAACGACAAGATTATGCCTGAACCTTCTTGGTCAACTCTGGCACGGCATTGAAGAGATCCGCCACAAGACCGACATCCGCAATCTGAAAGATTCTAAAAACAGGTCAATACATTATCCATTCTTGCCTCCCACTTTCACGAGAGGATCGATGTTTTGTCTTACGGTGCATCGCCATCCTTGTTGATGGCACTGATTACTTTACTGTCCTTCATACCTGCGAGGTGTTGAATGGCGCCCGATATTCCGACGGCAATGTACAGCTCTGGTGCGACGACCTTGCCAGTCTGTCCGACTTGAAGACTGTTGTCGGCATATCCAGAGTCCACCGCCGCACGGCTGGCACCGACCGCTGCTCCGAGCGCATCTGCCAGTGGAATGATGAGTTTGTCAAAGTTTTCCTTGTCCTTGACTCCACGACCACCAGACACGATTCGTGCGGCGCCAGAAAGTTCTGGTCGTTCCGACTTTGTCAATGCCTCGGACTTCCATGTCGTCGAGCTGTCCGACTTTGGATCGACCGCTTCTTCGACAGAGGCAGAGCCGCCTTCGGTCTTGGCAGGCTCGTATGCCGTCCCTCGCACCGTCACGAGCTTGATTGCGTCTGAAGTCTGTATGGTGGCGATGGCATTGCCGGCATAGATGGGACGGATAAAGGTATTCTCACTCTCGATGCCCACGATATCAGAGACCTGCATGACATCGAGCAGGGCGGCAGCTCGTGGCAACATGTTCTTTCCAAACGCAGAGTGTGCACAGAGGACATGCGTGTATTCCCCCTTCTTGACGTTCTCGACCAAAAGTGGCGCCCATGACTCTGGTAATCCTTTGTCATATGCTGCATTATCCACATAGAGTACCTTTTCTAGTCCCTCAATCTTGGCCACTTTATCGGCAATCTCTTTTGTGCCACTACCGGCCAGTAGAGCATGTATCGAACCTCCCAACTTTGTAGCTGCCGTGATTGCAGTAAGTGTGGCCGGTTGGACGGTGCCATTCTGATGCTCGATGATGGCAAGAGTAGATAATGAATTCGACTGCGAGAGCAAGACTTTTCGCTGTGAGTGTCGGAGGGTGGAAAGACAACTACGCTTAAACATGTTGCTGCAATCGAGTGATGTAAAGGACAAAAAGACAAGGGACAGTTATCTCAATTGTGTCTCTTTGGGGCAAGGTGATTCAGTAAGTCGTTCGTTGAAAGGTTGGAATCAACCGACCCCGGATTCCATTGCATCGTATCCCTATCCGAGGACATGCTCTCATCCCCACTTGAACCACCAACATCAAAATACGTCTGTACCTTCCTACCTATAGTCGGGTATCGAAAATTCATCTAATCTATCGAGACAACATTCCCAATGTCTCGCGATAATTGTGTTTCCGCAATCGACAAGGCTCTCTCAATAGATGGCGTGGCACAAGACACTTCACCAATCGCCAAAGCAATCGAATCATCCATCAGAGACCAAAACACCTCGGACGAGACGCAATACAAGAATGACGTCCGCAGTAAAGTCAGCAACATCAAACAAAACGCTCAACTGAGACACGACTTGCTCGATGGATCCATCGATCCGCGACAAGTCGGGTCCATGACGGTCGACGACATGGCTACGGACCAGAAAAGGGCGGAGAATGCCGCCATCCGTGCAGAGGGTGCCGAGAGCGCAGTCATGGTCAACACCCTCGAAGGACAGAAACTCAACAATGACTTGGATACCGGTATCGTCCGCAACACTGGTCAAGATGGGATCGAGTACGATGCGCCATGATGTCGGTGACCAGTAACATACACAAAGTACCAACAAGGTGCACGAAAAAAAACAAGACTCATCTTGATGATTAAACATTATATATATATAGGGATATATGAACGACTATATACTATTACACTTTGCCATGACGCTATATACTTATGCCAGCTTATTACAGAGTGATGCCAGAAACATGACGAAAGCCTTGATTGTCAGTGTCAAAGATGTCTTCGAAAAGGGATTAGATGCCACTTCGCAAACGTTGACCGGACATGGATGCTCTAAACAGGGAAGGATCGAGATCCTCTCTCGTTGTGCCTGGCAGGACGATGCCACTCATCCTCATCGAACTGGCCACAGCTTGTCTCCACATCTTTCTTCGGCTTATGCCCTTCGGTGGGGTGTCTCCAGGTGTATCGAGCTCACTATCTGTTGTGACTGGAGACAAGGCCGGAATGTCCTTCACGGAAGAAAGCGGGGCCGTCATCGTTATGGGCGCCGGCCTGGAGATTGATCTTGGTAAAGAAGTAGCGAATGGTGAACCTTCCGCATCCGCTATGTCGAGCCGTCCCAAGGGAGTGATGTTGTCATTGGGCGACACACTTTGATTGCCATACTTTTCGAGGTTGCGTAGTGCAAAGGAGCCGGAGATGCCCTCGTCAGTCTGCCTTCCGAATGGCTGACCACGATTACTTGGAATCCTCATGGCTGCACTTGTCGTGTCGTCAGCAGGAACTTGAAAATTCTGAGGGATTGGAACGACCGGAATCTGCTCGTCCATATCGAATAAATCCTCTTGGTCGCCATCGGTCTTTGCAGCTCCATAGTCTTCGACATCGGATGGGTCAAGAACATGTGGCGAGTCTATCCTCGTTGGCTCCTGCTCTGAGAACATGACGCGTTTCGCTGGCATCTCCGGGCTGCTCTTGGTTGCCATGCTTTCACCTGATGATGTCTTTCGGTACGGAGCAGACAGAGCAGACTTCGGGACTGGTGTGGTGGAAGATCTTACCGGTGGGCGTTTCTTTGATTTGTGTACTCGTGTCCGACCGGTAGACCCAGAAGAGGAGGCACTTTGTGAGCTATTCTCAGACAATCGACGCGTCGACTTCGGAGCTGCGCCATTCAGGTTGTCGGTAGAGTCACCCTTCTTCTGAGACGAGTTCAACACGAGCTCAGAAAGGATTCGCGCCTGTGCCTTGACCTCTGACTCAAATTCTACAAACTGTGCCTGTCGTCTCAGCAGGAACTCGCGAACGTCCGCATCGTCCTGCTGTTTTCGATGGGTCACAACGTCCATCAGAAGTGTCTCCACGTCGGGGTGCATCCTGTCGGACTCCATATTGATGTTTTCACATGCGGGTATCAGTACCTGGAAAGCACTTGTGGGGGTGGCCACAGAATCCTCTACCACAGTGGCGTCCTCCAACAGTGTAATCTGTAGTCCTTGCAGCTTGGTGAGATCGATGCTCCGTCTGCATTGTCCATCGACCACTGCACGTGGGAAAGAGCAGACATCCTTGCTCGAAAGACGACTCCGAAGCACGAATCGATCCTTGGTGCTACTTGTGCGTATACTGACTAGGCAGGGATGTGTGATTTCGATATCTCCAAGTACAAGATTCGAGTCTGTATTGGAATCCTTGTGTTCTGTCGAGACATCTTCCGACACGGTGATGCAACAATTGCGGTCACTCGAGCAGTATCGCATGATCCAGCTTGTCGTGTGAGCGCGATGCTATGTTACAAGGTCGTGTAGAATTGAAATGAAAGCGTTTGAAATCGGAAATACAAGCTGTGAACGATCGCAGGTTGATTTGAAAGGGCGCGGGCAAAAGGTGACGGCGAGAGAGTCGGATGAAGGAAGGCGTCTGCCACTGCGCAGTGACGGATGGAGGATCAGCCGTAGAAGTATCGAACGAGAGTCGAAGTGCGAGCTGGAAGATGATTTCTGAGATTGTGAACAAATGGTAGGAGGGAAAGGTTGGGATGGGTGAAGGATGTGCTGGGGATTACAAGGGGAGAGAGTGAGAGAGAGAGAGAGAGAGAGAGAGAGAGAGAGAGAGAGAGAGAGAGTAAGAGTTTGAAGGAGACAATCGACTGGATCTCAACTGAAAGGCGCTCGGCACTGGCGTTTGTCACATGCTCACACACTCACACACTCACTAACCGTCTCTCACGCTCAAAGACTACCTGGCCTTGCCATAGTCACTCAGTGTAGAGACGGTAACCGTAGTTTCCAAGCCCTGGAGGTTGTTTCATTCTACCCGAGACTTTCCCCTCGTGACAGGAGAGCGCGACCCCCATTCCGCCAATCACACGTCCCAACCACTTTCTGCCTGAAACTTGGCAGAATCCGGGGTTCGTTGACAAGCTCGTCCACACACCTTCCATCGGCCCTTTAATCCTTCAATCCTTCATTCAATGAAATCAAAATCTTTTTCCCATCACTGCAGGCATCCTATCATCCTTGAAAGGGACATCCCTCTCACACTTTTTTCTCAGTAAAATGATTCACTCTCAACAGCAAGGAAGCAATTTTCGTATACCTGCAGCTTTCGCAGAGTGCTGTATGCATGTACCAGGACAAGTCCAGAAAGGATCGTCACTCAAACGGCCACAATTGCATTTCTTCAAGCGATCGTCATCTCCGCCAAAGCTACCTAGTACTAGTGACTGTAAGAGTATTGGCGGGATTCTGCTGAAAATCTTTGTCCAACCTGCCAGATCCCCAGATGTGCGAGACTTGGCGATTTTCTCGCAGATTCACTCTTTCGCTCTCTCGCTCTTTGTTTTCGCCTTGACTTTCCCCACCATCAAACGTCATTTTCGTTCCCACCGGCTTCTTGTTCAAGGGACTGGCTAATCCTTAGTCCTTGACGCAAGCAGCTCTTGTACACGGTCGACTACTCGTTCGTCACAGATCTGCATCGGTCCAGACCCGTGGGTTCTGCTTGACAGTTCCTCCCACTTCTTTTGACCACATTCAAGGCACGTCAAAACACCCCAAACCGTGGGGAAGATTTCCCCCGCGTCACCCACCGCGTACTGGTCAAGTACGAAAAAGTCACACGGCACTTTTCGCAATCATCTTTACTACCAGCAGACTCTCCCTCGTGCAAGTACTCGTAGCTTTTTAAACAGATGATGATGATTCTTACAAGACAATCGCACCCGACTAAACAGCCAGTCACGTAACCTGTCTATCGGTCGTCCCATGAATACTCACAATCCTCGTTTGCTGTCTTCATGCTTGTCTTGATACGATGCCTGTCCTTGCCGTAGTCCCTATATTTTACTTTGAAACTTCAAGTCCTTGGATTGTACATTGAAACGTCACGTCTCATTGAATTTTCGCACACAACATCATGGTTGAGACACACAATTAAATTGCCTCGATACATGCGTCACGTGACAAAAGTATTCGCACGACCTCGAACATGTAACGACACGGTAGCTTATTAGCCATTCACAATGCATTGTCCACGCTAATCACAATCGTTTCAAAAATGCGTCAGAAAGAGTTGACTGAGCAAGAGAAAGCTTCAATCGTGGCATACCACGACGACGAAGGGAGATCATTTGCCTGGATCGCTCACAAAATCGGCCGTTCAAAATCAACCGTTCAGACTGCTTACAGTAGGGTCAAAAGTCGTGGCATTTACACCAACGTTCCACGCTCCGGCAGACCGCCGCTATTGTCTCCAGCGGCAGCGAGGGCTCTGAAGCGTTCTGCTACCGGCACTCGAGAGAAAAGAAGGATTCCTCTGGCTGAAATTGGCAGTAGTGCGACACCACCGGTATCAAAGAGGACTGCACAACGTACACTAAAGAAATTCAACTTGCAAAGGTGCCAGAAAGACTCAAAAGATTGTATCTGATGATGAGGATAAAGCAAAGTCTACTTGACATGAATGTCATCTCATCCATCGAGACTTTCCTGCTCAAAAAAAAACTACTTTTTGGCTTCTCTAATGCAACAGAGTCTTGTCATGCTCACAACTCGACGTGACCCCGTACCGCCCCGACGACCTCTTCGACCGCCTCCTTTGCATTCGCATAGTCCTCCCACGCCTTATCGACCACACTCTGCACAAAAGGCGTCTCCTGACCCACCACACTCTTCGCACTCGCAGCTGCCGATGCGAGAGACTTGGACGCCACGGAACTTGCGCTCACAGCTGACTGAGAAGCGACCGAACTCGCCGAGCTAGCTGACTTGGCTAAACTCTCCGATGATTTGGAGGCGACCGAACTGGCACTCAAGGCGGACTTTGAGGCGAGGGAGCTCGCTGAACTGGCGGACTTGGCCAAGCTCTCTGATGACTTGGACGCTACAGAGCTTGCACTCGATACAGATCTCGAGGCGAGAGAGCTGGCGGAACTGGCAGAGGACTTCAGGCTCTCTGAGGACTTTGATGCGACCGAGGCGAGGGAGCTCGAGGCACTAGCGGCAGACTTTGATGCAATAGAAATCTGATCTTCACTTCCATGCACAAACTCCACGGCCTTTTCCTTGATGTCGTCGAAAGTGTCCGCAACCCGACTTAGAATGGACTCGGCTGCCTTTGTTTCGGTTCCATAGATTGCTTCTGATGCCTTGGACGCAATTGACTCGGTAAAGGCGACCGGATTGCCATGAACAATCGAGTTTATCTTGTTTGAAGCAGCATCATACACATCGTGTACCTTGCTTATAACCGATTCGCTGGCTGGCACTTTAGTACCATGAACGGCTTCCGAGATCTTGCTAGCTATACTTTCTGTGAATGCAGGTTTTGTACCTATGACAGCGGCGGAAGCATTGTCCAGGATATCTGCTGCCTGCCCGCCTACATACTCCTTTGCATTGACCACGGATGCGTAAATGGCATTCGTATCGACCTTGGTTGCTGCCTTTGACGCAGCGGTGTAAGCACTGGCAGCTTGAGCGCTGGCTATGGAAGCTGCCGAAGAAGCTGAGCTAGCAATTGCATCCACATCGACGCCTGCCATGGCGCTTGATACAGCCGATGCCGCGTTCACGCCCTGAGCACTGGCCACGGATGCTGCATATATAGCAGCCGAAGAGATCGAACTGGCATCGATGTGGTCAGGAATTCCAGATGCGAAGGACTTTATGGAGTTGTAAATTTGTTCTGGCACTTCAGGAGTCGGTTCTGGCTCTCCGTAGATGCCAGTACTGATTTGATTGTAGACAGCCTGTGCACCAAGCATCATACCAACTGGTAAATAACCGAGTCCGAATTGTTCGCTATCATCAAGAACGGTTATCTTCTTTGGTCCGATATTTCGTAGAGTGTGTAGCTTGTTGGCCGCACCACCAGCAAGCGTTTCGACATTCTTCTCTGTGTCTTTCAACAATGCAGTGAGAGTCTTGGTGTATTGCTTTAGGATTCGAGCAGAAGCCGCATTAAGCTGTTTCTCAACCGCCTTGACCTTGTCATCGAGTGCTTCGAGTCGCTTAAGCTCTTTCTTGGTGACACCTTCCATATCGTATCTCAATTTCTGCTCTGGCTCCCTCTTTTGCTTGTGACCTTCTGCAAGCACTTGCTCATACACCACAAAAGTGGCCTTGTTGACCTTGGCTTCCAGGTTCTCAATCACTGTGGTTAGATGAGCTTTCACCTCGACAGCTTGTGCATGAATGTTCTTTCCTGCCTTGATGAAGTAAGGGCGAAGTTCTTCACTGATTGCTTGAGTATTCCTGCCTTTATTTGACTGGACTTTCGAGAAACTGACAATTGTCCGCTCAATCGTGTTAACTTCGTCAACTGTAACCTTCTCAAGCTGTTTTAGATAGTCCTCGCACAGAATCTCCTCTTTCTTGACGATGGCTGGTAGAATGTCTTCGAGTTTGTCGATCAGCGCTTGCTCCCCTGCCGCTCCCTCCATCGCGATGTTGTTCTCAGCAATACTTAACAAGTCGTCGATCACGCCATGACGGATCTTGTCTTGTAACTTAGCATCTACGCTGGGTATACTAGCCTCGATAGTGTGCGTCTCTCCTGCAATGACGGTACTTTCTATCTTAGCAGATAAGGTAGCGCTAGACAAGATTGAGGTGGAAACAGAAGCCTCGACTGCTTCTGGCGAGACTTTTTCCAATTTGGCAAACCCAGTAGAAACGTTGAATTGAAAGAGGCGATCGGAAACTTTATTGACTTGAGGTTCGATGTGCAGGTAATAGACTCGACGTATAATCGGAAATACTTTCGCATCCAGAAGCTCGAGTATCCACGTTTGGAAAGACAATAATCGCGGATGAATGTGGTTCATATACAAGGTGCTGCCCTTTCTCGCAATTGTCTGCCCATACGGATACGCTCGATTATAAGCAGGAATGAGTACTTGCTTGTAAAGTCGTTCAGATCCTGCTTGAGCACGGGAGACATATGGCGCAACAGCGACATCGTAGTGCTTTCTCGCTATAGCCAGATGTTTGCCTAGATATTTGTTATATGTGCTTTGATAAAACTTTGTAAACTGTGCTGCACGACGATTGACAGATGGTGCCAGTCGAGCATCATAACTGCTTTTAGCTACCGTCGCACCCTTCTGTGCGACAGGATGAACATAAGAACTGTATAGTACACTACCTCTCTGAGCGACAGGCTGTCCATATTGAGTGTACAGAGCATTGGCTTGATCATAATACGGCTTTCCTTTGTTGACGTATGGACTTGCGTATTCTTCGTAGTACGGCTGTAGATATGGTACAGCTTTTGTCACTACACTGTGTTTGAGGTCGTAGTATCTATGACAGATCTGGGGAGAGTTTGTCGAAGGCACTCCCGAGGGACATGCATACAGCAACCAATAGAGGGCATATATGGCCGTTGAATTGATGATTGCTGCGGCAAAGAATCCTCGAGGCTTCCTTGTCTTCAAGTACCGTTTGCTCTGCTTTGTCGGCATGCCGAGCAAGCCAGTGCTATCATTCGATCTGTGCTTACCCATGGCCTACAATACTCCTTGTGCGAGCCAGGTAGATTTAAAAAGCGTGTGGTGGAGATTCCTGCCTTTCAGAACGCGTCAATGGTTGATACGGTAGGAGTTGCGCACAAGTGCTCTGCACTTCACACAAACCCCGAGCGTGAGCCATTTAGGGTTGTTGCGGAACTCTTGTTCTCAAGTCTCGCTTTGGAAGTGACATACCGTATACGGCATCGCTGTACTACAGCTTCATCACAGGTGCATAATTGGATAGCTATCCATATTGAAAGTTATACTAAGGTGAACGCAAGATGTCAGTGGTTATGTGGTGCGTCGGAGCTTCTCGCTAACAAATTGCAGGGATTCGCTATATAACAGACCAAACAAAGTAAAAATGACGAACACCGATAATGAGGCATAACTCACACGAGCGCAGGTCCCTCAAATGCAAAGACTTTTCCAGTCTAATCCGAGTGTCCCAGTATACATGAAGGTTATTCACTCCAGATAGTTCTTGTTTCCCTCAACTGACGGACACCAGACTCCACGGTCCAAATTCATGCTCTACCCATTCTTTGCAATCATGGGTACGGGTCTTCTGGGCTCGTTGTATGGTATGACCAGGATGGCAAGGTGGGTACGTCTTTGTAGGACTATTTCGACACTAATGCTATGCCAGAGGTATCAAGGATTAGGTGGGATTGAGAATACAAAGAGTCAAAAGCACATTGACATACATATTTCAAGTTGTGGTCGCTGTAATGTACCGCCCTCCTATGAGCCATGCCTGGTGTTTTCCTGTCAGCGCTATTCTTGCTTGTTTTGTGTTTGATGTCGTCCTTTAAGGTGTGCTACAAAAGATCCATGAAGGAAGCTTACCGTTCGTTTAAGCCACAAGGATATTCAGCACTCCACAAACAAGATCTGGTATCGAGTCTGCACATGCGAATCACAAAACACCCACATGAGGGCCACCATGTCTGACCAGTATAGATCCCTATACGGCTTGTGCAATTGACTGGCTGACAGCATCGCTCTTGGGCAGGAGCAACCATATCTCGACCAGCTCGAAACTTTTGGTTGGCAGATGGGCATCGTCGACCGACCCTTTCACTATATCGTGCCTTGCTGCGAAAAGGTACACAACTAGACGTGTCCAATGGTACTGGATTGCGGGATGTAATTGAACGAGAATTCCATTCGTCTCGAGGCAAAGGCATCAGAAACCTTGTGCAAGCCAAGGAAGCACTCACCAAGGCTTATGCTGCAAATAGTCTACTGGATAAGGCTATCGCTGGGGACAAATTTGTCCTTGATAAGTTCAAAGAGAAGTACCGTGACAGACAGACATCCAGGATAGTATCCAATGTGATACCTGCTGTACAGCGCAAAAGAGCACTCATCGACTCTAAGGAAAATGGTCCGTGGACGTCTTTGAAGCCACCTCCACGACCTCCATATCTATCCTGGGATTCTTTGAAACAACCTTTTCTCCGCCCACGAAATCGTGTTTATAACCAGACACAATCGATGATTCTACTCAACAGAACAAAGCAGAACCAGAAACTTGTGAACCGCATGGACAATCTGAAATGGCTTTTGCTCTATGCCAAGGCAGAAGAGGAATTTTACACTAATTTGGGCATTTCACAGAATGGTTATGTGGATGAAGTCAAATTGGCTATTACTCGACTGCAAATAGATCAAGCTGAATCCGAGCAGAGAAAGTTACAGAGGTGGGAACATCTCGAGGCCAAGCATCAAGGTCTAGTGACACAATATGAAACTCGACTCAGAGAATGGAAGCACAATATTAAAACCGGTGCTTCTCCACACATAGCTGTACAACGAAAACCACGATAGATCATATTCTCGGATCAATGAAGTGCTATAGTGGCTAAAACACTACTGGAGTCATTGATTTCTTTTGCCTTTTTGTTCGTGCTGCACTTATTTCGTGGTCAGGTGGTAAGAACACAGACAGTGTGGCGCTCTTCCGTCCGGTCTCATTAGAAGCACACATGAAGCACTGCTGTACAAACACTCCACTCACATCGCGCTTGTTCCGCAGATGTCGCAAGTATTGGTGGAATGTATTGTACCTCGAGCCGTGGTGTCTGTTTTGACATCCAATGCTCTACTCCTGTAGCCTAGTTATGAGTCTTGTTCTCGTGAACACGTTTGAGAGGTCTATTTTACGACAGCGATGCTTGATTTGTGCTCGAAGAGTATGCAGATCATGAAAATCTTCTTGATTACATTGGAAAAGACTTGTAGTCCGTCAAAGGAAGACACTGTGAATGGCTGAAAATCATCGAGCTCTGAGTGTTGTTACAGCTTCAGACTTCATACCGATATTCATTTCAAGTAATACGTATGAGACCGATAGTGACCAGGAAAGCTGATATCGCCACGAGAATGGCTAGATAAGTGTAGACCCATGACCAGCTGCTCTTCCTACTGTATTTGCTGAGACGACCTCCAGTTTGCTCCATCTTGCCGGAATTCCTTTGAAGTGCCTCAGCCGTCCTTTCAATGAGTTCATTGTCGGCCACTATGGATTCTCCAAACTTCTGTTGGTTTTCCCGAAGCGTCCTGGCCATGGTCAACAATTCCTCTGACATGTCTCCTTGTGTCTCTCGATGTGTCTGTAAGACATGTTCCTCTGTAGCCAGAATTGTATCCTCGGCATTATTTGCTTGTGTCGATGTTTGTGCCAATTCTTTCGTTCGCTGGCGCTCACTTGCCAAGGCCTCATTCAGCAAGAATTGCTCATATGCAATCGTCGCCTGCAGCTCTGAAATCTTTGACCTATATTCGTCTCCAGGAGTTGACAGCGCTTGGTTGTCCTCGAGTTTGAGCAAGTTTATCTGAGCGAATTCGATATTCTATGGCATTAGATACGCATTTCTTGGGGTCTGGAAAAGCACCTTGGCAAATTTGATGAGAGAGAACTCAGACATTGAATCTTCAGAATGTATCGTAGTCTCGATGCGCTGCAACATGATCGATAACTCATCCTCAGTCATGTTCTCCTATAGCAGTGTGGCTCAAGACGAGGACTGTGATCAAGATGCGACTCCTGCAGAGTCTAGTCTAGTTCAGACACTGAACAGACTCGAGCTGCTCCGGGACCTCCGATCAGAGGGCTTCCGAAATGAACATTCGTTGTCTATACACTTGACAACTACAAAGGTAGCAAAGTACGACGTCAACATGTTGCTTCAATTCTGGTGCATTGACATGAGTTAAGTGTAGAAGTCTCGCCCACGGTACGGTAGGTATGATCGTGGAATGCGGAGCATCCACCACAATTTCGTCCCGGTGGCAGTGAGTGGCAGTGAAGTGCATGCAGAATGGTTAAAAATCCCCAACAATGAGCTTGAGTGACAATAACTAGTACACGAACTTTACCTTGCTTTTGGCAATGTAGTACGATTGTTATACATGTCTATAGACTATTTTTTATTGGAACATCTTCGTTGTGATGGCTGTGAGAGCACAAATCGCAGCAGGATCGACGTCTGGCTCTTGCTTGGCATTACTTGATGTGCAGGCGCAAGACTCATTGCCAGTTGGTAGAATGGACTTACACTATCATACAGGTACAAGAGAGCGAGCACTTCACGATCGAACGAGCGTTAGTATTCTTGAATTGCCAATATTGTACAGGATTGTGGTCCAATCAAAGCGTCTAAGCATCTCACGTCAAACATATCTGTCACGACCGAAAAGTCGATGCTGTAGATCAGAGGACATGAGCCACACTTTCAAGTAGCTTTTGGGTTGCGCTCATGACACACAAAATTGTGCAGATGATTTGTATTAGCGGAATAGGTCGTGTGCTGGGATAGATTGTTCTATCCTCATTTTTTGACTTGTTACGAATCATGTCATAAAGTTCAAACAATTTTCCGCTTTGGCATAATCCGCGGTATGCGCTTTGTGGCTCGAAATTGCTTAACATTACGGAAAACATGGAAACTCGGACATGCAAGATCGTGTAATATGTGAAGGTGTCACATTCATAGAAAGCCCAGATGTACCGATACAGTATGGAATAGGACGAGGCCGACGACGAGATATGGGAGATTGTTGCGATGGATTGAACGCATACTCGTAGTTCGACTGATTAAGATGTCAACTAAAGATCGTCCCACGAAAGGAGACAATCTGGTTCATCTAGGTTGAAGATCTACACTTACAGTTGACGAATTCGTTGCGCCCCTGAACGAGGTATGGTTTGTTGTCTCGCTCAACCTTGCCTCGATCGCTATTTGCCGAGCAATGACCTCTTATTGGACTACAAGGGGAAGCGCTAGATCGTGTCTGACCCTCTTTAACCATCCACGGATGGAATGCACTATCTTACGGAGAGATAATTTGGTGAATCATTGGCGTCCAAATAAGGCAACAGAAACAAGGTGGCGGACCATTCACAAGTGCTGGTGTTCATGAGAAGGAAGTGGATATATCCTACTGACGACATTCATCTGAGGGGCACGACTGCGCAATCATTATTTAATATGGTATATTCATTCTGGATGCGTAAGGGTATTCTGGGAAAGTGATTCACAGTAGTATACGGCCTTTTGGTTGCGAGGCCATCTTGTGTAGCTCGATGCGCATGCGTAGCCGGGGACATTATGCCTCGAGGGATGAGGTGCGTGGCATTTGCCAGAGGAACTGGGTAACTTTCCAGATTGGACAGATTTGCGTTTTGGAAGCCGGAAGCGGCATTGTGATGGAGGATTTCGTCCTTTGTTGTTATTCTGAAGTGAAAGTGGAAAGTTGACATCCTCCAACTCTCCGCCGCCTCCCGGAGGAAAGGGAAACCCCTTGCCCAATGTATCCCATCCATTGGCCCGCACATTTCCAGTGACACAACTCTCCTTCACCACAAACCATCGCCCTTGCACTGGCATCCTTCGCCATCAGAAGGGGGCCCCTGGCAACTAAAGCCAAGAATGTCAAATTTAGCCAACAACTGTCCGCTTTCGTTTTTCATGTAAACTAAACACTATTCATTGTAGATCGGACCGCGATGCGACTGTGAGTTCTATATTTGAACTGAAGTGCTACTGACTAATCACAGCTCTAATCGTGTCTGTTTGCCAATAGTGTGTCTCGGTCTCTCGAGTGTCAAGTCAAGTCCAGATGCAGACTGTTATCAACACAAGTTTGCTTGAGGAATGTCAGCCACGGATCCGTTGAGAGAGGCGTGGGTGCTTTTTGATGCGCAATAAGCAGGGATACACCACATTCCCAAGATCCTCCCAGGAGGCTGGTCACTGGGCTTCTCGAAGGACTCGGGAATGTTTCTCAACAGAGACTGGCCTAGTATATCAGTGAGCTATCCGCTCTTTGTTGAAAGGACAACTCTCAACCTACACTCTTTCAGACCTTGACCATGAAGTTCACCTCTGCGATCGCTGCGACGATCCTGTCACTCGTTTCCTTGTCATCAGCAGATCAGATCAGTGTTGCCACTATATATCGATATGTGGATGCTACCGCGACCGTCTACCAGAACTACTGTCCTTGTGCTGCCACGCCGAGCAACGGATTGACTAGCCCAACAGGTACATCGAGTTCAGGCACGAACGGCGCTGGAGTACAACCAGCATATGTCAACAACAACGCTGGAAGTAACAACATTGCTCCCAATGCTGGCTCTGGGTCCGGCGCTGTTTCACCGAATGGCGGTGCCGTGACGACTGTGTACTCGACAGTCTATGTGCAGTATGTGACGAGCACACAGCTCTCATACTACACTACGACCGTCTACCCAGCCGCTGGTAGCACCGTAACGCAGGTTATCACAAACACCGCTACAGTGACTGTCCCTGTCACCGTCACCTCGACCATCACTGCAACCATCACTCCATCAGGAGGTGCCAATGTTGCACCTGGACAGCAGTCTGCCACCACTGCACGATACTCCAACTCCACGACCACCGCCCTTGACGGTGGCAACGGTCTTGCTCCCATCGGTCAAACTGCCAGCGTGACGATGACCCTGTCGACGCAGTTGACCGATTCAGCCGTGGCTACGACTTCGACTGCTGCTATCACAGACTCTGCCTCTACTTCGGCTTCGACCTCTGCCTCAAGCTTGTCTACAAGCTCCGTACAAGGTGGTGGTGGTGGCATCGGCGGACAGGCTAACAGTGCTGCATCCACATCAACCTCGACCAGTGCTTCAGCATCTTCATCATCTGCTTCGTCATCCTCGACTTCGAGCGCATCTTCCTCCAGCACTTCTGCTGCCTCTTCATCAACGACCACTGATGCAGCGTCGTCGACTTCCTCTTCGGCTTCCTCCACATCTACTTCGGCCTCTACAACTTCGGCGGGCAGCTCGACTGTTTTCTCGAGCTCCACGTCTGCAGCACCTACCAGCTCGAGCACCTCGAGCGCTACTACCTCCACTTCCTCGTCGTTCACAGCATCTTCGTCAACCTCGAGTGCCCCAACTCCACAATACACTCTGAATCTACAAGTCGCAGCTTTCGGACAAGATCCAGCCACCGGAGAAACTTACACCAACAGTATTTGGGTCAACACTACCTCTGGTTTGCCTTCAGTGTACTACAACCCGCCAGGTGACACCACTGACCCAACTACCAACCCTCAATTTGTCTTTGGGGACGTCTCCACTGGCAGCGGAATCTTCTGGGCAGGTCAACAATTCGCGTATGATCCAGCAGGCCTTGCTACAGGTACGCCTATCGTGCTTGCTGCCGGAACCACCACCTTGGCCACCAACTTCAACGATGATCACACCGCAAATCCCAACTTCTCCGTGCAGGGTGTCACCTTCTACTTCTACCCAGCAACGGATCCTACCGTGCAGCTCATCTACACTAGCGACCTCCAAGCAGTCAAGGGTGCTGATATCAACGCAGGCCTGTGTTACACATTCACCACCATCAACTCCATCCAGGCCAGTGGCACGACTGATCCTCCTGCCTCAGGATAGTAATAGTTGGAAACAATCCTTAGATAATGACGAGTCATCTCCTTTTCTTGATGTAGTCTGCATATATACAAATTTTATACTTGACAATTTAATCTCATCGTACAATGCTTCATCATGCTGATATGCTCCTTGCTCTCCACACTCTCCATGCGCTGCTCCATGCCAGAGTACCAATGCAGATGGCACATGCCATGACCACGATCGAAGTTCGATAGCATGAAGACCCGATACAAAGACCATCTTCATGGCCTTGCTGAACCGCTGCCTTGTCGTACAAGTGAGCGTACAAGTAAGAGCCGAGCACTGATCCGACTAGCGGAGAATAAGACATGACACCCTAAGCACAGGTCAGTACAATTCGATGCTTGTCGATGTGATTATTTGTCACCCAGTTCCTGCCGAAATCATCGAGACCCCAGACGGTCGCGGCGATCGTGGGTCCGGAACAGTACATGGCTCCATAACAGAACCCATTGATACCAGCGACAATCAAGAACCTCGTGCCGGTCATGGGAGCCAGACCGAGGACGAAAAAGACGGTCGCCATGGGAATACAGACTATAAAGATGGGAATCGACATTCTCGCGTACCCGTTCCTAGCGAGCGAATCGGATGCCACTCCAGTCAGTAGACGAGCCAGAGTGGAACAAATGGCAAAGACGGACACTGCCGTACTAGCCTGTGATGCCGTCGTCGTCGTCATCGTAGTAGTGGTAGTAGTATTGATGGATTCTAACAATGATCCCATATTACCTACCAACGTCTCTGTGCTTCCTGCAATCAAGACGTACCCGACGGCATATAGCAATAACGTGACATCTCTGAAGAATGGTACGCGAGACGATGGCGTCGAGGTATCGTTATTGCTCAGTAGTGGAGCTGATTCATCTACTTCCTCGACAGTCTCCTCTTTCGCGGCAGGCACACGCATGCCAAAGAACGCGACGAAACTGGCGAGTCCCACAAAGACGGCAATCGTCCGCCAAAACCCAGGAATATCATGGTCCTTTTCCCCATGGCCCGAGAAGAAGGTCTGAAAGACGAGACTGAAGAGTAATGTCGCGAGTCCGTAGAGACAGATTGGAATAGACATGCCTACCCCGTTCGCGTCCTTGAATGCTCGAGCACAGATCGATACGCTGGTAATGTACCCACAAGTCGAACCCACACCGATCCCGAAAAAGGACATTGCGAGGACGAGATGCGACGCGCCGTGCTCATACGCGTACGCACCACCCACCAAGGACGGAATCGAAAAGAGTGCGGCAAACGAGGCCACGACATTCGCGCCGTACCTATCCGAACAGTATCCCACCACCGGATAAAAGATGAATTGGCCCAATACATTCGCCACGTTGATTGTATTCACCTCTGTCTGCGTGTACCCCAACACCGACTGGAACGAAGTTGCGTACAGTGAAAACGTCAATGGGAAACCCGCGCACAAGATGACGAAACATGCCGATGCGAGACAGACAATCGAGCCCGTGTCCATCATTCGACTTTTCTTTGTACGAACCTTGCTCCGTCCGTCCAGGACCTTTGAGCGATTGTACTCAAATCATGACGATCAAGAATTATGTTTGATATACCAAAAGTCAGTGGCCAGATAAACTCTCAAGCCATGGCGTTTCGGATACTTAAATGAAATCAGGCTTGTGTGGCACATGTGTCAGACAACCAACCCAGGAACTGTTTAGGAGTCCAAGCTTCTCAGCTACTGATGGACCATGTATCCAACAGATACAATGCTGCAACAGAATTTGTGTATCGTATAGTCGTGGGATGCGAAATCAAAATTATGTTGGTATTGTAGCCACAGAGTCGAGAAGAAATAGCACGATAAATAAAGAACTCGACACCAAGTTCCATGATACAGCATGTCACAAGAAAATTAACAAGGACAATCGTGCTTATGGCAACAAGCAAAGCAACAACCTTGCTTGAAACACAAGCATCTTTTCACAGGCAGAGAGACAGCACACTCGTGTGGTTAGAGTATTGAAGAATTGTATTCGGAAGTGACTATGTAGGTCTGATACTATAAGATAGCATGTAGCATGAGAGATAGTGACACAATCCCTGCCAAGCACAAGAAAAAAACTAAAGACGTCTGCAACTGTCAGTACACGCATCATCACAGGTGAATGAAAAACACACCTTCCTCTTCGTCCACCCTTTCTTCGGGTAGAGTCAGTGGGCACTGGGGTAACATCCTCAATTCGACCGATTCGCATACCAGCTCGGGCAAGCGCTCGCAGAGCAGACTGACCTCCTGGTCCTGGGGTCTTGGTTCCGGTTCCTCCAGTAGCTCGGATCTTGATGTGCAGAGCGGTGATACCAATCTCCTTGCATCGGACGGCGACATCCTGAGCGGCCAACATGGCAGCATATGGCGATGACTCGTCTCTGTCGGCCTTGACCTTCATACCTCCAGTGACACGAACGATGGTCTCACGTCCTGAGAGATCGGTGACATGGACAAAGGTGTCGTTGAATGATGCGAAAATGTGTGCGACTCCGAATACAAGTTCTCCCTCTCTGATTTGAGGTCCGAGTGTAATAGACTCTTTTGGTGCAGCTGGGGCTTTCGATTTGGGAGGCATCTTGCTTCACAAACGCAGGGGCCGGGCTATAGAGTCTGTTTCTTGCTGAAGACGAAGAGGGACAGGACTTTGTTATATGGATGCTCTGCATGTCCGCAGAACAAAAGTTTCTAGTGCTCGGCTATTCCAACATTCTGCACGGGACTGCTGATAATGCGATACAACCGACGTCAATTCAGCCACCCAGTATGAGGAATATCTCAATTAATATGCTTTAACCTAAATATGTAGAGCATCACTTCTAGTGCACCCCGTTGCAATTACTTGGATTCAAAGTCCCGAGCTGTCAGATTAACAAAGACGAGTCCTCGCTGTGCTGTAGTGCTCAAAGTATATAGATGTGAACATTGTTCAGTATTGCCGCTATGCCACCGTGGCCTAACTCTAGTTCGTCGTAATTGGTGGCGTATCAAGAGGCACATCACGATACCAAGAGCCATGGCAAGAATGCCAACGAAGATCCTCGTCGACACAGGAGCTACCTGATCGGTGAGCAAATTCCATGCTAATAGTCCTCGTATCATGGTCGAGAAGACTTTCCAGAGAATTGACCAATTCCCTATCGTCATCAAAACAAGTAGAAGGCCTGTCGTGATCAGTGCCAAGCGGCTTGTCCTGACAGCACTCACCTTTAAGCAAGAACGTCCGTTTACAGCGATCGAGTATGAGGATACCCAGAAGCAAGATGAAGGTCTGGTCTTTAGAACTGTACTGTAAAGTTCTTCGCTCAATCGTGTCCCATATCTGCAGCATTGACTGGATTTTTGCATCTGCATGCAATGAGAGACTGTCAAGCATAATCATGGACGTATTGTGCATTGTATCGAGATCAAACCTATGTGCCGATAAATCCTGAGATATTCGCCCCACCAGGACATCTAGCTCGGAAATATTTCGAAACACGTCATTCGTGATCTTGATAGATTAAGCACTCAAACCCGGAGGACCGTCACGATTATGGCCTTACACTTGAGGTTTTGCTCACCAGTCCGTGCAAACTCGACGTTTCCTGGGAGATGCCAGCGAGTAATCCTATGATGTGCTGCGAGGAATGCTCGGTTTCCGAACGTAAGTCTGACGATTGCTCCGACCATTGTAGAATCATCGCCTGCAATGTCTGCATGGAGGCCGTCATCCGTCGAGCGCCAGCAGACCATATCTCCAGGTCTTCTGTAGTTCTGTCTGAAATCATTGTCGAGGTCGTGATGTAATGTGTTAGCACATCTTGAAGAACTCCTTCGTCACGCTGCACGATCAGTTTGGCCTCTCCTCTTTGCAATCTCGGACTCACTCTGCGTAAATCTGTGAGATATGAGCGCAGATCCGAAGAGTGTAGCTCAAATTGGTGGGCACTGAACGTATACAAAAGTTGAAGAGTCTCATTAAGCCCGTTTTGGAAATCATTACGAAATTTAGTTTGACTTTCTGCGATTGTGGTAGCTGAGATGATCATGTCATCCATCCAACCGGTCATTCGGGTACGATATTCCTCAGTCTGACGAATAACAGATGAATGCTGCTCTGACTGTCTTGCAGCGGACTGAAACTGCTCCTGAAGGACGCGCAATAGGCTGCTAGTGACATGGGTCAAATTACGATGCAAATCAAGGAGCAGCATTGGCTCGTTGCCAGTTCTAGTAGCATGGCATATCCTTGTGACCTATAATTTAAGCTCTCAGAATAGCAGGTTCGAGGTGTATACATCTCGATAGTACCCTGAAAAGCTTGTCCACCTGCGTCATGAGTGCCATTAAAGCCGTGCTATTCGTGCGGTGTACCATTGACTTCTGGTCTCCAAAGTGCTAATACAACGCCTGAGTAAGTCTTCTGTGTGTGTATACTGGCATTGGACGGGGCTCGGTACGCCGGCACTGGAGAGCTCACAAAGTGTGAGAGCAACAGCATATCTACCTCTCCGAATGTCGTCGAGATCCGACATTAAGCTTCTGCAACCATCGAGGATATCGCTGGTCGCAGCACTGAAACAGGTCGATCGGGTGGACAGCGAGTCTATTTCAGACAAGATAGGCTGGAGGACTTCGATAGCATTCGGAGTCAAGGATGGCATTGCAGGCAATTTATTCCTACTGAAGAGACTGAGCAATGTACTTGCTGAGCTTGTACTACAGGTCCAGAACACCAAGACGTATGCCGTGCCTCGAATCATCAAGTACAATGTCTCAGCTCATGTTCTTCTCACTCAAGTCATGAGCATCCAGTCAAAAGTCGATAAAGTTGGATTCATGCTGTTGCAGAAGAGTCGGTACTTCATTGCAAATTTAGCGATCATAGCTTGTAGCTCTGCCCCAGTGCTGGGAAGGTGACCCAAGCAGAACACCTGGGCACTTGACTTGTGCAACCTGCCGCTGAATTGCTTGGAGGTCATCGCAACAGCTTCAGAACGATCAGACTGACGTGCTGCTGCGCTCCACCACATCACAGATAAATGAAAGAACGGAGTCTCCACTCCACAAGCCAAGCCACTTACATTCAAGCTCATTTGTGAGAGACGATCTCTGCGAGGAGGCAAGCAGCTGTCCAGATCAGCTGCAGAGTCGCAGTAGCAGATTGCAGCGTTATGGTTTCCGAGTCGAGGTAGACTCCTGATGCAATCAGGGCCTGAGTAGATCGGTACCATTGCTGTACCGCATGGCTGTACATGACTCAAGGCCACAAAAGAAAATGGGCTGAGGCTGCAGAAGAATACCAGTCGAGCCAGTCTGACAGCGATGAGGAATATGATTTCGAGAACATCGACCTTGAGAAGATCTCGGAATCGAGTAATCAAGTCGAATCGAAGTCGAGCGCTGATAAGAACTCAGCGCAACACATCTCCGTCAGTCTTGATGTTAACAAACCAGACGCTCCTAAACGACACTTGAGTACAGCTATTGCACGCAAAATCCGATACGAAGTACACAAGGTCAATTTGCTATGTCTTTTGTCACATGCTGCGAGACGCAATAGCTGCATCAATCAACAGGATATCAAGGACGCTCTGAAGCCGGTCAAGGAAAAATTCAAGGGCAATGTACATCCGAAAGCTTCATCGGCACAGATCCAACGAACTCGAGTTCTCTTGGAGGGGCTAGAAGCTGTTAGCGATCTATGGGCAAAATCGTTTCGAGTCACTCCTGGAGGGCTAACCAAGCCGAAGTGGTACATTGCGGAAGACCTTGAGAAGGCCACTTCAGTTGAAGCAAAATTACAACATCAGATAGCCGAAGTGGACATGCTCATGGCCGCCAGGACCCTGCAGGGTGATCAAGACGTTGGTGCACAGCTACTTGTAGCACTGCTTAGATCTTTCGGTCTCCAAACTCGTTTGATTTGTTCATTACAAGCACTTAGCTTAAGTGCTGGAAAACAAAATCTAACGAAACTTTTTGAAGAAGGTCCCACCACGATCCAGCCATTGTCGTCACAAGTATCAGTGCCTGAGATGTTGCCACGATCGGACACACCTCAATCTCGAAAGTTGACCAGGCCACGATTGGGTCTGTCCCAAAAGAGATCTATCGTTCCAAGACCAAAGCCTCAAATGAAAATTGCTGCTACTGTTGAGCTAAGCGCCTATCCAGTTTATTGGGCGGAAGTCTTTGATCCTGCGTCACAAAAATGGTATCCTGTGGATCCTCTCGTGACCGGTTCCGTCAATAAACCTAATGCCTTTGAACCACCACAATCGGAACCCGCCAACACTCTTTCCTATGCTGTTGCCTTTGCTGATGATGGTTCAGCAAAGGATGTCACATTACGTTACACAAAGCAATTCAATGCGAAGGTCAGGAGGCACAGAGTTGAGAGTGTCTCCAGTGCAGGTGCGACTTGGTGGCTCAAAATCATGAAAATATGGCAGCCAAGGACCCGTTCAGATCAGGATAGCATTGAAAAAGCCGAATTTGCACAGAGATTGCTGTCGGAAGGTATACCTGCTAATGTGGCGGATCTCAAACACCATCCTTTGTTTGTGATTGAGCGACATCTTTCCAAGCACGAGATCATCAGTCCAATGCGAGAGTGCGGCACTATCACTATTGGTAAATCCAAGCCACCCATCATCGAGAAGGTGTTTCCACGAAAGTTTGTGCAAAGACTGAGATCAACATTTTCATGGTATCTAAGGGGACGACAAGTAAAGGCTGGAGAGCAGCCGCTGAAAAGGATACACAGGAAATTGCGGCACCCCGAGGCTGAGGAGGATGGACTCGGTGAGGAAGAAAGTGATTCGGAAGGTCTCTACTCCGAACGACAGACCGACTTGTTCACACCATTGCCGGTTATTGACGGCGTGATACCGAAGAACGCCTTTGGCAATGTCGACCTCTTCATGCCGTTTATGCTGCCGCCAGGTTCAAGTCACTTCCCCAGAAAAGATGCAGAAAAGGCCGCACAGATTCTGGGAATTGACTATGCCATCGCGGTCACAGGTTTCGACCACGCAAATAGACAAACTGTACCAATAAAACAAGGTATTGTAGTCTCAACAGAGAATGTCGAGGCTATGAATCTCGTGCAGGTGGCTCTTGTTGAAGAAGCTGTAGAGGCAGCAGATCGACAAAAGACACTATCCGCTTTGACCAGGTGGAGCCATTACTTGCGATCTCTACGCATCCGGCAACATGTACAGGATAGGTATGGCGAGGGTGGATCAGTAGAAGACGAGGAGGAGGTCGAGAATGAAGATGCAGGACTGGGGCATATAGATTCACAAGGAGGTTTCATGTAAAGAAACATAGACACCACTTCAAACCTCAAATTTTGTATATAACACGTCAAATCATTATGGAGAGACTTCTTGAGGTATCCACTCTCCGTTTTGTAATTTCCATTGCCTTCGCTCGGGCGGGAAAGGCTCGACCTTCAAGTAATCCACCTCTGAGCACTCGAGAATCACAAGACAGAATCTCTTCATGGCCTCTCTTATCCTTCCTGCTTCCTCGTCGTCTTTTGCTTCCTCGAGCGAACCGGGCAGTGTGATACCAGCCTTGACCGCTTCCCGCTTTTCCGGGGTGACGGGTGACGCAGGTTGCGGGTTCTGGAACGAAGCTCTGAGTCCTGGCGAGTGCTTGGCGAATTGTCTCTTTCGTTCGCCTTCCCACGTCCACTCTTGCTCGTGACCATGAGGAACGTGAACGAGACCCTTGAGTCGGTCACCGGGAAAGGACTCGTTTTCCTGCTCGTTGGCAGTGAGGAGCCAAGCACGACCAGATAATCGAATCTGTTCCTGGGTCCCTTGATGCCACCAACAAACCTCAAACCCGTTCCCGTCCTGCCCTTGCTTCTGTTGTGCGAGAATTTGGCTCGATTTCAACATTAATCGATCGCTCGAAGTCACCATCAAGGAACTCGTGACGTCTTTGATGGGGTTTCCACCGGTAGGTTCGTCGTCCTTGCGCGGTTGCCCCACGAATCCTCGAAAGACTACTGTTCGTACACTAGGATGTTGAGCGGCCGATGTAGACGCCGGCATGGTCGCTAAATGAATATTCAACGAATCTTTCGAGCCCTTTTTCATATTTTCCGCCAACGTCTTTTCCACCACCTCTTTCCATGGCTACACATCAGTCCAAATCACGTCTCTAAGGGATGACAAGAACTTACCGGATTCGTCTTTTGTGTCATCTTTGATGCTGAAGTAAACACTGACCTCGTCAACTGTAATCTATTGAGCATGAACTTGGAATGAAATGACGCTCGATGATATAATCAATTATCCCCCCCACCAACGGACCTTGTCTCGGCAAAACTATGGATCTCGTGGGGTAAAAAAGAAGTGTCAGAATGACGTATAACAAAGATATTGGCGAATGCTTGAAATTGTTATACATGTTTATTGTACGCTATGCTAGTAAAGTATATATATAGGACATGATGCTGCGCAGTCGCTTGATTTATAGTTGTGAGAGAAACATATATCACATATGGCCTTATCCGAATAATTTAAAGTCATCACCAATCTCAACAGTCTCCACCTCTTGAACATCAGCCCGCTTCTTGGAGGTTTCAGTCTCGACATTCTCATCGACTTGCAGCGTCTGACCAAACAACGACCCGAAGAGCTCGTCGACCTGTTCTTCGTGCCAGGATCCAGTGGGCATAGGAGCCATAAAATTCTGAATCTTTTCGTGGACGTGGTACCTCAACTTGCGGCCCTTGGACGCCCTCGTGTCGACCTGTCCCTTTTTCTGTTTCGGCTGCTTGGTCGCGATCCACTTCATTTGGTTTCCATTGCTCGAATCCAACATTCTCGAATCAATCAGGTCCTTGAGCATCTCTTGATAAAAGTCGCCGTCGTCGTAAATTTCAGAGGATACGTCTTCAGTTGAGACGGTGGTCTTGGCAGAGGCCTTGAACCGTTTGATCTGGGTCCTTTTCAATAGCTTGGCACGATCCGACTTTGACTCTTCTATCTGTGCGAGTATCCCTTGATTTAAAGCCTTGAACTTTTTCGTCTTGTCTATGCCTGACGCAGCCTGGATCTTATTTGACCACTTGGTGAGAGTCTGGTCCCGCCACGAAGCTAGAGCCTCGTCGAGCGCGTGGATATCGTTCCACAGCTCTAGAGAGTCGACGGCGGTCCCATCATTGTACTTTCTCTTCCTACTCAGACTCTTTTGTGACAAATCTCCCTGCATCGACTCGCCGCGTAGAACGAATAGCGCTTCTATGAAATCTAGAGTAGCTGCTTCCGCCTCTGCAGTTGACGAGTGAGATGAACTAGAGCCCTTTTCTGCTCGCAAATTCGTGCTTTGTAGCCCCTTTTGCAGCTTTATTCGTGAGTCGAGCAGAGAGTCATATATCCCGAGCTGTATCTTGACTGCCTTTCCCTTTTGTGCATCAGCAGTGGCAGTTTTGACCACATCCTGTACAATGGCCTTTTGATCCGCGGCAAGCATCTCTCTCATCTCTGCTGCTTGTCGTTCATCCTCCGAGTCTTCCTCGCTTTCCTCGTCAGAGTCCTCGTCCTCTGTCAAGTTTGACTGATCAGAACCCGAACCCGAACCACTCCTTGAACCATCATCATCATCATCACCACCATCATCAGAAGACTCGGCGGACTCTCCGGCGTCCTCACGATCAAAGGCTTCAAATGCAGCAAAGTCACCCTCACTACCCGACTCGTCCTGATCATTCACAGAGTCAACCTCGGAATCCTCTTCGATTTCACTGGCCGAGGCGGTATCAAAGATAGCTTTTCGGCTGGACTTTTGTCCTTTGTACGCTGCCTTTGCCGGTCTCTCGAGTTCGGTATCACGAAGACGACTCTTGCCTACTTCGGCGTAATGACTCCTGCCATCGTCTTCGCCCTCAGACTCGGATCCGTCATCGCTACCTGATTCGGCATAGTTCTCTGCATTCTCCGGGTCAATATCGACTGGATTGGGACTGTCGAGTGATGCCAATTGATCCGCTAAGCTCGATCGCTTGGTTCGCGACGGCATCGTAGCAGGATATGTCTCAATTGTAAGCACAGAAGAGGGATTCGAAATAAGTATAGATTGTTGTCTTGAATGCTGTATAACCACTCAGGAACAAGATATAAAATGTGACGGCAGAGGTTACCCAATCAAGAAGAATCTCGATTAGTGGAGGCGCCGATCAGCAATAATGATCAGTCGCCTGATTACATGCTGGAGTTGATTGTCCTTTCAATGGACTTGCAGACACTACATCACCAGTTCTTATCTCAGCTATCGATTCTTGGCTGTCAGATTCCACTGCTTGATTTAAGCCGTTGAATGATTCATGGCAGCATAACTTTCCGTTTTTTGGCACGTTCCTTTTCAGTTGCTAGAACTCAATTGTCCCATGAAAATCCACTCGTAAGCAAGATTATCCTGATCACCATATAGACATCTACTAAATAACATTGTCAGGGACTACCGAGAACAGGTTCACCACCAAAGATTCCCCGTATGCAGAGAGGAATTCCACAAAAGAGACAGATTCCTGAAGTGAAGAAAGTCGTGGCTATAGCGTCTGCAAAAGGTGGAGTCGGAAAGTCGACAGTGTCAGGTACGCTGAACAATCGCAATTCAAGATGATCCTTTCTGATGAATCCCCGATAGTCAATGTGGCTCTCGCATTTGCCCAGCGAGGATTCCGAGTGGGTCTGCTGGACACTGACATCTTTGGCCCATCAGTACCGAAACTACTCAATCTCTCCGGAGAACCAGAACTATCCGGCGAGAACCAATTACTCCCACTCCAAAACTATGGCGTCAAGGCAATGTCCATGGGGTTCCTGGTAGGTCCCGACTCGTCCGTAGTGTGGCGCGGTCTCATGGTCATGAAAGCTCTACAACAACTCTTGCACGAGGTTCATTGGGGAACACTCGACATCTTGATTCTAGACATGCCACCCGGAACAGGGGACGTACAACTCACCATCACGCAACAAGTCATTCTCGATGGCGCCGTCATCGTCTCCACGCCACAAGATATCGCCCTGATTGATGCCGTCAGAGGCATCGACATGTTTAGAAAGACTGGCACGAAAGTGCTCGGCATGGTCCAAAACATGAGTTACTTTGATTGTCCCCACTGCGGCACACAAACTGACATTTTCGGTACCGATGGAGTGCTCCGTGAAGCCGAAAAACACGGATTTGCGGTCCTCGGCAACATTCCCTTACACGCAAGCATCTGTAAACAAGCAGACATCGGGAGACCGACAGTGGTCAGTGACCCCACAGGTGCTCTGGCTCTAAAGTATCTTTCATTGGCAGACAAGATTGCTATGGAAATTGGTCTGACTAAAGAGGACTAGCTGTCTCGTGTGTCGGCCGACAAGACGGCCTCACGTCAGGTTCTTGAGAGTATCATGCAATTTCTCTGCTAGCTCCTGTACAGACGCCTGTGGCATCGCGACTTCCTTTTCCAGGTACTTTAAACCTACCTTGATTCTCCTCGCAACTGCCGCACGATCTATATAGACGCCCATAGACTGCCACCTGACGAGGAGCTTCAATGCCTGATTCGGCTTGTCATTGACAAAACCTCGAGTCATGATTGCAGGAGCGTCCCGCCGCCGAATCAGGCGGGAAAGAGGATGCTGTGCATGACTCGGTGCGAGTCGTTTTTGATCCGTTGTATAGGTGTAATAAGTCTTGCCGGCCGATTTTGCAGGTCTATTGCTGTATTGAGGAATCAGCCAATCCGTCAGCACTCTTAGAGCCTCAAATTCTCCATACAAACTGAACCGTTTGATGATCTCTCGCCAGGTTTCTGGTTGTGTTCGGCCGCCCAATTGAAGGCACTTGAAGGCGATACTGATGGCGCTCTTGATGTCTTGCAGATAGGGCCGACGATCAGCACGGTCCAAGACGTCCGGATTATGGCCAGGTCGACGTCGTCGCAAAATAGCTTGCATAAATTCTTGAGCGGTAGCGTTCTCGACGTCCAATGCAAGTTTCTCTACCTGTCTGAGTGCTTCGATAGCAAATTGTACCCTACGATCCACAATACGAGAACGAATGAGCAGATTCCAGGTATCAGCGCTGTCTAGCTTCTGGCGGCACCAAGCAGCATGAACCTGCTCGAGTTGTTCGAAATGTTTGCCTTCCATAAGACCGAGCAGCAAGCAACGTCGCAAATAAGTAGCGTCCGCCTCTGAAATGTCATTCACATGGTTCGCGTCCAGGGCCACTTTTATCAGGCGTTGTGCCTTTTCAACTGATCCTGACTTGGCCACATGACGAATAAAGACTGCATAGCCACGAAGATTGATCTCCATGTCTTGGTCCAGTATGTGCTTGATGAGTGTCTCGCTCTGCTCGAGACTCTTGGCCGACTCCGCGAACCGTTGCAGTGTCGTGAGGCCGATTCTGGCTCCATGTTGTTGTACTTGGCGAAGAACGTCTAGGAGTGATTGTCCGGCGTCCATGGCTGCTGCGACGACAAACGACCAAAACTCGTCCTCTGTTCGAGTGTTTTCCACGGTGTATTGTGCCCTACAGAATGCCGATGCCTGTTTAAAGTCTCCCATCTTGGCGTAGAAAGAACCAACAAGACACTTTGTTTGTTGATTTAATTTTGGTTGTGCATTCAAGATTTGTTCAATGTGTTTCAGAGCTCGACTCGGCTTGGTGTAATTTGCATGCTGGCGTATAGTACTCTCTACCAGGGTAGGATTCGCGTCAAGACGCAGCCCTTCCCTGATTCTGATGAGATGACTGATTTCTTTCGTAGAGCGATCTTGCTTTTGCAATTCCTGTCGTGCCAACGAGAGTACATCGAATTTAAGACTGGCGGCGTCGAATTGCATGGCTATTCCATTCAATAGTTCCATGGAGAAGGATGTACTGCACAGCATCTCGATGAGGTAGGCTCTACCCTGCTCATCCGGTAGAAAGTCGTTTTCAAGCAGAGTGGCATGCCAAGTCAAGATGTAAGACACGTCCGTATCTGTGGCATTTCTGACGATACTCTCCATGATAGACATGTACACCCGACTCGTCCTTGAAATGCCGAGTAGTCCCGCACTCTTGACATGCTGAAACAGTAATTCGAGACACGCTGCATCTTGCCCAACAATATCCACAGCTTCTTGCCACAAGAGAAAGTTCTGATCGCTGATGAGGTTTAAGCGGTGTTGACTGTCCAGCATACGACGATAATAAGTGGCAAACTCATCTGGATCATTAAAGATGAGTAGTTGTTGCAGCACACATTGCCAAACAAGTCCACTGGGTGCTGTGGAGTGATTGATGAGATTGACTGCAGCAGTGTAGATTCCTTGAATTTCTCCAATGTGCTGAGCTTGTCGATACATGGACAGAAATTCGACATCATTGACAGCCAATGTAAATCGGTATTTGGGGTCGAGAATGTTGTGGAGTCTCCCGCGCGCATGGTCGATTTTATCGCTTTCTCTTATATCATTAACGGTCAGGGAATCATTTCGTAACATGGAGAGTGTGCGTAGGTGTATGCCAACGCCGACCCTATTTCGTCTTGCCAGAACGTTGAAGCATGGCCAATACCGAGGCATACACCAACCAACATTCCTACTAGTACAATAGTGTCGAAGGATAATCTGACGTATCGTGCAGGGCCACGAGAATCTCCTTCAACCGACTTACAGAGTCGTTCGTGCGCTAACAGATCTGTTACTAGCCGATGTTGTACGCTGTGGTTGTTCTCTTTCAACGTCAGCATCGATGCTCATCTTACCAAAAGTCGAGTTTCCAATGTCAAGATTCAAAAAATGTGTCTATACGAGTGTTACGATGTTCCTTTTACGAGTGGTGGGCATACGGCATACGGTAATTCCAGTGCAACATGCAATCATCACCTCTCCTCTCATCGCACCAGGCTTTCCAGAACACAAAAATCTAGATACGAAAGGAGGAAAAATACACTGTACCAAAGGAAGCAGGACGTCAATTAGGAATCTCACTTGTAGCTAATCCTGATCACAGTTTAAAGCTCATTCTCCTGTGCATTTTATGACCTACAAGTATCGGTTGAAGACCTCGTTTGGCTGTTGCTGCTGTGGATTGTATTCATCGTAACCACCATAGTGTTGGTCGTACATCTCACGAGCCTAGTGAGTCAGATAAGAGTGTCAGCATGTACGAATGTGACATACCTGGTTCTCGGCATGTCTCTTGGCCTTTTCTCGGTCAAGGTAATCGAGACCCTGGAATAGTGAGCTTGGCTCGATACCTTAATTGACCTGTAAACTAACCTTGGTCTCGAAGAGTTTGTCGACCTCACCTCCGGCGATTCCTGCCAGCATCTAGCATGTCAAAATAACTCGTTACAAATACCGAGAATTGGCTCACTTCCTTGGCGAAACCATGGGAGACAGGTTGGCCTTCTGCTCTCTGTCTCTGCTCAAACAGATGCATGGCTTCGAAAGAGGCTGCACCAGCAATCAGTTCATGACTAAACTTGCCCTCGTGCTCCTGTTCCTGTCCTCCATAGACCTGCTGGTAAGATTCGTGACTTTCTCCAAATCCAAACTATGAACTTTAGCAAAGACGTTTTGGCACGGATATGGCACATCTCACCATGATTATGACTTGTGTTGGACTTTGTGGGTTGATTCGAGTCACGACCGGTATGGCAAGGGAGCTATATATACATGTACCTGCCAGCACCGATGATGCCCTGACCCTGCACGGGCTGTCTGATCAGTGGCTTCCTGCATGTCATGTTACAGGTGTGGAGAGAGCACGGTACGGTAGGAGAGGACTCGCTGGTCTGGACTCTCTTTATCGCTGGCTGCCATACAAGTGGGTTTGAGCATTCTACACTGTAGTTCGTTCGTGCTCCCCGCACAACTTTGGCTGCGTTTCCACCAGAAATGTCCCTCGCCAATTGTCTCCCGCCTCGGGTGGGCTCGATCCCAATCGAATCGTGGCAGCAGCAGCTGGCGGACCGTACAAAACTGCCCATACACTCTTTATAACCAATCTGAGTTGCCTCGAGTAGCAAGCAATCATAGTCACTGCACAAGCTTACATTCCGCATCGTCTTGATTGAGATCACAAGTGCTAGTAGAAGCTGTAGTCTCACGATATCTCTGTAAGCTTGCCAAGACGCAGGAGATCAGCTGATGGCTGATTGGAGAAGCCGGGATCAGTCAGTACCTATTTGGCGACCTGGTGACGTTGTGGCGCAAAGTTCAGCTGCAGCTTGCTGAAATTCTTTGAGCTGCAGCTGCAGGCGAATTTAAAGGCCAGGCATGCAATTTCAATGGCAAGTGTGGAGATTGCCTGCCGCCTCCTGGTCAGATCTGTGTTTGCAATTGTGGTAGAGCTGAATCAACAAGCGTTCTCAAAAACCTGATGCAGAACTGGCACACATTTAGTGTTGAAATGGATTGTCCAGAAGAATGCTAGACTGCTGAGCTATGCTCTGGCACTGCTTTATTGTTAGACTTATGCAGCTTCTCATAAGTCAATGACAATGGAGCATGAAAGACATGATTTAATTTCGGTCGAAATTGCTACTTTCATTTGAGGGATACACAACCCAGCCATAGCGAGAGTCAGGCAATTCGAGAGTGGATCCTAGCCGTGAGGTGAGTATATATACATATTTATTGTCATCATCATCACGTATGCTGTAACAATCGCTTGTACTCCTCGAGTAACTCGCGGACATCTCGAATTGTAAGATCATCTGCGCTCATGTTCAAAAACCTCGTCTGTGCAGATCGATCCGTAGTTGCCATCTGTAATGTGCTGGATGCATCCGATGTGGATCGTGCTCTTTGCTGAGCCAATTCCGGAGTTGGCTCGTGAACAATCTACAAATGTCAGGGAATTCGTTGCAAAACCACATACAGCAGACTTACATTCTGCATCTCACGCAGTGCAGTCTTTGGGACTGGCTCCGACGTCCGAGATCCCGAGAAGCTGTTGCTAAAACTTTTCATCATACCTAAGCCTGACAAGCGACCAAAGCTACCACCCGTGCGTGCAACATTAGTTGGCGGAATTGTCGTAGTCTTTTGTGCTGAGGCCGACAAGAGATCCTTACGAAGTGAGCTAGATGCTGAACCGTTCGATGACTTCTGAGCTGGACTGGAAGCGGACAAGATGTGGTCGCCGACTGATGCTTCTGCCTTGGGAGGCATTCCCATGAGTGAACGTACATCATTGAGATCCTGTGTTTGACTTACACGGCCGACAAGCGCCCCAAGTTGCGATCCAAATTGTGAGCCAAGAAGCTTCATGCGCTCGTCAGCAAAGTCGTACACTTCTTGAGCTGCAGAGGACAATGCCCGAGCACGCTCTCCAGCTCTGATGGACGATGATATGGAAGTCGTCGAATTCGATGATTTTAGTGAAATTTGAGGTACGTTGCTTCTGAGTGGATCGAAGTCGCTTGGGCCACCGTCATCAAAAGTCTCTAAGAATCCGATAGCTGCTTCGAGGTTTGTGAGGCAATATGCTGCTTCGCCCGTGAGCATGTGCGATGTACGAAATCGTTGTATATATTGAAAGTGGGATACTAATTTGGCAGGATTGGACTTTATGATTGAAAAGATCAGTATTGGCAATATAGCGTCAGCACCTAAATGCTTTCGTTCCTCTATCGTGACCGCTGCACGGTTGAGCTCAGAACTCTTATCGGTGATTGTCTCTTCACTGGGTGGATCGACTGCCTCTGCTAGTTCATCCACAATGTTGGTGTGCTGCACCTCTGCTACGATTTGCTTGTGGCATGCCACCAAGATGTCAATTTTTGCTTTTGGCGCAATTGCATTATTCAATGATTGTAATTCCTCCCCAATAAGTGTGACCGTAGGTTGCATATCCAGCCATTCTTTATCCGATAGACCAACACCCAGTTGCTCAAGCGTCACCCCTATAAGGTTCATAGCAATAATTTTGCTCATTAGAGCCTCGTCTCGGAGTTCATCGGTACTCGTCCTTAGCTCAAAAATCTTCTCATACATCTCGACACAAACAAGCTCTTCAACCTCTTCACGCCACTCTAGTCTCTTTTTCTCAAGACGTGTACGTTGAAGTTTTTGCTCTGCCATCTCTTCATTAGAAAGCATTTCCCCAGTATTGGGCTTGTTATCGTCAGGTAGATGATCATACACAAGCTCCTCCATTCCGGAATAGAAGTCTTGGAACATATTTGTGAGTCTATCTGGAGAGAATGGAGCTTTATGAACGGGATTTGACAAATTATTGAGGAAAGCTTGGGCTGATCCAGAGATCGCAGTAGGAAGCGCCATACTGGCCAAATCCGTGGCAGAATCATTGGACGTAGGCGGTGGTGGAGGACTGGCTTTAGTAAAGCTTGCGATACGATTCAAAGATCGACTTCTCCAGTCTGACATTAGAATAGTCGGGAAGTCGAAGCCGGACGAGGTCAAAGATGTCTGAGAACTTCGTGAACCTGCTTAGCCTGTCTTTCGCATCAATTATTGAATATACTTGCAATCTGTTGGTGCGCGTTTCTTCAGCGCATGATGCTCTAGTGCTCTACTGTTGATGGCAAAGCCATGTCTAGTGTCGTTTTACTGTGTTCTCGGAAAGGGCTTGTCCTACATCTGTCTCATGTTGAAGTTGTGTATCAGAGAGAGTACAAACCGTAGCTTGGTCATTTGGCACATAAGTGGCACATACACTAACGGGAATCATTACTGTAAATGGACACCTAAGATATTTGGGTATTGTCTTGAGGAAACGGTAGGTATTGCTACCATAGTTGTACCTAGCTGGCTAGACACGATGCAAGCTAGGACGTACGAGTACATTACATGGGCATCTATAATCACCAGACAGCTAGTCGTGTGAAATCACTAGAGATATCTATGGCTATTTGATGAGCAGACAAATTATACAGTCCTCGACTTTTGCCTAGGTCACTGTTTGTGCGAGGACGCTGTACCACTTAATCATGGCCAACAATTCCAGTTCGAGGCCATCTCGGGAGTTGATCTTCTTTTCCACAGGATCTTTTGCAGGAGTCTGCTCAGCAACGGCTGATTTTGGTTTCGATAAGCTCTCCTCAATTGTCCGAGGCACCCCAGCAAGACCTGTGGATGCTCTAGTACGGAATATGTTGCCGCATATCATCAAACCTGGCATTCGCTTCTGGGGATTTGATATGGCCAAGTCAGTCTTGTTGACTGAAGATATGCCAGTCAGTTTACGTGGTGGACTTGCTGGCTCTATCGGTGGCTTCATCGAGATGAGCTCTGCAAACCTGTATGCAATGTACCGGCCAGGGGCAAAGAACAGACCGTCTCTACCCGTAGCCGGTCGGATGAGTCTACTACACTCGGGCAAGCTATTTCTATGCTTTGGGACTTATACATACCTCGCCAACACATACAGTGAGAGACTTCCACCACGACCATTTTCTTATTGCCTCATGCTTGGCGCACTGGCTGGCGGATTTGGGACAACACTCATCACGCCGGTCGAGATGTATGTATCAAGCAGAATACCGCTCAAATTCAGCCAGGTCCTAAAAGTGGCCGTAACGCGAGCGCCTAGGGGTGCAGTCTCTGTTGGAACCGTTATTGCAGTACAAGTCACTTTGTCTGCGTGGCTTCTCGGACAATCTTGAATGTCTGGATACTCCGAGGGTGTGTTTCGGTAACACTTTCAATGATGTCCGGTGACCTCGATCGTGAACTCATCATGGGTCGGTGCTATGATTCATAGCACAAGCGAGGATGAAGGTATTGTACAATCTCGGATAGTCCGAGACTCTTCTCGGCAGATGCGAGGGACGGGAATTGTCACATGTCATGCCTATCTGGCTTGCCTTGAGCTGCGCAAGTGTCAAGAGTAGGACAAGCGTGTCATCGGTGAGTCACATCTCTGCCAGATGCTCGGCGTCCTGCGAAATCAAGTGCTCAGGTGATCAAGGCAGATCAGATCAGTCGCCTCAGAAAGTTGAGTTTGGGACTGACGTGCGCTCCCAGCCAATCATTTCATCTTTGGTGGCTGTCGATCTGCTGCTTGACCAGAGAAGTGGAAGCTAGTTTGACGCTTCCTATTGGCTGAAGCTGGCGGCATCAACCGACACTGTCTGGAAGCTGGAAACCTTCTTCTCGTGGTTGCGCAGCAGCTACTCATAGGGGCAAACACACAGACCTCAAGAGGCATGAACCCTCTCAAGGTTGGAGAAGCGAAAGTCGGCTCTTCTTTCCCCCCAAAATTCAACCTCCGCCACCGAATCCATGTCGCCCCCCACAGAAGCATCACATGCCATCCCTTCCCTGTCCTCGAGAAACTATAAGTACCGCGACTCTTGGCCTATTGTCGCTGCTACAGCGGCGCCGACCAGACCAAGAGACAACCATTTCTCCTACGTCTGAAAGCAACAATCAACACTGAAAATATGGACAGCTACTCTCAGGACGAAGGCACTCTCTTTCGCAGTGGACCTAGCTCAGAAGACTACGGTGGCAAAGTGGTTGAGTCATCCAAGTATGTTCCAGCGCTCGAAAACAAGACTCTGTTAGCCAAGGGCACTGTCGAGCCAGATGCTCAGGATGGTTCAGACCTCTTTGATGGCACTGACGATGTAAGCAGCCACGAGATTACCTTTCATTGCCGTACTGATTTTCACTCAAGTGGACGATTCCTGCTAGGGTCGCGGCGCAAAAGTTCTTTGTGCAAATCGATCACCACAAGGTGCATTCCCTGACGGATGCATTCCAGGAGCTTGACGCTGTCATGAGACAGGAAGGCATTGGCCACCTGGTCTCGCGCAAGGCGTCTCGCAGTTTCTTGGGCCGCGCAGTCGAGGTTGGGCAGATTGGCATCATGACCTACAAAGGTCGTCCAATTCTCGTCACTAAACCCGGACGCTATTGGAATTGGTCATTCACCCATGCTTGGCAGTCGAGGCTCAACTACGACTTGACTCAAGTCACGGAAGTTTATGGTTTGACCTTTGCGCAGGTAGGACAATCAGAGGCAATGGTTGTTCTTGATCCATCCAATCAAGTCTTTATCGTTAGAAATGGTGGTTTCGCGGCTTATGGATCTGCTGGTTCGTATCGTGTCGTCGAAATTGTCGATACATTGAATCTCGGTGATGAATACGCGATCCGCGAAACCGACGGCTCCCTGTCCGATGAGGACAACACTAGCAGAGTGCTCGGATACAAGAAAGAAATCAAGCACAAGGTCAATGTCGGTGGACGCACGCAGAATGTCACAATCGCCACATTCTTCAATGTGCCGGCGCAAAATACTGTGGTCGTGCAGCATGGCCCGCACTTGCGCTCATTGAATGCTGGTCAGCACGTCATTACCAATCCCAAGACGACTTACCGAGGATTCTTTACGCTTGGTGAACGACAGAAGAGCTTCAGGACACAACCCGCATACACACTCGAGGGAGTGCCCGTCGTGCTCCATGTCAATCTTCGGTACCGTGTGGTGGACGCCATCGAGTTGACAAAGTCCTACGAGACCGCTTTCCAAGCACTCAAGAATCCAGCTCAGAGTGCTGTAAATGCAGTCGTCAGCAGACTTTCGTATCAACAATTCATGCGGGCGCGTAAGATCGAGGGCGACATTCCAGACTATGAAAACATGAGCTGGTTGGAGGCTTTCAAGTCCGAATGCATGAGGGATCTGGCTTCGCACGCGATCGAGTACGGAGTAAAGGTGCTCTCGTTCGACGTGCTGGATAGGCGATTGGAAGGCAAGTTGGGCGACGACTTGGAGAAACAAGCAGAGTCAGTGTTGAGGAATCAATTACAGAGCACGCAGGTGGCTCTGCAGAATAAAATCAATACGGAGACGGAACAGGGTCGATTACAGGTCGCCAACGTCCGCGCCATGCAGACTCAGACGGAAGCGGAGGCTGCCTTTCTCAAGACGTCCAAGGAAGCGGACGCGACCTTTTATCAAAACATCAAGGAAGCCGACGCTAAAGCGGAAGCCATCAAGAGATTGGCTCAGGCGAATGCCGACGCAAATAGCATCGAGACGGCACAACGCGTCCTCATGATTCAACAGATTGCTAAAGCAGAAGCCATCGCCATCGAGTTGCAGGGGCAGGGGTACAAGACTGTCGATTCCGATCACGCCCGACGTATGCAACTCGAGGACATTGAGCGGCGAAAGTTTACCGAATTGCCTCGAAACGCAACACTCTTTGTCGGTGGCAATAACGCCCCGGACGGCGGACAACAGAGTAGAGGTGTCACTGATGGTTACGCCTGGTCAAAAGGTCTCTCCCTCTCCTCCACCACGAGATCCGAGTAATCTTCCCCTCTGTCTCTCAGCACGGCCATTTTCAAGTATTTGCGGTTGCGTATTCTCTTAAATGTCGCATTTTCCGTCACGCCTTTATTCTTCACGTTCATAGCTTTTTATATTGTATCACATGCCACTTGCAACTCATGTACAAAGATTCCTGGATAGTCATCCTCGAAAATGCAGATTTCAAAAATCGTAAATTTGTGTCGTGTATATATACTCTCAGGCTCGTCATCATTTTCTAGTATATACAGCGGAGAAATGTGGCCAAGCCGCTCGTCTTTAGAAGAATTCTCGCGCAGGAATCTCTTGTATCGTCCGTTCCGTCTCTTCCCAAGACTCTAGACACTTCCTGGCCCACTCCACATAAGAATTACCCACGCTCGCAGTCAATTGACTCCAATCCCTTCGCCTGCCTTCCTCCCACTCGTCAATTTCAGCGGAAACAGTCTCGTCAATGTACTTCAAATCCCGTGCAGAATTCTGTGATGCGACTTCCAGACTGCTAATCAGTTCCTTCGTGCTGCCGATCCTATTACGTCTCGAAAGTGCTGGATCAGTGTCTGTGAGACTATGTATCGCATGATTCAGCTTGCCTAGACCAAAGAAACCGCCGATCGACGTCTTTGTCTTGGGAGGGGAGGACTGAGGTTGTGGATCGTGTGTCGGTGGAAATTCGTTCGTAGTCGATTCGTGATCAATCTGATTAAGGACACCATCGATTCGTTTCGCCTCAATCTCAGAACGTTCTAATGATTCCAGAGACTCGCGCTTGTTTTGGAGCAGATCCCCAGTTTGTTCCACCTGGGTCATTTTCTGTCTTCTATATTTGAGTACTTGCCTGATGATGGCAAGCATCTGTGTTTGTTCACCTAATGGCTCTGAAAAAGCATTTGACAACGAGAACACAAGATTCTCCATTGCAAGATATGTCTCGTCACAAGCCTGACCCAGCTTTTCGATCGAACTCGCAATCTGAGGTGCTTCCGACAAGGAAAATGCATTGTAATTTGCGCCGAGCTCGTTGTAGTCCACGCTCAGATCACCAAAGCGCTTCAATATTCGTCGATTTGTCTTCTCTAGTGTAGATGATAGAAGTGCCTCAAAGTCCTTTGAAGTCTTCTCGATCGCGAGTAAACGAGTCGAGACCGGGTCAGTAGCAGTCTTTGATGCTTTTGAAGTATGAGCTGGAATTGGTAGATTTGCATAAGCCAGGTCACCACTAGAGGTGGAAGGATCTGCAGGTGATGCCCTCAATATGTTCTTTGGCAGAGAAGATATTGGAGGTGATGTAAGAACTTCGCTCTGCAATGAGATTAGCAGGTCGTATCAAGCATTCAACATGGTCTTACCCATGAAACATTTGAGTCAAGAAATTTGTGGAATGACTTTTCGTATCTGAGAGTCTTGTGGACCGCAGTACGCCGAAGGAATTGTTCCAGCATCCTCTTTCGATGCTCGATTGTAGCTACATCTTCTCTGGCCTTAGCAGCGCCGGCAGTATAGTCCGTCAAGCTCTGCTTCTCCGGGATGGGCGGCACTATCATACATGGGTACAACTTGACAAGACTTGCTCGTAAAGTTTCGAATTCGCTATATCGCCTCCTCACTTCTAGATCTCCTGTTCTGATTGTGTACGAGATGAAAGATCCTCCAGAGCCCTCGTTGTTCTTTCCTGCATCTACTATCGAGATGGATCCACCATTCTCTAAATATTCCGGAATTTGATCTATCCGTTGACATCTTCCTATGAAATTGCTAGGGACCCGTGGCGGCTTTGGGAAGACGGGAACATGACTTTCATGTGCTGTGAATGGAGCTGGCGCTTCGGAGTCCTCCTGTACATGGTTGTGCTGAGACTGACTCAAAAATGACGGACGCTCCTCGTCCTCACCGAAAGGATTATTGTCTTCATAGCTCATTGTGTATGTGCTCCGATCCTGCGCCAGATTCGGTTGTCGTTACTACCATTTGAAGTTCACGGAAGTGTCTTACTGATGTGCCAAGACAAGAGCGTTCCGGGCTAGTATCGTGCGAATGCTGAGATTCGAGCCACCACCTGCAACTACAGTGATCTCAACTGGCCCCACACGTGGAAAGCCTTTGCTGGATACGAATTAAACGGCATTAAGCAGAATCGTGTACGATCTACTATGATTTGGGATGAATGACAGACCTCAATACCAAAACAATTGCAGACTTATAAGTTTGTCACATAGCTCACGATTTCACATCGATTAAAGTCACCTTCAGTTGAGTACTTCGATCTTCGACATGTCGTTCTTCGGGTCCAAGGCATCATCACAAAATGTCAATCCACAAGCTGTTGCACAAGCAGAGGGCGAGCTCGAAATGATTATGGATTTATTCCAGAAACTGGGAAATGCTTGTCATGCCAAATGTATCAACAAGGCATACCACGAGCCTGAATTGAGCAAGGGCGAGTCAGTGTGTATTGACCGCTGTGTGGGAAAGTACTTTGCCACTAACGCAAAGATTGGCGCCAAGCTACAGGCACAGATGGAGGCAGGCCAGGGCATGGGCATGGGAATATAATTGAGGCTCAGAGAGCACTCCGATGAACACTTCAACACTTCAAACCCGATCTCATGCATCATCACAGAGCCACTAGCGCTCAAAAATGCCCGACAAAATGGGTGATCTACATTTTTGGAAGAAGTGCACTGTAAATGTAATTCACAGAGTGGAGCTGGTCGCCACGAAGGATGAAAAGTTATGCGGAGGTCAGGCTATGATCCGCCAAGGTCGTTATTACATGTAGTCATAAGGCGTGTATTTAAGTGGTGTCCGGCTTTTTTAGCAAATTCTCCTTGCTCAGAAGAGCGTCGATGTCTTTCGGCTTCCAGATGTGATGATAGATCTTACCCTCTGAATTCCGTCCTACTGTCGCAAACTCAACTGTACATGTAAGCATGACTTGGCAAGTTGTGCGGCATGCACTCACTTTTCTCGCTTGACAGGGTTGTGCTGTCCATGGTCTTGCTCAAGACCTTGACAGCGAGAGCACATGCAGCTTCGAGATTGAGCTCAGGGTTATAATCTTGTTTGAGCAAACTTTGAGCACTTGTATTGTTTGCACCAACACTTGTGGCTTTCCATCCACCGTAATTACCAGAAGGATTCGATTGATATAGTTGAAAGCCATGTATTTTGTCGTAACCAGCATAGACAAAGGATACCCCAAAGGGTCGCAAGCCTCCGTACTGCGTGTAGCCTTGCTTCAGATCACAAAGCTTTCGTACTAACTGCTCGACAGGTATGTTTTCGTTGTATGTCATCAAGCTCTTCTGTGCGGCCTCTCTTGCATAATTTATGAGAATGTTTGCATCAGCTGTTATTCCAGCAACTCCGCAAATTATTTCGTCATTCAGAACATATATCTTTTCTGCAGACGTATCTTGCTCCAATAATTTCGAGGTCACTTTCTTTTCCGAGGCTATTACCACGCCATCAGTACCTTGGATACCCAACACCGTGCCGGCATGTGATATAGCTTGCAAAGCATATTCTACCTGATATAAGCGACCTTCTGGAGAGAATGTTGTGACCCGGCTATCTAATCTCAATCAGACCTGGGACGAACGAAAAGTAGTAATGACCGCACCATATCTACGTGCCATGATCTATACTTCCTGATATGTGAGTTCGTAACTTATGTAGAATTCCAATAAGGTGATGTTGATATGCTAAATTTATCCTTGGTCTCTGTTCCGATATGTTGTCCTGTACAAACAGAAGATGTGCACTCAATTCTAACGTGCGATCGTAGCAATTGCCGGTGCAACGCGTTCTGGGCTATATGCACGTGTGTGTAAATGACTCAGTTCACAATCTGGAATCCACACAAGATTGGAAAGCCTACCTAGTGAAGGTTGCTCCTTGCTAATTTGAACATGCCAGGGTGGGTGGACATGGTGGACCTGAGCATTGTAATCTCTGATCAGGTAGTGATCACTTGTTGTATTCTTTACCAGGGCTTATGGCCTCACTTCTGTTATTAGACTCCCTGGAATTCGGATTCAAGGGATTTACGATATGCTTCATGAGAATTATTCTTCATGATTGACCTGAACCCGCTGTACCATCATCTACTAGGGAACGGTCTTTAAACAGCCTCAATCTAGTTACTCACAACGCTGTCTAGAAAAGGAATTTAGTGCTTTCTTTCATGGCTCAGGTACGTCTGAATCAGATCACGAAGGTACGGTCGCTAATCGCCCACGGTCTTTTATTCTGCGTATTTAGACTCAATGGAAAAATGGAGTACTCTGGACAGTCCACAATATTTGTTTCTAGAGTCAAATGAGTTGACTATACAGAGTGTAGCAGACCGGATTGCTCGAAATCCGTCAAACGTGCTAGAACGATTTGTCTTGAATCATACAATCTCAGTCGTCAGCAAAAGTCCAAATGTGGGCTTCTCGTGGGGCTGCTCCACGGGCTCGAGGAAGTTCCAGGTTCGTTTTCCTTTAAACACCCACCAGCTCACGAGACAGGTAAGGTTCATGTCTGCAGAAATCCACAAATCCTTCACCCAAGCTCTTGGAGCGTATATCTCGATTCGTCAGCATGGTCAAACAAGTACTTCCGATCCGCTTGTAGAATCTATTCCCGACACTATTGCGAGCGAGTTTGACAGAGATATGCAAGCGTCCACAGCATTCAGTCGAATGCCACCTTCGATCGCTGAGCACCATACAAGACAGCAGCAACCACTAGACACGGGTACCGCATTGTATCCAATTGGCAGAAACGATCAAATCCAGCCGCCGTGGTCTTCAAATGTATTTCCACAACAGTCCGCCTCAGCTATACACATGCTGGCGTTCACCGCAGCTGACTCTGCTCGGCAAGCATGTGCATCTCTGAAAATGCCTACACCACTTGTACGAACCTCGAAGACATCGGGCGAAGCGCAAATACCGGCCAATTCCGTTCTAGCATCATCAGATACAAATGCCGAAACAATTTCGTCCGAAGAGCTTGAGACAATGTTCGCGAAATTTATCAGGAACGAAAAGAACATCGAGTTATGCAAAGAAGTTGAAAGACTTTGGATGAAAGTCGGAATGAGACCATGACTGGCTTTTGAAGGATAGACTTTTCAGTTTCACATAGATGTTGTCACCAAAGCCGCGATCTGTTCTCCGTTTAGTCTATAGGTCAATCAGTGAAACTTCTTCTTTAGGCTGTAATAGTTCCTGAGTAGCATGGGGACTTCTGGAACTTGATTGATTTGCATAAGTCGCATTTATACCGCCACCTTCTGTCGACGTGATAGCAGGATATGCGGACTGCGATGACTCGCCAGCCATATACCCATGATTAACGTGATTTGTGGCATATCGTTGCTGACGTGCATAGCCATTAGTAGCCGTCTGCTCATATTGAGGAGCTTGACCATAATACGAGTGCACAGAGGTGTTTTCAAAATTGTTTGCAGCACGGTGATTTGCCTCATGATGGTCGTATCTTGACGTCTGATTATAGGTAGCTGTCAATCTAGCTTCAAGCATCCGGTCATAATATTTGACTACTGTAGCGAGCTTAGAGTGGGTCTCGACGAGTGATTCGTATTTTCCAACTGTATCTCCGAGGGAACGAGCCACTTTGGGTCGCAGTGCCGAAATGCCTTCATAGAGTTCTTGAATCTGCGGATCTCTTAGAACAGCACCAGGACTCTCTGTCTTCAGACGATCGACAAGTGCCGCAAACAGTTTTATATTCTCTTGGTCGATCGGCTGAATTTCGTGCGGATTTGTATAACTGTGTTGTGCAGCCTGCTGAGGCACGACTGATCTTCTGTCAAGATCATCGGTCCGGTCGGGCCTTGTTCGCAAAGTTGGGTAAGAGTACGAGCTCGTTTCTTTCGCTGCACTGTCCCGTAAGCTAGCTTCGATAGCCGCCTTCATATCTGCGTCATCCTCATCTTCTGCTGGTCGCACGGGCTCAGGCTTTCTTGCCATTGGTGTCGTTGGACCCTTAGCATCAATGGCTAGAGAGAGTTCTAAAGCTCTTTTTAAGTCGAGGTCTTCTGACTCGTCACCCTGGTTGGTAAGTTGTCGATTTGTTGTCGGGGAGTGGTACTCCGGTAGTTTCCTGCTTTGACGTTGCGGAAGACTGTTGTTGGGTGTGCTCTGAATGCGTTTTGCGTGACAATCATCACAAACTCGTACAGGCTCATTGATGCCCAACTGCGGCAATGTCATAGATTGTGTCGAACATTGACCACAAAAAACGTTGCCACAATTCCGACAATGATGCTTTCGATTTCGGAATGTGAAAGCAGTCCGGCATCTTAGACAGACATCTGAATCGGCCCAGTCTGGGGGAGCAGCCGTGTCGACGAATGCTGCCGTCACCCTCTCTTCTGGAGGAAATTGCAAGCCATCCTTCTTTAGATTCTGATACACTGTCATCATATAACCCAACTCTGGACGAGATTCAAAAGCCAAAGCCCATCCTTGTATGAGCTCTAGTAAACGCTCACGAACATCGTGGTTTATGCCGAGTGGCGCTCGCAGCAATGACAGCAAGTTGTCGACAAATTCTCGTGACGTGATTTCGACCAAGAAGTGACTTCCACCGTTTTTGACGCAGAGATCACATAGCTAAGAGTGTCAGCGCATTATTAATCTGTGTTAAGACTGGTTACGTTTAAGGCTAGCAGTTGGACATTCGGATTTTTATTGCCTATCCTCTTCTTGAGTGATTTCATGGCGTCCTTTGCGCTGACGGTCTTGCTTCGAATTCGATCACAGATTTCCAGATTGAGGGTAAGATCTTCCATGTCCGATGGTAAGCTGTTGTCCGTAGCTTTCTCGACCAGCTCATCCAATGGATTCGTACCACTGAACCAGGACATCTTATGATGTTAGCGACTAGCGCGAAGAGCCCAGATTGTGAAATTCGAGCTACTCTGTGTCAAGATACACAAAGAACTTGAGTTTTCCAAGATGGCTACAGAAGTCAAGTAAATGTAGGGCAATCGTAGCCCGTCAGGAATAGACGGACACCAGACTGGGATGAATAAGATTGTCTGTTGCAGTTACAGAAATGCTTCGTGGATCCTTTGTCTGAGTGCAATTGTGGAGATACAAACTTACTTGGAGCTCAGACCTGATTCTCTAACCTTCTCACATGCTTCGCCTCAATGCATGCGCGACGAAATGCGACTCCACTCTGACATACGGTATGGTGACAACCTTGGAATGTCGTTGCGCATTTCCTCTATCGCCTCATTACAAACTTGCTTTCCCGAGAGACAAGATTGGAGCTGGTCACTTGACATATCTACTAATATTCACCAATCATCAACACCAAGCAGGGTCAGTTGATTCGTCGTCAGTGTCTCATGCTTGGATGAATGGCAAAACATTTACATCGTTTGACGCAGTTCAAGCTAGTTGTAAAGTAAATGAGGATATCAACGACTACGGTATCGAGTCCTGGCTAAAGTCTGCCAAGAGCTTGTACAAAAGAGCCCAGGTTGCGCAAGAGGGCGCCAATCTCATTGATGCATATATATACTATACGAAAACTTATGAGATATGCTATAGTGGTGGGTCTCTTGATTCCATCTCATACATGCGATTCTCATCTTTCAGGTATACCCAGTCATTACAATTACAACGAATGGAAGAAGACCTTGAGCGCTCAGGAAGCTGTTAAGGAATATCGAGCTTTCAGATCTGTAAGTTTTCAGGCCTACTTGTGCCAAACCTTACTGATAATTAGCATCTTCAATCAGAATTAGACGACTTGGTCAAGCTTCAAAAACGGGTCAAAAGTTTCTTTGCTGCACGACGGCCGTCTGTCAGTCCGGCACCACTACGATCTTCCGCGAGAGTGGGAGCATCGAATGCGGGTCCTTCGACAGCCAATACAGATCCTATAACTCTGCGATTTGCAAAGCTCCAAGAGCCAACGACCCATATCAGAGATCAGAAGTTCAATAGTCAACAAGGTGTCAAGCATCCGGAAGTCAAACCATCGTTTCCCAAAAGCATATTGATAGATTGTCCGAAACTGCAATCTTATCTTGTGGATTTTCCAGCATTGCGCATACTTTTTTTGGACATTCGCTCCCGGCGCGAATTCGAGATCTGTCATATCGCTGCACGGGATGTGGCAAACATTGATCCGATTGTGTGTCGATCGAACATAGACAGCCAGGACCTTGAAGACTCGTTCTCAGTTGGACCACCTCTCGAGCTGGCCATGTTTGAACATAGACATGAATTCGACCTTGTGGTTTACTACGACACAAACAGCAAGAGTCAACTTCCAGTGGAAGCTAGTAAGGACAACCACCATCCGGAAGCACTGCAGAATCTACAATTAGCTCTTTGGGAACGCATGGGATGGAAGAAGCCCCTTGCTCGCTCACCTGTACTTCTTGTAGGAGGAATTGAAGCATGGATAAGTAATGGAGGTATCGTAACTACAGGCCTGGGTCAGACCGACTCAGGTCTACTCGATGCGCCAGTGATCATGCAGACTTCATTGCATACAAAATCAGATGTGGATCACAAGAAGAAAAATCGAGGCACCAGTGTACTGGCTGTCTCAAATCCATATCCCCGATCTGTACAAGAATACATTTTTTCTGACCTTGCAAGTAAACAACAATCTATGATCAAACGAACTCAGATTGACGGCATCTCATCGTCTATGAGACATAATTCGTCCCTCAACACCACTTCGAGACAACAACCAAGTGGACAAGTAGCTACTAAAGGTGCTGGGCCATATTTAGAAAGTGGTCAGCTGCCAGATCAACCACGAAGAATCGGTGCGGCTCCAATATACACACGACAGCCCTCAGTCGGCTCGCAAACGAGTCGACTCGGACAAACCTCAATTGGCAAGACAGGACTGAAAAATCTAGGTAACAGCTGCTTTATGAATGCTGTTCTTCAGTGCCTATCAGCCTGTTTTCCATTGGCCCGTTATTTCACCAGTGGACAATGGCGTCCGGATGTAAATATCAGCAATCCTCTTGGTTACAAGGGAAATGTAGCAAAAGAGTTTGCTAAGGTGCTTCGAGAATTAAGTTCCGACGATAATTCAGTCACAGCACCCATTGAGCTTAGAAATGAACTAGGCAGGACTCGACCCGAGTTTGCAAGCAATGAGCAGCAGGATGCTCAGGAATTACTCAACTTCCTGCTTGACGCTATACACGAAGATCTCAATTCAAATGCGGCACGGCCTCGCTTGAGAGAACTCACTGAGGAAGAAGAGTTTTACAGAGAGACACTGGACGATTCCTTTGTGTCTGATACTGAATGGAAGCGTCACAGCCATCGCAACATGAGCATCATTGTCAAACTCTTCCAAGGACAACTACAGAGCCGCTTGAAGTGTCTAACATGTGGCCAGACTTCTACAACCTACAATGCCTTTTCAACACTTTCCTTGCCCGTGCCAGCTTCGCGAAATGCTGTCACACTTGAAGACTGCGTAAACGAATTTGTGAAGAGTGAAGATATGAATGGAGACGATTCATGGATGTGTCCCAAATGCCAGACACGACGTCGCGCTACCAAGAAGTTATCGATCTCCAAATTGCCCGATGTCCTCATCATACACTTTAAAAGATTCGAATCCAAAGGGCCTTGGCGCGATAAGCTAAACACAAACATCGCATTCCCTCTTAGTGGTTTAGATATGACAAGTTATATCGGTAAGAGCTTGCAATCCTCTGCAGAGGTCAAATCGGTTTACGATATCTTCGGTATTGTCTATCATCGTGGCTCGATGGAAGGCGGTCACTACACCGCAATGATTAACCCAGACAGCCGCAGGTCGAACGACTGGACTTTGTTCGATGATAGCAGAGTGGCACCGAACAATGAGATCGATAACCGGGCTTCATATCTCCTCTTCTATGCCAAACGACCAAGTATGATGTAATATAGTCCTCATTAATACGAGCATGAATATAATGATGTACGATTTCTGTAAAACGGTGTCATTCCATGTGAGACGACGGTCAAGATACAGTGCCAGCGTTTCGCAATTCGTATGGCTTGAAGCTGCCATCTGTGTTCTAGCATTTGTACACGGCTCCACGCGGTCTACCCCACGAATTCAGCACTTCAAACTGCAGACGCCACTCGGCGATGCCGTGTCACATGGTAGAGCTCCGACCACATTTTTAACACATTATGATTTCTGGATTTATAAACTGCCGATTCACTACCGTAGAATGTACAATTGGGGGCATGACTCAACGTGATCATCGCTACAACAGACAATGAGGAACTAAAGACAACTGACATGGATCGCATGAGGACTATTGTACGAGTATGTCCCGCTCGACGAACTCTGCTTCGGGCTGTGCAGAGTCCTCAACGTGCGTACTCGGCCACTCCTCAAATACGTACCGGAAAAGTCAATCTCGGTACAATCCAGAAGCTTTATCGGCAGGGAACACCAATCTCAGTACTGACGGCTCACGACTATCCCAGTGCTCAGGCAGCGAATGCTGCTGGTATTGACATTGTCTTGGTTGGCGATTCGTTAGCGATGGTGGCTTGTGGCTACCAAGATACGACCCAATTGAGTATGGAAGAAATGTTATATCACTGCAGGGCAGTGAAGAGGGGTGCGCAGAACAGCTACTTGGTCGGCGATCTGACCTTTGGGAGTTATGAAGTTTCCGAAAAGGAGGCTATGAGAAATGCTATAAGAATGATCCAAGAGGGCGGCATGGAAGCAGTAAAGCTTGAAGGAGGCATCGAAATGGTGGATACTATCAGAAAGATCACAAGGAACGGAATCAGTGTGATGGGACACATCGGACTGACCCCGCAGAGGCAGTCGTCCTTAGGCGGATTCAAGGTTCAGGGCAAGACAGCGGAGCGAGCAGAGGTACTACTTCAAGATGCCCTCGCTATTCAGGAGGCCGGCTGTATGGGCATAGTCCTCGAAGCCATGCCGCCGGCTGTCGCAGAACACATCACATCTCGACTATCTATCCCAACGATAGGTATTGGTGCTGGAGTGGAATGCAGTGGTCAGGTTCTGGTACAGCTCGATATGCTCGGTGCCTTTGATCGATTCGTACCTAAGTTCTGTAAACAATACGAACAGATGAGCCTCCGCGCTACAACGGCCATTGCGGAATATCATCAAGAAGTGAAAAGTAAAGCTTTTCCAGCTCCTCAGCATACGTATGCCATGGATCCTGCAGAACTTGCACGCTGGCAGAAGACAGAGACATGATCTCTATGGACAACTACACAACTAAATCAAGTTACAAATGCTGCGATATCCTTATGCGATGTACAAGACGGATTTCCTTTTATGTGAGCATGAACGGCTCCTAACCTCTTGGCAAACACGAAAGTTATCCGAATCAACCTGTCTTGACATGATACGAACACATTCGGGCACTCTCAATTTGAGCATGCCACTCTTATAGGCATTGACGATCTAGTGCTTGAAAAGCACATCTGCTACACAGGTGATTGTGACCATCTGTGGCTAATAATTATGAGCTGGGGTTCACTTGATGACTGATCAATTTTTGATATACTATCAAGTGTTCCATCGATTTGGCCTACTACTCTAATCTACCTGGAGTGGCTAAATGCATACAAGATTCACCTCAATTTCATAACCTTGAAATTGACCCAAGCTTTTGGCACTTTAAGACTCTAGATTGACATGTGAGAAGAGCTCCGCCCAACATCGATCTCGGTAAATTATCTTTTTGTTCAAATGCTGCCATCACATATTTGATCGTCGCACTGACTTCTAGCATTGTCCATAAATTTGGTGGAATCTCAGCAGGAAGAAACATGTCAGCTAGCACAAGTTCCTTGGGCAAGACTCTTATCGACACGGAAGCGCCCTTGGCCTTACGATTTCGAGCACTCTTTTCGCTCAAGGCTCTGGGTAGCGAAGGCGACGCGCAGGCGATAGATGCCATTGCTGCTGGATTTCGAGACGATTCGGAGCTTCTGAAACACGAGCTTGCGTATGTGCTTGGTCAGAGTAAACAGGAGGCGGCGATTGTTCACTTGACCAACGTTCTGGAGGATTTGAATCAACAACCAATGGTTCGTCACGAAGCTGCCGAGGCTCTGGGCGCAATCGGGGACGAACGATCACTCGAGATTCTGAAGCGATATGAAAGAGAAGATCCACTAGAGATTGTCCGTCAAACATGCGAGCTCGCAATTGAACGAATTCAATGGGTCAAGAACAACGCTGCGAACCCTGAAGTACTCCAAAAGAGTCTGTATTCCTCTATCGACCCGGCACCACCGCTCGCATCTTCGTCGACAGATACCGCGGAGGAAGTGGCTAAGCTTAAGATCGAGCTCAATAATACTAAGGTCTCACTTTTTAACAGATACCGTGCCATGTTCAGGTTGCGCGACATCGGCACCGACGAGGCTGTTTTTGCTCTGGCTTCTGGCTTTGCCGATTCCTCAGCGTTATTCAGACACGAGATAGCTTATGTCTTTGGTCAAATGTCACACATCGCATCGGTTCCTGCCTTGATCAAAGTGCTCGAAAATACCAAAGAAGAGGGCATGGTCAGACATGAGGCTGCGGAAGCACTCGGCAGTATTGCTTCGGACGAGGTGCTACCAGTGCTGGCAAAGTTCGCCAAGGACAGCGAAAGGGTGGTCGCAGAGAGTTGCATCGTTGCAAACGATATGGCAGAGTACGAACAGTCTCAGGAGTTACATTACGCTCCAGCAGCAATTGCTGTCTAAGGGCTTCTGTAATCACAATGTTTTCATAGCGATTGCGCAGCATAGTGGTATCTTGAGCTCACGAGGGTGCTTGATGGGGCAACCTATTGTATTGTGGTCCAACAGGTCATACTTATAATAGCAGAGAACCAGTCATTTAGAATTTGTGCATTTCAGAATTGTATTTATACTCGATATCGTCATCATCATTTCACTTGAACGTGGAGCCCTCTGACGGCTGTGGCAGCTTCTTGTTGGTGCTACTTGCCATGTCCCTAGATAATCAGCAGTGTATCACATTCAACAAGTTGTATCATCCTACTTTCTCAGCTCCTGAAGTATGGTCTCCATTGTGTAGTTTCTATTCCAACCCGCGAGACAAGCCAGTCTACCTGGATTCACCTAACACAAGTGAGTTTTGATCGGAACCGAGAGTCAGATTGCATTACCTTGCCGGTCGTGGCGTCGACACACGGTAAATTGATTCTCGAGAGAAAGTACAGCTCAGGAGGTTGATCTGGATACGTTGGACCACATGTTATTCTGAGCGAGTAGATTCGATTTTCATGCACACTATGTGCTGGGCCCAAAATCGTGCCGTTCCAATCAGACATCATGATATCGGCTTCGTCCGCTAGGCCGTATGAGCATGCTCCATCGCCGCCTTTCTCTCCCTTCTCGAGCTCTTCCAGTAACCTGAAATTCCTCGGCACTTTCGCAGTCATGGTGCTAAATGATAAGGGTCAAGAGTGCTGTCGTCGTCAAATACTACCCTCGCTTTAGCTGAGACTGTTGGGCTGCTATAGATTGCCTTTATCTGAAAGCTACACCAAGCTTGGCTCAGGAGTCGTAGCAAGAAAGCTGGAAACTTTTCATGTCCTTGACCGGCCCAGTCAAGTCGTCTCGTTCATCTTGCTTGCTGGAAATTGGAGCCGCAAAAGTCTGAGCACGTGAAATCGAAATTGAATGGAGTTAAAACGTTACCGTATGCGCGCGCGATTGTCTTCAACTAGGAAATTCGGTATGAGCGCTACCTCATAGTGATTCTACTCGCTCGTAAGACAACTATACGTCGTGGACATTAATGAATCGTTAAGGTGCTTGCTAGTGAAGACGTCTCTTTTGATTCGGTCGATTCCCAGTCGCCAAGCCGGAAAGTCTGGATTGATCGTGCACTCCAGCGATACGAGCACCTTTTAGATGGAGCTGGTGACTCCAAATACACATTCGATTGCGTCGATCCCGGATGTCTCCCTGGTTCTCAACGAGACAGTGTCTCTCGTGGCCAGCATGCGAAAGCAGGCACGGTGGTCGACGTCCAGTGTTGCTGCCATACTCGGCGGAGCAGTAGAGGCGAACTATGGCGAGGAGGGCGACTTGGCTATGAGATGGGGATTGCGTGGAAGCAGAAGCGTTGCAAGTGAAAACCCGCTCCTTGCAGGATTTTCAAAGCTCAGGCAGGATCTCCTCAGTGTTGATGGTGGGTGACACACGGTTCTTGTGAGCAACAGGCCTAATGAACTTGTAGGAGTGGCCAATTTTGATGCTGCAGCGCTATTGAAGCCATTCTTGGCTGTGATTCGTTCTTCGACGACCAGTGGATCCATAACTTCACTTGCTCTAAACTCTATCTCAAAGTTCTTCTCCTACAGGCTGATACACAGGCAATCTCCGAACCTCGCAGAAGCTATGAAGACACTTTCGAGTGCTGTAACGCACTGTAGATTCGAAGCTTCAGATAGTGGGCAACAAGATGAAGTTGTCCTCCTACGTATATTGATGCTCATGCAAGAAATGATATCTGGCGTTGGAGGTGAGCTACTCAGCGACGAGAGCGTATGTGAGATGATGGAGACGGGCTTAAGTATGTGCTGTCAAATGCGACTAAGTGAAATGTTGCGACGAAGCGCGGAGATGACTATGTCCAAGATGGTTCAGGTCGTGTTCTTACGCCTCCGAACTCTGGACCCGTCAGAAGACGACAACTATCCAGGTTCCACAGCAGAGACTCCTGTCACGTCACCAAGAGTGACACCCATGGTCTCACCATTGAAACAATCGCCAAGCAAGCATCATAACGAGCCGATTGACGAACACAAGTTGAGCGACGAGACCACCACTAACGGTACAAATGATGTTCGAATCGTGCCGTATGGCATCACTTCTATTCGAGAATTACTTCGTGTCCTCATCTCAATTCTAAATCCCTCACAAAGACAACATACAGACTCTATGAGAGTCATGGCACTTCGAATAATAGAGGTCGCTTTTGAGGTCGGTGGCCTTGCGGTCGCGGAGCGCCAGTCATTACGCAAATTAGCGACTGATGAACTCTGCCGTTATCTGTTTCAGCTTATCAGGTCGGATAATCACATCGTTTTGCAATCATCACTCCGTGTCATTGGCACTTTACTTCATACCATGAGAGTTCACCTTAAACTGCAACAAGAGCTCTTTCTCAACTATGTAGTTGCATGTCTCGTGCCTCGACCTGAGGCTTTGCGGGAATCTGGCATTGACCCAGCTGTCTATGAGGCTCTACCGGTCGCGCCACGAGTCTCACAGCTCACATCCGGTCGTTTCACTCCTGTACCGATAAAGGATAGACAAAAGCTCGGACTCGAAGGGGGAGCTCGTGGTGCTGATGCCAGAGAGTTCATGATCGAATGCATTGGTTCTTTAGTGCGGATACCTACCTTCATGGTCGATCTCTTTGTCAACTACGATTGTAACGAGAATCTTAGTGACCTATGCGAAGATGTCCTCGGTTTCTTATGTCGGAATGCGTTTCCCGATGCAGCGATCTGGAGCACGACCAATGTGCCACCGCTCTGTTTGGATGCACTACTTGGATACATATCCTTGGTTCACGCTAGACTCGGGATGGCTACACGTTCGGAAGGCCCGCCTTTGGGATTACCGGATCCCTCTGGTATGACGAAATCCCGAGCACGGAAAGAATTAGTAGTGAAAGCAGCAGCCAAGTTCAACGAAGACTTCAAGACTGGTGTACAATTCATGAAAGATAATGGCATCATAGAAAGCATCGACGAGACACCCAGCTTGGCCAAGTTCCTCTTTACCTCTGGTAGGATCAATAAAAAGCTGCTTGGTGAATACATATCGCGACCCAAAAACCTGCCTCTACTTCAGGAGTTCGTCAAACTCTTCGACTTTAAAGGCAAGCGAATGGATGAAGCCCTCAGAGAGCTGCTACAGAAATTTCGTCTGCCTGGGGAGTCTCAGCAGATATCTCGAATAGTCGAAGAATTTGGCAGTATATTCTATGCCGCAGGCACACCGGAAGTTGCTAGCTCAGATGCTGCATTCGTTCTGTCCTTTGCAATCATCATGCTCAATACTGATCAGCACAATCCTCAGAACAAAAAATCTAGGATGACCTCTGCAGAATTTGCCAAAAATCTCAGGGGTACAAATAATGGTGAAAACTTCAGACCGGAGTATCTACAGAGTATCTATGACGAAATACACACAAATGAGATTATTATGGCCGAAGAACACAACACGGATGCTTCCTTCGATCTCGCCTGGAAGGACCTATTGTCTCGCGTCAAGACTGCTGGCAAGTTGACAATTTGTAACACTAACATATATGACGAGGCGATGTTTCGATCGACGTGGAAACCTTTGGTGGCTACACTGACTTTTGTATTCCAGTCAGCCTCAGATGATGCAGTCTTTTCTCGTGTACTTGGCGGTCTGAGTCAATGTGCCAGCATCGCAGCCCACTACCACCTCTACGAAATACTTGATCAGATTGTTACTTCACTTGCTAAAATGACACTTCTGGCAGCAGAAAAGATCCCTGGAATCGAGGACAATACTATTGTCGAGGTCGATAAACAAAAGGTCACTGTAAGTGATCTGAGTGTCGCTTTCGGCCGGGAATTCAAGGCACAATTGGCCATGGTTCTACTTTTCCGTATTTGTAAGGGCAACGAAAACTCGTTGCGCCTGGGCTGGACACCATTGTTCGATATATTTTCTTCACTTCTCATCAACTCTATGCTTCCCAACGGCTTCTCACCATTACATCGATACATGAAGGTCAGTCCCATACCATTACCACCTCCAAATCGGTCTTCCAAAGTGGTACAACGCAATCAAGAAACCTCCTTCTTCACCTCGCTTTCCTCATATCTGTCTAGCTATGCCACAGATGAACCGAAAACCCCAACATCCGAGGAGATTGAAAGTACAATGTGTGCTTTCGACTGTATAAGTTCTTGTCACATTGATGCAATAGCAGCAAATATCTTGTCCCTGGAGGACGATAATCTAGAGTTCTTGATTGGTAATCTGCTTCAAACTGCTGACGATGCACCATCTCGCAATGCGATGAGCTCATTACTGGCACAAAGTACTCCGGCGGATCAGCCTCAGCTCGTGTATGACCCGTCAATGCTTCTAAAACTAGAGGTTGCTACTGCGATAGTCCTTACCAAAACTACGAATGCCAAGCTCTTCGGCATACGAATACTAGAGTGTTTGTGTACAATCATCAGGCAGGGTCGATCCTACCATCATCTAATGCTTGAAAGAGCACTGACCTATTCGCTCCGCATCTATCAAGCTCTTCTTGAGATCGATATCCCCATAGAAACCAACCTCATAAAACTCATGAACGACCTGGACGACAACATCATACGAGTCTCAGCAATACCTATAGCTTATGGATTGCTTGGCTGTCTTAGGGTCGATTCGGCAATGACTAAAATCTCACAAATCCCGGAAAGCTATGATCTAATAAAGAAATTACAGGCGCATCCTGATGCGAGTTCGTTGCTATTCGAGCTCGTCTCGCTGCTTACAAGCTCAATTGACGAGCAAAACTACCTCGTCCTGGTTGCCTTGCTTAATGACTTTGTCGTCGCGGGCGAGATAGGTGCACAGGATGAGAGACAAGCACTGATCACGAAGAAACAGAACAGAGGGAAGAAAGACAACACGCCACAAAGTCTATCGAAGCCTGCAAAAAATCACAGAGATGAAATACAAAGGGCTTGTCGGGCTATCGAACTCTTGTATCAACTTAGGCAAGAGGCTATCGTACTTGGACGAGAAGAAAGTGATCCAAATAAGTACTGGCTTCCGCTTCTGACCAGCTTGCGCAGTCAGTGCTTGAGTCCATGTAAGGAGGTCGCTAAGTGCGCTTTTGCACATCTTCAGAGATTACTTTTGAACATAGATATTGCCGGAAACAACCCGAGTCCCTCCACGATATTCGATAGCACAATTGTACCTCTACTGGACAGCTTGCAAAGCTCTACTACCATTAAATCACGCGCCAAAGAGGACATTCAAGTTCAGGCTTCGTCGCTCATGTGTAGAGTTTGGCTGCATCATCTCGCTAGTGTACAGAATCGAGCAGACGCCAAAGACCAGTGGTTACGTCTATTAAGTGCCCTTCTCAAGCTCATGCAGGCTCAAGAAAGCGCCTCCCTGGTCGAAGCTGTAACCGAATCGTTGAAGAATGTCCTGCTAGTCATGGGCTCGACCGATATGCTCGAGCCAGGAACCGAAACTTTCGACGACACATCTGAGGCTTTGCAGGCCGCCAAGCTGGACATCATGAACGAACTATTTCCGAGCTCGAAGCCCGTGCCAGAATTGAGACAAGAGTCACAACCGGTTGTCACCAGTGGAACTTCCGATGAAGAAAAGAGTAATATTGTTGACGAAGCAGAGCAGTAGCATAGACTGTTTCCTTAAAACTTAATTTGATGTATCATAGACTCCCAACAATCGTGTCTTGTCGTGCTTTTGTGTTTTTGTCGTGATTAAAAGTCGCCAAGGTGGAAGCCATTCACAAGTACTTTTTCGCGAGCGCTCTGACGCGCTGATCAAAGACGGCACTCTTGATTGGCATGTTGACGGAATAAAAAGGACTCATGAGGGTCTTGGTGTACAATTCGTAAACGTCGCCGAAAAAGTTCTTGATGCCATCGTCGTTGCGGACTTCATGCAACAACATGAGTTTGATGTTTCCGGCGGTGAGAAAGGTGGAGATGATGTTGTTGTTGAACTTGTCGATTGATTTCATGTACATGATGCCACTGGTCCATTGAACTTCCTCGACGATATCGAGGGAAGAATGAAGGATGAATTGGTTCATTGGTCGTTGATCTTCCCGAAACTTGGGTGTGCCGTCTCCCCCGGACTTGTACGTCCCGAATTCTAATGTGTATAGCGGATTATCTTTTGTTCCTACAATTGCCAACATGAACGACATGATCCCCTGCGAGTATACAAGGTGTATAGATTATGGTTTATTGTATGCGACAAGTTGTCCTTTTAGTAATTTGGGTATTTGGTACCAGCAAAGATTTGAGGAGCCGAGATCTCGTGCGCCACGGATGCATTTGAGGTTCCAAGGTTGACCATGTAAGAATTGAAACTATACACCCACCAATACTACCATGGCGAAGCCTCAAGGACTTGGGATAGTTGTGAGTTTAGCAAGAGCATGTACCTATCGTAGACGGATCGCAGGTGTCAAGGACAAGGAAACAAGGTTGCGACGTCAGATTTCGGAAAAGAAATGCATGTTGTATGATAATTTTCTGATTACTATTTCCTCAACCACTCAATTCTCATCCTTTGAGTGATGCAATCTTTTGCGAAGCTTCCGCTTTGCTCAACTTGCCATCTTCGCTCTCGCCACCAGTTCCATTCTCGAGGACCGCAAGATACCTTTACGTCAGCCAGGAATCTCCCACTCATGGATTCACCCTACCTCTTTTGTTTCTCAGTGGCTTCCTCTCCACTTGAAGAGAGTTGCTTTGCAGGGAGGGACTCTGCCCTTTCCTTGGGATCTGGTGCCGTCTCTGAGTTTGGAGCATTCTTTAGACGCCCAATCTCAGCACTAGCCGGTCCTTTCTCGATGCTGTTGACATCGATGTCTTCGCCCTTTTCAGAAGCCAGCGTCGACAGGAATGACTTTTGTTTCTCCGTAGCTGGATCTCCGCCAGTTGCCCAGGTCTTTGGATCTTCTCGATCAGTGACTTAGAAGAAGAAGGTATGAGATGACTTACCTGGAACGTCACTCATGATATTGTAGACCGAATTTTGTCAGTGAGACTGATGAGCCGGATACTTGAAGCCATTCATAAGGTTATATGTGCGTCCAACGACTCCGTCCTGGCGCGTCGCGTCCATTGTCATTAGCCAAATTTCATCATGACGCAATCAAGTGTGGAGGCATGATCAGTATCATCTGCGATCAGTTGCACTATTGCAGCCGTGTACTCGTAGCTCAAGATCTCCTGTGACCTGAGTCGCCTCATCTCTCTTGATGCAACTTCAAATCGAAGTGACATTCGGATAGTAAATTAGCACGTCATCTGGTAGCAGTAGCAGCTGTCTCAGCTTTCACTGCTCATGCAGAAAAATTCCTTTTGCTGCTAATGTTCGACCAGCGTTCGTTTTTGGGAAAGCTGGCTGTCCAACCTTCTTCGGGCTGGAGGTCACAACTGATGGTAGCATACTTCTCCGTCGGTTAGGGGAACGTATACTTGTCATATCTTCATACTTTGCTGGTGCTGGGCTGCTAGTGATCAAGGAAGAGATCGACTGGCGCTTAAATGGTCTAGGCAAAGTGGCGCACTGACGAACGCCGGGACTTTTGGAGCTCGAACCGGGAGGTCCAATCTCTGAGGTATCTAGGTATCGTGCTAGGTGTGTTTTCTTGGAGTTTTTGTTGAACTTGTTTTTTGCTGAAGGTGTGGACAGATTCGCGGTTTCTGCACTATCAGTGTGTAGTGATTTGCTACCTGGTGATAGACCGGTACTTGTGTCTTTTGACGATGACGAAGCTGTGTGCACTGTGCGCGGCGGCAATATTGTAGCGTACTCCGATATAGCCCTAGCAGTCCTCATCTTCTCTCTTAATGTCTTGATGGTGACAGAAAGAGACTGAATATACCGGGTCGAATTTGATGTCGCAAGACGCGAAGGTGGTCGTGGCAATTCTTCCTGTCCCGCTTCTGACTCGAGATTTTCGACAAAAGGGTCCGCGAGATATCCTTTCTTCTTGTATGAATGATCCGCACTGAGAATTTTGAAATTCTCTGTAGCAGCGATGCTTGGTGCTTTCGTGGTACTGTCCAGTGTCATCCTCGAAAGTTTCAGTACAGCCAATTCAGCTTCTAAGTCCTTGAAGTCGTCCTTCAATCGCTGAAATTCAACATCGGTCGTCTTCCTGGTTTCTAGTTCACCTTCGAGATCTGCATTTCTTTCCAAAGCCTCGTGATACTTGCTTTCGAGATCCTGATATGATATTGTTACGATCCGCTCTTGCCTTTCAAGATCGTCATGCTTTGACTCTTCATCTCTCAGTCTAGTTTTGACCTCTGTATAAGAGCTCGATATGGTCGCAAGCTCTTTCCTCATGGCAGAAATTTCCTTGTCGTGAGACTTTTGTGCTTGGATAAAGCGTTCTTTTTGATTAGCTATTTCAAAGCTCAAATCATTGTTACGTCGCCGAACTTTCTCGAGCTGTTCTTCTGCCAACAGGATATCCTGTTCAAGCTGCAATTCGATGTCCTTGGTGGACTCGAGGACTTCGTCCACTTCGTGTTGTGCCTTGTCAAGCTCATTTCGCAGCCTAGCGATCTCTTGGTCTTTCGCATCCATTGACCTTGGCGCTATACGATGTGTGGCCTATCTGAGCTTGATTACCAGGGGATCAATCATTTTTGAAGGATTCCCTGTCACACACAGCACGCGATTGAGTCTTGCTGATCGAGCCGCGAGACATGTTTTGCTATATTTATTGAGGACTTTTGAGTTCTACGGTACGACTCAGAAGCTTGAGATTCACAGAACTTTTGTGGAGCCTGAAGTGTGGCACACCTTTCACTCGAATGCACAAGCATTCGGGTTTCTGAGCACATCTACTCAATTGATGAAGTGACTAAAACTTTTCCATAACCAACAGCTGGCTTAGTGGGCGATAACAGGACTGAATATGGCACGGCAAGCAGAGAAGCAGCTGGCCAAAACCAACATTGCCAAGATTGCTCTACTCCGTAATCTCGCTATTGGAATTAATCTGCTGTTTGTGTTAATTCGACTTGTATGGTGCTATGGCTCGACCACAAAGAAGACTTGGTTCATGTATATCACGACAAATATCGTAGCATGCCTCGTTCATTCCCAACTTGCCACTATGGGATCCCCTACCTATGCTGCAGATGGTAGTCTGAAGTCCTCCGGCGAAGATCTTGGACAAGCAGGACTCACTGAGTATCTTACCGATCTTGTATATATCACCTGGATCATCTATGTTCTGGTGGCTTTAATTACTGACTACGCTTGGCTATTATATCTAGCAGTATGTCGAACCCCGATCCACGATGCTCTGTTCATGAAATAACATGAATAGATTCCGGTATATGCAGCAATCAAGGGTTGGCCGATGATAAAACCAATGCTTCAGCAAGCACAACAACAAGCACAAGCTGCGAGAGGTGGTACGACCCAAGGTCAGCCAGGTTCAGGAAGTGAAGCAGATGTGAGCAAGAGACAAGCAAAACTTAAAGCAAGACAAGAAAAGTATTCTAGCGTCCGTATGCGATGAGACGTTCACAACACTCTACGGACAACAGAGGAGCATCTTACTGATCAATCATTGGGAAGAGGCTCCACAGCGTCTTTGGCAATGAAGATCTGATCTAGCTGGAGCCAAGTAGATCTCGAGATCTTGAGCAGGGGCCAACACGGACAAGCCTCACTCGTGGCACAAAGTCAAGAGCGTTCAGCTCTGGATCTTTGAAAGATTTTGTGTATAATCGAATTCATAGGAGCTGTGGATGATAGGTAGTGTATCTTAGCAGGCAGGTAGGCAGCTGTGTGGAAGCCTGGGGGCTACACCTGGGCAATTGAGCCGGCGGGAAAATTGGCATCCACCCAACCTTCAACCTTGAACCTTCGAGCTGTTGCCCTAGGGTAAGCCCAGATTGGATGAGAATTCACTCACAAGCAGAGAGGACCAAAAGAAGCCCCCAACCACAGCGGCCTCTTCTGAGATTCCTGATCTTCTTCCACCACAATCCCCCCCACCCTTCAGCGTCCAATCCCAGCATTCAACCATCAGAAGGTCATTGGCCTGTCTTGTCTGCCTCCACCAACCAACCGCCTTTTGGTCTAATGCTTTCCTCTCCCCCCCCATCGTGACGCTTTCTACCTGACCCCTACCGTGCTCTCCCTCCATCAAAGGTCAGTGCAGACAGATCTTCCAGGATTCACTTGACTCCCCAGAACGTCTCCCCTCCTTGGAAGAGTGCTGGAACGACAATCTCACTGAATTGGCATCACGATACGCCAATCCTTGTTGAATATCCTCCCTTTATTCGATAGACGCGTGCTCAACACTGGCATAACCTATAGACACTCGATACAGATCGTAGGGACAGTCTCAGACCTCAGAAGGCTTTCGACAGTAGGGAGAGCATCCGTGGCAATGTCGACAAAGCGCTTAGCAGACCACTTTTATGGTTTCAATACAATAGATGTGGCTCCATCGGGACCAATAAAAGATTTTGTTCAGCACGGTGGAGGTCATACGGTTATAACATCGATTCTGATTGCCAACAATGGTATAGCTGCCGTCAAAGAGATTAGATCCATCCGAAAATGGTGTTATGATGAATTTAACAACGAAAGAGCGGTACAATTCACGGTCATGGCCACGCCTGAGGACCTGGCTGTCAACGCAGACTACATACGTATGGCAGATCACTTTGTCGAAGTCCCAGGCGGTTCCAACAATCACAACTATGCAAACGTGGATCTCATAGTCGAGGTGGCCGTCCGATACAAGGTCGATGCAGTATGGGCCGGATGGTAAATTTTGGAAAGTTACAATGAAAGCTTACTGACGTGATCAGGGGTCATGCATCTGAGAATCCCAAGTTGCCGGAGACTCTGGCTCAGAATAAGATTGTGTTTATCGGGCCGCCGGGTTCCGCTATGCGCTCGCTTGGAGACAAAATATCGTCGACAATCGTTGCACAAAGTGCTAAAGTGCCTTGTATGGGCTGGTCAGGCACAGGGGTAGACGAAGTCGTGGTTGATGAGTCAGGTATCGTGACCGTTTCCGACGAGGTATATGCCAAAGCTTGCACGCATGATGCCAAGGAGGGATTGGATAAAGCTAGACTCATCGGCTTCCCAGTCATGATCAAAGCTTCCGAAGGTGGCGGAGGAAAAGGTATTCGACAAGTCAAGGAAGAGGCGAACTTCACAGCTTTATTCGAACAAGTCCAAGCCGAAGTCCCGGGATCTCCAGTCTTCATCATGAAGTTGGCCGGCAATGCTCGTCATTTGGAAGTTCAGTTACTGGCTGATCAGTACGGCAACAACATCTCTCTATTTGGACGAGATTGTTCAGTACAACGCAGACATCAGAAAATCATTGAAGAAGCACCTGTCACCATTGCTAAGCCAGAGACCTTCACTGCAATGGAGAAAGCAGCAGTGCGACTCGGAAAGTTGGTAGGATATGTCTCCGCCGGAACAGTCGAGTACCTCTATTCACATGCCGACGACTCCTTCTACTTTTTAGAACTCAATCCGAGACTCCAAGTCGAGCATCCGACAACTGAAATGGTGACTGGAGTGAACCTGCCTGCAGCACAACTACAAATTGCCATGGGACTTCCATTGCACAGGATCAAGGATATCAGGCTGCTATACGGGGTCGACCCACGAACCAGCACTGAAATTGACTGGGAATTCGAGAAACCAGAGAGTTCAAAAACACAACGAAGGCCATCACCAAAAGGTCATACAACAGCATGCCGCATTACCTCTGAAGACCCTGGAGCTGGGTTCAAACCTTCTTCCGGTATGCTTACCGATCTGAATTTCAGATCTTCCAGTAACGTCTGGGGTTACTTTTCTGTTGGTACCTCGGGAGGTATTCATCAATTCGCCGATTCTCAATTCGGTCACATTTTCGCCTTCGGTGAAAACCGAAGTGCCAGTAGGAAGAACATGGTCGTTGCTCTGAAAGAACTCTCGATTCGTGGAGATTTCAGAACGACGGTAGAGTATCTGATCAAGTTGCTCGAAACCCCAGCCTTTGAGACGAATGCTATAACGACCAATTGGCTTGACGATTTGATCTCATCAAAGTTGACGGCCGAAAGACCAGATACGATGCTTGCAGTCGTTTGCGGTGCAATTACGAAAGCTCATCTGGCTAGTGAAGAGGGTATGCAAAGCTATCAAAATTCGCTCGAAAAAGGACAAGTACCCGGCAGAGATATCCTCAAGACCGTTTTTCCAGTAGATTTCATCTATGAAGGGGAACGTTTCAGGTTCACAGCCACTCGATCGAGTCTCGACACCTATCACTTGTTCCTCAACGGTTCCAAATGCAGTGTGGGCGTGCGACCTCTGTCTGATGGTGGTCTCCTCATTCTGCTTGATGGACGTTCCCACACTGTTTACTTCAGAGAAGAAGTTGGTGCCACACGTTTGAGTGTTGATTCTAAAACTTGTCTTCTGGAACAAGAGAATGATCCGACACAGCTGAGAAGTCCTAGTCCTGGTAAGCTAGTCCGCTTCCTGGTAGAATCAGGCGAGAGCGTCCGAGCTGGTGAGGCATTCGCAGAAGTAGAGGTCATGAAGATGATCATGCCTCTCGTGGTAAGTAGAACTTGAAGGGTTCGTGACGTGAATATTGACATTTTTAGGCACTTGAGGATGGTTTGGTGCAATTGATCAAGCAGCCGGGAGCTACTCTCGAGGCTGGCGATATTCTCGGTATATTGCAGCTTGACGATCCGTCTCGAGTGAAGCATGCCAAGCCATTTGAAGGGCAGTTCCCAACTTGGAAGCCACCTCAGATCGTTGGCGACAAACCCTCACAGCGTTGTTCATTGCTTCTCAGCACGCTCAAGAACATCCTGCTCGGATTTGACAATCAAGTCATCATGTCTGCAACATTGAAAGAGCTCATTGAAGTCTTGCGTGATCAGGAGTTGCCATTTGGAGAATGGGCCGCACATCATGCGGCTCTCTCTTCTCGTATGCCTGCCAAGCTTGATACCGCTCTGGAAAAGACAATCGAGAAAGCGCACGACAAAAAGGGAATGAGCGAATTTCCTTCGAAGGCACTCTTGAAGACATTCGATACCTTCTTAAAGGAAAACATCTCCCCAAAAGAAGCGGAATTGCTGAAGGTCGGCTTGAAGCCACTCACGGATGTCATGTTGACCTACAAAAACGGCTTGAGGGCGCACGAATACAATGTAATCATGAATCTGTTGGAGCAATACTGGGACGTTGAGCATCTTTTCGCGGGCGACAACAGGCAAGAGGATATAGTACTTGCACTCAGAGACGAAAACAAGGATGATGTACGCAAAGTCGTTCAAATCTCCTTATCGCACTCTCGCATAGGCGCAAAGAACAACTTGGTCCTTGCATTGCTGGAAGTTGTACGAGCCAGCAAATGTGATATACCTAAGCAATACGGCAGTATCTTGAAGAGACTTGCGGAGCTAGAGTCCCGCTCTACAGCTAAAGTAGCGCTCAAGGCTCGAGAAATCTTGATACAGTCCAGTCTGCCGTCGGTCGAAGAACGAGCAGGACAGATGGAGCATATACTCAAGTCCTCCGTTGTCGAGTCAAGATATGGTGAGCAGGACTGGTCACACCGTGCTCCAAATGAAGAGGTCTTGCGAGAATTAATCGACTCGCGCTTCACGGTATTTGATGTTCTGCCTATCTTCTTCGCTGCCTCTGATCCCTGGGTGTCGCTGGCTGCCCTAGAAGTCTATGTCAGGCGAGCTTACCGAGCTTATTCCCTGCACGGACTGAATTATCTGACAGATACTGATGCCCCATTCATCTTGACATGGGAGTTCCAATTGAGGGGCAACTCACAGCCAGGCTTGGGAACTGGTACTCAGACTCCCGGAACGCCTTCGAACAACAACAGGGACGATTTTGCGACGCGAGTCAATCGTGTTATGTCAATCAGCGATCTTTCATTCTTCAAGAGCGAAGGAGAACCTATACGAATTGGTGCCATCGTGCCTTGTGCTACTATGGATGAGATTGAGGAGCAACTACCCAGAGCAATTGAAGCTCTCGGTCAGCCTACAAAGTCGTCCTCTTTAGACACCGACGACGAGGATGACTTTATGCCTGTTGTGAACTCTCAAAACAAGTCGGATCAACCCAAAACAGTGACAAATCAAAAGGAAGATGAATTGACGAATGTCATCAATATCGCGATACGTGATCAGCAAATGAACGACGAGGAGTTCATAAGCTATGTCCGACCTATCATCGATGAATTACAAGGTGATTTGCTCTCTCATGGAGTCCGCAGATTGACTTTCTTGGTGGGACGACAGGGTAATTCTTATCCTTCATATTTCACTTTCCGCCACCCAGGCTACTTCAAAGATGATCATAACACTGATTATGTTGAAGATCAGAGTATTCGTCATATCGAGCCAGCGCTCGCATTCCAGCTCGAGCTTGGTCGCCTGTCAAATTTCAACATCAAGCCTGTGTTCACCGGGAATCACAATGTCCATGTATACAAGGCTGTGGGTAAGAAAGCCCCGACAGACCAGAGATTCTTCACCAGAGCGATCGTGAGACCCGGCAGAGTTCGTGCAGATATTCCTCCTGCAGAATATCTAATTTCCGAGACTGATCGTTTGGTCAACGACATCTTGGATGCCATGGAAATCATTGGTACGGAAAATACCGATCTGAATCACATTCACATCTTCTTTACTCAGACATTTGTTGATTTGGCTCCCGACGAAGTTGAGGCCGCTCTTGGCGGGTTCTTAGAGCGCTTCGGTCGAAGGCTTTGGCGTTTGCGAGTCACTGGATGTGAGGTGCGAATTATGTGTACAGACTCCAGTAGTGGCATAGCATTCCCGTTGCGTGTAATTATCTCGAACGTTTCTGGATTTGTGGTCAAGATTGAGCTCTATTCTGAGGTGAAAGATTCCAACGGACGGTGGATATTCAAGTCTATAGGACCAAATGGCTCCATGCATCTGCGAACAATCACTTCTCCTTATCCGACAAAGGAATGGTTGCAACCGAAACGGTACAAAGCACACCTGATGGGTACCACGTATCTTTACGATTTCCCGGAGCTCTTCCGACAAGTTATCAGGAACGAATGGACGCAAAGTCTTGGTCAAGGCGGTCTAACCAAGGTACCGGAAGATCTGTTCACAGCTAAAGAGCTCGTAATCGATGACCAAGGGTCACTTCAAGAAGTTACCAGAGAACCAGGTACCAATTCTTGTGGTATGGTCGCCTGGTTATGTACTGCCAAAACACCAGAATACCCAAAGGGTCGTCGTTTGATACTCATCGCGAACGACATCACCTTCAAAATAGGTTCTTTTGGACCCACGGAGGATGCTTATTTCCACAAGGCAACTGAACTTGCTCGAAAGCTCGGCATACCTCGAATCTATCTGTCTGCCAATTCGGGAGCACGTATAGGAATGGCCGAAGAACTAATTCCTCTCTTCTCCGTTGCATGGAACGATGCCAATCACCAAGAAAAGGGTTTCAAGTATCTGTACTTGACACCGGAAGTTCACCGACAGATCGAACAAGCTGGACGAAAAGAAGTAATAACAGAAGTGGTCACAGAAGATGGCGAAACTCGACACAAAATCACGACCATCATTGGAAAAGAGGATGGACTCGGTGTGGAGTGTCTCCGTGGATCAGGCCTCATCGCTGGAGAGACGTCTCGAGCTTACAAGGACATTTTTACTGTCACTTTGGTGACTTGCCGGTCTGTCGGTATTGGTGCGTATCTAGTAAGATTGGGACAGCGTGCGATTCAGATTGAAGGCCAGCCGATCATTCTCACAGGTGCTCCAGCTATAAACAAGCTCCTTGGCAGAGAAGTTTACTCTTCCAACCTGCAGCTCGGTGGTACACAAATAATGTACAAGAACGGTGTGTCACATCTTACTGCTCACGACGATCTGGAGGGCATCTCAAGCATAATGAAGTGGATCTCCTTTGTGCCTGACAAACGTAATTCACCAGTCCCAGTTTCGCATGTTCACAGAGATTCTTGGGATCGTGATGTTGACTACATGCCGCCGAAGGGGTCATACGATGTCCGATGGTTGATTGCTGGAAAGGAAGATGAAGACGGTTATCTCAGTGGATTATTCGACAAAGGTTCATTCCAGGAGACTCTAAGTGGATGGGCAAAGACGGTAGTGGTTGGTCGAGCCCGCCTCGGCGGCATACCAATTGGAGTGATAGGTGTTGAAACGCGAGTTATCGAAAACGTCGTGCCAGCTGATCCTGCCAATCCGGACTCTACTGAACAGGTCCTCATGGAGGCTGGTCAAGTTTGGTACCCAAATTCAGCTTTCAAAACGTCTCAAGCGATCAACGATTTCAATCATGGAGAGCAATTACCACTCATGATCTTAGCAAATTGGAGAGGATTCTCCGGCGGACAGAGGGATATGTATAATGAAGTCCTGAAGTACGGTTCGTACATTGTGGATGCCCTTGTTGGATACAAGCAACCAATATTTGTGTACATTCCTCCAAACGCTGAACTTCGTGGCGGTTCTTGGGTTGTTGTAGATCCGACCATTAACGCAGACATGATGGAGATGTATGCTGACGATGACGCCCGGGCTGGTGTTCTCGAGCCAGAAGGTCTTGTTGGTATCAAATATCGACGCGACAAGTTGTTGGAAACCATGTCACGGACCGACGAGACTTATGGAGCGCTCAAGTCCCAGCTAGATAGTGCTACCAATGCAGATGAAAGCTCAGCATTGAAAGTCAAGTTAACCGAGCGCGAACAACTGCTCATGCCAGTCTATCAACAAGTCAGTATCCAATTCGCTGATCTGCATGATCGTGCTGGCCGCATGAAAGCTAAGGGTACTATCCGCGAAGCGCTACAATGGCGAAACGCACGGAGATTCTTCTACTGGCGACTCCGGCGCAGACTCAACGAGCATTACATGATCAACAAAATGCATGGCTCAACGTATCGTGAGAGTGCCAACAAATTGTACAAATGGTTCTTGGAAGCAGACGGCCAAGCTGACTGGGAGCATGACGATCGAGAAATAGCCCAGTGGCTTGAACGAGATGCTGCCAGTCTGAGAGCTAAAATGGACAGCGAGGATTTGTCCTCATCTGTCGACACTCTCTACGACAGCGTCACAAAGGGTCTGAAGAGCAATAGGACAGCTGTGCTAAGTAATGTTCAAAAAGCCCTGCAGAGCTTGACACCAGAGGAGAAAAAGGCATTTATTGAGCAATTGAACCAGTGATTAGGTGGGTTCGTGTAGAGATCCGCAGACTGTATAAACTACTTCACTATCTATATGCTCGCCCTTGAGAGAGATCCACATCTGACTAAATCGCTTTGTGATATCAAATGGCTTTGGCTTATTGCTCATCAAACTAATTTTGCTAACCATGAAGATGGCGTACAATGTTGCTGCTAGTCAAAGGCGTGGGAAATTGGATTCCAACCAAGACGATGTTTGAGGTGAGCTCCGCGAGGGTTTCAAGCAGAGAACAAGCGAGACAATTTCCCTACTGGCGCATCTCGACAAGGACCTAAAAGATATTGAACGTCAAAATGTCCTAAGCCGGCAACATGAATCGCATCATGTATCGCAGCATAGCTATGCTTGAGAAGAGACAGTGTCTGGAAGCTTCGAAGACGTTGCTGTGATTATTATGTTAAGAATCATCCTGAAACAGACTGATGACTATGAACATGCGTATGTGAAATCTCTATCAGATGAATTCTTCTGGCTGACTCTGGATAGACCACCCTATGAGCTCCATTTCGTCGAATTCCTGCTATCTCCTCTTGAGTCTATCTTTGCAAATCGCAAGCATTATTGGTGGGATGATGAGCATTTACAGTTCTGCTACTGAATCTAATGACGATTACTGCGACACCAAAATCACCTCTGACCACCAAATGCACACGACGATCGTAGACTAGCTAATTTCTTTTCTCTCGTAGTTCATACGTCGTTAGCTTATATCTGTACCCAATTGTCCTATACAAGATTTCTCGTGTACGATTTTGGAAATGCAAGAGTCGCTTTAGCACAGGCTACAGCAATCGCGTGCAAGGCTCCCGTGTTTTAAGCCTTTATGCGGGAACAGCCCAGAAGGTAGACCATTGTTTCTGGAAATAGCACATCAACCTATTCATCATTGACTGTAAACACTCGCAGTTGTCCTTGACAGAAAGTCAAGTCTGTCCTATACTATCGTGCTCTTTTTGCTCCTAGCGTATCAGAACTCTGAAGTTCATCGTTTGTGGTCTTTTGTCATAGCGAATGCCTAACAAGGCCGGCTATCATCATGGCAAGGTATACAACACGCTTTACGAAGCAACCCTTATCTGACTTTCACAGGGCATAAATGGTGGATCATTTTCGATATCGACGACAAAATTCTCGAATGTCAACTCGCCACTCCTGAAGAACACATACGTTCGCGGCGTATGCGCCTGTTTAGCCTTCCTTGTGTTGTTGTGGTGCTTTCCCAGCTTCAGGACAACAGTGGGTCCGACCTTGGGCATTGGAGCAACTGTCTTTCTACAAGACGATCCGCGAGTCAGTAGTGTGCGTCATTTCGATCTCTCGAATTCTCAAGGCACGGCAAAAGGATGGGAACGCGAGGAACGAATACTCATGTGCGCACCTCTGCGAGATGCAGCACAGCATTTGCCCATGTTTTTCAGTCATCTGCGCAATTTCACGTATCCTCATCATCTGATCGACCTGGCGTTTTTGGTGTCGGATTCTAAAGACAATACTATGGGAGAATTGGTCACACGATTAGATGACCTGCAAGCAGACAAAGATCCCAATATGCATTTTGGAGAAATCACAATTATCGAAAAGGACTTTGGTCAGGCCATCGGACAGTCGTTCTCTGATCGACATGGATTTGCTGCTCAAGGACCTCGCAGGAAGTTGATGGCACGGGCCAGGAATTGGCTACTATCGGCAGCCTTACAACCTGACCATGCCTGGGTCTATTGGCGCGATGTCGATGTTGAAACTGCACCGCCAACCATCCTGCAGGACTTGATGAGACACAACAAGGACATTATAGTGCCCAATGTGTGGCGCCCTTTACCCGACTGGCTAGGTGGGGAGCAGCCCTATGATCTGAATTCATGGCAGGAGTCCGAAACAGCTCTCCAACTTGCAGAGACCTTGGATGAGGATGCTACTATCGTGGAGGGCTATGCGGAATATGCAACGTGGAGACCGCATTTGGCGTACTTGCGAGATCCTTATGGAGATCCAGAGGAAGAGATGCCGCTCGACGGCATTGGCGGTGTCTCTATATTGGCCAAAGCAAGCATCTTCCGAGCTGGCTGTCACTTCCCGGCTTTCTCGTTCCAGAAGCACGCAGAGACTGAAGGTCTTGGAAAGCTAGCCAAAAGAATGGGATTCAGTGTCGTGGGTCTGCCGCACTATGTCATCTGGCACTTGTATGAGCCCTCTGCAGATGATCTGAAACATATGGCCGAGATGGAGAAGGAACGTATAGCTCGAGAACAAGCAGATCTATTAGTTGCCAATCACATGGTAGGCACGACTGCAGCGCAACAGCAGTGGACAAAGGACAAAGCCGCCATGGAAGCGGCAGGACAACCAATACCCGAGAAGCCAAAGGCCCTCGATGCTTCGCAACAACAGGGTGGTGTGGCCGGACCAGTTGCACATGTTGGGGAAGAAATCGCACAGGTCAAAGATCCCTCCAAGGTGGTCGATCAGAGTGCCAAGGGAGAAGCAGTGCTTGATGCGGAAGCGCACGAGAATGGATTCACCGAGGACAAGACGGAGCAGATTCTTGACCAGGGTATAGGCAATACAGGGACAATCAAATCAAAGGCAGGACCAAAGGTCGCTTGATGCCATAGTATGATTTCAGCCTCTCTTCAGGTCAATTTTCCACTTTTCTATTCTCAATTATATACATTCTTCTTCTCTTGACGGTGCTCAAGCCCACATCACAGCATGCTGGCGCTTGACAAAGTCGAGAGCAGCTGCGAGCAAGGCAGACCGATCAACGAGTGTGGGATAGATGCTGAGGCTCTCGTAGCAATTGTCTGTCTGAGGTCCACTTGGACGAAGGATACTTGAGAGGTCTGCCACTCGCATCGAGGCCAAATCCGTTCTGCGTACTGAGGAGATATGGTCAATGTACAAATCAAATTCCTACTTCAATAGTGTCGTGCTATCGAAATCGAATTTGCCAGATTGAATGGTTGCATCTGATACTTGATCGAGCATCTTTAGATTTGCTCGGACGTGACTGACCATCTTGTCGAGACAGACGAGATCGGCGTCTTTTCTGGCACCGTACATGTTTCGCCAGAGTGCTGCAGCCAGAACCGCGTCACCGTCCACCAGTGCCTGATCATATGCGGCCACACTGCCTCGCCATTGTAAAAGTAGATCCTTCATGTACGTCTGTATGATTCGTCCATCGCGGATCTGATAGACGACACGTAATCTCGCCTCGGCGTCATTGAAGAAGTGATTCGTCATTTGTTGTTGATAGTGGTGTCCGACACTCTTTGGAAGTGCACGCATGCGTACCATAATCATCCAGAGATGTAATTGAGTGATTTGGAACCATGTCTGAAAGGTAGGTGGTAGGCCACTGACGTTGTACCAGAATTTAGTGGCAGAGACAGACTTGGACGGCTGTGATTTTTCGTCTGTTTGTGCTGCTTGTGCGGCTGATTGGACGTATAGATCCATGGATGGTTGATAGGCTGCGTAGTATATTTTTTTGTTTCCGAGTAATTTAGTGGCCAAGTTGGCAAGTGTCGTCATGAATCCACCATGCGTCTGGTCGATCTGTGAAGAGTGTTGGATACCACTGCCAGGTACGTGGAGTGGCTCGGGCGTCCCATCAGGTTTCAACTTTTGGTTGACTTTCAGTGCGGCAGTGGTCTGTGAAAAGAGTCGGAAGTGAGGACTATCGATGCATGATTTCATTGATAGTGCTGTCCTTGTGGTTGAGCGAATCGCCGATGCAGCTCTCATGCTATGACCTGAGACTTTTGGCTGAGGTTGAAGAGCGGAGATATGGTCTGTTGGCTACTGAACAGAGTCGTCTTGTTGGGGTCTATAGATTTTGTCAAGTTGTGACAACACAAGACTGGAAGGTGAACCGAGTGTGTCGTAGTGGATGATGCAAAAGGTCCGTGTTGTAATAACTTTTGCTGAGATAAGTCATGAGACCGCAGGCAGGGCTGACGGGTGCAGTAAGCCATCCCGCAATACTGTTCCGTTCGGTGTGTCCTTCTGGGACACGTAATTACAGAGGACTTTATCGACCAATATACGTAATTGTATTGCTGAATCACCCATCATCTAGGCTTCCAAATATAGGACTATCTGGTGCGCAGTTTTCCAGCTCCATATAACCTTGATATATGATCAAGAACATGAGTGAAGTCGACCGGTCATCAGCGGCAATCTCAGATTCGAGCTCAGAGAAACGCACATCGATATCCAGCAGAAATTCACAAAGTAGTGATAGACCTTCTCGCAGCTTCGGTCCCGGTGCAATCACTGTCCTGCTACTCTTATTGTGTTCGTCCTATAATTGGTATGTAGAGAACATATCTTCTCATCAAGGATTCCCCAGCTTTCGCTGGCGAAGCTCAGACCATTTGGACAAAAGGGTGTCCCGACTGATGTCCTCTCATCCATTGATCGACACACATATCGATCTACCCGAAGTGGCGAGAGCCTTCTTCAAGAATCAGATCAACGGCGACAATTTCGCCTTAGATAAGAGAGACTTCTTTGGCCACGTTAACATTCCACGAATGAGAGATGGTCGTGTTGGAGGTGTATTTTGGTCGGTGTATACCGATTGTCCACCAGATTGGAACGAGCCTGTGAGCAACAATACATTGCTAGAACCACGTAACTCGTTGCAACAGATCGATGTGGCGAAGCGTATTGTTGCCAAGTATCCCAAGGAGATGTCCATGGCCTCCACTGCGAAGGAATTCGTACAACAGTGGAAGAAGGGCAAAATTGCTGGAGTTATGGGTGCCGAAGGATTACATCAAATTGGTGAATCAATGGCGGCCCTCAGACAATATCATGCCCTTGGAGTACGCTACATAACCCTCACACACTTCTGTAACAACCGCTATGCAGACTCGTGTAGTGTGCCTCCAAGATTCAATGGTCTATCCAGGCAAGGTATTCAAGTAGTGCGCGAAATGAATCGCGTCGGGCTGATAGTCGATCTCAGTCATACATCAGCAGACACTCAGAGACAAGCGCTGCAAGTATCTTCAGCTCCTGTCATCTTCTCTCACTCTGGTGCACAAGCAGTATTCAACCATGAAAGGAATGCTCCAGATGATGTACTATATAAGCTCAAAGATAATGGTGGAGTCATTAGCATCGTATTTCTACCGGAATATTTGAGTGAAGACCCAGCTAATGTGGACATTGATACAGTCGTTGATCATGTCCTTCATGTAGTGGAGAAGATTGGATGGAAGCACGTTGGCATTGGCTCAGACTTTGATGGGATGTTCAATGTGCCAAAAGGCCTCGCAAGCGTCGCGGACTATCCAGCGCTGATCAAGAGGCTTATCGAGCGTTCTGGTGCATCCGACAAGCAGATCAGTGGTTTTATGGGAGGCAATATCTTGCGAGTGTGGGATCAAGTGGAAAGACAGTCAGATAGGATGCAAAAAGCAGGCGTCTTGCCATACGAGCCTGATGAACTCTGAATGACGAACAACCAGGCTTGCTGAAGGCACAAATACCTGTAATCGACACTTCCTCTGGGCTTGCTCGCTGTGATCTTCGTAGATAATGCAACGGCAAGTAAGCAGCGAGCCACTTCATACAATCAGAAACAATTCACGGAAGCACATCAAGGAAAAAAACCTCCTTGGAGCGAGTGTCTCCAAGTAATGACCGTATAATCTCAACCTGTGATACAGGTACCGGTGATGTCACGTCGCATACTATCTAAAGTCCTTCTTCTGCCGAAGCTCGCATCGCGTCTGTCCAGAACAGAGCTTCATACTCTGTTACACGCCGGAAAATATCCACTAGCTCGATGATTTTCGCGGGAGATTGATCAACAGCGTGCTTCTCAACCAATGCACGACCTCTTGTCACTGCTGCGGCATAATCATCCTCTACATAATTCTGTATCCAAGAATAGTACATCGAATCTCTCTTGGTTGTCGGACTTTCGAATAGTCTCTTGGCGACTTCACCATACCCAACAAGACATGCTGCTAAAGCGATTTGCAAAGACATCCAATCTCGTGTGTTGCCGATACTCTCGATATATCTCGTATACACTGTACACGCAACTGATTCTTGACCATTTTCGAGCATGGTCTTAGTGATTCCGAACCCCTCGCAGTACTTAATGTGCAATTTCATCTCTTCGCGGATGTGCAGGATGATTTCAGCAGATGCCGCAATTCCCTCGAGAGTTTCGCATTTGTATGCGGCCAGCGCAGTAAGACGTGCGTATTGTATGAGATAGAGATAATCCTGCTGCAAAAATCGCTTAAATGCCGGCAGAGGCAAAGAACCATCCGCGACTTGAGACACAAAGGCGTGCTCCGTATAAGATTTCCAGGCTGGCTTAACGGATGAATGGTCAATCAAGTAGTCGATAAAGTGTCCCCTGTATTGATTAGTCTGGTTCTGGTGGACTCTAGAGCAACATCATACGGTGTGAAAGGGAGCATTTGCTGGCGATACATGTGGTTGAGTGGCCCATGACCAGCTCCGATATCGAACGAATGAATGATCGCTCCATGAACATATAAAATCGCTTCTTTGACAGCATCTTGAATATCTTTTCGAAGGGCAAGGTTACAGGCAATTGCGCTCGCCAGTGTGCAGCCTGTGCCATGCGTGTTTCTGGTCGGAGACCACACGGAGGTCATGACTGTCGTGACATTTCCATCAGTCAGGACATCAGCCACAACAGCTCTTGAGGCGGGATCACATATTCGTAGTTGTCGATCAAGAGGAATATGACCACCTTTGACCAGGACATACTGAGGACCCAGCTTTTGTATCTCCATTGCCATGTCCTTTAGATCGTCTATGGATGCGATATCGGGCAGCGAAGATATTTGCACACCACGGGATTCCGCAATCAATAGTCTAGCTTCTTGTATGTTTGGTGTCAAAATTAGTGATTTGGGCAAGAGCTCGTTTATGAAGCTTTGTATAGCTTTGTGCTCCAATAGACGCGCACCCGTCGTAGCGACCATGACTGGATCAATGACAGTCCGAGTGATGTTGAACTCGCTCAATAAAGCGGATAATTTGATCACGATATCGCGATTGCCTAGCATACCAAACTTGACGACATCGCAGCCAATGTCAGACATGACAGCCCTAAACTGCTTCTCGACCATATTAGGCTGAACAACTTCGACAGCATCTACTTTCAACGTATTCTGAGATGTTATCGCCGTTATGACGCTTAGACCATAAACCGAGTGGGCTGTCATGACTTTGAGATCGGCTTGAATCCCTGCTCCTCCACCAGAGTCGGAGCCTGCTACTGTCAAGACTCGAGGCACCATTTTGGACTGTTATGCAGATTGTTCGGCAGACTGATTCGATCGTATGACAAGAAGCACTCTCCAGCGGTACCCACAACAAACGGGCCTGGCAGTTCTGAGACGAAGAGCTTGCTATTTACAATCTAGCAAGGATGCACGATAGTGTGTTTTCATTCAATTGTCGTGCGAGTAGAATAATTTTGTCTCCTGGCATCTGTATAATCGTGCAGATGGCCCACAGTTACTAACCATAGTTCTTCCGGTGGGTCTAATCTACTGCTACGTGTTGTACTTACGAGCACTGCTGACAGCTCTCATCTCTCAATCATCCAGTGACTTACGTATACAGCTCTGAATATCGATGCATGATAGTATAGCATTGATCGAGATTTGAGCATTCTTCTTTTGTTCGCCCGTGATTTTCCTGGTATCGCATCGGAACATATTCTACCAGGTTCTGATTTCTTCAGAGTGATCAAACCACACAATGTCCATATAAATTCTCATTGTACTCTATGTATGCATCGAGCTGAGGTCTAGGAGTGCGAATAAAGGCCCTATCGTATCGAGTCTCTTGTAAGTAAAACGATCGGTGTCGCCTGATTAGCCTTCTTTGGACTCATTCAAGAACAGTCAAAACGATTCAGTCTTACTATCCCTTCTTTCGCACAAGCAACGATGGATGATCTCGAGCAGGGATGGACAGTTCATCAAGCACCGACTGGTCACACATACTATTACAATGCTGCCACGAAGACTAGTACCTACAAACGGCCCGCCAGGCTAGAGCCAAACTCGGAGCCTAATTCACAGCCGTTGTCTACAACCAGACCCAGCTCATTCTCAGAAATCACAAGCCCAGTTGACAGAGCTGAGAACGAAGTTGCACAACCCATCGCAATCGATGAAAACATCACAACGTTGTCAACCGGCGTACCACAATATACTCCAGGTCCGGCGCCATATCAACCTGCCAAGAAAGTGGACAGGGCAAAGCACAAAATCGCAATCCCCGGCGCGAAACCTTGGTTCGAGGTAGTGACGAAAGCAGGATACTTCTTCTATCACAACGCCGTGACGAAAGAGTCCGTGTGGAGTGCCCCGGAGGAGATCATAGAGAATGTCCAGAATTGGGATCGAAACAGTGCCCAAGCGCGGAGGACGGACGAAGAGCTGCACGAAGGCAGAGTTGGCTCTCCTGAAAGTGACGAACACGAGGACTATCGAGAGGAATTCGCTACGGAGTATGATCCTGAAGACAGGGCATCCAAGAACTCAGAGAAGGCAGACTCGATAATGGAATTTGACGAGGACGATATAGCACGACAACTTGAAGCGATGCAGGACGCTGGCGAGGATGCGCCAGGTGCCGATCTCAGCTCTTTCCCTGAATTTACGGTGGAGGAGAAGGAAGAGATTTTCAAGCGGATGCTGTCTGATAAAAATGTGGATGTTTATAAAACCTGGGATTCACAAGTGGATCAGCTTGCCTCGGATCCGCGCTATCTCATACTCGATACGACGCACTCTCGCAAGAAAGTGTTCCACGACTATTGTACACGAGAGATAAAAGAAATCCAGGGTCAGAAGGCTACCGAAGTACGAGAAGACGTAAGTAGTCCAGAGGGAGGAGAATATACACTGATCAATCAGCCGAGAGTAGTATTCTTACGATTCATTCGGCAACATGCAAAGGCTGGCCAGTATTTCGTGGACTTCAAAAGGAAACATAGAAAGGACGAGGCATACAAAATCTACGGAAATTCGGACCACGATCGAGAGAAGCTATTTCGATCCTTCCAGGACCACAACAAGTTGCCGCAAGCCCAGAAAGAAGTCGATTTGGTTAGTCTTCTTCGCACAACACCACAGAATTACGAGCAGGATGTCAGATACCATGTTCTAGAACCGTCACGAGTGGATGAACTCCTTAATACTCATCAACAAAATCGTTGAAGCTGATGAGTGGTGGCAGCTATGTGGATCCGACACCTGTTGCAGGAGGGAAGACATGGAGAAGTGTTCCTCGGCCTTTGCTCGATGAGGAGCCACCAATGAGATCCTACATAAGGTGTTCTTCTGACCGAATCCCCAACAAAGCCATGGAAGCTGTCGGCAGGATCTGCATCATCGGGTGTCGTGGACTCAGCTCAACAAAATAACCCCAGGAGGCGCAAAAAAGGTCGCACAAGCCTCCGTGGCTTGCTTCTGGTTCCGGCCAGTCGATCGCGAGTCTCACTGGGTAGTCTACTGCCGGTCTACCTTTTCGCTCTGACGTAGAAGCTCTGATAGACTGAAGGCTCCGGAGCAAGCATGTCCTGTTTCACATAAGAATGGGTAGATCAAGTCAGACTCACCTCATTTTGGGACGATAATCGGTTGGACACTGTCGCAGGAAGGATCATGATCACCTGCGCAAATACAAATAGTGGCGTCTGGGGAATTTGTCGTCAACCAATCGGAAGAGACGCATAATGACAGCCTGTGGATCATCCTGGCTGCCACGATTTGAAGAGCGTGCTCGCCTCGTCATCCCTACTCAAAGTTTGGTATCGAGGTAGGTCGATTAAGGAGTACAAGATAGGGCCGAAGGTTATATAAAGGCCTTTGGTCACCCGAGTATGCAAGTACAACAAACCTTTCCTGCAAGAATCAATCATGCAGACATTCTTGGCCATCACAACCCTATTGGCGGCTGTCGATGCCTTTCCCAACATGGCTCACATGATGAAGCTCGCTGACGGAGACCTCAAGAAGAGAGCACTCGCTATGGCGTCTTCTGGCGAGATTGAGGAACTTTTGAAGAGGCAAAATTTGCCAACGACATACCAGGGTCAAACCGGGCAATATGCATTTGTACAACCAACATCATCAGACTACCGTGGACCTTGCCCCGGTCTCAATACCGCAGCGAATCACGGTTACCTTCCGCACAATGGTATCGCGACCTACGCACAACTGATTTCAGCACAACAGTCACTATACAACGTCGGATCTGACTTGGCCAATCTTTTGGCTTTGATTGCTGTTCCTCTTGATGGAGACATCACCACTACAAAGTTGAGCATCGGTGGCGAGGCCACATCACTTACTGCTCCGTTGGGCGGAGTGGCCAACAATGCCCTCGGAGGCAAAGAGGGTGGACTCGATACGCACGACACCTTCGAGGCAGACAGTTCATTGACCAGAAACGATTATTATCTTGCTAACGGAGACAATCACTCCTTCAATGGTACACTCTTTGGTAACATGGTTGGTACATGCCAATCGACTTCATCATCGTCTGCCCCACTATTCGACCGAAAATGTATGAGCTTGTACCGAAGTCAGAGATACGACCAGAGTCTGGCAACCAACGGCAACTTTTATTTCGGACCAAAGTCACTCTTGCTCTTCGGAGCTTCTAGTTTCCTGTACGAACTCATGCCAACAGCAAATGGACAACCAGATCTTGCTACGATCAAGTCCTTCTTTGGAGCCACTCCACCTGCTGGCACCGATCTGAGCCAACCATGGACATTTAACAATCAAGAACAGATTCCACCAAACTGGTTCCCTCGAACAACACCTTACACAATTCCATTGGTTGCTGAAGAGATCGGAGCACAGTACTTCGCCTACCCAAAGCAATTCGGAGGAAACATCGGAGTGAACAACTTCAATGGCCAAAACTTCGGATCCTACATTGCAAATGGCAAACTAAGTGCCTCTACCGCACAGGACTTCGAGTGTCTTTTGTATGCGCTCATTACTGACAATGTGCCAAGTTCTTTGACTTCGGCAATCACCTACAATGCTGCCTCGAAAGCTTTCATACAATCCAAGTTGGGTGGAGGTAGAAGCATTGATGGATGTCCAAATGTCGTCCCAGGCAAGTAAATCGCATCGATCACGTCTTTAACTAGGATAGGAATCCATAAGCCATTTAACAATTCACGAAAATATATAAGTAGTACTCTTAGATTCACAATATACGTTTACACGCAATCTTGATTTATTTGCTTGCTGTGTTGAAGTCATCATTGTGTGATTCCGCTACAACTTTTTTCCAAGTCGATGACTTATCAGCAGACTGAGCAAGACAGATCGAACGATGCGGAGCCGGTCCCACAGCGGCTCAACGAGAAGCGCTTGTCTATTCCATTCGAGAACTAACCATGTATGTTATAACTATGGAAAATTTGCACCAAGTGGTTGCGACAAGCGAAAAAGCTATCGGCAGAAGCAAAGAATCTCGTGGAATCGGCTGTCCGGCTTTTCGTGATGAGATTGCGCTTACACGAATCCTATATTGAGGCCCGTATATGTTCGCAGAGGTAGATGAAACATCTAGATACTAAAGGGAACTTTCGACCGGAAAGCGCTTCGCTAGCAAACAGAGATCAGCACTTATGGCGCAGCTGACTTATTCGTATCTACCATCACATCAATTGAAAATACCTCTTGACATCAAGGTCAACAGCTTGGAACTGGTCCCAGTATCGCCGCCTCTTTCTTCGGAGATATTCTCAAATCCGAGCATTGCCTTCAGAGGAGCCAACACGAAAGCAGCATTCGAGTTCTACCTCACTTTACAGCTATGGTCAGATAACAAATATCTATGGCCACAATCTCAGACGCGATACCGACATAATGATACGACGAACGTTACATGGGACGAGCACTTGCAATTTTGTGATATCAAAGACTTGCCACGCAATAGTCAATTGGCAATCACAGTCTGGGACCTCCAAGGACCTGGTGAGAAGTATGCTTTTGCAGGCACAACAGTCCCTTTGTACGACGAAGAAGGTGTTCTGAAAAAGGGCCGGCAGAAACTGCTGCTTCACAAAAATACCGAGGCAGATCCGTGCATGGTCACCTCGACACCATGTGAGACTACGGAAAGGACCGAAATAGATCGTCTAATGGATCTGATGAAAGCGCACAGTGCTGGAGAGATTCCAAAGTCTGAATGGCTGGACAACTTGGTATTTCGACAGATTGAAAAGGCGGTAGAAGCAGCCCCGCCAAGCAAGCACGACTTTTTGATTATCGAGTTTCCACGGTTTGAGTTCCCGGTCCTGTACACATGCGCGGAGACTTCTTACACGATCAAGCCAGACACAATCATTCATCATAATTCTCTAGTGATGGTGTATGATCCAGACACGGACAGGGAAAACCCAGCTGAACAGAAACATCGACAATTGATCAGATCAGACAGAAATGTCACTCAAGACAAATATGGCAAGCCATCCCCGAAGGACAGGGATCACCTCAGAGATTTAATCGCAGCTCCAATCAGTTATCAACTCTCGGGTGAAGACAAGGACAACTTGTGGCAGTGGAAGTACCATCTCATGAATCTCCCTGGTACGTTACCAAAGTTCTTACGATCTGTGCGATGGTCGAAGGAGACTGAGGCAGCACAAGCGGTGTCACTGTTACCGCGTTGGTACACAATCTCGGTCGATGCCGCACTAGAATTACTCGGTCCATACTTTGCCAGTCCAGAGGTTCGAGAATTTGCTGTGGCAAGACTGACCAAGGCCGAGGACATTGAAATCATGCTCTACCTCCTACAACTCGTGCAAGCATTGAGATATGAGCCCAACACGAGCACACTCTGCGATTTCCTCGTGAAAAAGGCGAGTGAGAATGATCGACTGGGAACACAGTTTTATTGGTACTTGACGGTGGAAAGTTCAGATCCCTCTCCTCCGCCTATTTTCGCCATCACGAAAGCAAAGTTTCTAGAGTCAATCGATTCGTCACAGCGAAAGTCGTTGATGAGACAAACGCATTGGGTGCAGGAACTCGTCAAGTTGGCCGACGGAATCAAAAACAACAAGGACAATCGTTTGAAAAAGATTGAGTCGCTACAATCTTGGGCCACCGAACGAAAATCTACGCACATCGGAATTCCATTTCCTCTCGATCCGACTCTCGAGATTACGGGCTATCGAGCCGAAAAGTGCAGCGTCTTCAAGTCGTCCCTCTTTCCTCTCCGATTGTCACTCTTGACCACCCCGTCGCGCGCGTCTGTCGGAAGTGTCCAGCACGTCAAGGATTCGTCCTCGAATGTACAGCTCGAACAGAGAGAGGCTGCCATTGCACCGATCGAACCGGGCTCGTTTGATGTCATTTTCAAGTCTGGGGATGACTTACGACAAGATCAATTGGTCATTCAAATCATCACCTTGTTTAATGACTTGCTCTTGCGCGAAAGATTGGACTTGAAGTTGACGCCGTACCGCATCTTGGCCACGAGTCCAACTTCTGGGTTTGTGGAATTCATAGAGTCCGCGCCACTCGCCAGTATCCTTTCCGAATACGGGTCTTTGGCGGGGTACTTGGGAGCGACGTCCACGAGAAAAGTCACTGAGCAAGTCATGGACACGTACGTGCGTTCTTGTGCAGGGTACTGCGTCATCACGTACCTACTCGGCGTGGGAGATAGACACTTGGATAATTTACTACTCACGAAATCCGGACACTTTTTCCACGCGGATTTCGGATTCATTTTGGGACGAGATCCGAAACCTTTTGCGCCCGCTCTGAAATTGGTCAAGGAGATGGTGGACGTCATGAACATCAGTAGTCCCAGTCACGAGAGTGGGTACTGGTATACCCGCTTCAGAAGTTATTGCTTCACTGCCTTTTCAGCACTACGAAAGAATTCCTCACTCGTGTTGAATCTCTTCACTCTCATGGTAGATGCCAACATTCCAGACATCAGAATCGAGCCTACACGAGCAGTGGAGAAGATCACGGAGCGCTTTTGCCTGGAAATGGACGAGGAGCAAAGTTTGCGATTCTTTGAGGATTTACTGATTGAGAGTGTCTCTGCACTGTTTCCAGTCTTGATTGATCGAGTGCACAATATCGCACAGTATTTGCGGGCATAGCATCGTCATCACAATCCAAGATCTTTTCTGACCTGTTCTCGGCATATCGGATGCAGCCCGGAACGTACTTGTTCATAAGTCTTCCTAGCAAGTCCTTTGTCCACCTTGTTGAGTTTTCTAAATAATGGCCGCACAAACTTCATACGGCCCACCGTGGGCAGGAAAGCCGCGACGTCCGCATAAATTGGCTTTGCTTGCAGATCGAGTCCAAGGGAGTAGTACCGAAACAAAATCTCTGCATTCTTAGACTTGTTTAGCTGATATATCGAGCCCATGGCGAGTAATTTATCAGCCGAATCAAAAGCGGATGAAGAAAGAGTCTCGAGGAAGACTTGATATTGTCCTGCATCCCATCCTTTGACGTCCTGGAGACTGAAAGCCTCTCCGTTCTTTGCATTGATCCAGCGCTTCGATAAATTGTAGCATGGGATGGCATGAGTAGTGTCGAAATCTGGACGTGGAGGTAAGCCCGGACTGTAGAACTTGTCATTCCAGTCGACAGAGTCGAGAATCTTTTGATCTTTCGGAGAACTGTAGAATTCATATAAAGAGTCCTTGAACTGGAACGGTGTGATTGATTGTCGCGCAAATTTGTCGAAATCTACTTGCATTAGCCACTGTAACTCTTGTGTTGAGTGCTACACACAGAAATAGGTGTATTTCTCGAAAGACTCGGCTCCCAAGAGTTTCTCCAAATGATATAAGAGATTGAAGCCTTTCTCGTATGGCACTGATGAGAAGGCATCGTCCGGATCGACTCCATTCAGGTTTTGTATCAATTTAGTGAATTCATGATTCTCACCATATAATTTGACACTCTCCTCCAGAGCTTTCCAACCAATGATCGCGCTGAACTCTGCATGAGTCTTGCCATACATCTTTTCAACAATCTTGCGCTCGAGAAACACTGTCCAGCCCTCGTTAAGCCAGAAGCCAGACCAGCCTGCGCACGTCACCAAGTTGCCACTCCACGAATGACTTAGTTCGTGAGCAATGACATCGAGATTGCTGCCATCACCAGCCAGGATGGTAGGTGTCGCAAAGGTAATGTTTGGATTCTCCATACCTCCACTACGGTTGTTAAGCAGACAATAGTAGAAGCAGCTTGCGTAGACTTACTAGGGGAAACTTTGTGGCAGTATTAAGACATCGTATGTTGACCACGCATACTTTGGTAAGAAACTTTCAGCAGCCTGAAGAAATTTGTCCATAACAGGTTCCATCTCCTTCTGAGCCTCGTACAGGTACTTTGCTTCAGTGTACAAGGTTGATCTTGGTCCAATCTGGGCAGATGCAAGATCACCCGAAGCAATAGCAGCCAAGTAGGACGGAATTGGAATAGGCTGATCGAATTCGTAGGACAATGTTTCGTCTGTGGTCGCAGCTGTGCCCTTGAACAGACCAGTTGCGACGACGGGGTATGGTGATTGTAATTTAAAGGTGAATCGGGACTTGACCAAGGGAGTATCCTGACAAGGGAACATCGAACGACCGTGAATGGCTTGACACTGTGAAAACATGTATGGTTTAGAACCGGCTGTCTGAGCTGCTTCTAACCACTGCAGAGCGGTGCAATTTGTCGTAGTACGGTAGGCGATTTCGAGCTTGACAGTCTTACCCCTGACTTGTTCAGGGAGAAGTTGAATATGCAGAGGCTCTCCAAGGGCATCCTTTCGAGATCTGACGTCGAACGACGCCTTGACATCATCGACTTTCACTTGCGAGATTTCGAGATAAGAAGTATCCAAGATGATTTCCTTGCTGGGAGATAAAGACTCCAACTCTAGGGCACAAGTTCCCTCTAATGCTTTAGTGTCAAAGTTGAGCCGGACATCTAGTGTTGTGTGCAGCGTAGTCCAGTGATTATAATTAGCCTTGGAAGACGCATCGTACGCCTGAGTCATTGCTCGGATATCTGAACAATTTTCGCTTGAGAGTGTCGAGTGACCAGGGAATTACTTGTAGGCTGTGTGACAACAGTACGGACAAAGAAGGTGGTTCAGCGGCCTCCACATATGCCCCACTTTGATTTACTGCGCTGCATCTGTCAGACCGCTGAAAGGCTCCGCGTCTACCTATATAAGACACCTGCAAGCTCTGACGTTCATTCCATTGTTACGTGCGTAATATGTATCAATGATATATTGCCTACCCTAGATGTCATAAAGCCACTCTCGCTAATGCTATATCGAAATTCAAACTCCTCGCCACGCTAAATTTGTCGCCCACAGCTCAAGTACTAACAGTAATGCAGACATGTAGTGAGTTTTATTATAAGTTTTGATCATGAATGGACGGCCCGCCGTGTGGCCAATCTCCGATAGAATTGAAGGTCAGTCTCGGAAGGAGTCAGGAATACACCAAGTGCTCTACATGACTGAACATCCTCCGTGAAACCACCACTGAGTTTGTAATTTCCTGACCCAGTGCAGGACTATCCGTAACCTCGTCCGCAGTCCTCGCGCTTTGAGTAGTAGATATTTCTCTTCCTCATCGACCGGAATGAGACTCGCGACCCAGAAAGCAAAGATAGTCGGATCACTCGGAACTACGCCGTGAGTAAGCTCAACTCGTTGTAGTAACCACGGCGCACTTCCATTCCTGAGGTTGGCGATAAATTCCGAGGCTTCCTCTAGTAATTGCTCAATTGTACTGTCTGCGTCCGAATCAGACAACGTCACACCGAGGTCTTCCGCCGTGAGAAGACTGCTAGCTTCGTCATTCTCTTCATCTCCATCAGTTCCGTCATCGGGGAGCAGCTCAACATGCCCAATCATATATCCGTCCCGCACGCCCCAACGCTCGAGCCTGAATCTGTCCTCGCCGTGAGTCTCTACGAGACTACGGCCATCGTCCAGATACTGAATGTTGTAAATTCTGAGCACAGTGCCGAATTGTGAAGTAGGACATTCTGGATCTTCACCTGGTATAGGTTGCGCTGTATTTGGTTTTGGCAAGCAGATCCCGAAACGTTGATCGGATTCCATACATCTCCTGATCATTAATTTATATCGCGGCTCGAATATATACAGAAAAGTCGGCATGTATGGAAACGAGAGTGAACAAACAAAGATTGGAATTGTGATGCCCGGACCTAGACGAGAACTATCCATTGTTCCGAAGCATTCCGCCGCACTAGTGTTGTCTTCCTCGATAGATTGTTTCCGTTCTTGCCACAAGAGTGGCCAGAAGTTTTGAAATAGAGAAGTCAGTATCGCTGCACGCGGTGCATGATACATGTTTGCGAATGGTGGTGGCATGGTCGCACGACAGGTAGGACATGCTGGGGAGTGATCGATCGAGCGCAAGAGGCAGGTTCGACAAAAAGTATGACCACAAGGCGTGGTAAGTGGGTCGTACAGTGCGGAATAGCAGATCTGACAGTCCAATTCCGAGAGAACGTCCGGCAATAGATTACTTGGCACCGAGTCCATATCGCTCGGGAGATCGCTAGCCGGTAGCAATGAGACTGGTGACTGTCCATTCGAGTCTGAGGCGTCACCCTTGAGTTCTTGATGCACTAGTTTGCCTGCTAAAGCATTGGCGACTAGCAGCCTAAATTTCGCTTCACTGGATCGTTGTTCTTCAGAGTTTCCAAAGATGCCTTCTTTCTGCGCACTTTGATTTATGACCTCCCATATTTTCGTCAAAGTGACATCGTGTGAAGTGCCAATCCAGTGTCTCCCTTTGGCACAGTTGTACGGACACTTTTTCATTTCCCCATCGACAGGAGCATCATTCCAGCAATCGTCGCATATCGACTTGCCACAGGGAATAGACCTAGCCGACTGCAATGGCCTTGAACACAGAGGACATATGAGCAGGTTGATGAGGACCTGAGCTATCGACATGGAGGATATGCTGCCTTGGGCGTCCATCGCCTGGGGCATCAGCTCCATGGCGGGACTGTGTTTCCGACTATCCCGAGGACGTCTAGTATGTTACGCTCAGTACAACGTCAACGATTTGTACAAATCAGAGTGATTGCAGATTCAAAAGACTCAGGTATGAATGATTATGGTAGTGCGCTGTATGTGAAGAGAGAGAGAGAGAGTGTGTGTGTGTGGTTCCGTAATCACAATTACGCACATTGACCCAAAAACAGCCAGATCTCCATCCGAAACCTGAAAGCGCGTGCGTTCCAACTCATTCCCTGAAAGCAGGAAGGTTGTGCTGAATCCTTCTGCCTGCTCACCTCATCTGCAGCACCTTCTTTCCTCTTTCCTTTTCCCTCTTCCCTCCAAGTGCCCTCCCACTCTTTTGAACAAGGGACCCCGGAGTGCCTCCGTCTCTCCCATCCCTCTCTCTCTCTCACAAAGAAAACACACAAGACACGAATTACAAGGGTGATGTTGTCACTATCGCTGCCCGGTCCGATCACTGGCTGTCAGCCTCTTCTCTGCCCAGCTCACATCCACCATGTTCTAGCCAGCCTTTGTCTCATATTGTCTACAGCTGTCAAGTCATGGGCCCTCTTTATCCTCCATGCGTCCTCATCACACTTTGCACAGACAACGGTTTCGATAGTATATAGTCATCATGTATTCACTGGTCAGACTTGCATGCGACTCGAGTGAAGTCAGACACGGCTTGACCACCTAATCTACATAATGATAGATACATTGTCCCCTGGTGTACGAATGTGCTATGCTTGTAGTTCTTGTGACTGGTGTGACACAACAATGAGTACAGGAAATGTTTTGCGCCCTTACTGGATGCACAACCAGTTCTGTCCGAAGGTCGAGTTCTCATACGAGCCGTTCTAGAGGACATATAAAAGACCGAGCTCGAGCCCAGCTGTGCAGGGAGCAAGAACGATCATGTCAATTACCAGGTATCTGCTTAGGGCATCTGCACGTGAGCACGCCGCATCGGCAGGATGAGGATCTAATCTTTGTCATCCCGCCACCAATCTGATCTGTGGTTGAATTGTTGAAGACCACTTGGATCCCAGCTCCAGCAGCTCAGAGTCTCCAGCACAGAGAGAGAGAGAGAGAGAGAGAGAGAGAGAGAGAGAGAGAGAGAGAGAGAGAGAGAGAGAGAGATGCTGTTTGTTGCTGTCAACCTGCCAAGCTCAAGTCATGACTTGAACGCGTGTCAGTTCTAGAAGTGTGGATGCCCACAAGCCTTGATTGCAAATCTTGTGCTTGCCAGCTCAAGCCGCACTCCAGATGCATGCATCACGTATAAGGACCGCTTTGCATGACAATGCTCAAGGATAGACATTAGATAGCTGCGGACACTACAGCTATGTAGCGAGATAACCGCTGTCGTACTGGGTGCCTAAGGTTTTCTCAGCAGACAAGCAGCATCGCGCATGATTGAGCGTGTTCAAACTCACCCGGCCAGCCAGAATTGCCAAAGCAATCTGAACCCGATTTGCCGTTTGTGGTAGATGTCTGCCGGGGAAACTTTCACCAGCCCCCTCACGAATTACAAGGCTACAAGTGCTTCTGGTTGTTGTCACGATGGCTGGTTGCAGACAATCCTTTTGGATGGGCTTTACAGGAGCCAGAGTCGCTAGTGCTGCCATGAAATGTTTGTTTGAGTTCATCCTAAAGACTTGCAAGGGGTGTCGCACCGGACTCGACGCTGAACGCAGGCTATTGCTCGGTACACTATAGTGTTTGTTGTGTGAAGTGTAGTGAGGTGCTATAGTTGCGGTGTGCCATTCGACTTTAACGAATTCCTCGTAATATCGTTGGAGGCTGATTTCCGGACCCACTTGCCCGGGACGCGCCTACGGTAAGTCGCACTTTCATAAGAATGCGCACCTTGATTCCTGAACGTAACACCATGTCTCGACCTGCTTCATGAAGCTCACGAACGCACTTTATTATATCCCTTTACTGCCAACCAGATTTCTCAATATCAACGCGCGCGTGGGTTGAATTAGCACTGGCGTACACAAACTTCCATCAATCTTACAGTCGTGTCCGACGCTCTGCCGCACACACTTGCTAGCCATGTCAAGAGTACAAATCAAGTGTACTGGCAAGCGGCGGTCGACTGAAGTCGTTGATCTACAACCCCCGAGACGAACAACACCCTTGGTACCCGATCTCTCTCCTGCACAAAAGGCCATGATTTATGAGCAACTATCGAAGAGCCTGTCTCTGTCGAGAGCGGTCTCTCAACCAGAGCTGTATGACAAGGCAGAGATTCGTGATCATTCTAGCGAAATCGATCTGCACAGAAACGAGAGTCGAAGTCATAAGATTGGGCGAAAGATAAAGGGGCTTTTTATGAATGATCAGTCCAAAGCTCCATGCAGGCAACGATCCCTTGATGACCGTAATGGAGGAAGGCGTCTCTATGCTATTCCTAATGACGACGACGATTTTAATGATAACGAATTGTACCGATATCGCTGACGATTTGGCGATATCGAGGTAATCACGATGACGAATTTCACGACCTGGCAGTTACCCTGCACACATTCCTTACAATATGACACGATCTAGAGTTTGTTCGTAAGCTTGAATGTCCGGAATTCCCTTGCTACGACGATATGAGAGTATAGATGCAGGAGGACGGTTGTATTTATACTCGGAACATTTTGCACGTAGCGCTCTGGCAAATCATTCATTATTTTCAGAATCTAAGCAAAGTATTTAAATGATGAAGCATAGAATATACATATTTTCAAACTTTATAAAGGCCTTTGCACGATTATATGCGAGCTTGTCCAGTCAGTCTCCATTGTCCTTCTTCCTGTTGTTTGGCCAAGCCCTCTTGCTCTAGCTTCTCAAGATGTTGTCTAACACCATTTGCAGCTGCCATATGCAGATCCTCTTGAACTTCACTGTAGACTACCTTGACTATATCCATTGCGCTTCCAGAACGGATCTGCTCTAGAGCTTTGATAATTTGATCCTCGCGGGCTTGGCGATGTTTTATATAGTCGCTCACAATTTGCACGCCATTCGTCATTTCTAAACCATGCCCTGGATAAAGTGTGTTTACCTTCAATTCCTCTAATTTCCTCAAAGATGACATGTATGTCTTGAGGTCTTCAAAAACTGAGGTCGAGCCGCCCAGTATATGATCAGCAGTGAAGAGCACTCCTTCCTCCAACAAGTGGAAGGAGAGGTGATCAGTCGTGTGGCCTGGCGTGTGAATCGCTCGTAACGTGGCACCCTCGACCTGTATCTCGTCCTGATCATGCAGACTCATCCATCCTTCTTCGTCACTCTCGTGAGGAAACTTCCAGACCTCGATTCTGTCTTTCGATCGAGCTTGTAAAAGCTTTCCAACCGAGGGTAAGCCCTCTACATGGTCGTGGTGCCAGTGACTTAGCAAAATCTTTGTGACGTGACACTTCTCTTTCTCCAGGACAGATTCGAGCAATGGTAGATATTCGCTTCGTCCTTCTCCAGTGTCCAGAAGTATGCGATTACGCCCAGTACCAATCAAATACGTGTTAGTACCCTGAAGCACGAATTTCGAGGGTCCGTTTTGACCTAGTATTCTGATGACTCGTCTCGAAAGAGTCGTAATGTCTGGCACATGTGGAAGCGCTGTCATCTCCTCAAAGGTGCCACAAAGATACGTTACAGATTCGACAGATCATTATGGCTGTAGTACTATCACCATTCACGGAGAGGTGCAAGATGTCGACTGCCATACTCAAATGCATGCAGAAGCCCCACGTAAATTGTGTAGGCATCATGGAGAATGCACATGTACAACTCCGGGGTAGCTGAAGCACGTGAATGATCTATGGTGATTGGCCATACCGTAAGCACCTGGACAGTCAGCATTATGACATTATATTGATTACATGGCAGCAAGAGTATTGTGCTTAGCGTGGTGCTGAACAAGCTCCCAGTGATATCTGAAGCACTCTTGTCGTCTCTGTCGTCCAATGTCCATCATATTCAATTGATGTTGAATTATGTTCCACCAAGTATTGAAAATATAAATCTGGTTTGCCACTGCAGCATGATTGAGATAACAACCACAGCAACCACTACTTTAACAAGTTGTTTCGGCTTCATTAAAATAGATCGCTCCAACAGACTCTAAGGAGGCCAAAATTGCGTAGTGGTGTCAGGCTGATTATGGGGAAGAAAAGGGTCACGACTGCAACACTGACCAAAGCGTATGCCTCCAATTCAGCATCTGCCTCGGCTCAGCATTGTAAAACGTCCCTGTCAGTGACTGACAAGCTATCTAAGCTTCGTTTAGAAGGTCTACAGCACGAGAGGAACACGCAAGGAACTTCTTGGGCTGCCAATCCTCCCAGGGATACTTCCAGACATTCCCAAGTCATCCCTGAAATTTCAGAACTGCTAGGACAAGAATATGTACAACCACAGTCGAGATTCAAAGCACGTAATCGAGGACATCTGGCACCAAAGTCCTGGACTGCACAGATCGATGCGAGTAAAAGGAACGTAAAGGCAGTGACGAGCACCAACCATATCTCTCAAGGCTCCCTACATAGTCTGGTAGATCAATGTCTAGCTCAGATTGTCGCAAACATTTCGATCTATCTGGATTGCGGAATGAGCCATCTACCTGGTTACATGAAATCACACATATTGTCTCAATCGTATCCTGGAATGGACGATGCTTTGTGGCGCGATATGGTACCAGACAATGTGGATGAGGACGAAATTAGCATACTAGATCTCACCTTGGCGAAGCCAACATTGTCGTGCCTTCGACGTTTGACTGGCTTGAGAGATGTATCTTTGAACGTGTCACAGATCGAATCGGCGGTATTGGTCGCACTCCCAACTGTACTGCAGGTGCTTACCATCAGGCCTTTGGAAGTCATTGTCGAAAGCACACCAGCTAGCAAAGCCTTCTGGCGTCGACTTTCTAGCCATCTGATCGCGCTACGCAGTATCACTCTCGATCTACGATATATCGATCTAGCCAGCCAGATTGGTTTGGACTCCTTGCTTGGACTCCTTCTCGAGGGACCAAACTGGCGCGAGGCCTTCGAGACAGTACGGCAGATCAACTTCAACGTCTCCACGAAGGTACAAGCTGTTGAATTGTCTTCTTCCCTCACCTATATCGCTTTCAAGGGCTCGCTGCGCAAATTGCGCAGGAAAGGACGGCATGTCGAATGCCAGATCAGTAATTCAGAAATCTTGTCACAAGTGGTTTGATGTTGTCGGAATGCTTAGACTACGGAGACTTGTACGCATACATAGACACAGTAGTAAATAGAGAGAAACCAAGACTGTATTACTGTTTTGCTGAGTCGAGTGTATATCATGCTCGTCTTTTATCAGCACAATATATAGCAAACCTGGCAGGGACGTAAAATTGCAATTCAGTGATCACTACCATGATTCGCCACATAGGTATGGCTCACGCTGTCTGGACTGATCGCCTGGAAAGGCAGTAGATGCCAGGTTCCAATGTTGCTACAGTTTCCAATGTTGCTACAGTTTCCACAAGTGTATATATCTATGCAGCTGGCAAGACCGAAAATTGGCTTGGGCAGAGCACACGATTGTAATCAATTAGACACTCTATTTCAAACATCGAATTATAGCAGGGTCCATAGCCGTGCCATGATCAAGTAGCAGTGGCTATCCTCTCCTGAAATCTCTGCAAATTTCAACTAAACGGACGAGATGTGTTAGACCCTGTCTACCTTCTGCGTAACAAAGCTCGACTTCAGTGCGAGTAACGCTCACAAGATGCTTGTGACTCATTGCTTTCTCTTTCTAAGTTATGTTGCTGCACTAGAAAGGCCAATCGTGTATCTAATCCGACACGGCGAGAAGCCAGCAGTAGGTGATGGTCTTACAATTGCTGGACAACAACGAGCGCAATGCTTGAGGAAGGTTTTCGGAGCTGATTCAGACTACAAGATCTCGCACATCATGGCCCAGACGCCAAAGACGAGTGTCGAAAATGGAACTGTGTCTATCAAGAGACAGCGACCTCTGGACACGGTCAAACCACTGGCAAACGATCTAGGACTTGCAGTGGACACCTCATGCGGTCGTGACGATGCAGCGTGTGTCAAGCAGGTGATAGAGAACTATTCGGGATGTGGCAACATCCTGATTTGTTGGGAGCACAAAGCACTTACAGATATCGTCAAAGAACTTGGTAATAAGGAAAGCCCAAAATATCCTGGCAAGTCTTATGATTTAATCTGGACTGTACCATATCCATACGACAAAATCACAGACATCACAAGCGAACACTGTCCAGGACTTGATGATTAACGCTTTCATGGAGCCAGTGAGGTCATCTATAGTTATAACGATCAATATCACAAGTTTTATCTTTGATCTTGCAACTTTAGTCCCCTACAGTTTTGCATCTTGATGCCAAGCATAGGCTAATGTCCATTGGGCAGTGGGAGCAAATACCCTTGGTTGTACAACGATTTAACGAACAAACCTTATCTACTGTCTGACTTTGATACTTTTGACGGTGATACGTACTATGTGACAAAGGCAAGGTGAGAGTTCAATCGATTGCGGTATCGTCGATCGCGAGTGTCCGACATGAGAGGGTGATCTCCGATCTGTGGAGCAGGTATGGTCCTATCGCTGTCAAATCTGCCTTCAAGATTCGTCCACCACCAATCTTGAAAGGCTTTGACTTCTCCAATCTCGATATCCCTTCGCAATAACGACAATCTTGGAACTGCGGACTGATCGACATATCTTCCGCATTCCACATTACTCCTGCTTCTCAAGCTTTCAAGGGTTCTCCGTATATGTACAGCGCGCAGCGCGAACAATACAATAAGCCACGGTATGGTCCTCCTCCTCGGACACAGCGGTAGCCATAGCTACGAATGTAGCTGTAGTCAGAGGCACAATCAAGGTCAAAACCACATCAAGAACTATGTAGGTAGAGAACATGTACCTCTCCTTTCTTGCCTCACTTCAATGAACGACGAATAGTACATCTCAGAGCTCCAACTGGAGAACTCTCATACTTGAGCACAAGCCCTGCAGTTCATTGCAAAATCAGGACATCACTGCCAGCTGTCGATAACCTTTGAAGCATAAGCTGAAGCATAGGTAAATTTACAAGGTGGGAAAATAATGATAGGATGGCGAACCAATCTCTTGGGTTCGACATGTGCCTTTGGGCGCGAGCAAAGATCTGCAACACGTGCCATTGTCCCACTGCCACGACGTCGTCGAGTGTCTGATTTGGACAACCTTGGAAGCTTCTTGCCCGGAGGTTTCTCTCCTGTCCACCTATCTGCAGGATTTCAAGTCTTGCATTTCATTGTGGATGACCTCGGTTTGCTCATCACAACCACTTTGGGAATGCCTTCCACGACCAGACCAACCAAGAATTTGTGGGCTCGAGTGTAACAAGCTCCCGAAGTGATTCCAGGGCTTTTGCCAAGGTGATCACAGCTGTCAGGAGTCGGGAGTGTATCGACCCTCGCAAATGCAATCGAGGATGACTGTGTTTCGCCATTCACGTTCACCTTCAGTCATACACATAGTTCGAGGGGTGCTACCTACAACTGCTGCGTTGGTCAGCTGTTCCCTCTTCCACATGGCAATTAAACACTAGCGGCGTATGACGTATGATTTGCCTTGTGCAGCTATGACGCGGAGCTCGTGAAGACTACCTAGATGAGAGGAAGTCGGAAAAGTGGAAATCACGTCATATCCACGAGATAGAAGTCCCGGTCCTTCTTGATCGTGGCGTTTCTCCTTTTCCGAGATGCACGAGATTTCACCTAACCCTGGTTGACTGATTTGGCAGACGGCTGCTTGTGTGGAACAAATCTTTGATGGTTGGATGTCGAGGTTCGCGGCCAACCCGCCGCGGGCGTGATCCTGGCAATGGGCTTGTGAAACGGCCATGAACGTTATGCGCGCATTCGCATATGATTGAAGTCTGCCGCAGGAAGAGCCTGCGTACACTTGAATATAGACAAGGGCATACAAAAGAAGGAAATCAGTTTGCACTCGAGCTCGACATTAGGATGTTTGGAATGGTTCCAAGAAGTCAACATCTGAAAACTAGCACTTGGGAAGACTCGAGGTGTTTAAAATATTGTCGAGCATCTGTCTACGGTGACCTCAAGCAAATGAAAGTGCCCAAGAATTTGAAAACAGCGATTGCGAACGACCAATTCCGATTTCTTTGATTTCTTTACTGGTAGATAGATATAAAAGAACTGACTGTACGCATGTGCGGACCGAGCGAAGTCTCTATATGACGTGTCCCATTCGAAATTCATGCTATCGAATGCTTCTTGAGGTATAAATACAGTATGCATATGCTAGCTAGTCCTTGAATTGCAAGTGCACAAATGTCGCGAACACATTTAAAGTGGCCAAAGTGCTACCTACAGTAGCTGTAGGTATGCTGCTGCAGACAAAGATGACTGGTAGAAGGGCCGATAATGTGGCATAATGGCAGATGGGATGGCGTGCGAGACTCTGCCATTGAAAGCCACTTCACATTGGTGCCGGCGTCTTTGGTTGTGTGCGTGCTCGTGCATGTGCCTGCCGAATCGGGAGAGTTGGCCCGTTTGTCGCTCCTCAGCATAGGAGAGCTTCTTTCCTTCCTTTCTTCCTTCCAGTCTCTCCGTTCCTCCGCGCTCCACCAGCCGTTCCGCCAAGTCTCATTGAAGCCCTGGACGTGCACCAACCCAATTCCCTTCTCATCCCCCATGCCTATGGCCATCACTCCCTATATTGGAAATACTCATACCCCGGACCTTGTTCCGCCCTTCTACATCTGACCACACTCGAGATTCCATCCAAGCTTAATCACAGCTTCTGGCAAATCACAATCATACACAACGAATAGTGTTTGAACAAGTGCGCGCCCGACCTTAACCTGCTCAATCGGGACATTTTCCACGTCAAAGATTGATTGACAGTACGAAAATCAGCGTCGATCATCAGCACTGGGTGGAACTCCCACCAAACATGACGGATATCAGCAACGGCGATCACAACAATGGCTATCATGCCTTTGTCCAGGCTCAGGGCCATCCTTTGCTTGACTCCCAATTTGAATTTTCCAACTTTGTGCCGGGAATGAACACCAACGAGAACAACGAGAGCTCTTCTTCTGGCAATAGCGGGAACGACGTTCACTTCTCTTTTCCTGTGCGACATCCTTCGCAATCAGACGTCACAGGATCACCGAGCTCTTCTTATGCTCCGAGCGTGTCCGACGGGAGGAATAGTATCAACTATGGGCAGCCGCCATTCAAGGTGCCGGGCGTGATTAGCCAGGACCGTCGCACATCTTCTCCCAACACACTCCTGAGGAATCAACAGATTCTGCAAAATGCGCAATATCCACCATCAAACAATCCGCTCAAGGAAATGCATTCTTCGCATTGGACTCCAAACTTCAGTTTCGGTAATCCTACAACAGCCACTCCAGATCTTGTGCCCCAGCAACGATACAACGAAATGTTCAGCCAGAATTACTCTATGCGACAACATCCATATCCACAACATCAGAGACGTGGCAGTCAAGGGCTCGGAATTCCGCAGGAACTGCCTACACAGTACAATATGGATAGACGAATGTCTCATCCTGTACTGCCCTCACACGCCTTCGATGCCGCTAGCGTGTCCAGACCAAGACAACAGTCTGCTGTAGATTGGCGCTCCTTCACCACCTCTGCCAATTCGATGCGTGCAGGCCGGCCTGACTTGTTGAATGGATTTCAGGGGAGTGATGGATTATGGAATACTCTAGACTCTGCACGCGGAATGGTCGCCATGTCGCATCAAGTGGATCGTAAGTGGATTCGGGAATCTTGTGTGGAATACCTAGCTAATTCTTCACCAGCCACGACGGAAACTCTAAAGCACAACAACAGCATACGCCGTCAATCTGTTCCATTTATACCTGACCATGCGACCATCCCAGAAAACTCGAGGATGGACAATGTGAATGTCACAGGCATGTACCCCAAATACTCCTCCTTCAGTTCGACAGAGGACAATATCGCGATGCAGCCCACAACAGGGTCTGAAGGCGCTCCGGATCAAGCTTCGATGATGAATACCTTCAGTGCGAAAGACAACAATAGCGGTCATAAAAAGCACGTCTGTCCGGTGTGCAGGAAACGATTCACGAGACCGAGTTCCCTCACAACTCATATTTACAGCCACACAGGTGAGAAACCCTTCATTTGTGAGGTGGAAGGGTGCGGAAGGCATTTCTCAGTCATCTCGAATTTGCGTAGACATAAAAAGATTCACGGTGCTGCTGGACAGGACGACCCTGACGATTTGTCTCCACTCCCATCGACTGCGACGCAACCGAATGAATGACCTGAACGACAGAGCAACGAGCAGCAGGATTACACGAGTAGTGTCAGTGGGACACTCGGGTGAGTTGTACCATACGTAGATATGAAGAAGAAGATTGTAGGTAAGGATTCACTGGTCTTGGACCTCGGGAGGTTCGGCGTGATATCTAAATGTTATAATGTGTGTGGGTGGGACGGCCGTGTTGTCACCATCTCGGACGGGGATTATTTTGTGTCAGATGTACTATAGATAATGTCACAAGTTGAGACTCTGTTTTGCAAGTATTAAGGCAGTCATGCTTCACAAAAATTCCCTTCTGATCAAAGATTGGCTGTTGAGGATGTAGAGTGGATTAGTTTCAAGTGGTGAAGGACGTCATTTTCGGTGTATCGTTACAGATTGAGCAACGGCTCTCTTTTGAGTGTTTCCAAGGTTGGCATTTTGCAGGCAAGTGGCTACTTGTGAGATGTGGCGGCAGATCGTTGTCAATCGCGAATCATTCTTTGATCAGTCTCCTACCACATCAGTTTCCTCGAAAGTGAAATCACACATTTGACGCGAGTACTCACAAGCTTGACTGTAGGAGCTGTCACAAGTACTATCGTTGTCCATCAGTCTCTACCAGATCAATTTATAGGACAACGACTCTCATCCGTCTGGTCCTGCTGCTCATGTCATTACTCAAATGATACAAGTAGATATCATGTCTGATTGTGTGCTTTAGATCAGTACATTCGGGGGACTACTTTACCAATCCAACTCTCGCCTGTGGAATTGAGATGAACGCAACGATTCCTGGCTCGAGTCTGCGCGACTTTGCGAGGATTCTTTCTTGTTTTTCTAAATTCGCAGACGATGTGGCGATTGACGTCAAACCAGGCAATGTGAGGAACACTCGTCAAAGGAATCCATAAAATTTCAGTAACTGATTGTGTCGCTTGTAGTTGCAGCTCTCGACGCTGAATTCGTCAAAGTCGGCATTTGTACTCGTGACGATGAATGCCACACGGTTCGAGCGATTCGAGTATCTCCCTCAATATAAAACCTCGACTCGTGCCCCCAACACCGCCACACAAGAAGAGTCGTTGCAGGAGGAGGAAGGATTGCGGTGTAAAGTTCAATTGCGGGTATGTCTTTTTGACATTTCTCCATTGCTTTTGGAGCAGCGGGGGGACAATCAAGGAGTGTGCTGCTGACTGACTCGTGGTAGGCACTGCTGTCAATCTTTAGACCACGCAATATCGAGAGTAAAGAAGGTAGGGAAGGATCGGTGGAAAAGTGTGAATTAAAGTTGCTCCATTCGAGCAAGGACACGAGTGACTGTCAACTCCTGGTCCGGCTCGTGTGCAGACACGGTGTTCGAAAGACGTACAAGTTACAATACGAGACTACGTCGACGATGCACGCCGTGGTCGACAGGACCATGAATCACAGTCGCTTCTCGATATCTGCCAGGGCACTAAAGGACGTCATGGATCATTTCGCACCACGCGCGGAAGAAGTCACTTTAGCGGTCGATGAGGGCAACTTGTTACTCACCAGTTTCACGGAAGGAGTGAGTAATGACAAGGAAGTATTGAAACAACCGGTCCACACGAGTATATGTATTGATGCCAAGGAGTTTGATGGTATGCAAGTGGACGATAGTGATCAAATCACTTTCGGCGTGCGTGAGTTTAAAGCTTTTGGAAGTCTTTGTGATTTGCTCGGGGCTCATGTGAGCATCAGTTATCGAACTGCTGGAGCACCACTGCTGATGGAGTTTGAAAAGGATGGACTCATCGGGGAGTTTGTGGTGGCCACGACCGACGATGGCGAACGAGGAGTGGTTCGAGATCCTGCACCTGGTCGTGCGCAATCCAGGACAATCAGACCCTCGAGTCGTGCGCACGAAACTCTTGAGTCTGATGCAGGCCGGCACGATGATTACGACATTCCTCCGCCTGATCAAGACTCTTTCCATCGTTCAGAGAATCAGCAAGAAACTTCAGCGGATCAGCATGAAACTGCTCTCTTCAATCCAGATCCGGACGAAGACGATCCTTCATTCCATCTCAACCGCTCCCTTGTAGAGAACCAATATGGTCACAGTACTGCTCGGAGTCATCACGACAATCATCGTGACGGTGAGATGGAATTGTACGCTGATGATACTGAGCTCTTCGGCGAGGAAGAGCTTGGGCCGACTCAAACCCAGAGTGTTCAGCGACACAGAGGTCTCTTTGACTGACTCACGATACCGAATACTTGTCCATGCAACGTCCTTGATTCGCCTGCGTCGTGTTCCTTGCCACCTGCAAGGGTCACCCGACCAACACTCAGCCATCCATCAAGCGCTTTAATTTGCATTTGATTTCTGGGAACCGCATCTACTCGATCAACAATGTCCACCGTGCCCACCTGAACATTCGCATCAAGTTCTCGGTCTACGAGCTCGATCTGTTTGAGCTTGACGATCCGATCACCGAGACGTGTCCAGAGGCTATCAAAGACACTGGACCATCTGACAATCTTGGCAGCTGACCAAGTACTCCAGTCCACTTCCATGGCTGCCTTGTCAATCTTTGGAGCTTGCGATGGTGTCAAGGTCAACGTCATGGGTGGCGGTGCATTGCTAGGATACCCTGTATAGAGTAGTTCACGCAACATGGCAGCTCCCAGCATAGCAGTCTTTCCATATAAGTGGTCCAGAGTCATGTTTGCTAGTGATATCGGGGCCGATTGTACTAGGACATCTCCCTGATCAAATTTGGTAGGATGAATGGTCTGAATGCTGACTCCAGTCTCTGTATCGTCATTGAGGAGTGCGTGGTGAAGTGGTGCGGGTCCTCGGTATCTCGGCAACATGGATGGGTGAACATTCAGTCCTCCATGCTTCATTGTCTGCAACACCTCTGTGCCAATCTTGTGTCCGAATGAGACGGCGATAATCAGATCCCATGACCCAGGAGGAAGTTCCTCCAGCTTCAAGTTGAAAGAGCTCACGTGATGCGGGACATACTTTGTCTTTTTTGCGAGAATAGTCAATGGGGCCTCTTTTAGTACAGTCAGGCCCCTTCCACTTCTCTTGTCGCTCGGCGTGATGACTCTCAGATCAGAGATGATGTCTGATCGTCGTAAATGTGTTTCACGGAGCATGTTGAAGGACGGTGCGGAAAAGTGATCGCTTCCACAAAAGATGACTCGTAGTGGAGGGAACGTCGCCTTCTCCGGAACTTTTTTGTATGGTGCCCATGACCAAGGACGTTCTGTAGGAATCTGCAAGACACGACAACATCTGATCATGTATGTCTGTTCGACTCTGCGGCAGCAATATAGTAACAAATGAGTGATGTGACATCAGATGAATAGCTGCAGACTACTTTCCAGCGAATCTGCAATTCTAGCCGCCGGCTCCACGATCTATGGACACAACCTTGGAAGCGAACCAAAGCTATATGACGTGTGTCTCGCAGAGGACAGTATAGATGCAATCAGGTGACACGATATGACTAAATTGTCTCAGGGTCGGATAAGAATCTCGATTGACCGGGGCGGCACTTTCACTGATGTGGTCGCTATTGTCCCGGGCCAGGATGATATCGTCTTGAAATTATTGTCCGAGGATCCTGACAACTATGCGGACGCACCTACAGAGGGTATACGCCGAGTCCTGGAACAGACTAGTGGTCAGAAGCTGCCTCGTGGACAAAAATTGAACCTAGACAATGTCGAGTCTATTCGTATGGGCACGACGATCGCCACGAATGCACTCCTGGAACGCCGTGGAGAACGAACAGCGCTCATCACGACAAAGGGCTTCAAGGACTTGTTGCGCATCGGTAATCAAGCACGACCAAAGATATTCGACTTGAGCTGTGCGAAGCCGGATGTCTTGTTTGAGAAGGTGGTAGAGATTGATGAGAGGGTCACAATTGAGGGCTACGCAGAAGATCCGGATAAGACACAACCACAGATTGATGGAGATGATGCTCTCGTAAAGGGTATCACTGGCGAAGTCGTGCGGATCATCAAAAGAACAGAAGAGGCAGAGATCAAAGCCAAGCTTCACGAGATTAGAGACGAAGGATTCAAGTCACTAGCAATTGTACTCGCTCATGCATACACCTACCCAGACCACGAACTTCAGATCGCAAAACTTGCAGAGGAAATGGGCTTCTCATGCTCAACGTCCTCGCAACTCATGCCAATGGTCAAGATGGTACCTCGGGGAACCTCTGCCACTGCTGACGCCTATCTGACGCCAAAGATCAAGGGCTACTTGGAAGGTTTCGGGAAATCATTTGAGGGTGGGCTCGAGAATAGTTCTACGACTTTCGAGTTCATGCAGTCTGATGGAGGCATGGTCAATTTCGATCGGTTTAGCGGTCTGAAAGCGATATTGAGCGGTCCTGCCGGCGGTGTTGTAGGATTCGCACAGACCTCGTATGAAGCAACTGAGAAGGCTGTCATTGGTTTTGATGTAAGGCTATTGAGCACCTGTAGGTCGTCCTTTTTGTTGACATTACTAGATGGGAGGAACTTCCACCGACGTGTCTCGATATGCAGGAACATATGAGCATGTTTTTGAAACCACTACTGCAGGAGTGACCATACAAAGTCCTCAACTCGACATCAATACCGTAGCGGCCGGAGGAGGGTCCATGCTATTTTACAGGAATGGTCTTTTTGTCGTCGGTCCCGATTCAGCTTCAGCACATCCCGGACCTGCTTGCTACCGCAAGGGTGGCCCACTGACTGTGACTGATGCCAATTTGGTCCTTGGCCGACTCTTACCCAAGCACTTTCCAAACATCTTTGGTCCTGATGAAGATCAACCTTTAGATGTCGAAATCTCAAGAAAAAAGTTTCAAGAATTGACAGATCGAATCAATGAGGAAAATGAAAGAGAGCACATGTCCGTAGAGGAGGTCGCTGAGGGATTCTTGAATGTTGCGAATGAGGCAATGAGCCGACCAAGTACGCGCTCCGACTTATTATCGATCCTGACTGACTTGTGATAGTTAGAGCTCTTACGGAAGCTCGTGGGTTTGATTGTGCCAACCACTACTTGGCTTCATTCGGCGGCGCTGGTGGACAACACGCATGTGCTATAGCATCTATTCTGAACATTCGCCGCATCATCGTGCACAAGTATTCGTCCCTGTTATCTGCTTATGGTATGGCTCTTGCGGATGTCGTTGGAGAAGTTCAAGAGCCTGCAGCTGCTGAGTGGGGCGAGAAGTCAAAGTCTGAATTGATTGATGGCCTCGAGAGACTTGTGAAGAAAACTAGACAGGACCTTTTATCGCAAGGCTTCTCGGAGAAGCAGATCTCCGAAGAAATATATCTTCACATGCGCTACAAGGGCTCGGACTCGGCACTGATGATACTCAAGCCAGTAGATAGCTGGGATTTCGACAAGGAGTTTGTGAGACGACATCAAGAGGAATTTGGATTCACTATGCAGAGGAACATACTGGTAGATGACTTACGAGTCAGAGGCATCGCACACGGTCTCGAGCACAAGGACAATACTCCCTTCAAAGAGCTACATGCCTTGAAAGCCACACAGATCAAAGCATCGGATGAGGTCACTCGAGTATATTTTGATTCTACAAAATGGACAGAAGTGCCGGTGCACAAACTTGAGAATCTGAAGGCTGGTAGTCGAGTTCATGGACCATGTATCATTCTTGATCAAACGCAGACGATTGTTGTACAACCAGAAGCAGCATGTACAGTCACTTCGAAGCACTGTATCATTGATATACTGAACATCGAGTCCAAGACACTAGATGACAAGACGGTTGATCCAATTCAACTGTCTGTATTCGGCCACAGATTCATGGCTATTGCTGAGCAGATGGGTCGGACTCTACAATTGACCTCCATATCGACAAACATCAAGGAGCGATTGGACTTTAGCTGTGCCATCTTTTCACCTGATGGATCATTAGTGGCCAATGCCCCACACATTCCAGTACACTTGGGCTCTATGGGTGCAGCGGTCTTGTATGCTCACAAGTTCTGGGAGGGCAAGTTGCAGACTGGCGATGTCGTTTGCTCTAATCACCCCTTGGCAGGCGGAACTCATTTGCCAGACATCACGGTCATTACCCCAGTCTTTGATAAGACGAGTAAAGCAATCGTATTCTATGTTGCAAGTAGAGGACATCATGCCGACATAGGTGGGACGACTGCGGGCAGTATGCCGCCCATGAGCAAAGAGCTATATCAAGAGGGCGCAGCTATCAAAGGCCTCAAGATTGTCGAACGTGGTGAGTTTAATGAGACATCAGTCACAAAGGCACTGTTGGAGGAACCGGCGCAATATGACGGATGTTCGGGTACACGATGTCTGACTGACAACATATCCGACTTGAAGGCACAGGTTGCCGCAAACAACAAAGGAATCAGCCTGATCAACGGACTGATTGAGGAGTTTGGCTTGTCTGTGGTTCAGTTTTACATGCAAGAGATTCAAAATAATGCAGAAAAGTCTGTGCGTAATCTGCTCAAAGAAGTCAGCGAGACTTCAGGCACAGAACTCTCTGCGATTGATTATCTAGATGATGGATCTCCCATCGCTTTGAAAATAACGATAGACAAGAGTGAGGGTGACGCCACTTTTGACTTTACCGGGACCGGCTTGCAGATTTATGGCAACTTGAATGCACCGAGAGCCATCACTGCGTCTGCTATCCTGTATTGTTTACGTTGCCTCATCTCGATAGACATTCCACTGAATCAGGGATGCCTGAACCCAATCAAGATTGTCATTCCCGAGGACTCCTTGTTGTCTCCTGCGGAGGGAGCCGCAGTGGTGGGAGGCAACGTACTGACGTCTCAGCGCATCACGGACGTCGTGTTCAAGGCGTTTCAAGCGTGTGCGGCTTCGCAGGGTTGTACCAACAACTTGACCTTTGGCGTGGGCGGTAAACAAGAGGATGGCACGCACAAGGTCGGGTTCGGGTACTACGAGACGATTGGTGGTGGTGCTGGAGCGGGCAAGACGTGGGAGGGAGTGAGCGGAGTACATACCCACATGACCAATACCAGAATCACCGACGTCGAGATTTTCGAGAGGCGGTACCCCGTCATCCTGCACGAGTTTGGGTTGCGCTCAGGAAGTGGTGGCAAAGGCCAACATCGAGGTGGTGAAGGAATCGTGAGGGATATTGAGTTTACCATACCGGTACAATGCTCCATCTTGTCGGAACGCAGAGTCTTTCATCCATATGGTCTAGAAGGGGGCGGGGACGGTGCTTGTGGCCGCAACGTCTGGATCAAGAAGAAGGACGGTAGACAGGTCTCATTGGGTGGTAAGAATACAGTCATCATGAGTGCGGGGGACCGTTTACGTATCGAGACGCCCGGCGGAGGAGGGTGGGGACAGGTCGGTCAGGACAGTGCCGTGGAGAAGAAGAAGGAGAATCATGTCCGGGCGAACGGGAGTGTCCATGCGAGAAATGTAGAGGGACAGAATAGTGCCTAATACAGGCCACGATAAATTAGCGTCGAATTTTTGGGTACGGTAAATGATCTCATTTTGAATTAAGGAGGAATCAAGGACTGTTTAGAGTAAGAGAGTGCCCTTCATAATTCGCGTGGCCTGACCACCCAAGACCACCTCGACGAGCTCTCCATTCGCTCGCTTCGTACAAACCAGAATCTCAGAGGGACGACCCATTTCGATGCCCTGAGCGATACGAATCTGCATAGACTCGAGATGTGATTGTTGATGGGAGAGGTAGGCGGCGAGAGTACAGGCGGCACTTCCGGTCGCGGCGTCCTCGACGCCAGAGGAATCGAAGGAGGTAAACATGCGACACTGATAGGCGTCCGGACCGCCGGCCGTGTCTTTACAGTAGTAATATGTCCCGATGAGGCCCTGTCGCCAGTCTTGATCCAAGTCTTGGACCGATAATGGAACTTCGGTCGATTGTGCCGATAGGTCCTCGATCGAGGACAATTCGACGAGAATAAACGTCATGCCTAGGACGATGGAGACGGGGACGGCGTCGACTCGGGGACGAATGGCGTGGTGATGGACGTTGTGGGGGATAGATGCGTACGTATATCCGTCTCCGGACTTGTTGATTCGTAGTCGCCCGGCTTTCATGAGTAATGTCCCGGTCGTTGTACGCGCATGGTCGAGGACGCAAATGGCGCTGCCGATGGTGGGATGGCCTGCGAACGGTATTTCTGCTTCCGGTGTAAAAATGTCGATTCTCGTGCCTGAAGCCTGGTCGCCGTATTGGTGCCAAAACACCGTCTCGGAAAGGTTGAATTCTTTCGCTATCCTCTGCTTCTGGACGTGAGTAATGTCCTCTTCGAGTAATTTTACCACCGCGAGTGGATTTCCTGCATATCGCTGCGCAGTAAACACGTCCAGTATTTCGTAAGGTAATTCGTTAGACATATTATACTTCAGTGTTCAATCTTCCATGTGTATCGACCAAGTTCTGTAGGTTGAGTAGACGTGCTCGAAAATCCATATGATTGAAGAGTCGATATCTGTCTTCATCTGGTCGTGCAAAGAAAGACGCCGGCTCCGCGAAAATGGCGCTGAGCTTGTGCCAGGGGAGCTCAATTGCCTGACATGTGAACCTGGTAGCAAATCGATACAAATCAGGGAGATACACGTCGCACTGTATGAGTCTCCTTAAATCATTTTTCTCTTGGCTTCAACTGGTCAGTGTCGGCCTTCTCGATTGTAAACAATCACAGAACAATTCTTCGTGTGTTCAGTAGCGTTGTTTCGTGTTCAGTCAACAAATCTTTCGACCTACAACTATGAAGAAGGTCTTGCTGATGGGCCGTTCCGGCTCTGGCAAGTCCAGCATGCGATCGATTGTGTTTAGCAACTATGTCGCAAAAGATACTCGCCGGCTTGGAGCGACCATCGACGTCGAACATTCACATGTGCGCTTTCTCGGTAACCTTGTGCTAAATCTCTGGGACTGTGGTGGACAGGAAGCGTTCATGGAGAACTACTTGCAATCACAAAGAGACCACATTTTCAAGAATGTCGAAGTCCTGATCTATGTGTTTGATGTAGAGTCTAGAGAATTTGAGCGCGACATGTACTACATCTTACAACACAAGGCTCAAGTTTGCTGACAACACCAGGCACACATACGAGTCATGTCTGGACGCCATGAGAACAAATTCTCCAGACGCCAAGGTCTTTTGTCTGATACACAAGATGGACCTGGTTCAAGAAGAAATGCGTGAAGATGTCTATGTCGAGAGATCCAACTACCTCAAGCAGCACTCACAAGGTCTAAAGATCAACTGTATCGCAACATCAATTTGGGACGAGACACTCTATAAAGCGTGGTCAAGCATAGTATACACTCTGATACCAAACATACCAATACTGGAGAAACACCTGCAAGTGTTTGCCGAGAACGCAGGTGCTGAGGAGGTCGTATTATTTGAGCGAACGACATTTCTTGTCATATCGCACGCCACTCGAGGCAACCATACTCACCCGGATCCACAGAGATTTGAAAAGATCAGTAACATTGTCAAGCAATTCAAACTGAGTTGTGCCAAGATGCAATCGCAATTTACATCCTTTGAAATGCGAGGCAACAACTTTTCTGCCTTCATCTGCCAATATACTGGGGACACGTATATTTTGGTCGTCATGGCCGATTCGACAACCGGTGAGCACATGTCTTTCTATCAATACGGGTATCGGAAGCTAAACTCTAGTAGAATCTGCAACCACGCTTCTCAACATCAAGTATTCTGCTGAAGCAGCCACTCGCCACTTTTCAAAGATTGAAGCAGCCTAATCATCTCGGGTCAGAGGAGAGCGCCATGCATCACCTGTGTTCATTTATGGAACTTGTGAGGCGCCGGAGCCAAGCAGATGGTACAATACTCGGCACGAATCCAACCGTGCTGGAAAGTGCTCATGTGTCGTGGATCGACTGATTACCAAAGGAATTGAAGACCTCCATAGAGTCTCTATATATGGTATCTGGCAAGATTCGGAATTCAGGACCGAGATCGGACCTGTCACTCGGGACAGGAACAAAAGAAACGTGGGATTGCGCTCGAGAAGAAAAGCTAAGTCAGCAAGCTGACAATTGCCCCGGGGTGTCGCCGGTGAGTGGTTTGGCAGATCGTCAAGAGAGAACCTTGGCAGCGCAGGATGACCCTTAATTGGCAGGTCTGAGGCTTCCGGGATGGGGCTCAAGAAGGCGTGGGCCACCGGTGGCAGCTGACAGGAGCTGATTCCCTTTCAAGTAGTCAAGTAGTCAGATCAACCACCTGCTTCTATACTCGTAAAACCTATCAATCAATCAATCACCCTGCCTGCCTGCCTGCCCACCCACCCAGATGAGTGATTCGTCACCCAGCATCAGCCCTTGTACACGCTGCTGCTGCTGCTGCTGCTGCTGCTGACAGCGGAACTTGACCTGCTTGACAGCTCCGTGTGCTGCCCGTTTTACCATGAGTTGCCTTGTTGTGTGCTTCATGGAATGGTCAACGTTTTGGGTCATTGTCGTTCACAAGTACGATCCTGCAGCAACAGCAGCTCGATCGATTCAGATTATATCTGCTACGGCCACACACTCCACTTTCATGGCCATGGCTATTACTATGACTATCGCTATGGCTATGGCTATTCGTGCCTCCTGAGCCTCCTTGGCATGACTTTCTCCACTTCACTCTCTTTCGGGCCATGCAACGGAATGGACTGAGTCTGCAGAAGCGACCGACCAGGACTAGCCAGAAAGTATGCACATGAAGCGCATGTGTTGGAAGAGGGGCGGCTGCAGTGGTCCACGTAGCCTTGTAGCTACGGTAGCTAGACCTCTCGAACGGACGGTGATGTTGCTGGATGGGGAAACGGCATTTCTGTTCTGCACAAATTGAAAGTTTTCATCCTCCAAAGTAGTCGCTTGTCAAAGCATCAGAATTTTCCTTCTTGTTTGTGAAGGAAACAGGGCTGGAGCTGCCACCCGCAGCCTTTTTGCGCTGCCTCTGCCTTCTTCCACCAACAATCCATCACCACCAATACCTCTCCTACCAAGCTCAAGGATCCGCCCTCCTACTAGGTGGTCTCTACCCTACTTTTCATCATCATCATCATCACGCTCCCTTTACACTGTTCGAGTGCTAAAGCGATAGTAAACACGTCCTCAATAGCCGCGCTTCTCCTGATAGTAGAGAACGCGACATCCATGCGAGGGCGTCTATAGGTGTTTGGCACAATGTTGCACCGCTTGTTTAATGCACAGAATCGACGTCTGTCAGAAGCGGATCTACGATCGCATCTCCTTCTTCACGGCGAGCACAGGCAAGAATTTGGCAACGGTACAATCATGTAATTTGGCTGACCGATGATAGCGACAGGTTAGGAACTCTCGAGGGCAACGATGTGAGGTTGGTCATTGCTCAAGACCTCGGTGAGAAGACCAAGGTGGTACTCCTCGATACCCAACGGCCATTTGAGCACAAATGCGCGAGACAAGACTTCACGGCCGACACGAAATCATGCACCAACCAAGCACCGAAGCGTCCACCTGGTCTGCCGGCATCCAAGGAGACGACTTCGAGTCCCGAGCTCATCACCGAGCTCATGTTTGGTACTGCTCCGTTGTCGTACCGGGGAACTTCTGTCAGGTTACATCCACTCCCATTGCACGACTCCAACTCCCGTTCGTTCCTGTTTACCAAGGTCTTTACGATTGACTTTGCTGGTGGCATAGCTTCGGAAACCCCTGACTCGACTATCGCCTCTCTGTCATCTTCATACAGCAGTGCTACCGGTCTGCGAGGTGAATATCCCTTCCCTACCATGACGCCCATTTCAGATGAGCGGTCCAGTGGCCGCGCCCCTTCCAGAGATACCAAGACCAGAGACTATGGCACTTCTCCCTCCAGGGGCTTCAGGGGACAAGTGGTTCATCACTCTCGACCTCGTTCTTCGAGTTCGGCGAACCGTAGCAATCACCATCAGAGGGCACCCTCGGGCGGCAATAGATCAGAGCTAGGGGATGCAGCCCCCTATGTCCCATTTACAAAGTGTGAGATGCCTTCGGCTCATGACGATCAATTTTCCGCGTGGTTGCCCTCGCCTGGACCTCTACTTACCCGTCGGCGACCATCAATCGACACGAATGGTAGTTCTTCGCCTGGCTCGCAAGCTGGCGGTAGCAGTTCTCGTTATCAAGCCGCAATGTGTGGTATAGGTATCATTTTCACCATTCCAGGCAACGGACACGAGGAGACGGAATGTGCCTTGATGACGAGATGTTGGCAGATGATGACGCGAGCGACATATGCTCTGCAGCGAGTGATCTACGACGAGCTCGAGATGACTTGTCAGTTCATAACGGCTTACGGTGTCATTCAGACTCCGCGGTCACGAAATAAGGTTCCAAAGGGGGAGGCACAGGTCTTTCAACGTGGAAAGAAGTTTTACGTCGCTCTTGGACAGTACTTCTTGCACTCTAGTCAACCTGTCATGTCTGCTGTCGAGAAATTCCGGGCTCGTCTGGCGGGTGGTGTCAATCTACCAGAGATACAGCACACACCATTGCTTCAGGAGGCTGACATCCTCGTCGAGGAACTTTCTTTCATGATGGCGAGCCTTGACCACAAAGAAGCAAAATTCATGTTTTCTACTCTGGTCTCGTACATGGTCGAATACGTGGCGACCATGAAGACTGAGAATGTTGAAAGAAAACTCCTACAACACAGTAGCTTGCAAAACAGACTAGTCCTCGTGTCTGACAATGTCGTACTGGCACGTCGACTGCTATATTGTATAGCTCGTTTGTTTTTCCGAGATCACAATGAACACTTGCAAGCTGCCGTAGACTACGCCCTGGTCTGGCCCTCAAGCGGTCTTTTGCGTATGCCTAGACGGGACTTGTTACGCCAGAAACAATCGACAATGGCAAAGGCGACCAAGACAAATCGTGGTTGGGATATCCCCGGTCATCACAGACAACTGTCCTCGGGCACGTACAACATGCCGCTGATGTCCCCTTCGCTCTACCAGAAAACAGAAAACAGCACGACATCGAACCCCTCCTCGCGAAGCTCCAGCTGGAAGCCATCGTGGTCTTGGTTCGCCAACGGATCTCGCACAGCCCTAAGTGCCGACGATGGCAATCGAAGCGATACAAGAACAGTGCATACTAGCTGGACATCTGCCGACTTTGTCGACATGCTGAAATCGCCATCACTAAAGGCTAGATCTCCCCGGTCATGGTCTCCCGATGTCCATACACAAGGCAAACCCGATAAGCCGCATCCGCTCGAAGGTTCGATCACGGACGAGGACAACGACAGCGGCGAAAACGGGAGTGTGGAGACGACAGTTCCACCGCTGCACATTGAAGCACGCAAATGCTCTGACAATGTCGTGGAGGTAGCATTTTTGAGTACCGTGGCGATTTCGGCAGACTCTGACATCTCCGAGGTCGCTCACTTTGACGAGGCCCACTCGGATTTCCCACTTACGGGCGTCTCGTCACGCTTCCACCCAGATATGCTGCTACAGGCGATTCCTCAAGCGGCCTACACTGACAGCACTCTCAAGGAGTGCCTTAGTGAGGAAAACCTGCACATACCGGATCTCCCAGCGACCCAAGATGGTTCCTGGACAAGAATGGCCAGTATCACAGTGGCCGAGCTCGGCCATGCCTGGCGTCTTCGCCGCTTGACACGTCTGGTACGTGAGATTGAACAACCACAGAAACGACAACCGACTCAAGACACAAACACATCCTCCTACAAATTGTCCGAGCAAGGTTCGAGACAGTACGAGGAGAGTTGGGACGACGAAGTACTGACCGACATCAACGAGCCACTGGTACAGGGCATAGCGACGGCCATTCGAGATTACAAGAGCAGTGGCGACGCTAGTCATGTCCAAAAGATGATTGACTCCCTCCCGACCTTTAAAACACAATAATGACCCTTTTGAAAATCATTTGCACAGCACATTATTAATCAGCACTAGCGCGGCATCATCATCTTGACCTTTAGCTTCTAATATTCTTGTGCATAGAGTATCATGTCGCACGATTAGTATACTGTAATGATTAATTTCTTCCTCATTAAAACACACGCTTCTACCTTGATTTTCATTGTACAAGTTTCATGAACGACTAGAAGGAAGAAAAAACTCATAAGCTTCATCGTAAATTCGTCATTGGGATTGATTGATGACTATTCCTTTATTTTTCAATTTCTACAACATGAAGTTTTTTTCGTGTATTTTTACGAATCTAGTAGACTTCCAAGACGTATCGATGACTGTCCTTGAGTTCCTCAATGACCTTGTTGGACTCGACCTTGAGTCCCCCTTCCTGGGCATGTGCTCGAATAGCTTCCTCGAGGACTTCTTGCACGTCTGGAACGGGCCACGTAGGTCCACAGAGATAAAAGCTGCCTTCCTGTCCGATGAGGGCCGTCTTGATGTCGTCGAGCGTGGACCGCATGACGTCTTGAATGTACACCTTTTTGGGCTGATCTCGAGAGAAGGCCTGGCCGAGGGTGGTGATGATGCCGGCGTCGCGGTACGCTTCCCATTCCTCTCCGTAGAGGTACTCTTCCTTTTGATGTCTGCTGCCCAAGTACAGCATCACGGCACCAATCTTCATGCCCTGTGCCTTTTGCCACGCTCGTTCCTCCACGAACGCGCGGAACGGCGCGAGTCCTGTTCCGAGACCCGCCATGATGATGGGTTGTTCTGGACGGGGTGGTAACTTCATCACGGACGGTTTCAAGGAGACCGTCACGAGTTCTCCCAATTCGAGGTTGGAGAGGTATCGTGTGCATTGTCCGAACCTCTCACGATCGCGCTGATCCTTCCAGTCCACGACGACCACCAACAAGTGGACGCTGTTTGGGTGGACTTTTTGCGAGGAGGAGACGGAGTACTCTCGTCTCTTGGTTGGTGGAATGAGTTTGACTAGTTCTTCGATCGGTGGTCTGGCCGAAGTAAACTCTTCCAGCAAATCCGCGTATGTGACAGTCTCGACCTCAGATCGACGTTTGAAGTCTACGGCTCCCTCTGGCGTGCCGAGCGAGGTCAACAACTTCTTCTGACTCTCGTCTTGTGCCCAGACAGATAGATCCTCGTAGAACTTCTTGGCTGGTCGTCCGAACAGGTCGACGTTCTGCTGAAGAGCCTGGAAGACAGTCCTAGTCTCCATGACGCTCGGATCTACTCTACTCGGCACTTGAATGAGCTCTTCGTGATCCAGTCCATACCGGACAAGGAATTCCTCGACGTGCTTGCCATCATTGTGAGCGTGCACTCCCAGAGATTCACCAAGCTCGTACTTGAGATCAGTGCCAGTCGTGTCGAACTCGATATGAAAGATGTTTCGGTCATAATGGCCCGGAGTCAGTCTCCTGTTGGCTTGTACCTTGACCTGCCAGGTCTTGACAGCAACGTCAGGTCTGAGTGCGGCCTGGAAATCGTATGCTTCTTTGAAGGCAATGTGCTTCGCAGCAGTCTGCCAAGCTGCTTTTTCGGTATCGAGTGGCATGGTCTCTCTTTCACTATTGGCAGTGAGAGAGTTGGCAAAGGCATATCCAGGAAGTTCAGTTGTACTTTCGATGGAAGCCCACTCTGCGGGACTATCGTAAGAGATTAGTGCTTTCTCGAGATTGTCTACTAGTGCCTTCAAAGTCTCCTTGGTAACATCAGAGTGCATATCAACACTCTTGTCGACCAGCTCAGATACAGATAGATCTGGCTTGAGGAGGCGAAGCGCAACAATCTGGATTAGGGCCGATTCAGTGAAATTACCTGCTACAGCATCTCCGTAGTTGTTAGCGTTAAGAAGAAGTAATTTGATCGACTTTGCTGCCACTGCCTTCTTGAACCAATCTGGCAATTTCTGCTCAACCTCCTCAGACTTGAAATTGTTCTTCAGCACAAGAGTACCCGATGGTTGAACACTACGAGTGACATCGTATGAGCGCAAGATTTGTGCATCAGTGACAATTGCCAAGGTTGCACTTTCGATAGGGTAAGATGCCTCGATTGACTTTGACGAAACCTTGACTTCTCCATGATGTACTCCTCCTTCGGAATAATTGTCAAAGGAACTATTGAAGCTCACATTGGACTTTCCTTCCATGGCCAGTATGCATGCCAACTTGCTTGTTGATGAGGCGCTGTCTGAAGTGTCAAGGTCCCACTGGACGTATTGCTCAGCAGTGATTGCAACTTCTTCGGTCACGTTGTTCTCAAGAGAGGCGACGTCCACCACATTCTGTGCCAGAACCTGATTGAAGACAGCAGCCATGTTGCCAGCTCGCCACTGTGTCTCTCTCGTGTATTTGACATCCACAACCGATGGTCGTTTTTGCGACCACTCGTCGGACATTGCTAGTGCGCCAAGCACATCTGAGTAGAGAATCGAGTTGACCGAGTCGTCTGAGACTTCCTCAGCAGTGTAGATCTGACCCAAAACGACAACTTTGGTGGCGGTTGATGGTAAGGTTGCCAGGAAATGGGCCTCGCTGAATGGTCTGTATACACGGACATTGACAAGACCAATACTTTTACCCGCGGATGACAGCTGAGTAGCCACAAGCTTGGCGATCGCTGCTTCTGGAGAACCGAAAACCACAAGAACAGTTGTTGCATCCTGTGCACCATAGTACTCGAAGAGACCATAGTCAGTGCCAAGCTCCGCATTGAAGTTCTTCAAAAGTCTGACAACTTTATCAGTCTCATCGGACTTCTTACTGATTGCCTCTTGGTTCTGAAGCACATTGCTATAAGCCTTCTTGAGAGCGCTTTGATCGAGGACATCCACAACTCGTGTGTCCTCTCGAGCCAGACGAATACCATCGTATGTGTGGATAGTAGGTAAGACAGAAGACAGGATAGTCGCGAATAGTGCCATGTGCTGGATTTCGTGTACAGACGACGAGCTAAGGACGACATACCCACCCTCTCGACTAATTGCCAAAGCCCGTGTATAGTCCGAGACGAAATTGGAAGTCACCGGTGACAAATCGACCGAGGATACGTGAGCCACCAGCGGTGTCGCATCGGAGTACAGCAGTGACAACTGGTCAAGGACCGGCTTCATTGCGATCAACGAAGATGAGGTGGCCAATATCGAGGCTGGGACATTCTTCTTGATGAGATTAAAGTCTCTCGAAAAGATATTGCCCAAGATCATCGAGGCCGCTCCGGATCGAGTCTGCATCCTCGAGAACGTCGCTACATTACCGGATGCGTTCTTCTGCTGTCCCTCGACCCAGGCAGTAATAGATCTGTCCAATTCCTCCTCTTCGGCACCATAAGAGTAAATTTTGTCGCTGAGGGCATAGGATACATGCTCAACCAGGGTCTGGCCTGAACAGTATAAAGGTCCTGAGACCTTTGAGATATCAGAGTACAGATGCATTCTGGCTGCAGTGAAGCAGAGGCGGTATGCTTGTCAAGAGAAACGAGGTATGCTTATATATATATGCTACCGTAGTAGAGTGGAAACAAAAAGTTCGGGAAGGCAAACGCCAGGAAATCGCGCAATAAAAATCAGCAGCCGTGGAGCCCGGAGCTTCCCGTGCAAATCTGGACTTCAGGGTAACCTTGGAAGGTCCACTATCAAGATCTACTGTACCTACAGCTCCTCTGCACACACAAGCATAATTCTCACTTCAGATCTTGTTTCATGCAATTCTGCTATGCTATTCAACGTACGCTTCTGCCACTACTGAACCCAAATAGTCTTGTGTATTCAGAGATATGCAGCGATCGTGTATGGAAGTCGTAGACTCTCCCTTAGCAAGTTCAACTAATTCTTGTGACATTGCTCGGCCCTGCCTGACTCGATTTTCAAGCCGCCCTACCAATGGCGAGATGATATTGTGATGACCTGGTCGTGCTATGCCACGATTCTCCACAAAAAGGTTTTATCGCTACGCATGATTTCGAGCATCGTCATCATCATCGTCAGTGCCATCTCTGTTTTCTCTCAGTCGTACCTGGGATGTTCTCGTTCTGACTCAAGTCGCCTGAGCTCCGAAGCACTGATCTCGTACTTAGCATTACTACGTCTAGACGACTTTCTATCTTCCCGATCTCGAGATCGATGGCGACGACTTGATTTCACATCAGTCTTCTTGTCGTCCGTATTGTCCTCGACGACATTGTGGTCTCGTTTGTACTTCTTCGAGTCTTTACGATCACGTTCTGGTGACACATGCCTGCTAGATCGTCTTCGTCCCTCTCTGGATCCAGAGCCAGAGCGTGTCTTGCCTGATCTAGATCGGTTCCTCGAACGATGACGTCTATGTCGATGCCCAGAAGAATGACTCTTAGAGCCCTTCCTCATGGGGGATCTGGATTGTGACCGTGGTGGGGAGCGTCGTTCGATCCGATCAGCCAGCGAACAACCTTTGATATCTATACTCTTCTCTGTGACGTCGTGATGATTTGACTTAGATAATCCTCGATCGCGGCTCGATATTGCGTGGTCCTTGTTCGATCTATTTGTGCGTTCTCTGCGGTTCCTATCATGTGAGCGAGAGCGAGAACGTGATCTCGATCTCAACGGTCTTGGTCTGCGCTCTCGCGAGTCAGATTGGGTTCTATGGTGCCGAGGAGAAGCACTCCTCTCACGCGTAATAGACCGTGTTTCAGAACGACCTCGACTTGTGCTGGAAATTAGATTATTACACGAATTCTTGTCGGAAGCATTGATACTGGATTCATGACGATTTGATACGGAAGCGTGCAAAATCCCGTTTCGTCCTCTATAATTTCTGCCTCGTAAACCTGTACCGTCACGCATAGCAGATGGACCTGTAGGTGCTCCTTCAACAACCACAGGGGCCACAGGACGAGAAATGGAGGAATGTGCACCACGGCCTCCACGAAAGGATGCATTGCCGCGAGGAGCATATCGGCCACGATATCCTCCCGGAACTTGCTCACTCGATGGAATCCCATGAGATATATCATTAGAATGGTGGTCTTGTGTTTGCATATACATATTCTGCGGTGTATAATTGTACTCCATCTGAGCATTCCAGTCCAAGCCAGACCCGTACCCTCCCGCACCTTCGCTCGTTTGAGGTTGCAGCATCAAAGGATTCATCGATACCATTGCAAGATCTGATTGAAATTAGACACATACGAAATGACTTTGTAGAGCTGTGTACCATTCATCATGGGAAATCCCATGTTCATAGTGGCCATGCCTGCACCATACATTCCATCATAATTGAATTGCTGATGTTGTAGACCAGTACCGATCGGCTGGAATGATACATTACTGACATCGGTTTGTATCGATGCCTGTCCTGGATGTACTGCATATGGATTGCGATCATTCGACTGGAAGTAGTCAGTAGTGTAGATTGGTACAAGCATGTATACTTACATGATCACCGATATTATGGAACTTCTCCTGCGAGTCTGTATCGGCAATGATAGCTACTCTTGATGGAGGAACTTCTCTACCAGACAAGATCTGTTCGTCTACAGCCTTCGCCTTTGCTTCTTTTGCTAAAGCATCATTATGACGTTTCTCAGCATGTCGCAAAAAAACTGCAATGGTAGTTCTCAGGCTCGTAGACACAGTACACTTTGCTTTGTCCAACGGAGTGTAGGCGCAGATTGGGCAAGCATCCTCAGGCAAAGATTCGTAGCCTTGCTAGGTGTCAGAAATCCGTTTCAATTTTCTACATCGACTAAACGTACATGATTCGCATATGATTTGGTCACAACATGGCAATTTCCAAGCACCCCGTGCTAAAGCAGTACATAAGCTACATTTCAATCTTTCCGGTATCGCTCCTAGTGGAAAGGCTTCTTCAACCACAGCCATGACGTTGTCCGATTCTTTTGACAAGTGTTTCAATATGATTCCCTAATTTGAGCCTGAATTGTAAGTCACTTGTCTTACGCAGGTGAGAGACTGATGAGTATCATTGAATCTCGAGATAATTTGCAGATGCGTATTCGGTAGTAGACTGCTTACACAGAGTCTTTATGGTCATCGACATTTGAAAGTGAGATTGTTCTGTCACTCCGAGGGTTTGGTCCACGTATCGGCTATTGTGCGTGTGCAGTACCACCGGCCCCATCATTGGCTTTTGCTGAAGATTACCGCGAATACAATATCAGTACTCTTCTGCAAGCTACAGTACGCTACTTGAGACCCTTTTGGTCTTAAGGAACACGAGGACGAATTCCAGTACGAGCGCGATGAAGAAGAGCTGAGCCATGGACGCACTACTAGCACAAGCTGCAAGGTATTCTGCTGGACTGGCACTAAGGAGTGGCATTTCCATTGCCGGTGGATTTGCCATTCGTCAAGTGTCAACATATATATCGAAAGTCCCTCAGAACTTGCATTTACAAGAGCTCGAATTGGTGTCCAAAAGACTTGACCAGAAGATCAAGGTAGGGTGTATCTCATTCCTATTCACAAATGAGGCTAAAATGTCGCACAGATAGTGACGCCAGCTATAGACCTCATCGAAATCATCGCTGCCAGGGGTAACACCACTTTGAACAGCACCGTTCAATTGACTGTCTCTCTACGCAATGATATCAACGCTTTTGGTCAAAGAATGGCCGATGCTGTATCGGAGGACACGATCGCACAGCCCGGATCGAAGGACGCCACACGCAAAGTGCTGGATGACATGAAGGCTCTATTGGCAAGGATTGAAGATGCTGTGCCTTTGATTAGTCTAGCGCTGACAACTTCGGGCGCGAATCTTTCTGCCTCACTGCCGGACACAGTATCTCCCTCAAGATTATTACAGGCCTCAGCATTCTTGCAGCAGGCTGATCGACAATTCGAAATGAGAAGCGATAGGGAAGTACAAGTTGGTCCGTCCTTTTCATTAAAATTATACACAATCTTCGAGGGTCATTCGCGACAGAGTCAAGATCCCAACATAACTAACATCACTTGGCAGGAAACTTATGCCAAATCGATACTTGAGATCGTTCGTATGCCTATGAACGCAGATATCAACCACGACGACCTTCACGCTCGTGATCACAAGCTGAATTATTTGTATCACTTTCGCGTGACTGAAAATCTGGATGACGGAAGATATCATGAAGAATTGGAGAAGGGAGTCTACAAGAAGGATGTTCAAGGTTTTATAAGAGGTGCTTTCAGAGACATACCAGTACACAATATAGCTCGTCTGTTCTTCAGTGCTTCCGGCAGGTTGCTAAACATAGATGAAGCTCGGACTCCAGTTTTGGTCCTGAAGATCAATCACGCACTCCGCGGACCCTCTGCAATGGTTCGCGCAATTTTCACCAGCAAGCAGAACACGGATGAGCTTGTTACAAGGCCTGAAGACGAAGCTAATCAGAACGTCGAAACTTCCCCTGACGATCTGGAGTGGATAGCTCTAGAACTATGGTCGAATGAGGAAGACGAAGATTCCGATCTGGACAATTTTGACACGGCCTCTGAGGCTTCCTCATCCGAGAACGAGGATAGTCGAGCAGAGAGTACAACAGGCCTCAGCCGTCCATCTACTGGGGATAGCAATAGCGTGGACAATCTTGCTATGCAGTTGCAAGTGCTAGATATGTCAAAGACGACCACAATCTCTCCCGCTACTGGCAAATCACAGGGCAACGTGGCGACCTTGTCGCTCTTAGAATACATTCTGAGACTGAGTGCACTACAGACGTCAGAACAAGAATCTGTGCTGGCAATCTCCGACGAACGTATTTCCCTATTCTTACGAGATGAGAACAGTTACTCTCGCTCCAAGGCACGACAGGAAACAGATGCTGTGCGAAGGCCTAGCAATGACCGGTTTGACACTCCTGCATCCTCAATCAATTATGATGAATTCATTCCTGGAACTCAGATCAAGCCGCACAAAGGGCGAAGCAGTCGACAAACGACGCCTGGCAGCAATTCGAGCACGCCAATCAATGCTCAGTCGACTCGGCGCAGGTCGAAGCTCACAGATGTGCAAAAGACTCCTCAAAGTGCTCTCGTGGGTCAACCGAGCTCTCGACGATGGGTGCACACTGGAGCTGGCTCAAGCAACATGTCGTTGCAGTCCAATAGCCCTCTCTATGCCAAAAGTGCATTGGCAAAGCAACCATCCAATCTCTTCCAGACCTCTGATGATCTGCAAGCCACAACAAACAATGGCTTCAGTAGTCGCTTAAGGTATAGTGTGGAAAAGGATGATGATGCGTCCCTCGAGACTGCTGAATCAAGAATAGACTTGCAAGACAAAATCTCAAAAAAGACTTCACCATCGGAACGACACAGACACTTTATGCAACTTGCCATTTTAGAAGCTCGAAAGAGCATCTATCTCGCGAGTGCCTTTTGTGTTGGATGCGTCATTGTGAAATACGACAAGGTGATTTCGACTGGATATTCTAGGGAATTGTCTGGCAATACTCATGCTGAACAGTGCGCACTAGATAAATTGAAAGACATGGCAGATGCAGAGGGTGCAGACATGTACACTACAATGGAGCCGTGTAGTGTACGTCTATCCGGAAATGTCCCGTGCGTACAACGCATCATTGCAGCCAAGATTGGTGCCATCTATCAAGGTGTAGAGGAACCGGCGGATTTCGTGGAATGCAATGGCACAGAATTGCTCCGCAAGGCCGGCATCAAGGTCGAGACGGTACCTGGTTTTTCAGCAGAAGCGATAGCGATTGCACGAGGACAGAAATAAGACATTTCAGAAGATTTTACAAGACTTTTTACGTCCCTGCTTCATGCCTTGAACCTCATCTTGGCTACTTCTCGCTCCTTTGTGACGAAATAGACACCAGGAAGAGCCATCATGGCCTGGAACCACTTGTTTACGGCGGGAAATTGTTGTGCGAGGTCGAAATCGTCACCCATGACGGGTTTCCAATTCACCACCACGTCAGTCCAAATGATGAAGGATAGATCGGCGGCGGAACATTTCCCACCGACCAACCAACCCCCATTCTTCTCCAACACACCTTCCAAGACTCCATTGATTCGTTTGACTTCTGCTCGGTACCGATCAATCACGGACGTCAAGTTTTTTTCCGAATGATAATAAACAAACCAACTCGCCTGTCCAAAGTACGCTACCCAATTAATCCTACTATGCTTGGTCAGAGTATTGCGACGTACGTCCTTGTCCGGAAGCTTGAAAGAGTAACCACTGATTCATCAACGCCGTCTCTCGCGGACTTGAAAAGGAATATCGATGATTCGTGTCGTACGTCGTCACTAGATATTGAATGATGGCAATCGATTCCCACAACACAAACCCATCATCCACCATGATTGCAGGAATCCTGCCGTTCGGATTGATGGTGCGAATGTACTCGTCCTTATTCATCGTCTTTCCTCCTCCTCCTCCTCCGAAGACGTCCACCATGATGGTTTCGTAAGGGATCGATAATTCATTCAATACCATCGCAACCTTCCATCCACTACACCCAGTCAGCCTATCCCTCTCCCTTTAATATTCATTTGTAGAGGATTACTTTGGTCCCAATTCGTCCGAGTACAATGTAATTTTCTTTTGTGCCATGATCGACTATTCTTCTTCCTCGCGATCCACAGTGTGCGTATGGAATAGTCTCTTTTTGTACAAGGCAGACTCATGCAGGGAAATCAGATGACCCAGGTCATATTGCGGGGGACAATTGTGGCGTCAATGATCAGCCGGGTCGCGCGGGTGACCCGGCTCATGTGTCAAAACTTCGTTCAAGCGTCATCATTAAGGAAGAATCTAAAATCGTGATTAAAAACTATGTACCGTGAATAGAGGTTGAGTAAAGATTGTAGCAGCTGTTGCGAAAAAGAATCGAATCCGCAATCGCCGAATGCTTTCATCTGTAATGTTCTTCCCTTACCGTGAAAAAGGATTATTACTTTTTCGCAGCCTCCTGTGCCGCCAAAATCAATGGCGAAAGGGTCTTCAAGGGCTCTGCCTTGCGAAAGAATGGATGCCGTAAAAGGTCTTCACTCGAAGGTCTCTTTTCGACATCCACCTCAAGACTCTGCTTTAGAAAGTCGCGAAATTCTGCAGATAAAGTCTCTGCATTATTGATCTTTGGAGTTCCATTCGTCGCAATCAGATATAGAGCACGCAAGGGATTTTCATTGAGGTATGGAGGTTCGCCCTCAACCATTTCTATCGCCATGATACCCAACGACCAGACATCGACTTTCGGACCGTACTCCTTGCGCGTCACGACTTCCGGTGCCATCCAGTAGGGTGTACCGACCATCGTCGTACGCTTGCTGCTACCCTCGGTGATTTGTGCACAGAAGCCAAAGTCGGTGAGTTTTATCTCACCGGTCATCGAGAGCAAGATATTGTCAGACTTGATGTCACGGTGGATGACGCCCTTCGAATGGAGGTGCCGCAGTCCCTCGAGCGTCTCCTTGCAGACGGCTGCAATCTGGCCCTCGGTCATGATGTTTGCGGTCACGACATCGGTGAGTGAACCACCCTCCATGTACTCCATGATTACCCATAAATCGCCCTTGAACAGGAAGGAGTCCATATAATTGACAATGTTTCGATGCTGACTATTCTTCATGACGATGATCTCATTGATGATCAGATCCTTCTTTGGTTGTTGCTCGAGATTCATCTGTTTGATGGCGACCGCTCGGTTGGTCGAGCTCTGGTAGGCTGTAAAGACGCCACCCGATGCTCCTTGTCCAATTTTCTTCAGTGATCTGTAGAGCTTCGTTGGATCCGCAGGGTTACAGATTTCGTTCAGTCTTGCGACGATGTCGATTTCAGGCTTAGATGTCTTTCTTTCGCGTCTTCTGTTCTGCAGGGTTGGAACATCGGCTTGTACAGGGGGATTCGGAATTGGAGGTCGAGGAGGAGCATCACGATGAGCTATGCCGAGCCCTTGTACTCCGTCCTTACTGGGCATACCGGGCTTGGTGCCGGCATTGATCCGTTGACTGATCTTTCTCGTCAAGGATTGGAAATTTTCCATTCGATCTGTGGAACTTGCAGCACCGTTTTGCTGTAGAGGCGAAACATTACGGGAGTCTTCGGTGTCAGTGCGAACACTCTTTGGGAAAGGAGGCATGGCCGGTGCATCACGATGAGGGGGTGGAGGAATCCTGAAGGGCACCTTGGCTATGACCTTGTCGTGCGAGACTTTTACTGTATAATTCTGAGGTGCATCTGACCTGGGCGTATGATTTGGCGGCTGAGGAGGGGATCGCGGGTTATCGAATCTCTGTTGAGAAACTTCAGGCGAGTTGTGACCTTGCCAAGGAGTGAAAGCTGCTCCACTGGTATGTTGAAGCTTCTCCCAGACTTGGTCGTCCTCCTTCGTCGTCGTGTCCTGATAGAATTGGACGATATCCATGACGGCTTGTGGATGCTGTTGCTGCTCTGTACGTGAGATGCCAGATTCAGCCAGTAATTTCTGCCATTCTTTAGGCAGACCTGTAAACTCGCCAGACTCAAAGTCGAACCCGACATGAGTAACGTGCACAGCATCGTATGGTGTGCCAATTTCGAGCGTTCCACGGCGTGAAGGATTGTTGGTGAGATTGGACATGCTGTTGATCAAACCTTTCAGTCCCTTCGAACGACCTTTTACGGAGCCGAGCCCGTTTGGAGAATGCTCATCGAATCTTGTCGAGAATGAAGAGTTGGACGACGGCACAGAGGCGAGTGAAGTGTGGGTACGTGGTGTGCCATTGCTGGAGGGTGAGGGATCTTCTGCGACTGATGAAAAAGCACCTTGAACCTGCTTGGGACTGCCTAGAAGAGGACTACCCAGAACAGAAGCCGTCCTCATCCGAGGTTGGGAAGAAGCGTCAGGAGGGATGCCGTTGTAGCTAAAATATCAGTCTGCTGCTCGTGATGGAATTGACTTGTTGGAAACCCACCTCTTGTACATTGCATCCACAGAATCCGTTTGTGGAGATTTCGTCAGAGACGTTCGCCTGGTCACTGTGTTCGTCGCAGCAGGGTGGGACCCGAGGTCCTGTAGCACGATGCTGTTCTTTCTACTCGCCGCACTTATCGAACCTCGAGGTGGCTTCGGGGCAGAACGTTGCGGACGCAAATCGGACATTGGCAAGTCTGCTATGGCCTCGTGAGACACCTGTCCCAGCTGCAGGGGCGAGGAGATAGAGATGCGCGATTGCAGTCGCTTATCCCGTCCGTCCATGCCAGAAGCATCAAGCTCGTCATCGGCATCAGGCGCGATTACAGGAGCTGTGGAGAAAAGTGAAGCTCGTCTCATGCTTTCGTGCCGTACTTGCTAAGTAGTCGCTTCCGTATCAGTGCATTTCGTCTAGAAGAATGAATGTAGCTCGTCAGCGAGATGGATGATGTCTTCAGTCCTCTGGCGTGACCTCTTGCTTGTCGCGATGTGTTTTGGCGGGCGACGAGATATGGCCCACCAAATGAGGAGGAGCGGTCAAGAAGGATTCTGTCACTGGTGATGGTGGAGGGGGGAAAAGAGACGTCTGCAGCAGGAGAAGGGAAGAAGGCCCAGGAGATTGGGAATCGATTTTCCGGCCAACAGCCTAGAATGGACGACTAGCGCGGTCTGAGTTGGATGGCCCCTATTTGTAATTTCACTCGAGCGAGGCAGGAATCGAATTTCGACAATGAATCCGATATGGTGTCGTCGCCTCAAAGGCACCTTTCAGTGAGTGGAGATGATGACCTTGTCTGCAGGGCCGGAGGGTACGGTGAGGATATGGGCTCTATGGTGGTGAGTGAAGGGAGGGAGGGAGGATTTGTACGTAAGAGGGAGGAGGAGGAGGAGGAGGAGGGAGAAGAGCTGTGGATCGAACCCGTTTGGGCAGAAGCGTTGCTCTCTGGGCTGCTCTACAGTAGGTACTCCTACCCACCAGAGCGAATAAAGGCCAGACAACTCACAGCGCAGAGAAACAGAGACGAGAGAGAGAAAGAGAGAGTGGGAGCTCTCTTGGCTACACAATTGCAAACTGAGGTCTTGGTCGATCGTAAGGAGCTCCAACAGAAGATCTGGCACTGGTCTCTCACGTGCTTTCTATCTCCTTCACATGTATTTGGCATTGTACTATACCGGTACTGCGGCCGTAGCTACAACTACCGTAGTGAGGAAGGACCTACAATATTATATTATAAAACATGCGAAAGTGCAGAAAAGAGTAGGAGAATAATGTATATGAGTGAGTGAGTGAGTGAAGCTGATCCCGTAGTAGTCAACCGATCAGTACCCATCACGTGCAATCAGACGACCAATGTTCCGCAGAAGCCGCTGCATACCTACGGTAGTAGAACCTTAATTTCGATGATCCTCTCGGAAACATGTCAGCGTGTTCTTGAATCTCGAGCTTTGACAAAGCATCACTCAGTCTCCCGTCATAGCCAACTGGAATCAATCACACTTTCATACATCACTCATATCACCTTGCTCCGAGAAATTCCTTGAAGATTCAGTCTCTGCGTGCTTCTCGACAATTTGGCAGGAGATTCATTTCCGACATGTCCATGTTCAAGCCCAGCACTCGCATCGCAGGCGAACTCGCTCGGAAAGATGTATGGAGTCTTGTCAACGAGGCCGCAGCTCAATGTAGCTCGCCACCGGTCAATCTCGGCCAGGGTTTCATGGACTTTAATCCTCCGGCATGGCTCTTGACGGCAGCCAAGGAGTGTCTCGACCCCGTCCCCACAAACCAATACTCACCGACGAGAGGTCGTCCGAGATTGAAGGCTGCCATCGGGAAAGCGTATTCGCCATTCTTGGGCAGAGAGCTCGACTCAAACACGGAGATTCTCATCACTGCCGGCGCCAACGAGGGTTTCTACGCCGCTTTTGCCGGACTGCTCGATGCCGGCGACGAAGTCATCGTCATGGAGCCGTACTTTGATCAATACATCTCCAATATCGAATTCAACGGTGGAATCGTCAAGTACGTCTCCCTCCGTCCCTCGGAAAAGGCCAAGACGCAAAACATTGGTGCCGAAGAATGGAGGCTGGACATGGACGAACTCAAGGCGGCCATCACGCCAAAGACGAAAGCCATCATGGTCAACTCGCCGCACAACCCGATCGGCAAGATTTTCACCAGGGAAGAATTGCTCGAGATTGGCAACCTCGTCATACAACACAACCTGATTGTCCTCTCGGACGAGGTCTACGACAGATTAGATTACAAGCCTCAGGTCCGCATGGCATCACTCTCTCCAGAACTGGCGGATCGAGTCATCACGATCGGATCGGCAGGCAAGACGTTTGGATGCACGGGTTGGCGAGTAGGGTGGCTCATTGCCCGTCCGGAACTCATCAATTACTGCGCGGCGGCGCACACGAGGATCTGTTTCGTGGCGAACAGTCCGCTCCAAGAGGCCACGGCGATTGCGTTTGAACGGGCAGAGGAGGAGGGATACTATGAAAAGACGTGTGCCGAGTACGTCGAGCGTCGGGACCTCTTGCAACGCACCTTTGACGAACTCGGACTGACTTATACCGTCCCCGACGGCTCCTACTTTCTCCTCGTCAATTTCAGCAGAGTCAAGATTCCCCAATTGTTCATCGATGCCGTCCCCGAAAGCGTCACCAAAGGTCGCGCCAAGGACTTTTTGATGAGTTTTTGGTTATGCTCAGAGTTGGGCGTCGTCGCCGTTCCTCCGACCGAATTCTGTACTCTCGAGTCTGCGCCCATCTTTGAAGAGTACCTCCGCTTCGCCTTTTGCAAGAAGATCGAAACACTCCAAGCTGCTCGGGAAAAGCTGCTCAAGCTCAAACAATATGTACAAACCTAGAAACGGATCATGCTCGGACGGATAATTAAAATATATATATATATATATTTAGTCTATAGAAAAAGACATGATAATTACTTGGCTCCTCGCTTCTCGAAGCAAAAAGCTGAATAGAATCCACACGCTTCCCTTTCGTCTCCCTCGATACCCCTGCTGCCGTCCTTCTTCACCACGCCCATGCGGTCCAACAACATGCCGCCGTCAAAGTCGTCGCAATTCTCATCAAAGACTTCGTGAAATCCTTTGTGGTAGAGTAATTCGAGATTATATTCCTCGGCGAGGGCTCGAAAGGCATTGAAAGGAACCACGAATTCCGGGACAATGTCCACGGCGTCTTTGAGATAAAATGTATACCGGTGTCCGTACGGAGGTCGAAAGACTACATCCGGACCGGACGGCGGTTGATTCTCAAACTCGACCCTGTAAATATCGTTTCCCCACTCCTTCTTTCCATCAGGCAATCTTTGAATGTGAGCAATGATGGCGTCCGAGGAGGGAATGGTGCCCAAGAACTTGCCTCCGCGCGGCAACGAGCACGCCACATTCGACAACATCTGACGTGCTTTGGCTTCCGACTCGAATGCGTAGTGTAAGCAAAACTGCATCGAGACAATGTCAAACATGCGTCTATCCGGTGGCAAGAGCTGGGTCAGTGGTTGACCGAAACAATCAAACGCGAAAAAGTCGGCGTAGAATCGAGGATTCCGCATCTTTTGGTACCGACCACGCGCTTGATCGATCGAGACTTCTGCCAAGTCGATACCCGTGTACGAAGAAATGTCTGCCTTGTCCCACTTCATCAAGTCTCCACCCTTGCCGCATCCCATGTCCAAGACTCGGACGCGTTGGTCTCGACCATCGGGCGTAAAGTTGCGAATCAACGTCGACTTTATCCAGTTGTTGAAATTCCGAAGGTTGACGATGGGCGATTGATTTCTCTGCTGACGACCTTGATTCGGTCGTGCATTGTAATGTGAACGAACCACTTCGCTGCCCTGATGATATTGATTTCTGAGATTCGCCGCTTCCCTTGCTCGGCGATCGCTCTCCTCCTGACGTCTCAACGTCTCCAACCGCTCCCTCTCTGCTTCTGCGGGATCACGACGTGCGCCCGGTCGCTTCTGTTTTCTCACAGGTTGCTCTTCTGCGTGATTGACATGCCGGTCTTGCTCTTGAGCAGTCGACTTGATTAGCAGCTCATCATTCGATGCATGCTCAATTCTCTGCTCGTGTCTTTTTGGTAATGGAGAGCGAATCTCAGAACGCTTTCGTATAGATCTTTGTGAATGATCAACGTCACGATCGATACTCCTCTGGCGATCATCGGCTTTTGCGTGGTGTCTTGGGCTCGGGGAACGACTTCTTGGCCGTTTTGCACGGGAAGTCTGTGCCCGCTCAGCTGCCAGTTCTGTTGGCGTCCTTTTCTTCATTCTTCCCAGTTTAGAGACGCTAATGGGTTTGCGGTCTGCAGTTGCACTATTGGGAGTTATGGTTATTGCTGTCGCGGCATTTTTCGCATCATCATTGACAACATTTCGCGAGTCTTTATCAGTGGAACCTTGAGTACTCTTTGTGTCCTCTGCAGCCATATTCTCTCGCTTCTCTCGATCATCAGAAGACATGTTGTATACGATACGAATTGTCTGTAAAGCTCACAACAGCTCAGCTGTAATTACAATCACGGACTATGGGAGGTGATGGACTTCTCTGTATTCTACAACTAGTTACATTGCTTCTGACGGCCATCATGTCGACTTGGCCATGCCGGCTGCAGGCTGGTTACTCTCGGTTCCAGTGATTGTAATTTCCATTCGAAGATTGAGCAGCGGGTTGATGTGGTCGATCAAATGATCGCGCGGCTGTTCGCATCTCTTCGTTTCGAGCGGTCCGCAAAGTGGGGGGGCGAGATGTCTCGAGGTTGACGTAGGTAATTGTCCAGGCTACCTTCGAGTAGCCAAGCTATGTAGCTATAGACTGACCTGAAAGGTCCGTATGCTCCACGTTTCCTTGTAGTGAAGGCCAAATTGATCGCTATGATCCGAAACGGATAGACAACTGAGTCGCGTTGATTGTGCCACAATCTCGACAGGCAAGAGTGTAGACGTCTGAATTGCAAAGCAGGATAAGCATACCTTTACTCTCAAATATGTCAACGGCGTGCCGAGCTGCAGCTGTCACGAGACGGTCTATCATTCACAAAAATCCTCGAAGATATGCCTCAAATTACAGGCGTCCAAATTACACAGGCTTTTACACGGCTATAATGGAGGTTCCGGTGATACAAGAGCAGAGTACCGACGGTGCCGCAATAGCTACAACAAAGGAGCGAGATGGCCGGGTGGTATTCTATTCCAGACTGGCAGGGTACCCGGAGAATAGGCCATCACCCGATAAAGCGAAAATGTATGCAGGTGTGATCGTGCCACCAAAGCCAGACGAACCCCTGAACTGTTGTCAGTCTGGCTGTGTGCATTGCGTGTGGTAGGCAATGGAGCAGGTTCAAAGTTTGTGCTTACTTTATAGGGACATTTATAGAGAAGATATCGAAGACTATCAAGCCAAGCGAGATGAAGCTAGACGGGCACTCGTGAAGAATGGAAACTCGATACCGATCGAGCTCGGAGGAGTGGAGGAACAACCAGACATAATCGGTCAATTGAATCCCGCATTACAAGCGTTTATCAAATTGGAGAAGGAGTTGAAACAGAAGAGACTGGACAGAGAACAGCAATAGTTATAATCATACCTGTCTCAGTGATGAATTGCTGCATTGATCAATCACATTGATCAGTCAGACTCGTGTATGAGCGAGAGAGAAGTGAATGAGATCCATGGTTGACAGTCAGTCTGAGATCCACCATCAAGTTTTGCTAGTGCGCCTGTGTGTGCGCCCGCCGGTCCCCGTCTCAGTTGCACGCACTCCCGCTACCATACAAACCTCCAGGGCTTGCTTGGGAAGGCACGCTACGCTCACTACGTATGCGTCCCCAATTGACTGCAACGGCCATGCCATGCTTCATTCCGGTTTGTCCACATTTATTTTTCAACACCACGAAAAACTCGATGATCAAGACCATCGAGCCGGACGTCTGCTCTGGCCTCGTAGCTCGGTAGGTCAAGAGCTACGTCTCTTGTCCTGACTGCTTTGGCTTAGCATCGTCCCCAGTCACATTATTTTATGTCCCATGACACTACCCGGAACTTGAATTGGTCTACAAAACGCCCGAGGACTCTTTCATCTCCGACGTGTGACCACGAAATATTGGCACGTCCCTTCAGCAGAGAAACATCAATTATGCGCGAGAAAGACGAAGAAGTGAAGCTCATAAGGGAGAGACCAACACCCGGCGTTCAATACCATGACTTTAAACAAGCCCAACCGAAGACGGAGATTGCCCAAGCATCAGCTGTACCGCATTATCTCGTACCATTTTCATGGTATCAGAAGTTTACTGCTTATGTACAGGACGGGAATGGTGTATGTCCGCCAGACCTTGATCTCACCGAGCTTGATCAGTATATGGCTGGAGGAGAACTTCGTTCGAACTTGAAGAGTGGGCGAGAAGTTCACATATTGCAAGTGGAGCAATGGACGATGTTACAAGCCTGGTATGGACAAGAGGATGAACAATGTGTACGACATTCGTACAAGCTCAAAGACAACTCGTTTGTCATCGAGTACAGGCCGTCTCAATTCTACTTCAGCCTTTATACTCCACCGAGCTCATTCACGGAGCTCGAAAGAATTTCAATGTACAAGTACAAAGATGTCGAAGGTCTCTATGAGAAGGTCCGCCATGCTTTCGGCATCAGTCCATCACATCAGATCAGGTTCTGGCACACTACCGAGTCTGCCGGCCTGACCAATTTGAACAACGCGAAAGAAGCGATTAACAAGACTTATGATCGTGTCAATATAGGGACTGTCACGGATGGATCGACCTCCTTTATCGTCGAAACTCGAAAGAATGCCACAGGGAAGTGGCAGCTCGAGGGTTGTAAAAAAGCACAAATCGAGCGAACCCGTACCACTGGTACCAAAGGATTAACAAATCTTGGCAACACTTGCTACATGGCATCAGCTCTGCAGTGTCTTAGTCATGTACGGGAGCTATCTGAGTACTTCCTATCCGGGTATTACGACACTGAGATCAATACTGACAATCCCTTGGGGTACGATGGAAGAGTTGCAAGATCTTTTGCGAGGCTCTTGAGTCAGCTCTATTCAGACGACAATCAGAGAGCGATTGCTCCACGCGAGCTTAAGACTGTGCTTGGCAACATAAATCAAAGCTTTGGTGGTTATCAGCAGCAGGACTCTCAAGAATTACTAGCATTCTTGCTCGATGCACTGCATGAAGATCTCAATAGAATCGTCAAGAAGCCTTTAACTGAACGGCCAGACATAGGTGATGTCGATGATGCCGAGCTGCTTCGTTTGGGAGAAGAGGCTTGGCGAATTCACAAATTACGAAACGATTCTGTGATTGTAGATCTGTTTCAAGGCATATACAAGAGCACTTTGGTCTGTCCTATATGTTCACATGTGAGCATAACTTTCGATCCTTTCTCCGATCTCTCCTTACCTTTACCATTCCGTTCATATTGGGTTCATGACATCCACTACGTTCCCTTGCAGGGTTCCATCATCAAGATTACACTCGAATTTGAGCAGAATGCTTCAATAGGACAGATCGTCTCATATTTGTCGAAGAGATATAATGTCAAAGCAAACCACGTTGCCGGCGCAGAAGTGTGGAAGCACAAATTTTACAAACTTTACGAAAGTTATATGCCTGTCACCACTATCGAGAAGTCTGATGATGCTTACTTCTACGAACTAGATTCTGTTGATCCTCGTGTCGATAAAAGCTCCAAGAGTATCTGGGTGCCGGTATACACAAATCGGAAGACAAAAAGGCAGGAGAAAGCTGAAGAACGTGGCATACCGTTTCCAATCATTCTAAGTGAGGAAGAATCAAGAGCGTTCGAAGTCATACAAAGCAAACTGATTGGCAGTTATTCGCGCTTCACAACTTCTGCCGATTTGGTCTCTTTCGGCGATAAGCTCACACGCGATAGAAGGTCACAAAGTGAGGATAGTGATGGGGCTCATGACCAGACTACCGAAGAGACACCATTTCTGATAAAGGTTGGACCTCACAAGATTGGAGCGAGCTTTTACGGAGGAAGCGAACCCGTGCTTTTACAAGACAGGATGAAGAAACGAGTAGCAAATGCGGCCGTCACAAAGCTGGGTGACCTGCCGACGGACGCAGAGGGCGTTGCTGCTGAATTGCCGTCCTATGACTCGAATGTTGACATTGAAGACGATGGAGTTGGCCTTCAATATCGTGAAAGCCCCGGCATGCAAGATGCAAGCGATGATGAAAATGCTATGAGCAATTCTAGTCTTGTCAAGGACATGGCGTCTCCTCCGCAATCAAGATCAGATTCCGTTGTCGACACTTTACCGACTCCTCAATCTACACCAACCACACCCGTGAACGATTACTCCATGGGCAATCAATCAGATGAGACGATGTTGATTTTTTCAAAAGATGCCATTTATTGTGAATGGTCGGAAGTCATTTATGATCAACTATTCTCAGATGACCAAAGCACTATTGGCGGTAAATCACGCTGGGATGAATGTGAAGTACAAGTCGATCAAGCCATGGATGCCCGTAGAGCCGCTCGTGATAGTGATAAGCACAATACGAAAAGCCTGGAAGATTGTTTGGACGAGTTTGCCAAGGAGGAACCTTTGGACGCTGAGAACACTTGGTATTGTCCGCAGTGCAAAGAGCATCAGAGGGCGAACAAGACATTCGAGTTGTGGCGTAGTGGCGACGTCTTGGTCTTCCATCTTAAAAGGTTCAGCAGTTCCCGATCCCTTTCAGACAAGATTGATGCCGAAATCCGATTTCCTGTACGGGGACTCGACCTCGGCGAGCGTCTTGGTGAGCGTCGACTGAAAGCACAAAAAGGAGATACACAACTCGATGAAAGTATATACGATCTCACCGGGGTAGTTAACCACTACGGCGGCCTGGGCGGTGGTCACTATACGGCATTTGCTCAAACATTCAGCCAAGAAGGCTACCAAGATTTTCACAACTTTAATGGTAGCTGACAACCGTGAAAGCAATTCTTTTGTACTGACACCGTAGATTCTTCTGTCAACCCTATGGACGCCGAAAGTCTAGTTTCCTCCTCGGCATATCTATTATTTTATCGACGAAGGTCTCCGACGCCTGCTGGCACGGCTCTGCGAAATAAGATAGCAAAATATGTCGAAAAGTCGCCACTACCCGAGACTCAATTGCAACCACCGGATGATGAACTTGTGCAACAGCAGCCAAGTTCACGTTCATCTCAGTCAGATGAGTCCGATTCATCGCCAGCGACTAGTGCTTCGGGTGATGCGAAGCCTGCTCCATATATACCTTTCATTGGCCCAGGTCATCAGCTGGGAGGAGTTGTTGGTAACTCGTATAGAGCCTCACCTGCACCTTCCAATCCATTCAGTGGAGGAATTTGGGGTTCGCACGGTCCCACCAGATTTGGAACAACGAACAGCGAGACTTCAGAGAAACCAGAGGTTCCTTTCCCAGATATTGACAATGATGATTCTGTGAGTTGGAGTAATTCTGAGGAGTAGAATGTGACAGAAGATAGACACTGTAGATTATGACTTGCAGCATAGCGATATGGGAATATGCATACTCTAGTAGAGGAATGCTAAATGTATATAAACACTCTTGGGGAAAGTAGACGGATCATCACGGTTGTTGGCAACGAGCAGTCGTCGTCATAGACGACATTGATTGAGCATACGGAAAACACAAGTAGTCCATCGCAAAAGTGCTCGTGAGGGCTGAATCAAAGTTGAAAGGACATCGATCGGATATGAAAACTTGCTGGCTGGATTGATTTGTTGATAACAGTGCTTGGCCAAAAGCAGAGCTGCAGAGATCTCTGCAATGATGCATCCAAACCTTGGAAGAGAAGCGATAGTGTTTCCATGCTGTCATGTGCGCATGGCCACAAATTGCTTGATATCGTCTTGCTGCTTGACTGACTGGAAGGACAGAAGTCTCCCACCAAGATTGCCCAATCAGGAAGCTCATGGGTGGAGGCAGCTGCAGATCGTTCTCTTGGTGGCGTCACTCCGAGCAATTGTCCGTGTGGTCGACGAATCAGACTTGACTGAAATACACCGACCCAGGACGTTTGTGCTTCTCTCGATCGAGGATCATTGCCTCAAGTAAGAACGTCCAGCGAGACCAAGCTGGTCTCGAGCTGACCATATCCCAGCAATCATCTATCCTTTACAATCGCAGTCCTCTCCCCCACAACTTTCCCAGAACTCCCCAGTGTAAAAAGTTCTTTCGACCTGATTGACAAGCTCAGACCTCTGAAAGTGTGGTGTTCAGTGAACAATGACAACTGAGCAGACCACACCGCGATACCCAGTGGACGACAACGAGCTCAATGTCGCTGATGACTCGAGACACACTCCTGCGAAGAAACAGACTCACAGGATTCCGCACAAGTGGGCACTAATCTATTGCTCCTGGGCCGTACTAGGGGCTCTCCTCTATGGTTACGATGGTATGCTGTGCTACAGAACAATGTACATTGCTAATGACGACTCTAGGCACGTACTTTACCGGTGTCCAGGCAATGGAAGCCTTTCTTGCCAAATTCGGCACTCTTCAACCCGATGGGAGCTATGATCTGACATCTGGGGCACGCTCCGTCATGACTTCGATCGTCTACGTCGGAGAGCTCGTAGGTGCTCTGTCGGCGTCCTTTGTCCAGGATCGACATGGCCGAAAAGGAGGTCTATTTGTCGCTATGATTGGAATCATCATTGGAGTCGTCATTCAGATCGCTGCAAATGGACAACAAGGAGTAATCATTGCCGGCCGAATCGTGCTTGGATTCGGTGTTGGCATGATTTCCAATGCTGTGCCACAGTATCTTTCCGAGGTACCAAACACCTCTATTCGTGGTTCTGTCGTCGGCTCATGGCAACTTGTCCTTGCGATTGGTCAAGTAGTGGGTGCATGTATTGCACAAGGTACAAAGGACATCAAGTCGAGTGCAGCATATCGAATTCCAATGGGCTTGCAGCTCTTGATCCCACTTGTAGTATACTCGTTCATGCCATTCGTACCAGAGTCACCACGGTGGTTAGTGACCAAGCACCGATATGAGGACGCGGGAAATTCTCTCCGCAAAATCAACCGAGAAAAACTCCCTCAATATGATGAGACTATTGAGCTCGCAGCTCTCCGAGAGGACAACGAGCGAGAGGAGAATGCTAAGGATCCTTCGTCCTGGAGAATAGTATTTGGCAACCACATTGAGCGTCGAAAATTCTTTTCCGTGTTCGGAATCCTCGTTGCGCAGCAAGTCACTGGCGTGCAATTTATCTTTTCATATGCTACAGTCTTTATTCAAGATGTCGGTCTCTCGGATGCGTTTTTGTGGACTATCATCATTGACATTGTCGAGGTATGTACTGTATATACAGCCACAGAACGACTTGTGCTTACGTTGAATAGGTACTTGGAGTCATAGCCTCTTTCTTCGTGGTCAACCGCATCGGACGTCGACCACTCTTGATCTGGACATCAGTCATCATGATAATCTCTCTCTTGGTTGTTGGAGGATTAGGAACTCCTGCAAATCCGTCGTATGGAATGAAAATCGGAATCGTAGTTTGTCTCATGATTTTCGTCTTCTTCTTCAATCTTGCATGGGGTCCATTGGCTTGGTGTATTGCCGTGGAGATGAGTCCGGGTGTCAATCGTTCTAAAATTATGTCTGTCGGTACAGCCGCCTTTTGGGTCATTGCATTCCTGGTAACCTTTACACTACCATATCTGTATGATGCAGATCAGGCAAACCTTGGCGCTATGGTAGGATACATCTACGCTGGGGGCTGTTGTCTGTCCTTGGCTTTCGTGTACTTCTATATTGGAGAGACGCTAGGTCGATCTCTGGAGGAGATCAATCAGATGTTCGACGACGACCTGCCTGTCATGAAGTGGCGAAGTTGGCAGTCGAATAAGCTAGCTGCCGGAGATCATGTCGAGAAGAGCAAGACGTCTGCAGATTCTTTTAGCCTCGAGAACTATCCGACCAATACCAAGAAGAGTGAGTCGGGAGAACACCAGGAGATGGAAAATGTCGAAAGCACATCCAGACCATGATGTCTGTCATCTCATGTCCCTTGTATTAGCATAAGCGCGGATATTATTATGATAGTGGTGCCTTTATTGGCAGTAATGTTTAGCGCAATGAATTGACCAAGCATTCCTGTCTCGGTAAAGGCTCAATTGACGTTGTGATACCTGCAAAGAGCTAGAAAATCCAATCGAGCCCTTGATCGTTCCTATGCGGCTACCTTGGCAGAGGCGTGTCATGATGTTTCGTGTGGTCATGGTTTTTGCTTTGCACTGTAGGTACAAGAGGTAGCAATTCTAAGCAGCACAATTAAGGTTTAGCTGTTCAGCCACATTACCCGCAAGGCCATCACCTGCATGCAATGAATGATTCGCATTTCACTGAGCTGCTGCAGCTGTCCAGGAACTACTACCTACACTACCTACGGCACTTCGAATCACATTTTTCATATGTCCAAGCGCAGAGGACCAAATGCTGGCCGCGAACAAACTTAGTGTCGTGCTGTAACATGACGATGTGGGTCGCGACCCGATGGTGCAGGACACTGCACCGATGATAATCTTTGCTTTGTAAAAAAGTCTTTCAAGCATTAAATGTCGCGCGTGATTGTCGATCAGGTCCCGGTAGGCAGCCAAGTTGGAATCGACCTACATGTTTGGCAAACGGGCAAGAATTTCCGAGGCATTCGAGACATTACTAGCGGTATTCATTGCTTGCACATCACGATTGAAGGCATCGCCACAACCAAGTACGCAGTGTGGTTCGAAGCGAGTTCTGACACAGTACATGCATACAAGTGGGACAAGACTAGAGAAAGTCTCGTCAGTGCTGTTGTACCGAATGTAGAGTTTGGGCGAGACTCTAGTGACATCTTCTTGTTGGCGTTTCCGGCCGAGAAAAATGTCGGTTGGCAGCATAATACGGAGCACTTGAGCTCGAATGTGGTAAAGTCAATCATCACCCTTGGATCAGTGGTGGTCAGCACTACTTCTTCCAATACGGACCAATCTGCCAGAGATGCACAAACTTTGAGGACCACAACGAGGTTTGAGGATGAGGTCGAGTTCAAGTTTGTGCCCATCGACTTGAAGAGGTCTTGGAAACCGGGTGCGATAGGTAGAGAAATCACGGAAATGGCACTCGACAAGTCCTGGCTGTTACAGGACACTTTGCAGCGGACTGGTGGATACAGCTCGTTCCTAGGTCAATTCGAGTTTTGTTTCTTGAGTGTCTTGTTCTTTACGTCAATCACTTCTTTTGAGCAATGGAATACGATGCTTACACTAGTGTGTTCGTCGAAACTTGCGATTCTGCAACTACAGCAGTTTTACTCTACATTCTTGATTTTGCTAGAGGTATGCTCACTCCATAATATCTATTTTGTGAGGGCTATGACTGATGGTGCAGGCTCAAATGAAGCAAGTCCCTATAGAATTGTACATGGACATCTTTTCACTCACACTTCCACGCAATGTAAATATGCTCAAGATCAACATGCAGGAACTGTCTGAAGATGATGCCGGCGTCCTTGATTGTGGATTGACGGAAAATCTGGAAGTTCTATTGGACTATCTCGCCCGAGAATTCGGAGGGGAAGAAGATCATGCACAATTGCAAGCCATCTATCCTAGCGATGAACCAGGCTTCGAAGGTTTCGCAAGTCGCGACGATGACGATGACGAGGCACCCATTGTAGTAGAGCTCTGAGATGGCTGACAAATTTTCAGCTCCATCAGGGTATATGTATTCATCCCTAGCTAGTTTATATCTTTATATATCTGACTATGTATATACTATGTATATTGATGGCATTCGAATTCATGGTGATTTTTACGACCTCAAATGATTTCAAGCTTGTCTGCAGGTTAAATATTGCGTGCAGCCAAAACTCATCTAAATGCATGCGCCACACCATGTTTGTGTGTATGCTTACAGTTGAGCTATAGTTGTACTTGTACATGTCATCTTAGAAGCCCTGCCTGACGAGTTAAGTCGGTCTCGCCACCATCACAAGCGAAACGACCTACATATCTGTACATGAATTTATGCGTTTCCCTGCTCAAGTAATCAGTTCTTTGTTGTATGTATCGGCATCCAATATTGAACAAAGAGTACCATGACTGTGTCAATCACTTGAGTGTTCTGGTGCTTGCATATTATACAAAGAGAAATGTCGAAGAAACGGAAAATGATGATCGACTTGACGGCTTCGAGTCCGGCAAAAGGCGCATTTGATCCTAGGCTACTTCTCAACCCGAGAGCACTTCTACGCAAACAGGTCAGCTCACCAGAGAAGGAACTTGATGCCATAGGAGCCATAGAGCGTATCCATGGGGTACAAGATCGAAGAGGCCAGCCTGAGAAACGTCAGAAGAAAGAAAGGTCTCCGACAAAGGCAATGGCTCGAATTGGAGGTGGGATAGTCGGTAAGGATTTGCAAGAGGCTTCCAAGAAACAGGTGGAGATTAGTAGATCCTCAGGCCGTGCGAATGACACGAATCCTCAAGACATCATCGATCTCAGTGATGATGACTTTTCTTTCGAGGACGATGAAGTCAAGGTCGTACCGACGGCTGCCTCACAACAAGTCTGCTTTGGCATGCTTCGCGCAAGTGTCAATGCATTCTCGATCCCCGAGGCATCTTCAATGCTGCCAAACCAATGGCCACGCATAAATTGTGAGATGGAGAAGGGTAATGGCAACATCATCCATGTCAAGCAAAAGGATAAGCGATTTGGGGTGATTAGCTCAGATACAGCAGCACCGTTGAGTCGGCTCATGCAGCTACAATTGTGTAGGTGTGAAGGACGGATCCCGGCGAGACCTAAATTTGCCAGAGACGGGGAGAACTTGTCTGGTGTTAGCGCCGTTCTGCCATTCGAGATTATAGTCTATGGCGAGGCTTCAAATCAAGAACGCATCGGAACCGTGCTGAGTCAGAAGAACGTATTCCTGGTTCAGCCAACGGCGTATGACCAGACCTTTGCATACGTAAATCCTCATGTCCGACAGTCATTCAAGACTGGTGCTGCAGCACAATATGGAACTTCAACCTTCAAAACCGCGGAAGAAATCAAAAGTGAAATCGAAGGTCTTTTCAACAAGATACAAAATTCATCGACCTTGATTGAGCATGAACAGCCCTCTGGACTCAGCACGACACTTCTTAAGCATCAGAGACAGGCGCTAACTTTCTGTGTGCAGCACGAAGACACCGAGACACTTCATGACGAGTTTTCCGTATGGAGGAAAGTCTCCAAGGGCGGAAAGATGACCTGGCGAAACAAGATCACTCCTCAGGTAATGTACAAGGAGCCAGCAAACGCATCTGGTGGCATCATTGCGGACGAGATGGGTCTTGGTAAGACGTTGTCGTTACTATCACTAATCTGTGCCACAAAGGATAAATCCATCACTTTTGACGACAAGAAGCGCTGCATTAGAGGCACCTTGATTGTTTGCCCTTTATCTGTCCTGAGCAATTGGACAGAGCAAATAAGTTCACACACCGATCCGGACTTTTTGAAAGTGTTGGTCCATCATGACAAGTCACGAGTCTTTTCGATGAAGGACTTTCGCACTTATGATGTTATACTAACCACATATGCGACAATCGCCAACGAGTTCAAACATCACAAGGAAGGCGATCGAGATACCATCATGCCAGAATGTCACTTTTATCGAATCGTGCTCGACGAAGCGCACATGATAAAGCAAAGCTCGACACAAAGTAGTCAAGCTGCAGTCGCGTTGCACGCTGAACACAGATGGTGCTTGACCGCTACTCCCGTGCAGAATTCCTTGAATGATCTGGCTGCACTTTTCTCCTTCCTGAAGGTCAGCCCCTTCGACTCCAGACAGGTGTGGAGTCAGTACATTTCACAACCAATGAAGTCCGGCGATTCGATCGCTGTGAGCCGATTGCAAACATTATTGAAGATGAGAGTGCTACGAAGGACGAAAGATCAGGGGCAAGAGGCGGACAAATTGCTGACCTTGCCACCACGAATTGAGGAGATCCGTACACTTTCCCTGGAAGAAGAGGAACAAAACATTTACAACACACATCTCGAATACTATCAGAAACGTACCAAGGGTCTTGGCAAGCATCTCAGTACTATGAACGTGCTACAGAACATCAATCAGCTCAGACAAATCTGCATATCTCCAGCACTGTTGCGTGATTCCAAAGTGCCTGACAAGGTGGATATCAAGCCCAAAGAAGAAACATTGTCACGAGAGGAAATGCTGGAACTCATCGAGAGTGAAGTCTGTACCATCTGCCAGAGTGTCATTGAACTTGGCGAAGATGAGGCAGAGGCATACTATACGCCTAAATGCCTTCACTTCTTTTGCAATGAACATGGTTCCGAGCACCTGAACAAAAGCAATGGCTGCCCGGCGCCCGGGTGTCGTGGAAAAAATTCCTTGGTGCCGTTGAGCCTCAAACCGGAAACTTCACAAGCACGTCAGTCGACGAGGCGACTCAAACCAGCTGAAAGTCCACCACTGAGCACGAAATTGAAAGCGTTACTGACGGACATCACGACGATTCAAGCTGAACCCGCACCTCCCGAGGATCCTACCAAGATTATCGTCTTTTCTCAGTTTACCTCCTTCCTCGACCTGATTGGTTTAGCCTTGCTCGACTTTGGTATATTATATGCTCGTCTTGATGGATCGATGAGCAGGGATGAACGAACAAAACAGTTGACTAATTTCAAGGACGACAAGACTGTATGTGTCATGCTGGTCTCGACCAGAGCAGGAGGTGTGGGTCTAAACTTGACCATGGCAAACAAGGTCTTCTTGATGGATCCTGCATGGAATCCTGCAACCGATTCACAGGCACTTTCTCGAGTTCATCGTATCGGACAAAGGAAGACCGTCACGTATGTGCGATACATCGTGGAGGGATCAATCGAACAATCCATGTAAGATAATTTCGCTCTCGTGTGTATATATATATGCTCGGACACTAACTTTGAACAGGCTCAAGTTGCAGGGTCAAAAGAACAATCTCGCGAATCTGTCGCTGAGCAATAAATTAGGCGGCGATGAGTCAATCACAAAGACCTTGCTCGATCTGAGAAAACTCTTTTAATCTCCACAATGTATATAAAGATGTACTTGGCATGAATAGATGAATATAGTGTAACTTTTAGCATACGTACAAGAACGAGAGTCCTTGGGACGAAAACGATATGTCTGTTGGTGATCAAGATCAGACTTGTCCGCAGTGCCGCTGGACTTGATGTGAGCTCCTTCGAAGCCGTCCATTCCATCATCGTTACGCCGTGAGTGGATGAGGTATGGGGTACTTGGATGGGGTATTTGACACTCGTCGAATCTACCAAAAAGGACATTCAAGCTCGAGTCTTGTACAATGTTGAAGACTTTGGGACTTTCAAGGATATCTTTGTCGCGCAGAACGTTTGTCACCGTTCGAGTCGTTCGTGCAGACAAGGCGAATGGAGGGTTTGGTGAGGAAGCTCGTGCCGAAGTGGGTAAAGAACCAGTCAAGGACTCTGCGTAAGCAATACCCGTCTTGACGATCGTGTGGGAGAGGACTGACGATGATAGACCGTATCAGAATGAAGTAACCAAGAGCGGCACCAACAATGAAATCGCACACAATAAAGATTCGTACTCGTCAAATACGAATCCGTCGACTTCGAATCAACGACAAGGAGAAGCCCTCGATAGTTCCCCCGCGAATGCCGATGCATCTTCAGACCCGACACCGAATCACAGCAACAAGACTGCGAGGGACCCGAGTACCGCTTCGAAATTGCATTCTCAGTCAGGTACGAAAGGCAACAGGAGCGGGAATAATGATGATGGCGCCGCAGCTGACACGTCCAAGAATAAGTTTGAAAAGATTGGTAAATCGCACGACGATATACAACAAGTCGGAAACAGTAAAGTCACCAATTAAGAGTGGTTACATTCTCGAAATACCTGCTACAAGTGCCTCTACAAGTCGACCTTTTTTTTCCATTCTTGATTTAGAGATGATTAGAATTGCATTGATGCAGCGTCATATAGCAACAATCATAGGCATGACCCAGATTCAATCTTGATGAGCACTATCCAGTGCACGCACACTTTTTTGATAGTTCCTGGGCAACGTGACACGCTTGTCTATTGCATCGTCCATCATGTGACTAGCACGACAAAGGCGAGAGTCGCACTTGAACCATAGCCTCCCACTGACTAGACGTGTAATGATTTAAACGTTCTTCTTGTTTTCTCGTGATTTTTCAATATCTGCGTCCACGGCCTCGACCACGGGGTCTCTGGGCTGTAGAGTAATTGTCTTGTCTGCCGTACCCACGATCTCGACCACCATAATCATGTCCCCGATCGTCGTCGTCTCTCCTTTGCGGGGGCGCTATGCCGAGTGCCTTCTTCTTCTCGATGACTGCGTTATTGGCATCGGCGGCCGTCCTCATTCTATAGTACCCCTGATGCAACTTGCCACCAAAGTGATCGGCTAGTCTGCGGTCGTTGTCGAGTTTGGAGAGGTACGCTCCACAGACGTCGCAGACTTGTAACTTTTGATGGTCGTCGGCTCCCGAATTAATGTTGACCAGTTCCTGTTCCCTGGCTTCCTTGTCGATTCGCAGTTTTTCGACGGTGTAGTACTCGTCGATGGCTCTCGTGACTTGACTGATTTCACCTAATACTTGGACCTCTTGCAACGTCAAATCCATTGCTTCTTCGAGTTTGGCAATTTCGGCAGTGAGGGCGTTCGCTTTGGCGATTTCTTCGGGACTTCTCTCCAGTCGTCGTTGTGCCTGCTCGATTCGCCGATTACAGTCGTCTACGTATTTGGCTAGGTCTCGCTGATAGTCGTATTCATACCCGTACTCTTTCGTGAGTGAGGCTTGTTGAAAATCAATCTTCAATTGTTCAGAGTGTATCTTGGGACACAAGCCGAGATCCATCTTGGTCGCTACAAACATATCATGAGGACAGTCACCGACGAGGTAGGACCGACATACTTTCGAGTCTGTGAATTGTGTCGCTTGGTTACCAGACGAAGTCATGATGTTTGAGCCCATGAGCTGCTCGAGCAGCTTCCTCTGCTCGGCTGCCATACTTCAGTCCTATGAGGAGTTCTGAAACTCAAGAGAAACGTCGGAGTCGTCAACCACTCATAAAGGCTCTCGATTAATGTAGTCAGAAGCAGCAGTATGTAGCTTGAACGTATTTGATATGGAGATTGTTTGACCAAATCGGATGTTCCGGAAATTTCAAGCCACCATTAAAACTAAATCACACATAGATTCGCCGTGGTCACTAGCAAGTACAAGAACTCAAGTCATGGTCAACGCATCATACCTAGCATAGTTACAAGCATATTTACAATGATAGGCGTAAGTGATACGAAGTTTTTGTGAACGTGACAGCACAGATATTCGGCATCTTCCACAGCGATATGTCGCGCCTGTTAACCCATAGAAATTGTCAAATCGCAACAACTTTCTCACTGCAGGAATGAATAGATGACTGATGACGTGCGTGCTGAGAATTCGACAGGTCCTGATGATAGCCGAATGACAGTTGTGACGCTTGTGACCGGTTTTGCACGGACGTCAATCCATATAGTGCATGAATTCAACGAACCACGTCTGATGAGCAATTCCCTTGATCTTGAAATTGTGCATTAAACAGGTATTTATCATGTTCCAGGTTGCTTATGAAGTTGAATTTCATCCAGACGTTCGCCTAGTTTGATGACAGAATGGCGAAGTACTCGGGGATCCAGCTTGATTGTCAAGGACACATCTTTCTGTACACGGGCTATTTCTCATTAGTACCTGACTGAAATTATAGCCAAGCGACTCACGATTGGTATCAAATCTCATGAGGAAGTATCTCGCTTCGTCGTGTTTAGATTGATATTTTTTGATAGGCTTTGGAAGGACTTTATGACCCCAGTCTTCGATACTTCGTACCACTCCGCCATTATTGATGATCGTCGCACCTGCGGTCTTCGCGATCTCGCGAACAGTAGTATCGGCTAATTGCGCTCGTGTGATGCAGATAAGCTCATAAAGGACCATAACAATCCTGTGTTCGTAAAAGGTTTGTCTGGGACAATTATGACAGCATCGATCAAGCTAAAGTTTGTTGACCATATACCGGTATAATGTGGAAGCTCGTACTTCGGTAGGTGTTGAAGTGCTTCATGAGTACGAGAATACGATTCAGTGCCCGATTTGCCCAAGTGCAGAGGACTCGCAGTCTGAGGAGCTCAGAAATTGTGCGGGAAGACTGCTGCTGATCAGCGCAAAACAGAATTTCTCGTTTAGCTGTAGTAGCACCCGCGTAGCCTATCAAGTGGACTTCATCACGAGTCACTATTGGACGCCTGTAGTGAACATCCAACTAATGTAGGTCACTTAACGATGGAGTTCTGGGATTACGAGTCAGAGTTTGGGTGCAGGTAGGGAAAGCCTGATTGCAGGAGAATGTGCGACAATGATACTGCGCGAAACACATCGATGCAAGGACTGCACCCCCTCTTGCTATATTCTCATTACTTCATCGAATTCCTTTGAACATCATAGTTGACGGCTGTAGACAAAATGGCTATCAAGCATAATAACGTCTTGCCGAGAAACCATTTCCGCAAGGATTGGCAATCTCGTGTCAAGACTTGGTTCGACCAGCCAGGAAAGAAGCTCAGACGTAGACATGCTCGAGTAGAGAAGGCATCGAAAGTCGCTCCTCGACCGACTGATTCTCTTCGACCGGTCGTTCACTGCCCAACTTCCAAGTATAACATGAAGGTACGAGCTGGACGAGGTTTCTCACTCGAAGAACTCAAGGCTGCCGGTATCCCACGACAATTCGCCAAGAGCATTGGAATTGCTGTCGACCACAGACGTCAGAACCGCTCACAAGAGTCAATTGATGCAAATGTTGCACGACTCAATGCCTACAAATCACAGCTCATTCTTTTCCCACGAAAGCACGGAAAGTCGAAGAAGGGTGACTCAGATGCTTCAACTATTGCCGAGGCCAAGCAAAACTCCGTCGCTGCTTCGTTCCCCATCACACAACCAAAACCTGACCTCACACCACGAGCAATCACTTCTGAGGAGAAGGAAGGTTCACGATACCACGACCAGCGAATGGAGCGATCTAACAAGAGATTGGCTGGAAAACGTGCCGCAGCTGCCAAGAAGGCTGCTGAGGAGGCAGACGCAAAATCAAAGAAATAGACGGGATGAAGGATTTGTTGATGAATTATCCCAAACCATAGCGTCATTTTCTTGCTTTTTCACGGCCAATTTATACATTGAAAACACTTCCATGGTCATGGTCATTCTTGTTGCTGTATCATTATGCTTCCAATTCCGATGCTGCTGAATCGACACTACGAGTATAGAGAGAGTAGACCATATGTATTGTCGTTTGTTGTCCTTTTGGCTGCTGGCCCTGATTTCGCATATTAAGCATATATGACCTGCTTGACACCGTGGTCGATATCGCTTGTGCATGCAAAATCGTCATATGGAAAGCCTCTCTGATAACCACTTCCTATTGCATCCCTACAGTAGATTCCATTTCAGCTACAAAACCAGTGACACGGGGCATAGACTGTATATGGCACCACGGCCCGTGCCTTTTGCCGCCACATAATGCATTCTGGTCACGTACGTAGGAGCGCACTCACTAACTACCGTAGACGTACAACCTTGGGATCGTTTACAATGTGTTACAAAGGTTTGTAGTTTTGACTGATTGCTTCATTGCTTGAAGAAGTCACACTCCTTGCGCAAGGCGTTCGATCAGTCGATTAGACAGTGCCCGCCTCACCATTTTGACGACTGAGCAATTCGGGAAATTTGGCAAACTAAAAGACTGGCGGTGCAGAGACAACAGGATGAGTGGGAGTGACGAGGACGTTTGTCGAGTCTGTCGTAGTGAAGGCTCCCTCACAGATCCTCTATTCTATCCTTGTAAATGTTCAGGCTCGATTCGATATGTTCATCAAGATTGGTAAATTTATGTCTGCTGTAGGAGTATTGTCCACTGATCGCTATAGCCTGATGGAATGGTTGAGTCATTCACAAAAGAAGCATTGCGAATTGTGCAAGACGCCTTTTCAGTTTACGAACCTCTATGATCCGGCGATGCCCAAGCGTCTGCCATGGGCACAAATGATGCGCAAACTAATTACGGACATACGAGTTGCAGTCGTGCTTTTTCTGCGATGGATACTAGTCACTACTGTATGGCTAGGTTGGCTTCCATACTGCACACGCCATATCTGGCGGAGCACCATACGTATGGGTGACCAGTTATCAAACAATTCTGCAGGTCACCTTCACGATCTTGCAAACATGACAACAACGAATTCATCAATGCCTGAGATTGGAACTATTCTTTCGAGCACAAATGATCTGAACACAACGATAACCAATTTCGACACATTCCTACCGTCCTCGCTGGCACACTTGACGAATTCTTCATTTGTCAACAAAATATTTACACAAGTTCTTGAAGGACAAATCATAACCTCTATCATTATCGTTGTCTTTGTTGTCGCGTTCCTGATTCGGGAGTGGATCGTGCAGAACAATGCACATTTATTGGACGAATCACCGGAGTTTCTCGGTGGCGTGACTGTCGCATCAGATGAGTCACGCCGAGAAGCAATGCGATTAGCTGCTGGCCCTCCGGATGTGGCAACAGAAATTGCTGCAGAACAGGTAGAATTTCGCGCAATGGTTCAAGAGTCTAATTCAGCTGAGATAGACAACCCACAATCGGAGCAGGCTGCAATTGGAAATGTTTTGCGGGAGCACAATCCAAGTATGCGAACAAGTGGTGATGGTGACAGCAGCGATTGGGACAGTCTGAGAGCACAAGCGACCAGGAACAAAGGGCGAGCTCAAGATAGTCAAATCGATCATGGCAAATCCTCTTATGCCGATCCTACCAATGACTTGGAGGCAGATTTCATTCATCAGATAAGTGCGCCAAAGCCAAACACTTATAATGACAATACCACCACAGCGGCAGAACAGAGAGCTACTCGAAGACAAGCTACACTGCAAGCCACTTCAAGACGTCTGCGCTCACACGAGCGAAACACGTCGGAATTGCTTGGTGCATCGCCTGTAGTCAGGAGATCAAGAACGACAGCACTAGATGAAAGACTAATCGCAGGGAGCGGAGCCCAGTCAGCTCTCGAACTTCGTCATGAACGTGCAAGGCGTCGGAGTGCAGAGCGCAAGGCTTGGGAACAAGCAGAAAAGACGAACGAAATGACATACCCGGATTCTCCAGCTCCTGTACCGCGGCCTGATTCAGCACTCCCGGAGGTGCTAGAGAACGTAAGACCTTTTGCACTGGACGACATGGCCAATGAATCGGATAAGTCCGCGGCACAACCACCAAACCAGGCCCTTATACAGGTGAAGACACTCGCAAATCCACCCCCAAACACTGAATCTGAGTTTATCTCTACCGTCGATTCGAGCACATCTGATCCGATCCGGAAACCTCCTGTAGGGAAGGACATCTTGCTGGTCGATGAGAAGACCGACCTCATAAGCGACGTGGCTTTCGAAAGTCTGCTCACACAAATTCGTTCCGCCCAAACTCCCAGCGAACGCACGTATGCGGCTAACGCCGGTGTCCAGATGTGTGTTGATTTGGCTATGGCAGGCCGGAATGGTGAGCCCTTCCATAGGTCCGATCCGATATATCGTCAGACGATCAAACATGTCGGTACAATCGCAAGGGTCGCAAATGAGCATGGTGTGGAGGGTGTGGTGGATGTGCAAAAAGCTTTTCGACTGACAGAACAAATACAAGAACAAATTCCACCAGATCACGAGGTTGAGATGGTTGCTGTCGATCAACCCATGGTGCCTATTCCACAAGCAGTGCTTGACGAGTTAGCAGTTGCCGAGAACAATGAAGCGCATGCTATAGCACAAAATGACATAGACGAGGATCTCGACGGCCTTTTAGAGCTCGTTGGTGTACGTGGCCCAGTGCTAGCGCTAGTACAAAACTCTATGCTGGTGGTGGTCATGGTGACCAGCTTCATTATCTTCGGCATATGCGTGCCACACATGTGCGGACGGTGCGTAATAGCAATTCTGAAGAATCCTCGCATGTATATGCTTCAGTTGCCACTTGAAATAGCGAAAACGGTGGCATTACAGTTTAGAAACTTCTCACGGCTAGTACTGCATGGCGCACGAATCTTGATGAGTCCCATTCAATACGAGATCAGAGTCCTCAAATATACTACTCTTGTGGGCAAAGCACTAATGACCAAGTTGTCACAGCTACAACAATACGCAACCTTCCAAAAGTCATCTGCAGATGCGATGATAAATCATACATCTTTCTCGGTCTTTTTGCAGACCTTTCGACAACACCTCACTCGTACCGTTGTCGCACTAGACATCTCAACTCTTTCTGATAAGCTTGCTCATTCCACAAGCTTGCCAGAACAGCTTTTGACTGTCCTGAGTGGATATGTCGCCCTGATCTCCCTGGGAGCAGCATACATAAAACTGAACGTTAGACTCACCTCAGGTGAATCAGGTAAGGCTCTAGAGCTCGTGGTTCGCTCAGTATTGCGGCAAGCTGGCTTTGTCGTCAAATTTGTCTCTATACTCAGCATCGAGCTCATATTGTTTCCATTCTACTGTGGAATTCTTATAGACGCGATTTCATCCCCCTTCTTTCCTCGTTCAACATGGCTCGAGCGGCTTTCTTTCTTGGTCGACTTCCCTTTTACAAGCATCTTCTTACATTGGCTGATCGGCACTATCTACATGTTCAATTTCGCGCTTTTTGTCTCAATGTGTCGAGATATTGTACGACCTGGTTTACTCTTCTTCATACGGGATCCGAATGATCCGACTTTTAATCCAATTAAGGACATACTTGAGCGACCAGTCCGTAATCAAATGCGCAAGATCGGAATTAGCATTCTCATTTATGGTGGACTTATAACTTTTGCTTCCGGGTCGGTAGTTTGGGCGCTTTTCCGCTGCTTGAGAGGAATTTTACCATTCCATTTCAACTCGGCTGAACCACTCTTCGAAGTGCCCTTCGATCTCCTCTTGTTTCAAATTCTTCTACCACTGACATACCGCTACATCAAGCCACACAAACTACTCAAAGATTTGTGGAGCTTATGGTTTACTCATTGCGCGCGGACCCTACGGTTGTCCTCGTTCATCATGGGCACTCGGAGCCCTGACGAAGAGGGTGTTGTGTCTGAGCGAGGCTCTTTGCTAGCTCAAATGTGGTTTAAGAATCCGGACACAGACAATCCGACCTTTACCAGGGATGGAACATTCCGCAGAGTGCCTGCCACAGACAGTCTCCCTATGCGGCCTGGTCAAGACATGATCTTGCTCGTGAGCGAAGACAACATCCTACAGTCTGGCGTTGATGAGAAGGACGAGACACGTGATGATCCGAATTATACAGTTGTATACGCACCACCACATTTGCGACTGCGTATCCAGCTCTTCCTTGTCTCGATGTGGGCTTTTGCGGCAATCCTCTTTGTAGGCTCTGTTGTGCTTCCATTATTAACAGGTCGCCGAATTTTCAGCCTGATATCTTCACAAGCTCCAGGTCATGATCTTATCGCATACTTGTATGGTCTGTACACACTTGGTATTGGCTGCTGGCTTATTGGCAGAGTCAACCAGGCAATGTCGCTAAGACACACCATAACTGAACATTACTCCACAATCTTGCAAAATCCAAGACAGGCGGCCGACAAAGTTCATCAGGCACTGATTTTATCTGCCAAATGGTTATATCTACTTGCTACTCTCTCAGTACTTGTCCCTGTCCTACTTGGATTGACCTTGGAGACATATGTCGTCATACCTTTGGGCATCTGGTTGAATCCTGCCTATGTCCCGACAGTGCATCTTGTGCATGACTGGATTGTCGGGCTTGTGTATGTCAAGATCATCGGCAGGACTGCACTGATGATGCCACCTAATGCCGTGGCCGTGGCACTGAACGATACTATGCGCAACGATTGGCGAAGAGGTTGGAGAGATCCAGATCTAAGAGTGGCCACAAAAAAGCTCATCTTACCGCTCACGGCTGTCTTGACAGCCGCACTGGTGATGCCCTTGAGTATCGGCACCCTAGCCAAATATGCTGCATATGGCGATGCTCCGAACGAAGTCACTGTACTCCTCTATCGGATGAGTTATCCTGCGGCTTTCCTTTCTGTCATCTTGATTCTCATTGGCAGATCCATACACATGCTCATCCTACGATGGCGGGCTACGGTGCGCGATGCGCTGTACCTGAAAGGTCGCAAGTTACATAACTTCGGGGAAGCAGCGGCTCCATCTGTGCCAGCTCATGTGGACGTGCCGGCTGCAAGCAGCAGTTCAGTCCAGGCCGAAATAGACGAAACCCGGACGGTGATTGACGAGACACAGCGAATCCTCGACAATCTAATACAGTCCCTGGAAGACGAAGATGAGATAGCCGCTCGTACAAGGGACAATGCCTTGAGAGACGAAAGGCCCTTTGATGCTTCACAAACCGGGGCTGGGCTCCGGGCCAAGGTCATCCTAGACAGAGCTCGGCAAGAGCAGATCAACAATCAAGATACTGAAACAGAGAACAATCACCAGAGTGTGCAGGTAGCCGTCAACGATGTTGCAAGAGCCAGCTTGGACGCTGATGCACATGCATAATGTTTTTTGTTTTGTGCAACAGATCACTCCTAGAGGACGAGGTAGCGCATTCGGTGACGGAAGATCTTGGAACCATTCTTCAAGATTTCTGTGTGACTCGAGTTCCTTAGTGCAGCAATGGCATGGGTATCAGCGTAATCATGTATTTTATGTCATTCTTAAGATTAGTCTTTCTTTCGAGTGCATCTGTCAAAGTAGTCTCTAGACGTGTGTTCAAAATACTATTTACACATTCCACATTTTCAAGCTTCTGCTGTTTGCTGATGATATGTAAATATATTGGTGGAGGATATGCCCTTGCAGATGTTTGTCTTGGAACGGCCTTGGACGCCTCGACCCGCACTATGTTCTCAGGACTAGTAGAGACTAGCAGCTGTACTACTTACAGCAGTACGTATGCGCATATCGGCTGCCGTCATGCAAATCCAATGTATCACACTCCAACCATCCAATCAAAAGACAAGGGCTGGGGCTGAATCACCACTCGCTAAAGACCCGGGACAGATCCACTGCGATGACGGTCGATCCCTACGATCATGTCAATTTTTGTGGTTTGAGCCAGGATGGTTTTAGAAGGATTCATCCCTTGGACCTGAGACATTCAGCTCGGTACTCGCACCAATAAAGTGAGGTGGAGAAGAGAGCAGAATCCAACTCCCGGAACCCAAAACGCGGGACTGGAGCCTAAAGTGGATCCTCCTTGACAGCTGACATTTTCACTTCAAGTGAGACAAATCTTTCTTCTTTTCTTCTCTCTACCCCTCTCTCAGTTACACACAATCTCTCTGACACTCTCGTTCTCAAGGATTAACCCTCCACCGGCATCCCGGGCTCCCCGGACCAGTTTCCAAGACAACTCATGACGCACTTTCTTGCGCTCCCAAGGCTGCTGAGACGTACCCGGTATACCGCAAAGCCTTACTTGTAATGTGATCCATTCGAGTTTTCCCCTGTCGCACTCGCACCACCCACCACTGAAAGCCGATACTGTGGAACATGCAGAGAGTGTCTGTGCCAGCCTACATTGAAGGTTAGTTTCGGTAGTCTGCAGATTCAAAGTACATCCTCTATTTCATTTAGTGTCTAAGATACATTAACATAATATGCATCACATGTAGTGCAAGCATCTTGCCAAGTGGGCACCGACAGCACCTGTAGCTTTCCATAGTCTGCACTCATCCAACCTGCAATTGTCAACAACACTCCGGAGACTCGACGACGACGACAAGAGTTGCACCTAATCATGGAAAATGGGATCGGATCTTATTCACGCCGTGGCTGCGACAAGCCAAGTTCTTGACAGTTGCGACATGTCTCAGGTTCATCCTCGTAAGGTGAGGCCATCTCAGACAGGTACTTTAAGACATGCCTCTCTTAAAATTTGACTTGCTCGGCCAAAACTATATACCTGATGCCAGTCGACTCTTTTTACTCTATCGAAACCACTACTGCGTCGCAAGATTATAGAATCGAGCAAAGATCTGCGACTCTGTTTTCCCTTATACAGTAAAAAAAAGAAAAAATCCCTCGAGGAAATACAACACGCTGGAAAAGCGCATGCGCACGGTAAGTCTAGCAAGCACAAGCAAGGATCTGGCCTTGATGTAGTTGTACGGATTTTCTGCCGACAACATTCGAGGGAAGATTTTGCGCATGATTGCGCCGACCATTACTGATACATCTTCAGGACTTTTGGTCCAGAAAGACAAGATATCCGACTCTACAGAAAGACAACAGGAGGGGTTTGGGCGAATGGGATCGCGCATGTCGATCGCATCGATGATTACGACAGACAAGACACCAAGAAAGGAACGTCCCAGAACACAGACTCTAGATGACTCGGAGCAGCCTGCGAAGAAGAACAAGAAGAAGAGAAAGCAAGAGGACGATTCTAGTGCAGGTGAAGACGACACTGAATCCAACGGTTCGGAGACGAATCGAAGCGCAGATCAAGGCGAAAAGAGGCGACCAATCAAATCACACCAAGATTCCGATCGCGGCACTGCCGCTCATCTATCGAATTTATCGAGTGAACGCAATTCACGACAGACGTCCGCAGGTCTGTTGGAAGCTGCACAGGCAGCAGAGAGACACCGATCGTTTCATCGATCATTGCTGCGTCAGACCAAGGTCGTCGCTGACCCATTTGACGAGTCGGATCAGAGAGAGGCGGATGAGGTGGAGAGTTTAGAGGTTCCGTCGTCGCCTTCGGCGTGGTCAAATACAGTCTCCTCCTCCGTCGTGACGCAACGAGTCGAGGGAGGGGAGGATGTACCTTTGTCGACGGCCAGGGTCGGGGGACGCGAGTATCGCCTCACCCTCGTCTCTGTGCCGGTCCAGTGCACCACCACCGGTCCTCGCGTCTGTTCACCTCCACTCATTGCGCAACTCGTCGTCGTCAAGGACGTCGTGGCGGCGGACCCAGACTCGTCGCCTTTTCCATCATCGTCAAGGTGGAACACTCGTGGCCAAAACATCGCGAGTGATGAAGACTTGCCGCATCTCACTGCGACAGTCTCCATTCGACCGTCGCGTAATGCAGAATCAGACGGTCCCATCGTCCGCGGCGGCATCGACGGAACAGTGAGCGTGCAGGGACAAGTACTCAAGGACTCGCACGGCACCCCTGGAATCTTCTTCCTATTCCCGTCCTTACAAATCACGCACTCTGGAACTTGGAAATTCAACGTCACGTTGAATGGATCAATTGAACATGCGACACCACCAGACACGAGAGAAGAAATTCTTCAAGTCTCGAGCGACACTTTTACCCTCGCTGTTCCTGAGCAATCACCACTCGCGGTGGGAGCAGTACAAATCAAGCCGAGAGTCACTAGACTCTTGCATACACTCAGAGCGCAGGGCGCGCAAATCTGAAAATAATGAGGTGTTTATTCTTTTTGCAACGATATTTTCAGTAATGACGAGAAATGATGTATTTTGTGTAATACTTGACGATTTGGTTATAATCATAATATTAGGCCAGGCTTTTTTTTTCCATGAGTGATGAGTAGGCTGGTCATGGGTACGTAGCATTTTAATCTGACAGACTGGAATACTGGGCCAAGTATCGTTTCGAATCTATTGATCAAGTGCAAGATTTGCTCAAAAGAAGCAAATTGTCTTCTTTCTTTATGAATCTGTATTCGAATAGTTCCAATCTATCGAGAGGCAGGGACTTTCAAAGTGACGATGATGATGACGAAAGTTGTCTGTAGGTGGAAGCTTTGAAGCACATGTCAACATCATCTCATCTGACTAGCTTCGGGCTTGTTCCATGCCAACGGAATATCTTTATCGGCAAAGAAATGACGCTCGATAGGAGCATTCTTCAACACTGCCATACGAATGACACCTCCACTGCTGCCATCTCGTTCCATAGCCAATGCTATTGCGTGCTTTAAAAAGTCGATGGCTTCTTCTTCACTCATATTTTCCCTATAGTTGGTGTCACAGTATCCGTAAATGTACGTGCTGCCAGATCCGCCGATCGCAATGTCCTGTTTGTGGATAGAGCCGCCCAGCGGTATCGAATAGACCTCGCCTCCACTACGCTCGTCATAGCCAGCAACGATGAGACCAGCTGATAAATTGTCTTTGTTTGAGTAACAAATTTCCGCAGCAAGGTTCGCCGCTACTCGAACAGTTGGAGCTGCCCCATTCTGTGTCCTATACATGTGAGCTTGTGTTTCATGATGTGGTTTAGCAAAGCACTTACTCATACATCTGTAGATAGTAGTGTAGAATATCGGCGACTGCTTGGGTGTCCGCCGCTGATCCACTTCTACAACACCAAATCTTATCGTGTATTTGTGTGAGTTTGTCGGTCACACGATTGGCGATATAAGAGCCTGTAGTCGTCCTCGAATCCGCTGCTAGTATGACACCTCCGTTGAATTTGACGGCAGCTATAGTGGTTCCCATAGATACTTCGCCAGTTTTCAGTGCCTGCCAGTCGACACTGATGGAGCCGTCGAGGGCTGAATTGCCAGTGATTGAAGTTGTTGTTGTTACCATGATTGTGGACGAGGCTGACTGCCTGAGAAACGGTACAGCTTGATCACGATAAGGACGCCTTGATTCGTTTCTTCTGTAGAGCTAAGTATGACGGGCTCACGATGCATTTCATGTGTAGTTGTCTACGGTAGGTATCAAGGACGAGAGAGACGCGGCTCTCCCAAGGATGATGGAGTGGTTACACGTGAAATACGAAGTACACGAGGCTCAAGCTTGAACGGGAATTTATTGTACGCAACCTTGGAACCGCAGACGCAGGCGGACGCATTTCTTGTATGGAGAGGTACGGTAGTACTACTAGTACTGGGACAGAGCGTTTCCTGACATCTACTGTACGACACAACGCTACACGCCCAATTTGCTATGGCATGTCCTAGCTTCCATACTGTGTCATGTCCTGGTATCTACATGCTGTGGTAATAGTAGTGGTTGTGATATTCGCCGCTGTCGTCTTCGCTGGACATATAGAACGACAAAATAGAAAGAAGGAAGTGTAGAGCTTCTGATACTTTAAGAGTCGTTCTTAGCTCAGACCAGGGATCAAGCAGTCTTATCAAAAGACGATCACGTCAAGATGGTGATGGTCAAGAGGAAAATTGACCCGAACGAGACTCTGAACCTCAAGTTCAGTCAATTCCAACCAATTCCACCAATCAACCAGAAGAACTTCTACACCGAATATCTGAAGAATGATAACCAGTACTTTGCAAATAGACAAATATCTGAAAATGCGAAACGCGCTGCTCAATTAAAAAAGGCGAAACTTGCCGAGAAGGGTTCTCTAGATGACGGTAAAGTGAGCAGTGTTATGAAAGCTGCTGCAGCACATGATGAATCGGAGGATGAGGACGAAGAAGAGACTGGAGAGCGAGCTGCTCTTGGATCGAAAACTATTGTACTACATCTCGGCTCGAGATATACACGTCTAGGCCTGGCATCAGATCCACATCCAAAATCTGTCCCAACAGTGCTGGCACGGCAGGTGTCTTATCCACGACAAAAGTGTCCGCTACTGCCTGTCAATGCTGTCTGCGGTCCTGGAATGTTTGGGCCGGAATACGAAGCCAATATCAAGAAACTGGAATTGGACATGCGAGCACGGATGAGAAATGCGAAACGGCGAATGGTACCAAATTCCAATGATCTTGTGTCCGCCTACAACAAAAGGAGCGAATTCGAAGAGATCGTGGACCATAATGACTTGGATCGTTTTGACTGGACAGACGTTTCTAACAAGCCAGTATATGTGACAGGAAATGCAGCTCTGCGTATCCCTGCAGACTCACAACCCCATTACGACTTGTTCTGGCCCATCCAAAATGGGGTCTTACACGAGAAATCCTACAAGTCGCGAGAACAAATGATCGGAGATCTCGGCTTGATCATTTCTGATGCGGTATGCAACGAGCTCGGCATCTCAAAGGCTTCGTTCTCGGACTACTCGATTGCACTTGTTGTTCCAGATCTATATGACAAAGCTTTTATCGAGTCTCTCTTCGCGATCTTTTTCAGGGACCTCAAATTCAGCAATGCTTTAATTCTACAGGAGAGTGTTTGTGCCACATTCGGTGCAGGTATATCTTCAGCTTGTGTAGTGGACGTAGGCGCGCAGAGCACTACAATCTCATGCGTAGAGGAAGGCCTTTGTATCGGTGATTCAAGGATCAGCATGACTTATGGTGGAGATGATTTGACAAAGTTCTTCGCTAAGCAATTGTTGCGAGTCTCTTTCCCTTACAGGGACTTTGACTTGTCACGGGCTTACGATTTCGCGTTTGCTGAAGATCTGAAGCTCAAATTTTGTTCGTCAAGTGAGGCTGAAGCTGCCGTGCAACTTTACCAGACATTTCAAAGACAACCGGGCAGACAAACGAGAAAGTACCAATTCAAAGTCTATGACGAGCACATCACAAGTACCATGGCATATTTCCATCCTGAAGTGTTTGAGAATGACGACAAATACAGCAAGAGACGTACGCTTTTCAGCAAAAGTATGGACATCTATGAAGACCAATCACAAGAACCCGAATCAGTCATACAAGACAGACTCTTGTACGGCACATCAGATCGTGAACCCAACAACATCTACAACATCAACATTCGGCCACAAGAGATCGTCACTGTTCGTGGAGCCCGGGCCTTGGCTTTAGCGGCGGCCGACAGCACTAGAGCAGACACTCCTCTCGATGTTGACTCGCCAATGGTCGATGTCGTCCATGACAGTAAGACAGACGTGGAACTGGCAATCGACGAATTAGACAAGGAGGTCGATGGTACGAATGAAGCTCTTGATCGAAACGATGAGCTGCCACTGATCGCACCCCTGGACGTCGCCATCATATCATCGATAACCTGCGCTTGTGAGAATGCACCGAATGCCGAAGAACGTCGAAAGTCAATGTACTCTACAATCCTGATTGCTGGCGCAGGTTGCAACTTTCCATATGCAACTTACTACCTGGAAGAGAGGCTAAAAGCGTTGCGACCTGCATGGACGAGCATTGCAATCGTGCCACCGCCCAGGGACATGCAGCCAGAGATGCTCTGTTGGAAAGGGCTGAGCATCTTCTCCCGAATTAGGATTGCGACCGAATACTGGGTTTCATCTGCTGAATTTGATCTCCTGGGCAGTCGAACTCTGCAGCAAAAATCCTTAGGTCAATTCTGGCTCGGATGATACGCAATATGATACGTTAAGCCTCCTTGTACGGATGTCTAGTGGATCTGTCCAGGCCACTGGTTGTGCTCTATCCATTATAGTCTGGAAGATCTCCCAGCAAGGCACGTACAGCACTGTCAAGAGATCGATGCAAGGGGGACTTCATCTCGCTGCGAACTTGATCTTTATCGAAGTATATGCTCTGAAAGATGCGCTCAAACTTGGCAAGGTTTTGTGCTTCGTCTACTGATGGCTCTCTTTCGTGTTCCGGACAGTTGGTCAAGCTTCGTCGCAGAATGCGCTCCTCAAGTTCGTCGTAAGCCATACTAAGTGCGGTGTGCATATCTTCCGTGACTCGACACAACCGCTCCTCAGGTCGGATGCTGGTATATGGCGGCGGTCGGCACGAACTCATTTTCTGACTGCAAACACTAGATACAGTCGCATGTGATAGCACATTCGATAGTCAAGTAGTTGAGCCGTGACTTGGCGTTAGACAGTTGCACTTTACAGCTAGAGTCATATTCAGGGGAGTGTAGGGACACCTTGTAATGGATAGAACGAATTTACGCCAGCCACTCACACATTAACCTGCCATCTTTCCAACCTTGGAAATCTTTGAGCCGAGATTATGCGCATTTCATGCAAGCCTCCAATTTCCGCCCATTTTCATCTTGTTTCATCTCCACATCCTACTTTTCCACCTCTTGAGATTGTCAGCTGCTTGTACACCAGTGAACCCTACATCTGACAAGTTGCAATCAATCAGTTGTACAGCTGTTTAATTGTAATAGGATCAATTGATTGATTGCAGGACGAGAACAAAGACGACATTGCACAAGACTTGAATAAATTGAAGAGGAGAGAAAGGAAGATGTCTGACGCACAACTTCGTGCCGTGTTGGGAGGTTAGTTTTGACAGAGTATGAAGAATGATTACTGAGATGAAGGTAGAGATTGAAGCACGAGCGATGTCGTCACAACGAGAGATGAATCAAGTCAAGCAACAATTGGCGGGAAACAAGAGACAATCTCGATTACTGGACCTGACTTTGACGGAACTAAAGACCTTACCCCCCTCCACACCCGTCTACGAAGGCGTCGGAAAGATGTTTCTCATGGCGCGACAAGAGGACATTACCGCCCGAATCGGCGCGGAAAAGAAGGGGATCGATGGAGATGCGGTCGCGTTGCAAAAGAAACTCGAGTATTTATCCAAAACCTTTGAGAATGCGAAATTGCACATACAAGCCGCCATGGGACAGACCGCTCCCCAGTCGTAGCTCAGTACTGCAGACTAATCATAACCATTACTGCGATGTTTCGCGACTCGAGATGAGCAAACCTGCAACCATGACAATCAGGAGAAATTCTCATCTGGGATACACGCCTCTTTCAAGCGAAGCAAATCGATCGAAAGTACGGTGGCAAGATTTCAAGGCACAGAAAGGACACAGGAAAATGGATAGATGTATTTACATTGAGGAATAGTCATTATTTTACAGCAACAATCTGACTTGAAGACGCCTTGTGCTCAGTATTGTATGGAATGTATAACTCGACCGTGGACTGCAAAGCGCCATTGACGTGAGCCAGAGTGGAAGGAAGATGTTGTATGGTACAGTCGATGTGGACGAATGGGAAATGCTCTATCCACCGAAACCGTAGATGGTCTTTCCTTGACGCTTGAGAGCGTAGACAACGTCGAGTGAGGTGACAGTCTTTCGCTTGGCGTGTTCCGTGTAGGTGACGGCATCTCGGATGACACCCTCGAGGAAGGTCTTGAGAACTCCTCGGGTCTCCTCGTAGATAAGTCCAGAGATACGCTTGACACCACCTCTTCGAGCCAAACGTCTGATGGCTGGCTTGGTAATTCCCTGGATGTTGTCTCGCAAGATTTTTCTGTGACGCTGAAAAGAAGAGTTAGTGATTGAGCGCAAAGCAAGGTTGAATGGAGAGACATACCTTGGCACCTCCCTTTCCTAATCCCTTTCCACCTTTACCACGTCCAGACATATTTGTTTCTTAGTAGATGATTCTGTAAGACGAGGGTGATTGTATAATGATGGAGAGACGGAAATTTAGTGGGGGGAGGGAGGCGCGTTTATGAACTCGAAGCTGCAGGATTTCCATCACGGGTCACGATCAGGGTCAGTGATCAACCCTAACTGACGATCAATAGAAGTCAAAACACTCAATCGCTCACGTGCACTTCTCTTTGTTTACTTTCTGCTGCAACTGCACCGCTTGCATGCAGCCATGAATCTCTCCCTCTATCCCTCCCTCCTCACACTCACTCAACAACAATAGAAAACAGACTTTTCTCTCGTTTATCTCGTGTTTGGGATATCCATTCGTTGCCAAGTCGTGTCGCGCAGGAAATGCACTTTGGCGGCTTGAGCAAATACACCCTGTAACTTTGCACATACACAAGCCTCGTCTGTACATCTCCTTTCGTGACCAGGTCAAAGAGTCATCGGCTTGGAGATCGCATTGGTGCCTCACTAAGAAACATGTCCTTTCCGTCACAGGAAGTGCTCTTGACGGAACACCTCACTTTTGCCCCACTCTCCCTCGTCGACGACATCATCAATACCGTCAATGCCCTCTTGTACAAATCCGTCAACGCCATGGAACAGCTCTTTACAGGTCTACCTTCAGAATCACTGCCCGATGAGGAAGTCGAGACGGGTATCCACAAATTCGAGACTTTGCTCGAGAATGCCGTCGACCGCAACTTTGACGCCATGGAACTATTCGTCCTCCGAAACATCGTCAATATTCCCGAAGACTTGATTGGGTGGGTACAGCTCAGACACCACGCGGGACTCGACTTTGCGACCGACGACAGCGCCGAAGTAGACGAAGATTTAGTGCGCGTGAAAAAGACCCTACTCGCTTCCCAAAAAGTCGGCGCCATGCTCGATCGCGAACGAGCCACCAACGAACGTAAACTCGCCCTTCTCGAATCTCATGCCGCCAAATTACAATTTCTCGAAGATGTCGCCCGTGCAAACGACGTCGGGTCCGTCAAAGACTCGGCTGGATTTCTCAGGGAACAGATCCTCGCCCTCAACTCCACCCTCGACCAAAACACAAAACTCTCCGGCTCAATCGACCTCGGTCTGGACATCACCGACAGGACCAAGTACATTGAAAAAGTCCTCCTCAATACCGTCAAACAGGGATCCTTTGAGCAAGAACTCGCAAAGTCTCAACAGATTGGTACTGTCGAGGACATACAAAACGCCGTCTCCCTGCTCAAACGCCAGCAGAGCGATACTTGATCACTATTAAGGACTCAAATTCATTCTCACAATACACGCTTCAAGTGTCCATCACAGAAGCATCATGAGTCCATCATTTATGGACCAAGTCGAAAAGGACTTTTATTGTCTAGGATAAACGGCATGCATCAGCCTCGATAGGCTCGACATCTCAACTGTCGACAACCTTTGCGATCTGCAGTTCTCAACATCAAGATCCGCGACGATCTGTCTCTTGGTAGACAGAGACAAAGGCATGGTCAATCGCCGCTTCATCTCTGCTGTGCATTGTGCATGCATGGTCTGCTGTCCAGCCTCGATCTCCAGCCTCGATTGCATCAAATCTTGCGCAAATTGTACCTGCACAACCTCCATTTCAGCAAGTATCACATTCAAGATCGTGTCACAACGACTTTCTGCTTCTACAAACTTCTCCGCTGAATGACCGCGGACCCGCTCGAGTTTCTCGATCGTGTACCTGTGGATGTAATCCAAGTTCGACCACCTCTCGCAGATAGTCCTCCATTCGGCAAGTCGCTGGTGAAGCGTATCCAGAATGTACACGTGGGAGGTCTTCGTATGGTCGCTCAACTGTCCGTAATGCTTAGCTGTCTCAAGAAGTGCATTTGTGACGATGTCGTCGTTATGTACGAGGGAGGCCTGGTTCAGACTGGTATCAGCAAAGGTGCATGCGAGGTCTATCATTGCTGTAGCATGTCGCTGGGCTGTAAGGTCCATCGCCTCAAGAGATGTGGTTAGCGCCTGCATATCTGCGAGACTAGCCTCGAGTCTCCTCGAGAACTCTTCCAATCTGTCTCTTTCGCCACTGTCGTGGTTCCATTCGGGATGAATTATAGAATCGAAGAAACTGATTTCTGTCCGACACTGATAATCCATGACCTGATCGTCATCAGCCAGAAAACTGGTTACTATATCACTACTGCGAATCATCGGATGACGGATGAGTCTTCGCATGTAGCATTCGAGCAGCAATCTTCTTTTCTGCAGAAATTCCGGCTCCAGACAAGAGAACAACGTTTTAGGAGGGAGACAAGGCAATATTATGATAGGAAATGCTGTGCTCAACTGGTTGTGTAGTCGCTCGAAATCTCGAAATCGACGATCGACACAAATCTGCACCTCATTTTGGTCATGTGTATACAGCGTTCGTATCTTGTATATGGCATAGCTGCTCCTACTGTCGATGATCGCAATTTGTGCAGAATCGAGGTGGATCTGGTATGGCTTGATCGTCTCGTGCCAGGCAGGCCCATGCTGTCTCGTTATTTCTGCAGGCCTTGCTAGCGCGGAGTAAGATTACCTCGATATAGTATTTCGCAGGTTCATTGGCTTCAGAATCACATGCAGAACTTCGACTTCGACTCCTTATAGGCTCGAGCATTGTCGATGGTCTTGTCAAGTAGTCCTGCTCGGTCAAGATATGTTTCCGCGGAGGCGCACCGAGCGACGTACCTCTACTCCAGATTTGACAAATACTGAGAATCGATTCAATGCTCGGCCTCCGAGAATGCTGTGATTTCTTGGTGGAACGATTGTCTTGATCTCGCACGCTACATTAATCGACTGCCGTTTCTCGTGTCCTCTGTGGTCATGTTGTATCTCAAAGTCCGCCATGGATGCTGTACAAACAGATACATCTGGATCAGCCTGATCAAGGTCTTTGACAGTATCCGAGTACAGTATGTCTTGAACATTCTCCAAGTACTCCACTGGAACTAATCCGCGTTCAGCACCTTCTGCGAGACCGCGTCTAGCCACCGCCCAGGCAGGATATTCAGACTCTACGTGAGTGCGCTCGACGTGGAGGACTTCACCAGTCACAAAGGACAACTCGTGGAACTCTGCCATACCTCTGCATCCATCAGTAGATACTACAACACATCTTGTAGAAGTTGATACTCGAAATCGTATATTGTGATCACCTTCGTTGTCGGCACAGACCTCGTGCTTTCGCGCTGCTTGAATGTTTTGCATAGGAATGCCGGTTTCGGGGGAAGTGCAGGTCGTGGTCTTGACACATGGTCATTCATAGCCTTGATGAGTGATATGGGATACTATGCTCGATTTCTAGCCTTCGATTGTCAAGAATGCGCAACGAATCTTGAATTGGTGTGCAAAGTGTGCAAAGCATTGTATCGTCCCGTTCACCTCAGTCGAATGAATGCTTTGTCTCAACTGATCAGTTCTCACCGTGTGGCGGAACGCACTGATCGCTTCTCCACATGCGTTGAGACGTTCTCAATCGATCCCACAGTGCTCCGTGATGTGGATACCGTGGCGGAAATATAGTTGCGAGCTCCCCACACTCGTCATACATACAAGTAGACGAGCACAGAGGGGGCCATAGAAAGGAATACAGCTCAATATAATGGCTAAAAACATGCATGAGTACATTACAGGTACTGAAGTCTGCTGTAGACAATTTGCAGCGGTAGTAGAATCAAAAGTAGTGGACTGTACATAATTGGACTTCAAGTCCTAAATGGAGGTTAAACTGAGGTTAATATTGATTGAGAACTCGGTCTTCCAGCTTGAGTTCCTGAACAGGTAAGATCCATCTAAACACATGGATGTGTCTATATGTGTCTGATGCAAGCTCATTAGGTATCTTAGAAATTTAGAGCATTTACCTGAGTTTTCCGGGTTGCTCAAAGAGTCCCTAGATACTCTTTTTATAGTGTAAAACATTGATTGAAACTGATTTTCAGTCTCCAAGGTCAATAACTTGACAGAAAGTACATAGATTTGATGCCTGAAAAGCTTGTTGCATTGCTACTGGCTAGACAAAGCTCTACAAGGTATTAGATTGATGTAGCAGCGTCTGGGGTGCTCTTGTAGCTGTTTATTACCATTGTCAATGACCTTTTCGAGCACACAAAATTGAGTTCGAAACATTAAAGTGGAGCTCGCAACTATATTTCCGCCACGGTACCAATTACACAACACCAGTATCGAGAACAAATCCATACTAAAGTGATAGTAAGGTAAGCGCATGTACTCTTTCACAAGCCCTTGATCTTTCAGGATATATCAATAACTGGATAAAGGCTGGCAGATGTCCACTATTGATACAGCTGCTGTGGATGTGCTTGGACATGTTCAAGGCATACTCTGCACTCAAGTACCAAATAGTCCAATATACAACTTTCTATTCACAGAGCTGTAAGTCATGGTCCAGAGTGTAGCTGGTCACTATATTGCTTTGGATGCTTGATGAATTCGTGTTGACTAACTGTTAGAAACATAACATCAGCCGAAGTAGGACACGTTACTGCAATCCTCAGGCTCAACAGCCAACACGTCAACTCTCGAGGGGCTCTACACGGGGCCGTCTCTGCTTCTCTCGTGGATCTCATGGGAGGACTAGCCATAGCTTCCATGACTGGACTGACCAAGACGGGTGCTTCAGTGGACATACACGTCACTTACCAATCCACGGCAAGTGTCGAGGATGTTTTACAGGTTGACGCCTATTGTCAGAAAGCAGGCCGTAACCTCGGATTCACAAGAGTGGAATGTAGCCGGATGAAGGGTGATCAGAAAGTTTTGGTGGCCAGCGGTACACATACAAAGTTCCTGCAGCAGTGATACGTGGAGATTCGTAGTAGAGTATATATATAGACATGAAAAAAAATTAGAGCGCGGTCGTGTCAGACCAGAAAATGATTTCAGAAGTGACGTGTCATGATCAAGGTAAGGCCTTATCCTGCCATGGCGAGCTCAGCTCCCTTCTTGCCCTTCACACTCTTGAACTCGACACATGCGGCAAAAAGCACCGACAATGCAGCGGCCACGAGTGATACCTTGTAAGACGAGGTCAAACTGTGAATATATGCATCATAAATTGCAGGTAGGTAACTTGGATCGACGATGTTTTTGAAGCCCGTGGCTCCGGACGAGATGATCGTCTGTGTCACTTGCGGATTTGCAATCCGACTTCGAAGGCCCTTTTCCAGACTGTTTGAAAATATTGACTGCGAGATCGCAATGAAGACTGCACCGCCCAAGGATTGCGCGAATGAAATTATCGCGGTGCCTACAGGAACATCTTCCAGATCCAAGACGGTTTGTACAGCGATAAGCGGAATCTGAAAACTACCACCAGCCCCAAGACCCATGATGACCTGGAAACTAAACCAAATACCGATTGGAGAATTGACCTTCCAGCTTGTGATTAGACCGGCGCCAATTGTCAAGAAAATGGCACCTCCGATCAATATTGGAGTATAATAACCAATCTTGGTGATGACTCCTCCCCACAGAATCGACGACAGGACAACAGAAATCATCAATGGTAGGAGTTGGAGACCAGACTTGACAGCAGAAGATCCCTTGATCGCTTGGAAGTAAAGCGGAATGTAATATGCCATGGTAAAGAACGACCCGGCGAAGAAAACGGCAAAGCCACAGGCTGCCCAGATGGATCGTTTGCGAAGCACTCTTGGAGGAATAGTCCCTCGATCCTGTTGCTTGACCTGGACAGCAGCAAATAAAAGTAGCAAGAGTCCTGAACCGACGAAAAGACCAATGATCTTAGCCGAACTCCAAGCATAGTTGTTGCCTCCCCATTGCAGCGCGAGCAGCAGACAAATGACAGCAGGAAGGAGACACGCAGCACCAAGCACGTCAATCAACTTTAGCCTTTCCATGACCGTACGTGTCTCTGGCTTCTGCTTTATGTGCACAAGGAAGACAACACTAGCAATTGTGATCGCACCAACCGGCAGATTGATGTAGAAGCACCATCGCCAAGTCTAAGACGATTAGAATCGATTGGAGGATAGCACCTTATACTCACGATCTTCTCTGTGAATACACCTCCGAGCAAAGGGCCGGCAACTGAAGCAATTCCAAACATGGCTCCAATGATACCTGACTAATTGGTGAAATTGAGATAACCAGAGGAGTCCTTACCCATATATGCCGGTCTTTTGGCAAGAGGCACGGAATATGCGATGATCGTGAGACCACCAGAGAAGATCCCAGACACTCCGAGCCCTGCAACAGCCCTTCCAATAATGAGCACCTCTGAAGACGGTGCCACACCACAGATCAGAGACCCGAGCTCGAAAAGTGCAACCGCTAGAATGAAGAACCACTTGATTGAAAACGTCTGATACAGTTTGCCCCAGGTAGGTTGCAAGGCACAGGAAGTCAGAAAGTAGGCCGATCCATACCAACCGATGTCATTTATCTTCTTGAATTGATTCGAGATGCTCGGGACTATGCCGTCAGTATATAAAGAGACAATCGGAAGCGGTTCGATCTCACTTGCCGTGGCTATGATTGTCTGGTCAAGGGCGACGACAAAAATAGAGCATGCCAATCCAAACATGATTCCGGCCAGCTGCAGTCCGTGAGGGTACTCCTGTACTGGTTCGTCATCATTCGATTGTGACAACTCCTCAGTGTCGACATCAACTTGCTTTGCACTCGCAGAGTCTAGCTTGGCCGCATGCTCCGGGAATGTCAGAGCATGACTCTTCGTCTCCGTCAGCCTTGTATCCAGATCGAGAGTAATATCCTGGACCGCAGGATCGCGTCGCTTGAAAATTTTCAACATTTGTGACGTGAGAGTTGGCTTGCACAAACAGCAGTTCTACATATGAAGCATGTTGGCTATATACGATCGTGGAGAACGTGTCTCAGTCATCATTGCGAGTGCTGATGTATGCGGTCGGTCTCACCGGGCCGGTGATGTTTGGGGTGAGGCAGGTGACGTTGAAAGGAGGAGGTTGATGTGTTTGGTGGAAGCGTTCAAGCTTTGGTGTGGAGAAGGTGGGTGGGTCGAGCCAACTGTGGTAGAAAACCGGATCCTGTGGGAAAAGCCTGCACGGAAACTCCGAGGACCACTCTCTCGCCATAGACCATACAACTTGTTTTCCCTTGTAGATGCAGGTCACTTACAACGTTGTCGATAAGACACAATCGTGACGTTCGGTCACCAGCTACGTACTAAAGAGGGATATTGCTGCTTGTAGACGATTTATCACAAAGTTCGTATCTTGCCTCATTCCAGCTGCTACCACTGCTGAGCTCTACGCAATCTTCTATGCTAGTGGATTTGTCCTTCGGGCTTCGTCTATAGTCATTCTTTGTCATTCCATCCCGATACGCTAATCATCATGCTATACTACGCCCACTATAGCACTAGCTTCTGTACCAGTCACAACCAGTGTTCTGTACTGGCTCGGTTCAACACTTACATCTTGAGCGGCGTTCGGAACAGTTGTGCGCGGAGCTCCCTGCCTTGTATCTCCTGGGTTGCTGACCGGATTGCTGCAAGAATCAGTGCCTATTAATGACCTGATTGCAGCACGATACTTGAGCCAGCGCTGAGCAGGAGTGATTGTATTCTATCAGACATGTCTAAAGAATTCACGACCGAGGAGGTCAAGCAGCATACTGATAAGAAGGACCTGTACATGGTTGTTCATGGCAAGGGTAAGCCAAACGTATCTGCTGCTTGATTACATCCTAACGAGGTCAGTGTATGATGCATCAAATTTTCTCGACGAACACCCCGGAGGTGAGGAGGTCATTATCGATGTTGCGGGTATGCTCTTTGTCACTACATCATGCAATAAGTAGAGACTAACTCATCAGGTATGGACGCGTCTGATGCTTTCGAGGATGTTGGTCACTCTGATGAAGCACGCGAGCAGCTCGAAACCATGCTCGTCGGCACTCTCAAGGTCGACCCAAATGCACCGAAGGTTACCAAGACCGCTCAGAAGACTGTTGACTCTGCAACGTCGAGCTCGCCTGCGAATCTAGGTGTCATGGTCCTGGTGGTAGCACTATTGGCCGCTGCTGTGTACAAATTCGCCATTTGATCGATCTGAGACATTCGTATATACCACTCTTGGGGCTCATCTGGCAATCCGGTACCATAGCATTGCGTTGAGACTGTGTATGTACCAGGACCTGTCCTTGCTACTGAACCTCTGCCCTTCTACTCGTGACTGCATCGATCGCACTACTGTATAAAAAAGCGCACGCGACATCTCTTCGTTCAACACAGGATTTTGTGCATCCGTCGAGTTTAGATAAAATTTACAAATGATTGACAAGAAAAACACATGCTGTCAGACGCATCGACTACTTGTATCTGCCGACTTGCTAATTGGCAATGTCTATGTATCACTTGTTCCTATTGCATTTTAGCCATGTGTGGCATGGATGATGATCTTCTCCTAGTCGAAACCATGATCCAATCCGCATACGTGCTCAGTCCGCCAAGATTGGCATCAGCTACGGATCGGACCTTGTCCGAGGCTTTGCTATATCAAGAAACATTTTGGTGAGAATAGTATAGGTTTATGTATAAAACTTGAACAATGCAATTGCAGCTTTAGGCTCACAGGTTGTCCTTCACAAATAGCTTGTAGAACTGGAGATACTCATTAGCACACACCGAAAGGAGCTCCAACATCATTCACACACGTGCCAGACAGTCCTGAAATAACTGCTTGGATTGACTCGTTTTCGTCGTAGATATCTCACAATCTATGCGTTCTGCCGGCGTCTAGTCCCAGGTCTCCGTTTTCATTTGTCGCAAAAAAAAGCTATTCTTCAAGAGCTGTAGGAAAGAAGTAGAACTGAAAGACTCGTAAAATGGCAGAACAGGTCAGAGTCTCTCAAGTATCCGTGACCTTCTTCATGCTTATATTGGATTAGGTACAAACATTCGGAAAGAAGAAGACCTCGACCGCAGTCGCGCTTTGCAAGACTGGAAAAGGTCTCATCAAGATCAATGGATCGCCAATCTCCCTTCTGCAACCAGAAATCCTTCGTCTGAAGGTCTACGAACCAATTCTTATCCTCGGACTCGACAAATTTGCAGGAGTCGACATCCGATGCCGAGTCACTGGAGGAGGTCACGTCTCGCAGGTGTATGCTCTCCGACAGGCTATCGCCAAGGCTATCGTTGCATACTACCAGAAGTATGTCGATGAGCAGTCGAAGAATGAATTGAAGAAGGCACTGATCGCCTACGACCGAACTCTTCTTGTCGCCGACCCACGACGATCAGAGCCGAAGAAGCCCAATGGAAAGGGTGCTCGATCGAAGTCACAAAAGTCATACCGATAAACTATTTCATTGCACTGTCATTGTCTACATATGGGAGGCTTCCAGGTTTTAGAGCATTCAGCATTAACTTTACGAATTCTACAAAAACATGCACGGAGTCGAGTGATTAACTTTTCGTGGTTGATATTTTTGCACACTTTAGCATTCTCCTTGAAGTAGGGCATCAAGATCTACATGGCGATGACGATTACCATATTGGAGCTGTCAGAACAAATAATGTTGAAAAGACATTTACGCTTTTTTCTGAGTCATGTAGTTCGAGATGTCCTCCGGATACTTGATTTCTGTGAGAGTCTGTGTATTCCATACAAGGCCAAGTGCTGATTGATCTGTCACAGTGGTGTCGAAGCGGCATTGTTTACACAGTGCTATCGATTGTAGGAGATTTCTATTTCTAGATATATAGCACTACCTCAACTTACTACGTCTTTGTTCGTCTCAGGTCGATAATTGATCTATTTGAGACAAAGAGAACAGTTGCTGAGGGGTCAGCTACATGGCGGATTGATATTTGTTTGTGATTGAGTGTGAAGCTGTTGGTAGTAAGAGTGATTGATGATTGGACCGGGATTGGTAGAGGGTGAAGTTCTATAACCTTCCACGGGATAGGAGGTCAGCAGTAGCTGCAGTGAGTGAGTGAGTGAGTGAGTGAGTGAGTGAGTGAGTGAGTGAGTGAGTGAGTGAGTGGCAGCTTCAACCAGGGAAAAAGTTGCCAGCCTGGCATCAAAGGAGTTCTACAGGCACGTGTACGCTTTGATCCCTCCTTCCCTGCCCTTACCTTGCGTTGGACGCCTCTCGCGTCTTGCTGGCCTTTCCTACACGCTGCATCTTTTAAAGATCCCATCCCATCCCACCCCTACCTCTTCCTTTCCCTCCATAAGACATCTCAATTGAGTTTGTGCCTGTCAAGTTCGCCTAGCATGTTTAGGAGTTCATTGGCCGCGGCCTTCTTTGCAGTCTTTGCACTGTTGTGCATCTCCATACAGGGCTCATATGCAGCTGAACAGGAGGAAGTCGATTATGGAACCGTCATCGGTATCGTATGTCAAATATGACCTGATTGACCAGAACAAGAGTGTACTGACTTGTGACAGGATTTGGGTACTACTTACTCATGTGTCGGAGTTATGAAAGCTGGTAAAGTTGAGGTAAGTCGCGTCCCAGTGGTTTGCAAATTGAAATTCTTACAGTGCATAGATTCTCGTCAACGATCAAGGAAACCGAATCACACCGTCTTGGGTAGCCTTCACCGATGATGAAAGACTGGTCGGAGATGGAGCCAAGAACCAAGCTCCTTCAAATCCGGAAAACACCATCTTTGACGCGAAACGATTTATGGGACGAAAGTTTGACGACAAGGACATTCAGAAGGACATGAAGGGACTTCCTTTCAAGCTCATCAACAAGAACAACAGGCCTGTCGTGGAAGTTACAGTCAAGGGACAGAAGAAGACCTTCACCCCTGAGGAGATTTCAGCCATGATCTTGGCCAAGATGAAGGAAGTCGCTGAGACCTACCTCGGAAAGACTGTCACTCACGCCGTCGTTACCGTTCCAGCATACTTCAATGATGCTCAGAGACAAGCAACCAAGGACGCCGGTACCATCGCAGGACTTGAAGTTCTCCGAATCGTCAACGAGCCGACCGCTGCAGCTATCGCATATGGTCTGGACAAGAAGGGTGATGAACAACGAATCATTGTCTACGATCTGGGTGGTGGTACTTTCGATGTCTCTCTCCTGTCGATCGACCAAGGAGTCTTTGAAGTTCTTGCCACTTCTGGTGACACTCACCTTGGAGGAGAAGATTTCGACAACCGTGTGATTGAGCACTTCACCAAGGTGTTCAATAAGAAGCACAACGTCGACTGTTCAAAGGATAAGAAGGCCATGGGTAAACTGAAGCGAGAGGTCGAGAAAGCCAAGCGTACCTTGTCATCACAAATGTCCACCAGAATCGAGATCGAGGCGTTCTTCAAGGGAGAGGAATTCTCGGAGACCTTGACTCGAGCCAAGTTCGAGGAGATCAACATTGACTTGTTCAAGAAGACAATGAAGCCTGTAGAGCAGGTTCTCAAGGATGCCGGTGTAAAGAAGTCTGAAATTGACGACATTGTACTTGTTGGAGGTTCTACTCGAATTCCAAAGGTTCAAGCTTTGCTCGAGGAGGCCTTCAACAACAAGAAGGCGTCCCGAGACATCAATCCTGATGAGGCTGTTGCATACGGAGCTGCTGTTCAAGCTGCTATCCTCTCGCGAGAAGAGGGTGTCGAGGAACTTGTTCTTGTTGATGTCAACCCACTCACGCTTGGAATTGAGACCACTGGAGGTGTCATGACCAAGCTTATCGGCCGAAACACCATCATCCCAACCAGGAAGTCACAGATCTTCTCGACTGCCGCGGACAACCAACCGGTCGTATCCATCCAGGTCTTTGAAGGTGAGCGATCATTGACAAAGGACAACAATCTTCTCGGAAAGTTTGATCTTACTGGCATTCCACCTGCACCTCGAGGTGTACCACAGATTGAGGTCGCCTTTGAAATTGACGCCAACGGAGTCCTCAAAGTGACTGCACAAGACAAGGGTGCTGGTGGAAAGATGGAATCCATCACAATCACCAACGACAAGGGTAGACTTTCCAAGGAAGATATCGACAGAATGATTGAGGAGGCTGAGAAGTTTGCGGATGAGGACAAGGAGACCAGGGAGAAGATTGAAGCTCGAAACGGTCTCGAAAATTATGCCTTCTCTTTGAAAGCTCAACTCGCCGATGACGAGGGATTGGGTGGCAAGATCGAGTCGGACGACAAGAAGACCATTCAGGACGCCGTCAAGGAGACTGTTGAGTGGTTGGACGAGAATGGTTCGACTGGAACCAAGGAGGACTTTGAGGAGCAGAAGGAGAAGCTCTCGTCCGTAGCATACCCAATCACATCGAAATTGTATGGCTCCGCCGGTGGATCTGATTCTGCCGGGGACGCTTACGACCACGATGAATTGTGATCATCTTGTCTGCATTGCGAACGCGATGGGAATGACAAAATCTACATCTAGATAGAGACGAAAAATCAAGCACATTTATGCATTCAGTATTTAGCATGCTCGAGTCCATGTTTGATGCGTATGATCATCACTTGATTTGTCCATTTGTCTACATCTACTTGTTGTACATGAGTCTATCTGCAGAAGGGCTGTACATATATTGTGCTAGACTTGCGTGCTTTGGTATATAGCCATGTCTGCAGCACATACGTCCTGTATGCGGTGCTTCGAGTAGATTTCATATGGATTACCTTCTGGTCGCGATGATAGTTCCAAGTTATCGTAGTCTGCATATGCCTCATACTGTTGCTGGTTGACATTGTCCGAGGAGCCCAGCTTCATCAAGAGTTCTTCGACCTCTGTGTAATTCTGCTTTTCAGACAATGCGGTAGACTGTTCCGTGCCATCTGTATCGACATTGTTCGGTTCCGTCACCTCTGTCATGGAGTGAGAAGCATTCTTCCTAGTGGACCCAACGAGCCTGTGCACGCCGTCGAGGTCCTTTTGAGTACTGGCCTTTTCGTAGCTCGCATGGCCAAGCCATCTATGCAGCGATAACTTTGACTTGTGGCCCTTTTCATTGCTCAGCTTTGTCTCTGCCTCTACTTTGTGTCGAGTTGATTTTATGACTGCGGTCGTACTGGCTGCTCCTTGTGCACGCACTACAAAGGGGCTCGGATCGAATGAATCTGTCAAGTGCTTGCTCGCACTCGGATGATAATTTACAGTGTCATTCATGTGGAAACAAAAGTGCCGTTTGAGGTGAGAATGTAGATTGATGCGGTAGTATTCTTGCCAGTAACGTATGTCCTCATTCTGCTTGGCCTCCAAAATGTGATGTTGAGGTTCCAGTCGTAAGAGGTTTTTTGGCGTCCACCATCGGCGATAATCTCGGCGCTTGGCCAGGACTGAAGTATTGTCATGATGCAGTCGATAGTCGTTCTCCATGTCCCACAAGTTCTGGGAGTCCGGACCATCCGAGACTTTAAAGTTTCCTAAAAAGAGGTTGATGGCGTCCTGGCGTTGTGCATCGAGGAAGGAATTGTGATAGAATCGTCGGATGCTCTCAATCATGTCGCGTGAGTGGCTATGCCATTGATTCAATTTTCTATAGGTCTCCATTGTATTGACGAGATGCGAGCCACCATACTGGAGAGCAATTGTATCTCCGTGGTCGTGATACATCTCGATCATCATGCTCACGGCATCACAATCATATTTTACATCACTTGGATCAGGAACGAGGCCTAGGGCATGTAATTGCATTGACATGGCATTTTTCCCGATGACGAATTGTGCAGCATTCGTACGATCTAGACAGTCAATGCAGTTCGTTCGTGAGACACCAGTTTGCAGCTGAAGATTCTGGGCGCCTGAATGGAAGAATTTTGTATCTACCATAGCATCACGGGCAATCTTCTCCAAAGTGCCAATTACCTCTTGGTCACGACTCTTCGAAGCGCGGCTCATGTCCCACGCGACGTACCGAAGCTTATGTTCATCTGGCAGAAATTGATTGAGGTATACAATAGCTTCCGTGAACTCTTTCAGCAACAAGGTCTCTCGTGGTGTACGCTCGCGAGCCTTGACGAGGTTGATGACCACAATTGGAGTGCCATATCGGGCAAACATGTGGTCAAAATGTAGCGCCGCAGCACTGAAGAATGGATCTACAACATTCAATTCAATGGGAGGCTTAGGATTGACCCCGTCCTGATAATGTTAAAATTGCGAGTTGCTGAACAGCTGCCATCCTTACCACGGTCTGAGTCCAATTCAGTGGAATGGAGCCTCGATGCTGTACAAAGCTTGTGTAGCGGTTGCCTAGCTCGCCTTTCGCATTATGGAACGGCGTTATGAGCTGTTCGGAGACTATTTGCTCAGTCTCGACATCATTAGCCACGAAACCCTTCTCGTTTGCACCTCTCTTCAAGAACCGCGCTCCGGCAAAATGGCGCGATCGTCGAGCTATCAGGGTGATGTATACAGATTTGCCGAAGATAGACAATTTTGCCTGATCAATGAACCCATGGATTATTGGTACGCACCACTTGAAGTGGCCTTTAAGATGGGAGAATGCTGTTTTCAGCAAGTGATGGTTCCATACAAACATCTCATTGAAGCGACTCATGAAGGCGTCCGAGCTCGGAATGTCTGCGGTGAGGTTATGCTGCAATGTATGTGTGATGTCATACGTATTTGAGAAGTAGAATGTCTTCCCAATCTCAAGGCCATTCAAGATGGCAAGGTATCGCGCCTCGTCAGCTTGACGCTCATTTTTCCTTGCTGTATTCACAGAAGTCAAGGATATCAGCTTAGTGTCGTCGATATGGTAAACGTAGTGGCCTCCAAGGAGAGCAATTGCAGTTCTCTTTGTGATTATCGACAAGTAATAATTGGCAGTAAATCTAATGAGGCCGATCAGTCCACATGACGTTTCCAGATGTAGTAGACCTCCAGCAGCAGAATTGCCCGCAGCTAGAGCTGAGAGCAATTCTTCCATCTCGACCTTGTCGTAGATGGTTTCATCTTCTTCCAGTACGAAGTCTTGTTCGTCCACTGTCCTGTCAATCTTTATGATGGAGAAGTGCAACTCGTCTTGTGTGTGCCCGATGATATAATAACGCGTAGCAGTTTCATATATCCGAAAGCCAGTCAAACTTTGGTCCATCGATACAGAATCACAAGACAAGGTTTGGACCCCAAATGTACAATGACATTATTTCCTTGTCCGTACTCGAGCAGGAGCGCTCACAGTAAGATCACTTGTATGATTTTCAAGTGATGAATAGCACGGCGCATTCTCCATGCCAGAATTTATGCGCGGTTCTTCAAGGCACGGCTTCAGAAAGTGTTCATGTAGCCCTGGTGATGCATGGTAAGACTGCACATAATCCTGATACATGTCTGCTATGGATAAATGCTAAGGAATAGGCAGCGCTCGTGTACAATAGATGTGGAGTGCTCGGGTAGCAGTGGCGGAGGGAAAGGAAGGGTGGACATTTGACTGAGTGGTTGCGCCAGCTGCAACATTTATCATAAAGGTGAATCATGTTCTCCTCTACAAATCACTACGTAGATACTGCATACGCTGTAATCTCTTGAAGAAGACACCAGCTCAGTGAAGCATATGAAGGAGCGCAATTTTTGTAAGTAGAGTGTTGATGACTTGATGTGTGTATGAAAGGCGCGCCGACTCCCAAGTCTGAAACGTCTGACGGCCTTCAGACACGCTCTCCCCTGAAAGTGAGAGACATCCGCCCCATGATGTGAGCGTGTTGCTGCCTTACACATCCTGCAGCTTACCCAACTAAATACTATTCCATTCTAAGCCTCCGGCAACTTCAAGTGATTTGTCCGCTCATCAATAAGAAGATGTCTTTCGATTATGGATATTACGGTTTCGATGTTGGCCAAGATTGGCCCATGCCCACCAGGAAATTCGACGTTGAGCAGTGCACACAAGACTACATTTCTTGTTCCAATCTGCTATCGACACATTCAGGTATCGATCAGTCAGCCTCGCGTGTTACACTGCTTCAACATGACAAGCGCGAGCACCCTCTGACTGCACAAAATGTCCAAGCTCGAGCTACTTATGATCCACGGAAGACAGCTGAAGTGCAAGCAGTTATAGAGTCCCCGAAAAGATCGATCGAATCCACAGAATCATTGAACGACTCATCTCGCTGCTCATCTCGATGCAGAAGTTCCCCAGCTATCATATGCTCGTACTAGAAAGAAGCTGAATAGTTTTTGTGACAAACAGCAATTAGAGAACAAGATGCTCCCGATATGCATCATCCTCATGCTGTTCTACGTATTCGTTTCACTTGAAAGTGACGTATTGGACTTCGATATAACGGTCATGCTAGATGCTTTGTCAGATCAGCAGATCCAAGCATAACTGTGGCAGATATAGCTGGACTGAAGATATTGCCTAGCGTGGCTACTTTGTGTCACAGCATGCTTCCAATAGAGACACATATCCTCAAGGATAGACCGGCGACGACTTCGGAAGCCTTGGGTGCTATAATGTACATGATCATCGATCTTTGATTAGCTTGTTCCTTTTCTCTCGCTTCCTCATACGATCGACGGACTTTTGGTGCATTTTCTCCTTCAGTTTATCATATCTCTCCTTCTCTGCAGCTTTTTCCCTCTTCTCGTGAATCGCTTTCTTTCGTGCTTCGAGTTCGGCAATCTTCTCAGCTTTCATTTCGGCCTCCTTGAGCTTAACCTCCTTTGCACGCTTGGCCTCCTCTTGGCGCAACTCAAATGGCGCTGTACACAATCAGAGTTCTATCGACGCACTGAGCTCGCAAAGACTTACTCTGTCTCGATTTCGGCAAATGAGAACGCTTGGTCGCTGTCTTGTCCGATTTCCATTGTTTCCCACCCACTCTGATAGATTTCGGTGCTGGCACAGAAGCTGGAGTCGCCATGACGGCTACAGCTTGGGCTCTCGCGGTCATATTGTTCACAAGTCAAGTTTGCTGCTTGAGCACGAATCAGTAGCACAGCCTAAAGTTCTCAGATCGTCTTGGGTCAAGAGCAAAAGCATACAACAGCTGACGCACTTGGCGAATGTTCTCGCGCTGCACTCGAACAGGCACCAGTCTATACGACGAGTACGCGAAAAATGGCCATCCCGTGCTCTGCGTCCGTGCGAGCTGCGATTGCGGACGGTTGCGAGGACGAGAGTTGACGCTTGAAGCGCACCAATATTACTTGTATCTGTGTAATTCGTGCAGGCAGCTTGGTGCACCAAGTCAATTGTCCTCATTCGAGACTGAGTAAAGAGCGAATCTCTGACGGCTTGTACCATAGTTGAATACTGCGAAAAACTTTCGTGTAATTCGTCCGACAGGACTCTTGTGACCACAGGCAGAATCAGCCCTTCATTTAGCCAAGTTGGCAACGCTCTCAAATTTCAAAAAATCCTCGAGCGCGTCTTTAGCCCGCGACTCTCCGCGTTTCAGTCGCCGTCGCCCGGTACCATATGGGCAACCATGGCACAAAACAGGTGAGCAGGGCTTGAGGCCCGGTTAACAAGATCTGTACAGATACTAATGTCCGTCAGACTGAAGATTCGGATATCGACAGATCACCCGACTATGTAGCATTCATGAAGGATCTCGCCAGCTACCACCAGCAACGAGGCACACATCTGCAACGAGAGCCAGCGCTTGGTCCCCGAAGAATTTCACTTCTCAAGCTGTACAACAAGATCATCGCCTATGGCGGCTACGACAAAGTCTCCGATACCTCGCTCATGTGGAGACGAATAGCGGATGAATACCATGTTCCGCCGATGTCCAATGCTGGTATGCCAGGCTATCTATTAAAGTCTATGTACTACAAGAATCTGGCGTAAGGCGCACAAGATATTCTGCAAAGTCTGAGCACTAACCAAGCACAGCGCATTCGAAATTGAACGACACTGGGGCAAGAAGGCGCCTCCCCCAGAATTGCTGGAGCAGTTGACAGCTCGAGGAGGAGCAATTCTTTCCCGGCCAGGTATGTGTAGCAGCAGCGGATCAAGTGGATGGACTGACCCTGTATATAGAGATTGCCAATCCACCGCCCCCGAAGCTGGTCTCTACGCCAGTCTCGCAGATCAAGAATGTTCGTGCGACCCCGATACCCAAGATGGTCCAGCAGCAACAGCAGTCGCAGCAGTATCACTATGCACAACATATTCCTGCACAAATCATGATGCCGCATATGCCTCCAGTCACACAGACGACAACATATCATCGTGTGCCACCACAGTCAGAGTACGTTCGTGCGCTCTATCCCATCACTGCTGGACAGTTCGGCTCCAGTACCTTGCACGATGCCTCTACGAATCACTTGTTACCACTCGTGCCACGGACTTTTATAGATCAACACAAACCGGAAGAGAGGGAGGGGGATCGAACGTCGCTGGGCTCTTTATACAGAGCTGCCATGACACTGAAAAGTGGATTAGCTGCTGAAAGTACCTGGGCTGCCGAAACACTAATAAAAGCAAGTTATGAACTGGGCGATGATCTAATACTTGAAAAGGTGTCCGGGCTTGCCGAAGTATTGCTATCTATGATCGATGAGGGAGCTTCAGCACTGACCCAGGCGCATACGACAGAAGCACTGCCCATGGAGGACATCCTGGTCGACGGGTCCACAGAACGCTCTGCGAAAAGAATGAAATTAAGACACGGCTTTTTTCGTTCAGCAAGCTTGCCGCCGAGCTCCAAGGTCCTTGAAGCCGCTTTGATCCTGCGCAACTTGACCTTTCAACCAGAAAATGCAAGGTTCATCGCTCGGCTGCCGATCACGACGAGAATATTGCGAACGGGATTATTGCTCTCTGGTGACGGTGTCGCAACTGAGCTTAAACAATATTGTATAGATCTGTGCGACGCAGTGCTCCCAGCATTGCAAATTTCTTCTGAAGAGGATCCTTTCTATCTGACATTGGTTGAATTTCTCAAGTCGCAGGATCGCGCTCAGTTGCTGCTCGCACTTCGAGGCTTGAGTAGGTTGTCTGTGGCCGACGAACACAATCGTTTACTTCAAGACATCAACTCTGCGGTGATTGGGAAATTGATCGGATTTTTACAGCTTGAGGATGTTGAATTACTGCATGCACTTGTCGGCTTCTTCTTTCAGTTCACAACATATCAAGCCAACACTTCTATTTTGGTCAGAAATGGGGAGTTGCTTACGCTCTTGCAGCGGCTCGTTGGTCTGACTATGTGGAATGCACAGGATCGTATCGAGCACCTACAAATTACGAATTCTCAAATCGTGACACGCGAACCATCTCCACCTCCTGCTAATCCACCACAATTATCAGATGAGATCGTCAGAGAGTTGCTCACATTTCAGGAGCCTGAACGCGCCATTCACTGGATGAGAGCGTGCTTCGAAGATGATAAAGAAGAGTCCGTCACGCAGATCCTGTTATGGCAGTCTTATAGAACGTTGTTTACACCCTATTCTCAACCGCAGCATAACGGGAGTGTGGTTGTTAGTGGGAAACCTCTATTACAGGCCGCGGACGTTATAAAAATGGTCGGCAACGCTTTCCATGGCGCGACTGCAATGGTTGTCAATCATCCGACAGAAGGTCAAAAGTTCATTGTTCGCGGAGTGCGTTGTCGTCAATTCCCGCTGGCACCATCAGGCAAGCGATATGCCACTTGTCGGTGGATCACAAATCGAGAGACAGAGGATGTATGCGCCGCTCCATTTGCAAATCAGAAAGAGCTCCATGCTCACATTATGGCAAAGCATGTCAAGACGACCGAAGGACCTATCACTTGTGCCTGGGCATCATGCAAAAAGTTCTCGCCCAAGGGCGAAACCGATCACAAAAAGATCTCGATTCATCTACGGCTGCACACTAGCAATATGTTTCCTGTACTACCTGCCTCGCGAACCATCCAGGGTACAAAAATCGATATCTCCAGTCAGGCGACGCAACAGGACGACAAGGGCGAGCCGCGCGGTCTGGCTCTGAGTGCGACTCTGACTTTGAGAAACATCCTGTGCGCAGAAGCTCGAGTCCCAGACTCTCAGGATCTGTCATTCGAGCAATTGAGAGAAGATCTTCTCAGTCATGTCACTGTCAATCCTGTTGTCGCACATCAAGCCGGAGAAGTCCTCACAGCCCTGTGATCCGTTGTGTGTATAGCTGTATAATAATTAATTCGTCTGAATGCATTGTGCATGAGCGCCGGCTATATGGAAATCATATTATAGAACATGGAAATCAGAGAATTGATATAGAGTTGAGGTTGCTCTGTCAGAATCTTTGCTGCTCGCCTTTGCACCGCTCTTTTTCCGTGTCAAGTGTAGATATCGTTGTCGTTGACTAGCTGCACCTGCTTAACGTGCTTTCCGGGAAGAACTACCAGACCAACATATCTTTTGTCGCCTGGGCACTCATCAATCATCGAAAAATATGTCACGAGATCAAACTCACAGCCTCTATGTTCGTAGGTGTCGCTCAAGATGGCAGAGCCGTCCTTGTCGGTGCAGACGAAGGTTCCTTTGAAGATCCTACCATCAGACACTGTAAAATGTAACTGTCGATTTAGAAGCGATTCCAGAAATGTCTTGCCAGTGCCGTTATTCACCAGCTCATGCTCGAGCGATATCATACTACGCTACATCAAGCAATCGAAGCATTAGAATAAGTACGCATCATTAATGGTCCGGCATTCTTGTTGAGACTGATTTTGCACCACACAAGCGCGAGCTCCGGCAGTTGTCGTGTCATGCCGCACAACTCTCATCAAATTGTGTATTCGCGGTATTGTGAAGCAAGATATATATCGTAGGCCTTGTGCCAGTGGACCAATCCTACGGCTATGCAGTTTCTTACTCGCCTCTCCTAGGCTTGCTCTTATTGGGTCTGGGCCGTGACATATGTCTTCTAGCAGCCCGGTCACCACGACGGTATCCCCGACAATGGCTGAGAACAACCCACTCAAGAAGATCATCCCAAAGAGACCTAAGATACGGGAGTACGAAGGTTGTAGTCCTCTACAACGGTATGAAACACTGGAAAAGATTGGAGAGGGGACATTCGGGTTTGTGACTCGAAAGATGCGCTACCTACCACACTGATCGAATACATAGCGTGGTACATAAGGCGCGACATAGAAAAACAAAGGAATTAGTCGCTCTGAAGAGGATCTTGATGCATAATGAAAAGGACGGTGTAAGGCAAAACATTCTGTCAGTCATATATCTCTAATGCGGCCCCAAGTTTCCCATCACCGCCTTACGAGAGATCAAAATACTAAAAATGCTTTCACATCCAAATGTAATTCGTCTGTCCGATATGACTGTCGAACGGGGCGACAAGTCGAAGAAGAAGCGGGGTTCAATATACATGGTTACGCCCTACATGGACCATGATCTCTGTGGACTTCTCGACAATCCGAAAGTTGAGTTTACCACTCCACAAATCAAGTGCTACATGAAACAGCTGCTCGAAGGAACACGTTATCTGCACTCTGTAGGGGACCTTGTTCCTGATAGACTCAGGCTAATCATATAGATGCACATTCTGCACAGAGACATGAAGGCAGCGAACCTCCTGATCAGTAACAAAGGTATACTACAAATTGCAGATTTTGGACTGGCTCGGATGTTCTACGATGATCCGCCTCCTGGATCCAATGAGCCTCGGCGCGAGTACACCAACATGGTCGTTACACGTTGGTATCGTCCCCCGGAGTTGCTACTTGGAGAGAGACGGTATACACCGGCAATTGACTTGTGGGGATTGGGCTGCATCCTAGCAGAGATGTACAAGGGTAAACCTATATTACAAGGTCAGAGTGATATTGACCAGCTCAACAAGATCTTTCAGCTGTGTGGCACACCGACTGAGGCGACCATGCCTGGCTGGACCATGCTCCCCGGTTGCGAAGGCATCAGAAGCTTCAAGTCATTTCCTAGCAAATTGGACGAAGAGTATGTGGAGCATGGTAAGGATATGGTCTCATTGCTATCAAGTCTGTTGAAATTGGATCCACAACAACGTGCGACCGCGAGTGAAGCCCTACAACATGACTATTTTGTGAACGACCCTCTACCTGCAAGTCCAGACGATCTGCCTAATTACGAAGCATCGCACGAATTTGACAAGCGGAAGCACGCTGCTGAGAGACACGACGCACTCCCGCCAAGGGCACCAGATGCAGCAGGTCAAATGGTCGCGGGTAATCAGAACAGCCACGCTATGGCACCTCGGGACTCAACATTGCCGAATACTGCTGGACGTGACGATTCGAGGCGTCGTGATGGAGGTGGTAGCTTTAATTCGGAGCACTCACGCAGGCCAATCGCAGGGAGAAACGATCGCGATAGATCAAGAGACTATTCATCAAGATATGACGATCGACCTTCCTGGCGAGATGATCGTGATTACAGATCACGACACCACGACAGAGACTCATATACCAGTAACAGAAGATCACCACGGCGAGATATCTCCCGCGATGGAAGGGACCATAGGCATACAGCTAGGGATTACTACGACGACAGACCGACCCGCAGATATGATCGAGATGCTCGCGACAGAAGGGATGATTGGGATCGAAGAGATGACCGGGACCGCAGAGAGAGACGGCCATCAATTGAAGCTCGTGACCCAAGAGACACTACACAGCGATCCACAACGAGGCCAACGAATAAATCTCGATCGAGATCGAGATCAAGGACAAGATCCGAAGGCACTTCGACAAAGTGAACTAGATCCTGCCGTTGACTTGGCATGAGAAGGATGATTCTGGTCATTTATTGTACATCTGACTTCAGTCGCAGCGGAAGGAATTTGTAGAAAAATAGATTCTTCACACAACCCATCATTGACTTTCTCATGCTATGTGGAGCCGTGAAGTGAAGCTGTGTCGAGTCAAGGCGAGGTCTATGTCCGTCAAGGGGACATTCTCGGTATCGGCGACGTGCTATCATATATAGCATAGACCTCATCAGGACCAAGGGATCGGATAAGAAATGTCTTTTGCTAAATTCAACGTGGAGTCGCAAATCTTCTTCAAGTCAGCCAAGTCTTATGGTCTCGTCAACTTGAAGCCGATCGTGCCAGGACACATCCTTGTGATTCCTCAAAGAGTGGTACCGCGGCTCGCGGATCTGCAAATTGAAGAGGTCAACGACTTGTTTCAATCTGTGCAAAAAGTCACAAACGTTCTGGTACGAGTGTATTTTTGCTTGCTACCGCGCGACCCTGACAATATGCTAGCAAAAGGCCTTTCAAGCACAAGGAACCACGATTTCATTACAGGTAAGGCTCGCGAGACATCCTCTTGACAATCGTAGACTCAATCCATATAGGACGGACCTGTTGCTGGACAATCGGTCCCTCATGTCCATGTCCACGTCTTGCCTCGAGTAGCCGGAGACATTCCCAACAACGACGACATTTATGGCAAGATTGACGCCGACTCTGCCACATTACAGCGAGATTGGGAAGCGGCCCTGGCGAACCGACCATCCTTCACGGCCGTGGACGATGAAGACCGCAAGCCGAGGACAATGGCACAAATGGAGGAAGAAGCACGTTGGTTGAGTACCTTTTTCGAATCGTAAAGCAGGAAAGTATCAAGGTGTCATTAAATCGCTACTCATTACATGCCCAAGCCTGAGCCCAATCTATGCAAGAGACTGCAGCACTATGAAATATGATGGGCCCGTGAATGCCCATGCCGCTTCGAGAGCACAGAACCACATTGTCCTGGGTAATATCTCTGAGTCAAAGGTTGTGGCATGATGGACAGATTAATCATATCGTAAAAGCTCCAGGCGGAAGGAGAGCCAGTCTTAAAGTTCCAATAGTACCAGCCTGATGTGGAACTTTCAAAGGCATCGAGTTGAGCTTCCACATAACGTCGCATCTGTGCACGTACTTGAGCGTTCCATGAATTGGGACTGTCTGTAGCACACTGGCAGCCAGAGGTCGAGCAGGATGTACCCGCAGTCGAGGACCCGTCCGGATTGATGCAGACATTGATGGCCGCAGACCACTCTCCAGCGTAGACGGGCATCTTTTTCTGCGTGGCGGTATACGTCGACACCCAATCACAAGACTTGGAGACGTGCCCATCGACGGTCAGAGCAAGATCAGAACTACCAAAGACTTGATATGGATGGGTGTCGATGGCCATCTTTCCCCAAGCAGGAGGTCCGTTCAGGTTTGCCCAGTGATCGAGGTCGAGGAAGGCATCGTGGACCACAATCCGCAAATTTGGATTCGTCGCGGCGGTCCTCACGAGATTATACGCGTTTGTATAGTAGGACCAAATCTGATTCACGTCCTGGCCGCCCCAGGGAATGGGCTCATTGATGATTTCGAAATCCGTGACGACGTCCGAATTGGCAGCGGACCCAAACTGTCCTGCCATGAGGGCGAGCGTCTTCATGATTCTCGGCATGTTGGCACTATCCCAGAGCCACCAGACACCGCCTGCCCGACCCGAATTGTCCTGTCCATTCTGACTGCCTTGTACGCCGTGTAGGGTGATCATGACCGTCATACCGTGCGTCCTGGCCCACCCGATGGCCGTCTCGAGTCGACTGGCGGCACCTTGCACGTAGGGTTCTCCGTCCTGGGGATCAAAGGCCCAGTACCCGATCGGAATCCTGAGTGAATTGATGCCTTGGGCGGCCAACTTGGCCACGTCGGCTTCCGTGAACCAAGCGTCCCAATGCGCATTCAAGAGGGTCGACGCCTGCGTCTTGCCCAGGGCCGCCGTGAGCGTCCACTCGTCCACGGCCGCGGGAACGTTTGCAAACACGTCTGGCGTGATCCACTTTTCCAAGACGAGCCAAGACCCGACATTCACGCCCCGACGAACGTTGCCTGCAACGCATTCAAAGGGACACAATAGTAGAGTGCTGAAAAAAAGGACGGACGAGCAGTAATTCAATCGCATGACGTGCCTGACGTATGGACCTTGTTACTCTTACAAGCGGGACTCTTACGACTCCTTTTTTTTCCACGGCGAAAGGAAAAAGGAAATGGAAACTGGAAGGGAAAGAGAGAGAATAGATTCGTCGCGACGGGTGAGATTTCCACATACCTCACATTCTTGGAGGCACAAAGATACTTTTCTTTTCCCGTCCACTTTTTTAATCTTGTCTCTATTCATCCATACTACCTTTCCCTTTCCTCTCGATTTCTTTCTTTTGATTGCAAGATCAGTATATATCTCTACGACTCTTGACTAAATGTAAGCTGCGCAATCACTTTTTCTTTGTTGTGATTTGTGATTACCAATTGGTCGCCAAGAGCGGCGCAATGTGGGGTAAAAAAATGTGCGCGCCAGTCTTAGCCGTGGCAACGAAACTCAAAAAATGCTTCCTCCAAGCAAATTGTACTGACTCTGACAGACACTAAACCAAGGTCTGAATATGGTCACTTGGCATCACTCGAATGGCACATTAGGGCACCGAACCAAGCATCAGCAATGCACCACATGTAAGGTATTCATAGCAATCACTTGAATAAAGCGTATATGTAAAGAGTTGGATATAAATCAGACTGGCGCCAGAGCTAGAATAAATAGATGGAGAGATCGAGCTGGTCCTGAGCAGTGTCAAGGAAAAGTAGGATAATCGTACAATCTTGTCGACCCGGAATAAGACTTGATAATGGCAGAATGTCGTGATGAGATACGTTCGGAGACTTTCCGGGATGAGACAAGCCATTGTGGTGGCTCACTGATCACAATTTATTTTTGTCGATCACAGCGATCCATGACTTTATGCAAAGTGCGCGATCGAGATTTGCAGGATACCTTGATATCGCGCACAGTCCCTGAACAAGTCCATGATGTCGTCCCGGTAATCAACTCATGGCACTTGCCTGTAGCTTAGCGCGGTTTGGCGATTTGGGCGTAATGGGCATGAATTGCCGCTGTGAACGGTCCATGGCACTGCCGCTCGAATTAAAGGTCAAGCGTTTGCCAAGAGCCTGATGGGTAAGCTCGACATCTCCAAGATGATCGGCTCCTTCATGTGAAAGTTTTCTCCTCTTTGACGCCATGGCCAAACTCTTCTGGCCGTCGTCAGACTCAAATGCGACAGGCGATAACAAGGGGCCCGATTGTGGTCTGGGGGAGTCGTTGCCACTAGACTGATCCTGATCACGGAGCTGGGCAAATCCTGCAGCATCACTCAGCACATCGAGTCCACCATCTCGCCGGCGATCAGCACCTTGTGTCGAGCCTGTCTGCGAGAAAGACCTCTGAGCAGACAGAGCCTGCTTGAGATGCTCAATCGAGAGCTGCTGCCTCTTTGTGTCTTCGAGTAGCTCTGCAGCTCTGCGCTTGGCTTTGATGTGCCTCGTGCGAAACGTCTGTTCGTCGTTGATCGACTGATTGAGCTTCTGACACAGGAGCTCCTGTGAAGAGTATACGAGTTGTTGTTCCACCTCTGCCCGTACTGTTCTCTGTTCCTGTTCGCTCAACAACATTTTGTAACTGAATCGATGGTGAGAACATTCCCTCTCGAGTGCTCGGATCTTTCGTGTGGCCATTTCCAGCTAAAGCAGGTCAGTATAAGATCAAATTCAGGAGGCGAGCATAAGTGTGCGCGCGCAATGCGGTCGACATACGGAACGACGAGCACTGTCTCCTGAGAGTGACATAATGTATTCCGATGTGAAAGTGTCCCAGTCCTCCTCGCTCGGCCCTTCGGCTTCGGAGCTCGAGGCTAATTGTTTCGACATATCGATTCGCCGTTCCGGCGTTTTCGGAGTCAACATCTGAGTCGGAGTCTGTGGTACATGGGTCGTCGGTCGATCGCCTGACTCTGTCGACATGCTTCCAAGGTTGAGAGTCTGGTTATACAGGAATAGAGAGATGCGCACGAGGTTTGTTGTTGTCGATGAATCGGATTCGTGGCCTGTATAGATGCCGCACAGAGAGTCGAGGCTGGATATCTGATGGTGAATTGAGAGTCGCTGTTGTCCTGGCAGTCAGTCACCGTCCAAAGAGTACAGGCGCAAGGTTGGACTGGGAGGGGAGAGAGCGAGCGACAGAAATGAAGTAGACGAGAGCGAGAGATGGAGATGGGAGAGACAGTCGGAGAGAAGAGAGAACCAGAAGCCCAAGCAGACAAGCAGACAAGCAGCAGCAGCGGCAGCTCGTTCGATGACAGGACTCACTTGGTTGGTTGGTGGGTTGGTGGCATTCTCTCTCTGAAGCAGCCGACAGCGGCACAACTGCAACCCGTCTTCTCGTCTCGTCTCTCGTCTCTCACTGTTCTTCCTTTTTCTTCGGTGCAGCAGCAGGAGCAGACCAGTCTGACCAGCCAGCCACATGAATCTGTCAAAAACCACCCATCTGACCTGCAGGCGGAATCTCCCTCGTTCGTACTCTCAACGGTTGGCAGACTTTCAAGATTGTTTGTCCATGCACTGTCGATCGCCATTCATCCCATCCATCCCATTCACACGCATCCTCCCTCAGACAACTCACTCACTCGATCGTAGATTCCCTTGAACCCTCCCACGGTACGCACAGTCAGCCACTCGCTCTCCAGATCATCTTGATCAACAAACAAACTCGGATGAAACAACCTCACGCAATGACAAACACTCAAGACGCACTTATTCTCTCTCTCTCTCTCTCTTCTCCTCCTCCTTCTATAGCTATCCCGCCCTTGACACGAGGCATAACAGTACCTGCATACGAGTCTAACCACGTTCCCCGCATTTGACACTCCAACATATGCTTCTCTAGACTTGTAAACAGCATTGACGCACCACTCAGCAACCAGTCAGGAGTCCATTGCTCGATTGAACGTTTATTCGTATCATAAAGATTACATAAAAACTTGGCCGTGTGACATTCATTGGCTTGTATTGCATTGCATTGCATTGCATCGCTGTGCAGCTGCAGCTGCAGCTGTCATAAACAGACCGAGCTCATCATCTGCGATGCATGACCGTATCAAATCACCGTGCTGACTTCGTCCCAGGTCTTTTTACTCGATCTTATCTATGCAAGTGTGTGATCAGCTTCATTAGTTCTCAATCTCAGCAATCTAAGATCAGACACTTTGGTGCTGATGGACAGTGCACATGGTGGTAAGAGCCGACAAGGACGTTTTAGAACACAACCTTGAAATGCACATCTTATCAGACATGAAACGTGACTAAGCTCGATGAGATGCCTCTATGCGCATCGTAGAGTAATGGTTATTTGCACCAAATTGCGCAACCGAATCCTGGGTGTAAGAGCGTATCGCAAGATTGCAAGAATGAATCATTGCATGCATAAAGTATCAATCGCATAGAGTCGATCGAGACTCATCTTGGTCGTGACCCGATCGTTGAATCTTGCATCTTCCCCCACCTCGTACTTGATTGCCGCAAATCTCGTCAAACTCGACGAGTCGGGCTTCGGAGCAGCCTCAAAGATTCCTCGGACTATGATTGATGGGAAAAAGTAGGTGCTCGTAAGTGTGTCTCTGCGATAACTTTGACATATTCCCTTCCATTCGTATTTACATTCATCATCATCTTCATCATCATGTCGGGATATCCCACATGCAAAAGATCAATCACAAATGTCATTATTTTAAGCGACGGATGATTTAGCACAATCCAAGGTACTGGGTCTCTGACTCTGCCATCTTTTGACAAGCTTCGCCTAAACTTTTGGTAGGTACCGTACTGTCAAGCCACATCCACAACGGGGCCCTTTTTTGTTGTGGAGAGTCCCAATTGTACAGCCGCTGAAGCACTTGCATATAAATTCGTATATTTCAATCAATTCATCGTGCACTCAGACAGGCTTGCAATTGTCGTTCAACGTTTAACGGTACTCGTCATGTTCTGGGCTGCCAGCTGATGAAGCCTCTCTACGATGCCCTCAAAAATGGTTCAATCATTCGAGATGCGCGATACGCAACACGCAATGGTGCAAAGACATGCATAGAGGCGCTATATGCTACATCTAACCAATTTACCAATATGTACAAGAGTCCCTTCCAAGGTTCGTTGTCAAGAGACGGCTGCATCATGGCAATTCTCTTTGCCGATCGAATTTTGTGGGATGGCATGGGATTTTAAGCCACAAGGCGCAATGTGCAACCTGGAAACCGAATACCAGCCACGAGCCACGATATAATCGTTCTTGAAGCTTGTCACCCCAAAAAAGCTAGATGTGAGCTTGAAAATGAAGTACAACACAAAAGACCTATCGTGCTCAAACATCTCGTGCAAGTCACGGGAATACACAATAAAGTCTTGCAAATCATCCACTACGAGTTGCCGTGTCGTGTTGAACCTCTTTTGCTCTTGTAATTTCAATTCATATATATGCATGCGATTTTTACCTTAAGAGGCACTCTGTGATAGATGCAGAGGTTGCCTCATCTATATATCCATGCAAACAACGCCTATCGCCAACAAGCTATTTGACCCAGATCTCAGATACTAGCAAAATGAAAAGATGCTCGCCATATCCACGTATCGACGACCACACTTCTTCAGGTAGCTGTCCAACAAGGCTCTCGTGCTCTCAAACCTCAACCTGTTTTGCTCTGCGACAATCTTGATACGCTCCAGATCCTCCCCTGCTGTGGCGACCTTGATCCGATCCACATCGAAGAGCGAATCTAGGTAGAGCAACTGGTTGTACAGCTGCTTGTCTGAATACTCATACTGCATCTCCCCCCGACACGTGCCGGACAAACACCTTCGGCCATAGACACCGCACTGCTGAGTACGAGTCTGGCATTGTGTATCATCGCAGATGAGCCAGGCCTGGTAATACTTTGTGATGTAGCCATGAACCTGGGACTGCAGCTGGGCATTGATGGACAGCTGGGATGCTGGCGTTTGGCACTGACACTGCATGCCATCAGCATTCACATGACCGGACGATTTGATCATGCCTTCGAAGATGTTCTTGGTCTGACATGACCTGCAGGTGAAGTTAAATGCCAGGGCATCTGCGAACCTGTCTTCGTCGGAAATCGTGGCCTCAAACTTGGTGATCTCATTTGCCACACTATCTTGTGCTTCATATATCTTGTACTTGTTGGGATCAAGACCAAGACACTCTGCTATCCTGGTTCTGTCTGTGCCCTCGATCGGAGCACAGAGCCGCTCCAATGGCGGGAGGATCTGATGGGCGAGATAGTAATTGTAGTCAATCACCAGCTCGGATCCTGTCCGGGTGACATCAGAGGCAGGGAAGGCTCTTTCGGCGACGTGCCTTGGATCCCCTTCAGTACCAGTGATGATGTATTGCATCACGTCGTTCACCCTGATAATGTCTCCCTTCGCTTTGCGTTTAAGTGCTACTTGTACATGTGGCATGGTCTTGCCATTGGGATATGCTTCCGGTTCCTTACCAAGTTTATTGAGTATGATGAACTTGTGCTTTGGGAAGTCTTCAGCTTTCATCTTCGATGCGAAGTTACGAAGAAACTCGTGAATAAGCTCCACGACAACTTCCGTTTGTTCTCCAGATAGTATCTTGTCCAGACAGTATTGAGATGCTTCTTTCGACAGAGCGCAGTATTCCCTACGCCTCATGTCTAAACCTTTCACCTCAATCTTCGTTTCCAGCCTTCCATGCGCCTCGAATAGTACCAATGCAGCGTATTTCTTCTTCGCATGCAGAAGCATACGCTGGAAGATATTATCTATGTCAATTTCAAGTAATCTGTAACGTTCGTTGACATTCTTCTTGAACTCGTTGCCAATCTTGATGGCATCCAGGTAATTGTCCACATTAGTGTTTATCATCACAGAGTCCGTATCGCCGTAGATGACCTGCAAATTTTGACCATCTGCTAGCTCCTTCGTGTTTGTTAGGGCCTCTCTGCCCTTGAAGGTTGTAAGCATTGCCAAAGGTCTTGCATAAAATCTCGACTTAGTATACCCTAGGCATCCGTACATCGAGTTGGCTGTCAGCTTGAGGGCTTGCTGTCGGATATCCCATTGGGAACGTTGTATGTCGGTTGTATCCTTGCCTTTCATGAGAGACTTCACCTGTCGCCGACGATTGACTAGGTTGGCAATAATTTTTGGCAAGATGCCCTGTGGTACATCCCGGGAAGGGGGATCGGGAACATTCTCTTCGGCCTCGCTGCTAGTGTCTTGCAGACGCTCGACGGTAGTGAAACAGATATTGTACTCCTGTATAATCGAAGGGTATAAGCTGTTGAAGTCCATCACAAGAATGAACTTATCGTATAAGCCCTTTTCTGGTTCAAAAACCAGTCCTCCCTTGAACTTGTCCTTTTTCTTGCCTGGAAGGGCTTCTTCATCATCATCTTCCGTGGCAATGACATGCTTACTTTTCTGCCAGACCTTATCAGGACAGATGTACTTGTTCTTATTGAATTCGTGGAGGAGAATATACTCGTTGCGTTGTGCACGAGTACCCGACATCGTTGCTGCCCACGAGTTACCCGCCAAATTTGTCAATTGCTTCGATAAAGGTAGGATTTGCACCTTGATTGCGATAGCGGCTTGTAGATGAGTATCGATGCTGCAATGCATAACAAAATCCATTAGTCCCTTAGCTGTCTCTGTCCATGCTTGTAGTGCCTTCTCGCTGTCAACATCCTTCCGATCGCGCCCCAGCTCCAATTTACAAAGTTCGGTCAAAGTCCACGATTGAGCTTTAGTCATGAGCGACTTGCCCAAATCGTTCGATAGATCACACATCAGCCGCCCAACGGCGATCGACCTCTCAGCGAAGAAACCACCACGACCAAAGACTTTCGGCCATTCTCCACGTTTCATTCTCCCGATGCGGTGCCAATTGGATATTTTTTTCTCCTTCAGCCTGCTAAGCAAGACACCATAGTGCGCATTCTCCCAATCGTGACCAATTATTATATCAGGATCCATGTTCTGCCATTTTGCAAGGAATGCATTAAGCAATGCTGTCTCGTTGCGCTCGAGCAGAAGGTTCTGCCGCTTTGCTTCCATCTCGAATCCATGGGGGAATACATTACGTAGCGGCCTTACAATCGTGAAAGCTTGAGATGAAAGATTCTCTGCTGGAGTGGGTTCATCAAGATTCACTTCGTGATAGACGCGTGCACTGGCTACTACGATCTCCGATTTGTTCTCAGTCTTGTTCATTATGGTCCGGAATGCTACAGACATTAGAGTAAGGGGCGGAGTTTCTGGTAGACCATATACAGAGAAGTCACTAAGAGGAGTGATACTTTCTGGGTCTGATACACCGATCTCGACCTTGCACCAGGACGAATTTAGAGCTGCTCGTAAGTCTGGTGATTTGATCTGTAACCAACAGGGACCCATGACCTTTCGATGTAAGACAAATTGTTCAAACATGGCAGTGTTTGTGCCAAAAACATGACTGTATGTCTCGCCTTGACAATCAAGCGGTAATTGAGCATTCTTGTAACTGTACAGAACCTTCAAATAGTCCCCCTGTTGTGGTATGTCGGACAGCTCGAATGCATATTTTCGATTACTAGCTTTCGCCTTGAAAGAATCAACCTTCAGATTGCGCAGCATTTGCGACACCTCTTGATGGACATCTGTCATGGAGACGTCTGTTTCGGGGGATGAACGTTTCTGATCACGAGGCAGGAAGTACAGATTCCTCATGACGCCTTCAATCCTACAATAAGCAGAGACATACTGACCAGTCTGCTGATTCTTCACTTTGCCATATATCCCCAATATACCGTTCAATTCAAGATAGTCCGTCCAGTAAAACAGAATTGATCCATCAGGCTGTATTGCATCACTAGCATTTGCCTTGCCAGCACCAATCCGAGAAGGTGTCTCGCTGTGTTTGATGGTCTTGTTGAGTTCGACCCAGGATGAAGCATCAATGGCATCCGAGCTCAGCAGCTCGTCACTGGGAGGAGAAGCATGATTTAGCGACTCAGAGTCTGGTGCAACTTTAGTCGCTGAGATATTAACAGCTGCTGTGCGAGTCCCCTGGAACGCAATTGGCTTACGAATAGCAAAGTCATCCAATTCCGCCATATAGTCGTCCTCCACATTAGCTTTACTTGATTGAGCTCTAGCATTCTGTATGTGACTCGTCGGTGAGGAAGGCAGATCTGTACTTGCGAGCATATTGTGGTCCAGATCCACTTCATTCATGGTTTCGTCCAGTGAATAATTTGTGTCATCCATGACATTGTCAGTATCACGATTGCTTGGTATTATGTTTGCTTTCTGATCCATCGATGATGTCGTGCGTTTGTGATTCGATTGTCTGAAAGGAGGCGACGCCATTCGCTTCCTTGTGCTTGCAGATGTTGGAACATTTGATCTATGTCGCTTGCGATCTATACTACGCGGGCCAGTACTCACGTCTCCAAGGATATTGGCCATGAAGTCATTGTCTTGTTCCGTCGTAGTCTAGGGAATTTAGCACAAATCATTGGGTTTAGTGAAAGAACAGTACTGACACTTCTTGGCTGTGGTTGTATGTTTGCGGTTGTATTCAGGTATTGACTGATCTTGTGAGCTTGAACCGCTTCACCTTTCTTTTGACCGGTCTTGGCTCTCGGTCGAATGCTACTTCGATCATTTTCTCTCTCCTCGGCTGAATCATATTCTCCTCGTTGCTCCCAATCGTCCATGCCATTGTCAGCATATCCGAGACCATTGTCGTCAACCACGAAATCGTTCTGGTCAAGCCTATCTCGTACTACTTGTCTATAACCGTCTTCATCGACTTCTTCGTAGATGTCGTCCTCATCCGTATGCTTGTATGTGTCGATACGTTTCTTGCCGGATGCTTTCAGGGCTCGAAGCTCGGCGAATTTGCTGGCAGTATCTTTTTTGGAAGCCACTCGTTGGCCACGAGCTGACATTACTGGCACTCCTTAGGATCGCAGACGATGATCAGAGCACACTACACCACATCATGAGATCAACAGACATTCTGTGTCATCAAGATCTTCAAGAACAGCTCGCAGGAAGCTCTTGCTTCAATAGTCGAGTTACGCTAGCACTGGGAGTACGGGACTTGTCCATCATATCGCGTCTGCGCGCGTCTAGTCTCAGACACGAATTTGTGTTGCGGCACGTTCTTCATTCGGAAACGATCTTTACGACGACGTACACGTGCTACACAAGTGACCCTAGATTTGATGATCAGGGTTTGCCAGGACTCGCTTTTTTTTCCTGAATGCTGAGACGAGTCGCAGCTGGGTGGGTACCTGGGAATCTGCTATACCCGTGTAGCTACTTCTTCTTCTGGTCTCCTGCACATTCGATTCAACACCCAGTCAATCCTAACAGCATCAGAGATGTCGAGCGCTGCGTATGTCACTATGTCGATGATGCCTCGAACAGTAGACACAGACGAATCTGGGTAGAACCATTGCAGCTATGGACTCCGATCTACGAAATTCATTGGTCTCCTAAGTCACCTGGAGATCGATGGTGTTGGGATGTAAGACTGTTGTATGCTTGTACACATCCAGTCCTTGTCCTTAAATACAGACATTGCGAACTATCGTTGCTCATGTCTATCTTGGCATGAGTACCACGTAGGAAAGCTTTTCTCAATTGATCATCAGGTTATCCTTGATGGACAGATGTTGAGGTGTTGTTGTGTGAGAGTATCCTTTGTCTGATGTATCAGAAGTACTGGAGGCTCCCTACAATCAAATGTATTCGTCGGTTCCGATAATGTATCGGCCCTTTTTCCGACGTGTCAAAACAGGCAAAGTCCTGTCACAGGAACATAGCTAATAAATTAGAGCTGTCCTCAACCCTATCCCGGTCCCAGAGTCCATTCTCAAGAAGCGAAAGACTGCTGACCAAGCCGCTACTGACCGCAAGACTGCTCTCGTCGAGCGCAAGAAGGTTAGTGATACTCCTGAGAAAGTGTTGGCTCGTGATTACAAAGTGCAATCATAGTCACTCATGCAGACAACACAACTTTAAGTATACCATCTTTCGGGTCTGAAGCATGACACTTTCTCATGAAGACAAAGTCATCGTACTCACACATTGCAGGCGTCCAAGCAGAAGCGAGAGGTGATCTTCAAGCGAGCTGAGAAATATGTTCAGGAATACCGAGAAGCAGAGCGTGAAGAGATCCGCCTCAAGCGGGCTGCCAAGAAGGACGGAGACTTCTACGTCCCAGCACAGGCCAAGCTTGCCTTTGTCATCCGTATCAAGGGTATCAACAAGATTCCACCAAAGCCAAGAAAGATTATGCAGCTTCTTCGATTGTTGCAGATCAACAACGGTGTCTTTGTCAAGCTTACCAAGGCTACTTCACAGATGCTCACTTTGATTGAGCCATATGTTGCTTATGGAGAGCCAAACCTCAAGTCAGTCAGAGAGCTTGTCTACAAGCGAGGTTACCTCAAGATCAATGGTCAGAGAATTCCTATCTCGGACAACTCAATTGTCGAGGAGCAACTCGGAAAATTCGGCATCGTTTCTGTTGAAGATATCATTCACGAGATCTTCACTGTCGGATCGAACTTCAAGCAGGTTTCGAACACTCTCTGGCCATTCAAGCTATCCAACCCTCTCGGAGGATGGAAGCCAAGGAAGTTCCGTCACTTCACTGAGAATGGTGATGCTGGTGACAGACAAGAGTTCATTAACGCACTCATCCGATCCATGAACTAGACATGCTCGGATTCTGTAGTCAAAAAATGTAAACTTGCACGAATCCTATATGTGTGCCGCCTTGTTCGTCTTCTTGGTCGTGCTGTGATTTTGTTCATGTCGTTGCTGAGTTGTGGATGTGCCGCTCTTGATAAGTGCACAAACGTGTCAATGCTATGCCTTTGTAGTTTGATGGAATCTTGACGGACAGTTTCATTAGATTTATTGACCAGTAAGACTAGATCTACAATACATGTATACGTGCTTGACGCCGAGACGCTATCGCTAAATGTACTAAAAGATGGTTCGCGTAAGCTGGAACTGTGCAGACCGCGGTCAACGAGCTGCCTCGATCTGCTGGACACCATCTGCATTCTTGGTGACTCGCCCAAACAATGACAATAATTCCCGAAGTCCTAATTTCGCCATCTTCTCTCCCCCTTCAGTCTCTCCGAGAACCATGCCTGCAGTCTTCAACTTGTCCTCTTGCAGCGCGAGGATCTTCTCCTCGACTGTCCCTGGCAAATATGTCCTGATGACCATGATCTCTCTGACCTGACCCATACGATGACAACGATCAATGGCCTGGCTCTCACATGCATGATTCCACCAAAAATCGAGGAGGATGACTTTCGAGGCGCAGACGAGGTTGAGTCCCACACCGCCTGCTTTCAACGACATGAGCAGAATTCGTGGACCGGCGGGATCTTCAAACCGAGCAATCGTGGCCTCTCGCTCCTTCATATTCATGTTTCCCTGGTATCGCAAGACCTCGTACTCGTTCGTCTGACAGACCCTGTCCAACAAGTCGAGTGCCTTGACGAATTGAGAAAAGACGATGATTTTCGAGTCGTCCAGCGTCATCCATTCTCGTAATTGACTCTCGACCGCCGTCAACTTTGTGCTAGGGAGAAATTCGAGTTTGAGAAGCTCTTGCCAACTATTTACCTCTGCTTGACGTTCCTCCTTGGTCTGAGGTGGCAAGACATTTTCCTGCATATCGGCAGGATCTACTGTGTATCGTGGTCTCGGTCTTGATGCTTCCACATCACTTGTCGACTTTCGAGGGGAGCCGAGTAAAGGCTTCATGTCAGGTTGTGGTTTTACATCGGGTTGTATCGAGGCTGTGCGGACTGGAATTGACTCTGCCTTGACTATGCCTGTTCCTGGTGTATTACACGTAGGCAAGTCACCTTTGTCTTCGCACTTCACACTGGCGAGTTTCGATGATGGACTCGTAGCTAGTGGATGAAGCTCGAGTACTACAGGACCAGAATTCTCCGCTCCCATGATACGACCGGAATCTATGGTGTCACGGAGACTCAGTTTAGGTAATTCTTCGTCATCGCTGCTGTCCATCAGAAAGATCAGTTCTGGCCTCGATCTTGAAGGCGGACCGGATAGTGACGGCTCAGTATCGCGAGTAGAGTGCTCAAGCTTCATGGGTGTTCTCGAACTGAGGGAAGTCGAGCCGCTTGACGATGATGTATCCTCGACTCGTTCGCCGAAATCTTCTTGCTTTGCGACCACTACTGCCGGCTCACTCAAGTCTTGAATAGCCAAAGGTGCCGACTGATGAATGTTCGGATTGTATTTCGTCAATCGACCTATTGTTTTCGAGCAAACGGGACAATCTGACTCCTCGTTTTCAATGGTATCCTCGATGCAGGTTCTGCAGAAGCAGTGACGACAGGCAGAAGATATCACTGGATTGAACGCCTCAGAGGAACAGATGCCGCAGATGGCACTGTCTTGCAAGTCGAACAGCCCACTATCCTTCAGGTTTTCGAAAGTGATTCGACCACCGCCAGATGCGAATAAATCAGCCTGATCTATACCATTCTTGGCCGCTAGATGATCTAGAATCAACAAGGGGTGTATACAGAGTTGGCGCAATCGGAGAATCATGACGAACATGTGATTGATCTTCTTCACTGCAGTGCCCGCCAGCAGATACTTGTTAATTTCAGACACCATCTGTGATTCGACCTGCTTGTATAGTGCTTCTTCACTTTCATCAAGCTGCAGAATCTTCATTTCGATTGTCTTCTCTGGTAGAGTAAGGACCTTTTCGCCGGCAATCTTGTCGTCCTTCTTGCGACGAATCAGAAAGGGTCCAATCACACCTCTGAGCTTCTTTGCTCCCTCAGACGACTTGGAAATTTCTCTTCGAAATGTCGCACGATCACTGAAATATGGAACACGAAGTATGCTTAAAATGGGGAAGATGTCATCGACTTTGTTCTGCAGCGGTGTGCCAGTCAAACACCACTGTCTCGTGGCGTCTATGTTGCAACAAGCGACACTGACATTTGCTGCGGGATTTTTGATAGTATGTGCTTCATCAAGTATGATTCGAAAAAACTTTAGTCTGAAAAGTGGCCCCTTGTCTCGTTCGATTCTCTCCTCGTCCTCCAGTTTTTCCTGAGCATTGAGAATCTTCTTGTGCTTCTTGATTGGATATTCTCGAGCCAGTGTGCCATATGATGTGATGATCACATCCATTCTTTTCATCTCCGCCAAGGACTTGATTCTTGTGGGACCATGATGTACACGAATGTTATTGAAGTAGTGTGGTGCTTTTGTGCTTATTTCACGAGCCCATTGACTATAAAACGTTAGAACCATTACACAAGAAAGCATGAGTAGTATGGTCACTCACTGAACCAGGGCCACAGGGCAGACGATCAAAGTTGTTGCAGGTCTGGATATGTTGTTCGGGCCTGTTTTCCGTGCGAGTGCGCTCTGTGTACCAGGTAAAGGTGGTCGATTCTGCATCATCAGGCCAAGAGCTTGAACAGTCTTGCCCAGTCCCATAGCATCTGCCATGAGTCCTCCTCTGACTTTACTCCGAGAACCATCCTCCTCTGTCTGTCTTTCGCGCTTCGACATCCAATGGACACCGATAACTTGATGCGGATGCAGACTGCAACTCATGCCAGGATATGCATAACGACCATCTGGCAATCGGATGGCATTTATCGAGGCTGCCGCATCAATCACTTCCTGCGCGGTGTTGGCACCCTCATCCTTTGAGCTATGATCGTCCTTGATCTCGTCGAGAAACTTTTCAAAGTCCCCTTCATTGGCCAAGATGGATTTTGAGACGGGCGGACGCTCGAAAGGATCAACTACTGCTGGTTGAAGTGGCGCATCGGGAGCCGGTATCAGGCCTCTTTCAACTTGAGCATCATGATACATTGTGAGGCACTTGTGCTTTTGAAACGGAGAATAGTTCGAAAAGCCAACTGCTTCTGCATATGTTCTACTCCGCATGTACGGCTCGACCATTCCTCTCAGCGCCGAGAAGTGGCGAAGAATTGGCTCGTTGTGCTGAGCTATCGTGTTTGTGCCAGGGGTTCCATGAGTCTGTGTGTCCTTGGCATGAATCTTGTCTACCTGGAAATCAACCCACTGAAGAAACCTGTCGCGTTCTTGCTCTACTAATTTCAGGACGCCGAGCTTCTTGCTTGCGACGTATAGGTTGGAGATTTGGGCAAGGAAGCTCTTGTTATACAATTCACCCGGTGCCGAGACATGCTCAAGGAGAGATTTGATTGATGTGAAATCTAGCTTCGAAACAAAGGCATTGAAGGAGAATTTCAGATTTGGTGCTTCGCGATCAAAGTGGTCTCGTGGATGTGGCAGCACCTTACGTGATGGTGGAAGTGTCCGCAGATGTGCTCTGGCTCTGGCTTCGATTTGGGCTACCAAGCTGTCTAGATTGACTTCTCCTTTGACTTTACCCGAGAGATCACCCTCGGGCTTGGAGATTGTGCCCGCCGCATGCTCGACAATTTGCTTGGAGTCGTTCAAGGGAGGTGGACTCCTGCCGGAATCGACTTTGTCTTTGGATTCAATGTACTGTGATGTTGCTGCGGCTTTGGTATCTTGCCCATTTGGTGTCAGATTCAACTTTTCCGGCTCCCGTTTCATGGAAGGTGCCGCCGACGTACCTGATTCAAGGTCATCAAGGTCGATCGCCGGCGTGTCATTCTTTGGTCGTTCCCAACTGATGAGCGACTCATCTGTTAGATCGATGACTTCTGACGGACGCGATGTACTTGTATTTGTAGTCAGATCCACTCTTCGACGCTTGCGGGGCGTTGATTGGTCCATATCGCTTACTCGGTATTTCGATCAGATTAACGAATTTGAGACTATCATAGACTAGATAGATAGGCTGGATTGATACTGATCATTACAGACGTTGTTCATATACGGTACAATATCCTTTTTACATGACCGAAGACAGTATGATGTGACATGATTTAAACATGTCGCGTTGTAATCTGCTCTTTTTATTGAATTTGGCGTTAAGCCACAAATCAACCAAGAGATCAAAAGTTTCATCTGTTCGGCTTCCTGTCAGCATGTGCAAGTCGCAGGATGCTTCATATGAATCAGCTTGTACTTACTTGTAACCATTGCAAGGACATAATACAAATATGTGTTTTGACCTCTTTTTGTGCTCGGCATATACATCTGAAACACGATGGTGCCAATTCTATCGAATGTCATTGTCATAACCAGATCAGCTCGGAGGAGGACAATGCCCGTGTAGGCGCTTAAGACCCACATCAACGCATCGTACATATGTAGCAAGAAAACAAGCCAGAAGAAACAATAATCGGCAAATTCTGGCTTCTCATGATGACAATTGAGCATTCCTTAGAGCATCAAAGATTACAGTATGAGGTATCAAATCTTCGTACCACAATAGTTGCTCTCGAGCGCTCGCACTCCACATTGCGTCGTGATGTGTCAGACAACTGCAGCAAGGTGAATGCTTCAAGCGTGGTCAACGAGATGTCCTTAAGGTATCCACAACAAATCACACAAGGATTGAAAATCAAGAAAGATTCTACTCAGCTGTCTGGAACAAGTACTGGTCCCTGCAGATTGTCCTGTATAGCAGTCGGTGTGCCTCGCTACTCCAATAGCCACGTTGATTGGGGGGATGATGCATATGACGATCCGCAATATGAACTGTACACAAGAGATTACGGTGCACATTGGCCCCTATCAAGCACGACAGAGTCGTGTTCATTCCCAATCAGTCACACGATCAAGGCACACGCCGAGGCCAGCAACGTCAGAGTTTCACACAATATGACAACATCCGCTGGGAATGTAGTCCAACGCCGCGACCGTAAAGCTGAGACCTTCAGACACACCAAGCAATCAGCGAGCTGTGACTCCCCGACGTCTCTTCATCAGTACTTTCAAAGTCCTCGATCGCCTCCAAAGGTTCCTCATTCACAAGAACTGCAAACATTCACCAGACCTTTTGAGAAGCGCTCACACGGCCTGGAGCTACAGGTCTCGGCTGATGGTGGTAAGACTGACTTGAAAAGAGCTTACAGTCTGAATGACTCTCATGTCCAAAAGCTTGGAGGTCTCGGACGCACCAGATCCACAAGCAAGAGAAATGCTATCAGAGCTTCCATGAACAAAGATCTCCCTGACCTATCCAATCAGCGGAAAGACTATCCTTCACGTTATGTGCCGTCGACACACTTGCCGGATCTCGATGGTCTTTTGCACGATTTGAGAATGGCCAACATGTCAGTCTCGTAAGTTGCTACGAACATATCATGATCACGCAATACAAAGCAAGCTCGGAGATGCAATCAATCTTCTATTACTTTATCTTTGTTTATATGCTATCATTGTTACAATTTCTTCTCGCGCTCATGCTATAACGCTCTATGCACACACGCCACTGCTCAACTTCATTGCCCCTGAAAACAAACACCTTTCCACACTGCCGCCATTATTTAGACCCTCACCCGTGCCCCTGCCTTGATTGCCAAGACACCTTGGGGTATCATGACAGGTTTCTTAGCCTTGCTTTTGAATAGACCATGACGGCTCTTGCTTGAAACGACTTCGACCACTTCTGCCTCATTTGGCAATGGTTTATGGTCGATAGATTGGACTTCCTCCGTTATAACATAGTCGGTCTCTACCACAGCCGTGAAGCCCGAAGGTATCGATGCATCACTCGTCAATCGCTTCGGAATCGACGCGTCACTCGTCAACCGTTTTGGAAGTGAAAAAGAGGCAGGCCTCTCATTCAAGTCATCGCCAGGACTCATGGTGAAATCGAAATCTGTAAAGTGCTTCTCCATAAGATCGTACATCTCATTCTCTGTGATGTTGTCGGTATTAGGACGTTTTCTGCTTGTCGGCCTCCGCGATTCCAGAGGAGAGTCATGAAGCAGGATCTCCTCCAATTCCCATGCTGCGTCAAAGTTCTTACCACTACCAGGTATGTATTCGGGTAGAGAACGACCTTGCGCAACTGCTGGCCAATCGAGTGTGGCAAAGAACGGGAAGACGGCCACCGCAGACATGCTTTGAATACGCTTGCTCGGGTTCCGCTCGAGTAAGGCTGAGAGGACATCCTGACACTCTGCGGAAACTGGCGGAGACACTATCGGTTGCAATAAAGGTATGGTACGGATGTTATGACTGACTTCAACATTATTCTTTCCCAGGAATGGACGATGACCATAGATTGCCTCGTACATTACCACACCTAGACTCCAATAGTCGACCGCAAAGTCGTAGACAACACCTTCGTGCACTTCCGGTGCCATATAAAAGAGTGAGCCACTTCGAGAGTGTGGAAATACATTATTGCGAATCTGGGTAGAGATGTTGAAGTCTGCCAATTTGGTGTGACCATCGGCAGTAAGCAGTATATTGTCGGGCTTGACGTCACGATGGACGATGCCACGGCCATGACAATAGCTTAGTGCCGCAGTCGTCTCTGCTATCCAATGACGCACGGTCTCCTCTGTAAATGTCTTGCGAAGTAAATGGAAGCGCAGATCGCCGCCGAGCATGAGATCAGACACAAGATAGAGGTATTCTGAGTCTTGGAATGCAAATCTCAAATTACAGACCAATGGATGACAGAGGATCTCGAGAATCTTTCTCTCGCGTATGACGTTTGCCGTAGCCTGACGAGCCACACATGCGGCCTTGCTAATATACTTCAGAGCATATGTACCCCCGGAATCTTTGTGTACTACCACCTTGACCTTGCCAAAAGCACCCTTTCCTACAACACGACGAAGCTCAAACTGGGACAGGTCAAGTGATGCGGGTACATCACGGACTTTGACTTTTTCGGAATCATTAAATTTTGTGCTTTGCTGACTGGATAGACACGCGCCCATACATAAACCGATACCACTCTGAGAACTGACCAGAGAATAACTTGGATTCTATTCGAAATGTATATCCTGTGCGACTACCAAGGACAGAAAATAGGATCGCGTGGTGTCGTGTGGACAGGTTCCAGGTTGCAGGTTTTTGGACATGGTCCCCCTTTGTCTGCACGATGCTTATGTCCTTATCATGCTTGGTTGCAAGCACGACGGCACCTTTGTTTCACAGGGGGGATTGAGACTTGACACGAATGTTGACTGACCAAAGGGGAAAGAGGGACGAACAAGCTCCCGAGGATACTCCAACTTGAACTGGCAGGACCTGCCGTCCACCATACATGATCAGCCAATCAAAAGGATTGATTACTGCCCACCAACGCGCCCGGGTGGTTTTGGTGGGTCTTTGGCTTCAATGGCACAGACGCCATCTGCTTCAGCCTCTCCGGTGTCTAGATCGTAGATCATTAATCTCTGTCCGTATCATCGAATCTCGTAAAGATAAACGATCATCCTCGTACGGAATACGCTGATGCCGATGGCCAGAATCGAAACTCGATGTAGACATTTGAGATGTACATGAGCGTAGTACGCAAGGACACCTCACCCAATTCGAGATTGCCGGTCACGTAGAAAAGAGTTATTGTCCGTACTACAGCCGTACTTGACAGTTGACGATTCCTGACCGCAGATGTCGGGCCAACATAGGAAACCTGTAAGACAGGATTACATCCTTCGAGTGCGGTATTCAAACACACTCCCACCTCCGCCATTTGAGCCCAAATTATTGAAGCTCCCGATGTCATTGTCAAGATTCACGGCCGCTTCATATTTGTCGACATTGGTGCAAGAACAGCCAATCAAGATAGAGCTTGATAAGGAACTGGGCATGCCTATAGATTTGTCAATCGTACCCGGACTCTTTGAAGGTGACGAATCCGCTCTATACGCACCGATAGAACCTGTCGAGCTTGATGCAAAGGATAAAGCACTTCTGAAGGGTCCAAGTGATACACATTCTGGCAAGCCCATGGGCGATTCGGCATTCTTACGTCGAACCCAGTATATCTCCTCTGAAATCACGCAAACGAACAAAGCTAAGCAACAAGAAGCTGAACGAGCGAAGAGGATCAAGGCGGCGCTCAAGGTCGAGCTGGATCCACGGGAACAATTAGCAGCTGTTGAGAAGACCTTTGAGACAGCGAATCAGCCGATATCTGAGCTCAAGCACCCTGCCAAGCGTGGTCTCAAAGCTGTACAGGCGTGGCCTGTACTACCCAATTTCGATTGTTTCGAGCATCAGTATGTGAATGCCAAGTTCCCTTCGAATCCTGCTCCACGGACGAAAAGCAATACGGTGGCTGAAGACGAGGATCCGCGACTCGAGGTTGCCTGCATGGTGCCCAGAATTGTAGATGACACAATTGATGCTCCAGACAACGACTACATCTCATATTTCATCACCGATCACGAATCGGCTCTTTCCCTCAAACGCAAAAATCTTGAAGGTGAAGGTGATGGGCATCAGTCTCGGTATAAATTTGTGCGTGAGTATGATGCCAAGAAGGATGATGGGGCCGCAGAATGGGCAATCACTTTTCAGGGCGATGCAGCGCACTACTTAGAGCTCGGTTCGAGGATGAACATGCGAGGTCGTCGAAGAGGCACGCAGGTCACGCAGAGCAATGAAGTGATCGAAATGACCATGCGTGCTGTCGAAGCGGACGACGAGAAGCCTGAACAAAGTGATGCTTTAGCAGACTTCGGAAAGGATTTAGCAGACAAAGTCATTGAAGAGACCCATGCAGAGTTACCTTCACCAAGGCCGCTGGACGATGCGGACGATATAGACGAGTACCCTGGAGTGGTCACTTACAATACATCATGAACATCGATACCATGGGTACAAGACTTTCGAGGAAGCAAGCACTTTTCTTGTAGCATTAATAAGCGACAGGCATGTTGTAATTGATTTTGAGATTACTGGTTCAGTACATATTATTCAAATCCGACAGGCTTGCTCTGCCGAGTAGTGATCGACATGACCTTATAAGCCTTTCCCATGCCGCCGCTCTCCACTAACCTCCGATATTCACTTTCTATTCTCTTCTTTCCCTCCTCGGTCTTGGTATTCTTCGCAAGCACTGTCGCTCTAGCACCGATGCCAAGTTTATGTAGCCATTCGCCTTGATGGACAGGTCCATGCACAAAGACGTTGTCGTACTTGCTCACTTCCTCCTTTATCCCAGCAAAGTCGACATCGACCGAGAGATCGACCGTGCCAGGTTCCTGAAAGGGTGAGACTATCTTGTGATTTTTGATACCTCGTAAGGTGTCTATGGGGATGGTGTCTATCGGACCGTAATCGACAATCAGAGCCGAGCCACCACTTGCTGCCTCCTTACCTTGTATTATATTGGCAATCCGATTTGCAATACTTTGAGCGTCCGGACTGACTTCTATACGATTTGGCGGCACGAGCTTGGAGTATCGCGCTGATTTTGTGAGGCCCAGTGCCAACGGGGTTGGCTTGTTGGACAACGTCAAGTGGAATGTTGGTAGCGAGGATCTCTCTTGTGTCTGAGATGGTCCGGCGGGCATGAGAGTCGGGGAATCTTTGATATCGACCATGAGTTCGCGCCAGCCATTCTTTGTGCACTCGAATGCATGAATCGGCATGGCATCAAAGAATTCGTGCGCCAAGAGAAAGGGGTTGGTCAGGTCCGTTGGGATCGATCCAATATCGCCATGCCAGCAAATTTTTGGTCCGTACTTTGAGTCTGCGTACCACAATTGGTCACCGCGTTTGTCAAACTGATTATCGCCACACAGTCTCTGCCTTTGTATGTCTCGTAACTTGTCACTAGCTTCCAGTAGATGGATCGTCTGTAATGAGGACTTGAATTTTGGAAACTTTGTGGATGCTCTCAACAAGTCGTCTAGGAGGGTTGCCTTACCAGGTCCAAGCTCAATGACATTCGTGGTCGCTGGTTCACCCATAGCCATAAATTCGGTAATGAACCAGATTCCAACGAGCTCACCAAACATCTGTGATATCTCAGGCGAGGTAACAAAATCACCTGGCTTTCCAAATGGCGTCTCCTGTGTGTAATATCCTTCCGAAGGATTGGTCAGGCACTGACGCATGTAAGCAGCCAGGCTGAGTGGTCCAGTTGTCTTGATCACTTGACTCAGTTGTTCCGGTAACTTGTTTTTCCTGGCGGGCAGAATATTGCTATACGATGCTCTCTGCGTCCCCCTCCTTATCAATTCACAGCAGCTCCTCGTAAAAGATCTTGCAGGACGAATTGCCTGCATGTCTGTGTGTTGATATAGTGATCACCACACGCCACAAACTTCGCGTTGTAGAGATCTAGATGCAGTCAAGTGAATAGACTGTCCAGGCAAGTTAGAGACAGCAGAAGCCAAACACGCGTAGAGAGACAAGAGTGATATTGGCAAGTCAGCTTCGATGTATCAGCAGTATGGTTATTGGCAATACATATGCAAACATGTATGTAACAATTGCAGGCCTTGGACGTGATCACTGATGTCTTTTCCCTGATCAGCACTCTCCCATCTGTTCAGTTCACACTTTCCGAGCCATACGATCGTATATGTCGGTTGTGTTGACCCACATCCGTTGCAACAACAAACATCCTTCGATCGTCTTCCCTGCAGTGACAGATTGCCATGACTGAATATTGTCTGACAGAGCAACTTCAAATCGGCCTGTGAGCTAGGTAGTAAGCAAGGATCCGTACTCGCCATTGAGAATATTGTAACATAAGCGTCAGATCATGGCTGAGCAGGTGACCTCGTCCCTGCCAATACCTAACGGTCGAAGGCTGTCTTCCCCAGTCAAGGAGAGTCACGCAGTATCCTTGGTGCCCTTGAAAGAGCAGACGGCAGCCAGCCGCAACATCAAAACCAATATGCCAGCACCACAGTCATTCACAAAGCTAAAGCCCGAGTCGCGGATGACATTGATGGAAAGGCAGAGCGCAAGTGCCAAAGCAGTTCCGACATCGTCCTTGGTCAGGTCAAAGTCATCGACAAACTTGTCTCATGGCCGTTCCGGCTCGGTCTCGTCTTCGAATGTCAGCCGCACAACACTCACGCGAAAGACATCAACTTCTAGCTCGCGACCAGCTACGACAATCTCGAGACCAAGTAGTGTGAATGGCACCAGGCCGGGTAGTGCCACCGGATCAAGACCTGGGAGTGCTACAGGCGTTCGAACTGAGGAAAATAGTGCGCCTGTCAAAAAGGTACGGCGTGCTGCTTGGGACACGAAAGGACGATTGGAAGATATGGAAGAAGCTTACAAAGAGATAAAGGACCAACTCACTCATGTGAAGACAAGTGCAGTCGTGCAGAAGGATACCATGTCAACAGAACTGGAGGACGAAAGGACGAAAACTGCAGATCTCTTACTCCAGCGTCAGACTATTCAACAGCAATTTGACTCTGCCAATGAACAGATTGGGAAATTGACTGGTGAAATACACATTGCACGGATGGAACGAGAGCAGCTTATCCACAGACACAAGATGGATCTCGAGGACGAAAAGGCAATGGCCGCGCGAGCTGAACAGCAGATCCGTTCGCAGATAGACAACCGAGATAGAGAGCTCGATAGTGTGCGACGAGAAGCAGAATCTGTACAAAGACAATTAGATTCACAGATCGAAGAGAAGACACGCGAAATCAGAATGCATCAGAATACGATAGCGGACTTGGAAGCAGAAGTTGCACGAGAGAGGAAGTCTAACCACTCATTGAGGGATCAGCTCGCTGAACAAAGCACGGGAGCCATGACTTTGCAGCAATTTATCACGTCTCTGAAGTCCAAGATCGATATGATGGAAATTGAGGCGGAGAACCTCGCAAGGACGATCGAGGAGAAGGACGCAGCTCTGAGTGCTACAAGCATGGAGAAGGCAGAATTACAAGCCAGTCTGATCAATGAAGAGACACAGAGACGAATCCTACACAATCAAATACAAGAACTAAAAGGCAACATCAGAGTGTTTTGCCGAATTAGACCGGCTTTACCACATGAACCATCAGATGCGAATTCTATCAACACGACTGATCTGCCAGACGAAGTGGAAGTTACGGGTACTGGTGCAGAGATGAGTTTGTCCGGAAAGGAAGACAAGACTTATGGGTTTCACTTTGATAAGGTAAGAGATGTCGACTGAGAAGATGATTATAATCAGAGACAAGAGTGATGGTTCTCCCCAGGAAAGCCTCCATATGATTGTTTTACTTGATCTAATATGATTCTCGGATATGGTTCCCGGAACATCTCGCTGATATTCACAGGTCTTTGGCCCCACTAGTCAGAACCACAATGTGTTCGCAGAAATCTCACAGCTAGTGCAATCAGCGCTAGACGGCTACAACGTGTCCATCTTTGCATATGGCCAAACTGGATCTGGCAAGACGCACACGATGTCATCAGCAGATGGCATGATCCCACGAGCGGTTCAGCAAATCTACAAAGCTGCAAGCGATTTGAAGTCTAAAGGCTGGGAGTACTCAATGGAGGGTTCTTTCCTGGAGATCTATTGCGAAAACATGCGTGATTTGCTAGCCTCTCGAACGACTCCGACCAAGTTGGATATTCGACACGATGACAAGAAAAAATCGACACAAGTTGATGGCCTAACAACAGTCAAGCTGGACTCGCCTTCGCGCGTAGATGACATTCTAGAGATGGCAGCAAGGAATAGGACAGTCGCGGCCACGGCCGCAAACGAGCGAAGTTCCCGGTCTCATTCAGTCTTTATGCTTGCATTAGAGGGCAGGAATGAGGGCACTGGTGAGCGAAGTCGTGGAGTCTTGAACCTGATCGACTTGGCCGGTAGTGAACGTCTCAATTCCAGTCACGCGGTGGGAGAACGATTGAAAGAGACACAGGCGATCAACAAAAGTCTCTCTTGCTTAGCAGATGTCATCTACGCCCTGGGCAATGACCAATCTCATATTCCCTACAGGAACTCAAAGTTGACATACCTACTACAGTATAGCTTGGGAGGCAATTCCAAGACGCTCATGTTTGTCAATGTCAGTCCACTGAAGGAGCATGTGGGAGAGACCTTGTGTTCGCTCAGATTCGCCACAAAGGTCAACTCTACACAGATCGGGACAGCAAAGGCGCAGAAAACAAAGTAGCCTCCAGTCACTCACTCTGTGATTGATGTCTGAAGTTGTCGACCAGTGTCATGGCGTATCCGTTAGTATTCGACTGTGAGCGCTGTCTATTCATCCTATGTAATCATAATTCTCTGCTTACGAATATAATAACAAATTGTCATATCACGAACGATGCTCAGTACTGAGTCCGTGTAGATTTGTCTTGATGATTGTTCAATCATGAATTGTTGAATGATGAAACGACTGATCTCCTGATCAAATCAAAGGAGTTCCATTCATCTCAAAAGCCATTTTGTGGAGAACTTACTTGTTCAACAAATAATCCGAGTGATGGAGACAGAGCGCCGCATAGATACTATCGCCTTCCTTATAAGCTCCTGTGTATGAACAGCGTCTGCCTGAGAACGGCATTGCAGTTCAGTCGTTTGCACACTCGGAGAAACATGTCTGGCATCACGGGTGCTACCCCAGAAAAGTACATCTTTACAGGCGGCGAACGGGAACAATACACAAAAGGACAGTTGGAGACTTCCGACATTGATCGAGACTCTCCGTTTCCGACCTTTCACAGGGTATCCAGTACTGAATCATCAGATTTTGTCGTGACTGATGCCTGTTTAGTGGTTCAAAGAGGCCAAGGCAGAGGGCATCACGGCGGACGCCGTGTGTCTCTCGACGGCGGAATTACCGAGTGGTAGAGTCTCCTCTAGAATGGTACTCTTGAAGGAACTGGACAAGACTGGATTTGTCATTTACTCGAATTTCGGTACTTCACGGAAATCAAAGGATCTAGCCACCAATCAACAAGCGTGAGTCGATCTTGATTTGCAAGGGAAACATGTATGCGGTGCTGACACGAATGGAATAGGTCGTTGTGTTTTTGGTATGAAAAGATGGAAAGGTCCGTTCGTGTCGAGGGAACGACGGAACGGTTGACGGATGCGGAGAGTCAAGGTACGAGTGCCCCGCGCGGTGCAGGCCCGAATCTGTGTGTCTCGAGTAGAACTGACACATGATAGTTTACTTTGATACACGCCCTGTGGGCAGCAGGATAGGTGCCTGGGCAAGTCCTCAATCGAGCACGATAGAGGGTCGCGCGGAATTGGATCGACACGTTCGAGATGTACGTGAACGGTTTGCAGTGACGGAGAAGGATGAAACGGATCAGACCATTCCTGTGCCGTCCTTCTGGGGTGGTCTCAGGATTGTCCCTCAGCGCGTGGAGTTCTGGAGCGGTAGAAACAATCGCTTGCACGACAGGTTGGTCCTGATCAGAAATACAAAAGCTGCTCGAGATAGCGACGAAAGTGAGTGGACACTCGAGAGACTAGCCCCGTGATTGCGCTCTTCTCACTCGACGAGGACTAGAATGGTCTTGTAAGGAGATGAGATTATATTATTCTAAAATGGGCAAGTACCCAATTACAAATATCCATATTTGACAAACGCCCAAACTCCCCCAATAGTGATCAAATTTATGTCACCACAACATTTCGTGAATCTCGTGAATTGTCGTTCAAGCTGTCGTGGTCGTCAGACCGGCAGCACGGTGGACTACTGCATCTGGATATTGTTGCGATCTCATCAAATCCAGAATCTCAGCGCTCTTTTCTGGTTGATCGGCTGTATTGTAGGCACGAATCATTGACTCATAAGTTGACGGTTCCTTGCCCCATTTACCAGCCCCGGAGCTTGGCAGTCGATCGAAGAGCTCTCGAGCACGCTGCAATTGATCACTTTGACCGAAGCCCTTGATCGCCAGATTGACGATATAAGCATTCACCTCGATTTGCTTTCTCTCCATCTCTTCGAGCAAGATTTGCACACCTGTGATATCCCCATTGGCAACGCAAGACTCGATCATGCTCTGGTAAAGCACATCGTCCGGAATCACTCTGGAGTGCCCTCCATCAAGACACCATCTGAAGTGTTTCCTAGCCTTAGCAAGATTGTTCAAGACAACGCCGTACATGTGAATGATGGCTGCGTGATGTATTGTCTCGACTCGTACTCGATTGACTTGCATGACACCCAGAATGGACTCCGCCGCGACGGGATCAACGGGCTGAAGGTGACCATGTGCTTCAATGAGAAGCCGATATGTGTGCGCAGTTGGCGTGATGGCTCTGGCTCGTAGTTTTTCCCAGTAATAGAAAGCCTTACCTCGATCCTTTTTGATCTGAACGAAGTGCTGCAATAGGGTATTATAAGGAGCAATCCTATTCTGATGCTTAGGCAGTGTTTCCATTTCGGCCAAGAGATCCTCCGCCGTAGAGGTTCGACCAACACGACAGCATGAATTAATGACCGTACCATACGTCACCGCTGTCGGGGCCAGGCCAATTTTCTTCATCTCCTCAAACAAAGCTAGTGCTTCATCATTTCGCCGTGCCTTCGCAAGTTTGGCGATGACGGTGTTGAAAAGATACTCCGTCGGCCGTACGCCCAAATTCTTGGCCTCCTGCAATAGAGCTACAGCACGCGTTGCTGTGTCACGATACCTCGTCTCGTCCATTTTGGCGATAAAGGATGCATATGCGTTAGCACTCGGCACAAAGCCACGGTCAAGTACCTTGTCGTGGTATCTTTGAGCATTCTCAGTGTCGCGCAAGTCGTTGTAGGCGATAATGGCAGAGTTGCAAATGATAGCTTCTGCAGCCGGTAGAGAGCTCTTAGACAGAACGATATCCTTCAGACTTTTTTCAATCAAGGCCAAAAGGTTATGAACCTGATCTGCCTTTTGTATTCGTCCAAAATGCTCAAGCGTCTTTATCAACGTATCGCAATCCACGAAAGCCCGATCTGCAATGGACCTTGTAAGTAGCTCAACGATACGACTGCTAGGAATCCTTGCGTCTTGTCTGCCCCTGCCAAATATACGCGTCTCCGTCAGGTCAATGGCTTTGGATATCTCGGCGCTTAGAGTTACATTGATTCGATGGTCTGAGGACGAGATAAAGACATGCTGGGGCATTGAAAGCTGCGCAAGTGTACCAGTAGAATCAGCAGCGGGCATTGTTGATGTCTTCAGCTTCTGATGTGCTTCTTTCAGTCCCGAAACTTCTAAGATCTGGAGAAGCTGATCCACCGTATTCATAACAACAGCTGACTTGTGCCCCTCGTTATTGACATACACGACGACATCAGACAACCATGAGAGGTAGTCATTCAGGTCATTGAAAACGAGCGCATGACCTCGTGACTCTGGCCCGAGTAATTTAAGCGTCACGATGCAAAGCTCGTTCAATAGACCGGCGGAAGAGAGCCAGTCCTCAGGCTTCATGTGCAATTTGATGCTGCGAAGGAAGTCATCGACTACGCTACTTGTGGCATTCTGACCGAGCATGTAGAGGAGGTGTATTATCCGTGGTATACTATTTGAATCGACGAGTTCAAGCCGCATAAGATCGTGAATTAAAAATTTGACAAAAAGAGAAGTCTTTTTCTTGTTCAGCTCGGCGACTTCTGAAATCGCGCGACGTTCGCCGACAAACTGAGCGATCCCGAATGCGTCTTGCGTTCTGCCGGCCTCTAATAGTTTTGTGATCAAGCTTGACAAATGCAGAACTCTGAGCTCAATGTTCTCTCGTACACAGTCCTCGACAAGCGTATGGGCTTCGTCCAACTGCCCATTCAAAATAAGGACACCTAGATAATTCCAGATAGCGCTTGGAACACTATTAAAACCTTGAAGGGATTTGACCTCTCGGAAAATCTTCATTGCCGAATCATGTTGGCCTTGACGGCAAGCCTCGAGAACTACTAAGGCCAGAGCTCGAGACAATTTGAGTCTTGTTGTTGCCCGTTTGCCGCGTGCGAATGACGCAGCCTCATCGAATCGACCTTCTAATGCATAGTACCGCACTATGGCTTCGGACCATCGCGCATCTGCTCCACGATTCTCTTTGAGTGCAGATTCGAAAAATATGATAGCACCCTGATAGTCCCCTGCTGCAAAATAGCAACGGATGAGTGCATCATATATCATGAAATAGTCGTGTTCTGGCAGTTTGTTGCATTCACGCTTCCAAGTATTGAAGCATTCGATAGCTCCAGTGAGATCCTTAGCCACGGCAAAAACAAGAAGAAGTGATCGGTAAATGCTAGCGCTTCGTTGATATCCAAGCACGGCATAGTGGTCAAATATGCTGATTGCGTCATCAATTCTTCCATCGAGACAGCAGATGGGCAACAGTCTTTCAAGTAGCTGAGGAGAATATTTCGTAGGAGCCACCTGGTTGCTCAGATGAAATACCTTTATTGCAAGGTTCGCAGCATCAGTGTCCTTGACTTCTTTCAAATGTGCTTTGTTGAAGCTTAGAAATTCTTCTTGAGGTGTACCAACGACAAATGCAGTACTATGGAGATAGGTCTCCTGCTGTCGTACATCGGGACCGTGACGAACGAGGTATTCTAAAATCAAATTATAGGTACGCGAATCCGGAAGTATCCCTCTCTCAAGCATAGTGGAATAGAAGTGCAGCAGCATGACCGGGCCCACAAGGGGTTGCACTCTCGCAGAATCGATCTCGACATTAGCATGCTTGTCTAGCTGATTCAAAGCACTAAAGACCAAATTAAAGGACGTGACAGACACTGTATGCTCGGAGTCCAAGGCCGAGGTGAAAGTTTCCACAAGAGGCGTATACTCTTTTGCCTGCATAAGTTTTGACAGATGGATGTCCAAAGCCGAAGGAGGCACATTGTCCGTCACCAGATCGACATCTCGACTGGCTTTAGAATCCTCGAGCTCCTGCTTCGCACGATTGCTACTACCGCGTTGCTCATTGTCGACCTCAGCTCCGATAAGGTGTAAACTTGCATCCTCCGGTCTGTTTTCGGTGATGACCTGTGTTCCAGTCGAGTAGCGTCGAATACCCGCAATGGAGCGAAATTGCTTGCGATGCAGTCCGAGGTCACGTTCCCAGTTCTGATTATCATCGCTGCTGATAGCTATAAGAGCAGATTGAGAGATTGAATTTGTTCCTCCCGTGTTACTTGCACTATGGCCACTATTACCCCATGATGAGAAGTACGACTTTTCAGCAGCTAGCCCGAATTTTGGCTTGACACATGTGAGAGCGCTGGAATTTCCCCCAGTGAAATTTTGAGTAAAGAAGGGATGTTGTTTACTCGCACGAATTACATGCGAAAGTAATGAGGATTTATACATCATCCAACAATCAAAGGGCGAAACCTCTCATGTTATGAACCACAAACAACATGTCTCAATGCTGGCATCCGTCAACAGCTTTTTGAAATGCAATGCGATGACAAAAGTTGTGGTAAATGTGTCAATTTAGCAATGACTCGGAACTTTCAAAGCATGGATGAGGCGTTTCCCGTAGCCACCCGATTCGTATCGGTCGTCGTCTCGTATAAAAGTCCGATCCTGTGCTCGTTTCTCCACTTTTGCGGAGAACAATTTGCTGGTCATGGGGTCTGTACTCGAGTAGTATGAAAGTATTCCGAACATCCGGTTCACCTGGCAAATTTAGCTAGCATATGTACGCGAGGGTCCAGTACTTTCAGGCGGTGTTCATTCGAGGCGGTCATATTCGGTGGATGACACGCAAAACGGATGACGAATTTGTGATACGTAGCTGACGCTTGTTCTCTAAGCTTCACAATAGAGCTGTAGCAGACGGCTATCGATAACTTGTACTGAAGTCGTCCTCAGCAAAACTGGATTCAGATATCCACGAATTTGTGGTGTGACCGAGAAGCTACAGAGCAAGCTGACCAATACGAACAAAGCAGGATCGCGTGGTCTTTGAGAGTGTAGATAACAGTGTTCGGCAAGCGTGTCGACGACATGCTGAACATGCACGCATCTCTTATAGGTTCCCTTTTGTGTATCTTGTCGCAGTGCAGCGCTAATCAGTACACACTGGCTTCCTCATGTCCGAATTATGCGGACTACGCACAGCGAATTCACCCGCCTTTATCTCGAGGTAAATCAGGACTGCCATTTCAAAGGCCAGTGGCACAGTGTCGTCTATTCACATCAGAAGTGATCGATTCTAAGATAGAGTTGATGAATGCAAAATTGAAGAATAAAGATCTCGCAAGATTATTCGAAAATTGTCTACCGAACACACTCGATACCACAATCAAGTGGCATGATTCAGAGCTTCCTCGAACTTTCGTTATCACCGTATTTTCACGAATCCACGAAACATAATCCACTGATACTCGTAGGGTGATATCAATGCTATGTGGATCAGGGACTCTACCTTCCAACTCCAACCTTACTTACAATTCATATCTGATACAAAATTGCAAGTGCTGATCAATGGAGCTATTCAAACTCAGGCATCCTTCATCCTTCAGTCTCCTTACTGCAATGCTTTCCAACCTCCCAAAGCCTCTGGACTGCGGCGAGCTGAGAACAGTCAGCATGATACAGTGTTTCCCACATATGACCCCGATGTAGTGTTTGAATGCAAATATGAGATAGACTCATTGAGTTCATTTTTAAGATTATCAAGACAGTACTACGAAGAGACAAAAGATGATAAAATGTTTACGACAGAGTGGATTGCAGCCATACAGAGGGTTCGATGGTCTTTCAAGTGGAAAGTTCTTGCTTACATCTGTTCAGGTTTTGCACGTCGTGCAAGAGCAACTACAACCTTCCTTTGATCCTTCCTCTCATCTGTGGTCTCAGCCTCATTATACTTTCAGACGGCATACCGATTCAGCGACAGAGACTCTAGCTCTTGGTGGTGCCGGGCATCCAGTCAACACGAACACCTCATTGGTTCGTTCAGCTTTCCGACCTAGTGATGACAGCACTATTCTACAATTTTTCATTCCAGGGAACGCCATGCTTTCTGTCGAACTGGATCACTTGTCTAAGCTGCTCGGGATTGCCCATCAGAAAGGTGCTACAGGTGCACAATCATGGTCATTATTGAGTGCGTCTCTGTCCACAGCTATACGCGATGCGATTTATCATTACGGAATTTTTGAACACCCAGATTTTGGACGAGTCTTTGCATATGAGGTGGATGGCTTCGGTGGGAGAATATTTATGGATGATGCGAATATGCCTTCTCTGCTAGCTCTACCTCTGTTAGGTTTTCTCTCGTCAGAAGACGAGGTATATTTGAACACACGGCGGATGATTTTGTCGAGTAATGGCAATCCATACTATTTGCAAGGCTCAAGTATGCATGGCATTGGTTCTCCCCACACACCCATGAAAAATGTCTGGCCAATGTCATTATTAGTCCAATTAATGACCTCGAACGACATGGATGAAATTCAAATGTGTCTCGACGTTGTAGTCTCGAACACCGCTGACTTAGGACTGATACATGAATCGGTAAATGTAAGCACACCGTATTTGCGTCATGGTGTCCCCCTAACAGTTTAGGCGTGGAGGCAGCGTGACTTCACGCGACCCTGGTTTGCTTGGGCGAATGCCCTGTTTGCTCAAGCTATTCTTGACCTCGAGGTACGATATCCAGAATTGATATTCAATGGTTGATACAAGCTGCACTTGCTCGTGGTTGTTGATTTGATGATGTAGCGCGAGTGAGCGCGCCGACGGGTAGAAAGCATCGAGCCGCCCGCGTACGATTGTCTTACTTGGTCCTTTGGCAAAGTGATTTTCTAGATAGCTCGATGGTAGTAAGCTTGCCAAGTCAGGAATAGCAAATTCTGGTTACATGATTGAACGACATTGGTGTGCTCACAAAGTAAATTTAGGCTGAACGCTGCGCACTCGGGTTATTGCTCCACACCTCGAACGCTCATCACTGTTGCCATGCATTCAAGTCCACAAGCACATTTAGCACGTATGAAATGGAACACTGTTATGCGAGGAAATTCCAGGGTTGAAGGCGCGCTCACTCTGTAATTCTCAGGACTAGCCCTTGTATATATCATATGTAGGCGAGCTGCACTCGAAAAGGCCAAGACTGCGGAACGTGATTATGGAGGTGGAAGAGTATACGAACATTCTTGATTCTTGGATTCTCGCGGAGAACAGAATAGTGACTTACAAATTGCTAAGTCGTCTTATGCGTATTCGTGGCGATTTGGCAAGTGAGTATATGTTAAAGTGGCATGAACACCACAAGAACTCACATGCGACATATGTGATTTGTGGCTCGAAACCGTGTCGTGCCAATAGTCGTGCCGATACACAATCAGCACCGGTCCACTCCGATACAGCATTTGATCAGAGAAGTTCTGGCTTCGGACATGATTCGACTATCATCAATTATTCTCACGTTATTCGTCTTGTAGCCGAAGAGGACTTGGAGCAGGTGAAGACTCAATTTACAGACGTGGTAGGCTGTCAAATCTACAGTCTCGAGCCTGCAAAGCTGTGCGATATTTCTTTGGTTACCGCCTGCAATCTACATATACAAGAGGCAATGTCAGGACAATCCACTAAGATAGCGGATTTGTCCAAGACGTATGGTATCATTTTCAATGAAAGCGTGCATGAGCTTGACCAAAATCCCAACATGCAGGAGAAACCAAATAGGGCAATCAAACCAATCATGAAGGAAATATCGAAGAAGGACGTATCAGGAGTAAGTCATGTGGAAGCAACAACTAGTCATGCACCCCTACCTGTTGACAACAAGATGAATCAACAAACCAAGATGGCAGCAGACATGAAAGGTTCTCCTTCGATTGCACCACCGCTAGCTTCCATCAAAAGAAGTGCCTCGAGTAGTCTCGCATCGGCTTTTGCAAAGACACAGAAACCGAAACCCAAAGTGAATACTCAAGGCGAGAGATCTGTCACGGCAGAACCAACAAAGACTACAATTGCTGACGCGAGCACGAAAAGTAAGAATAAAGTTCTCGAAAAGACTGCCGCTACAGCGGAGCTCGAGGCAATGATGATGCAGGAGGATGATGTACTCATGGTTGATACGAATGAGCAAAAGATCCGTCCTGCTGCACACGACAATACTGACAACGACATGTTGGACACTGCTGACCGGTCTGCATCCGACACAGAGATGAAGGAGAACGACGCAGTGCCTGCGATATTACCTGACCCGGTTGAGCCACCACCGCCTCGAAGAGCTAGAAAAAAAGTCAAAAAACAAGTACACACAAAAGATGCCAAGGGCTACATGGTCACTAGAGAAGAATGGGAATGGATCTCGTGTGATGAAGAGGAAGTGCCTCCAGTGACGTTAGCTCGACAGTCCTCGGTGGCTTCGAACAAATCCAAGCAAAGTTCAAAGAAGAAAGTAGCTAACGGTGGGGCAGCTGGAATAGCTAGTTATTTCACTAAAAAGTAAAGTTGCCACATATAATAGCTTCTAGTGTCCACTAGAATGAAATCAACATGGTTGCGCCTGCGCCGGCTTGAAACTGTCGATGAGTGTGACGTGTACGGAGTCGCTGGGTCGCGATCGTCGTTGTTGACGAGCTTGAGAGATACAGCAGCTTGCATAACCCTCGTTCTTCGTACGTAAAACCTACGGCGTCCTTGTGCTAGCGCTATTAGCCATTGCTTATCAACCACAGGGGAAGTATACCGTGATTACCGAGTATTGCTGTTGGCAGCCCCACTTGCTGTCCAGAATAATTCGCAAATCATGAAAGTATCATTTCCAAACGTCCTACAGTGGTAAGACATTGGCCATTATTACATGTACTTTGTGCTCACACTTGTACTATACAGGTCATCGAAGGCTGATGTCTGCTTCTCGACCGGCTTAAAATTGGTATTGCTTTGGAAACCTGTCCAAGCATCATCTTCATTGCCACACGTAGCGGCCTCTCGTGGAAGAGCACTCGGACCACTCAATTGACTAATGGATTCACTTTGTACTTTTGCTTGATAACTCGGGGCTGGTAGCGGCTGTGAGCTCGGAATGGATTTTACAGTGCCTTGTACTCGTTGAGATGAGGTAGCAGCTTGTACATTCATCCCGCTAAACAGACCATTAAGATCGTCGAAAGCACTTGCGGGCCGATGTGGAGCCGAATTGATTGAGGTAACACTAGGGGAAATCCCCTGCGATTGTTGAGCTCGATATTGTTGTGATTGAGGTTTTGGTGCTGATGCATACAGGGACATGATTGAAGTTTTCAGATCATTGCGTGGCGCAATTCTTGGTTCCGTGGTCTTTGCTGTCGAAGTCGAAGACGAAGGCGTGGAGAGTAGTGATAAATTGCTTTGAACATCTGCAGCTTTGCGCACACCGTTTTGATTGCTAATACCCGAGCTGGCATGCAGTGAGTTCGAGAAATCCATGCCAAGCAAGGACTCGCTTTGTTGATTTACAGTCAGATTGGGAATCTCCTTGACAGGCGCTGGCATCGGCTTGATATTGTGAGTGCTGGTTGCCGGTTGTACGGAAGTTCGTGTCGGCGGCAAGACCTTTGCTCGGTCCGACGCTGGCGGGAGGGAATCTTCGTTGTCTGAAATATCATCTGGGTGAGGTCTCTGTTCTGTTGCGACCCAGCGTTTCGAGACGTATTTTGTCTTCACGAAATTGTCTATCTTGCTTTCCGATGGTACATGACCTTCTTCCAATTTCGATTCCCAGTATTTGTTCGCTTTACGATTTCCCCAGCTGACCATGGACTGTGTTTGCTCATCGGTCCAAGCGTCCAGATCGACTGATTTGACGCGAGAGATATGTGTTCCCATACTACGGTGTATGCCGGAACACCGAATGCACAGAAATATTCCCAGATTCCATGACGCCCATCTTGGGTGGTCGGCCACTTTACAATCGCAGCAGTATTTGTTGCTCTATGAAGTCAGCAAGCAGCTCCATGCAGTTCATTTTGTACCCACGGGCAATTTTAGGAGACTTTTGAGCAATTTCGCATTGTTCTCAGCCATCGATTTGGACGTCTTCGTGGACATGGTCCTGATACACGAGAAAGTACGAAACACGGCACTAGGCTTGTCGTAAGCCCACGGCGAATGTCAGCTTCCATATAGATTGTTATGAATGCTGAAAGCAGTTTGTAGTTCGGCACTGCGTGCGCCCGTATTGACCTGAGCTCACCGCAACTCTATACGAGATTGGTTCATAGCCACAATTCCTTACGTTTGAAAACGGACAAAGGACGACACACTCCAAGTTCAACTAAGCAATGGTCGCCCAGATGTCTGGAGTATGAGTGTGCCTAGGATACAAGATGTTTCAAAGGTTGTCTTGCGACATGCGTATACGAGCATCACAGCACAGCTAGGCTCGCAATAGCATATTGCACAAATCATGAGCTCGAGGGCCACATCGCCGACAACAACAAAGACACGTTCACGTCTGCGAACAAAGCATGCTCGGAACGACTCTATGATGTCGGAGTCGACAGCTCGTTCACAGCAGACCGCGACACACGATCCATCTACGCCGCGTACGGCTGGTAGTCGCTCTATTTCGGGCCGTACTAGAGCATCGACATACAATGGAGCGATGGATCTCGAGGACGACCCGGAAAGTTCTGATGTGGACGAGGCTGACTTTGGAATGGAATCGCTCGCGAATCATCAAGAGACCACAGCAGAAAAGACACGAATGAAGATATTATTGGATTCCTTCGATCAGACTCAAATGGCCCGATACGAAGTGTATCGACGAGTCAAGCTCAATACCGTGAGTGTCAAGCGTCTAGCCAATGCGGTCCTCTCCCAGACGCTACCTCAGAACATCGCGGTGGTTATTGCTGGATCTGGCAAGGTCTTTGTGAGCGAAATCGTTGAGCGGGCTCGACAGGTTCAGCGAATCCGAGCTCAAACAGGACCCTTAACACCGGAACATCTTCGTGAAGCGTACCGTCAATATAAGCTAGAGGATGGCATCGGTCCACATGCACGAAAGAAGATCATAAGATGAATGCCCATAAATGTGGCATATTTGCATGCTTGAATTCGACAAGCTGTACATCTGTTCTTGCTCAATTGTCAAGCTGCCTGAAGTGACTATTCCTAGGCATCTCAAAAGTATCTGAGCGCTTGCAATCATTGGTCCGCGATATGATTCGACGATTTACGAATCTATACACCCCGTAGAACGTATTTTTGCTTCTCAAGAGCTATGATTGACCGCTCGTTTCGTGAAGCATACGTCCGTAGCATGGAGGAGATTGTAAACATAAAGATTGGCAAAATCTCCACACTCGTGACGACCTGACCTAGAGTCGTATCCACATTGGGTTTTAGCAAGGCCATAACGGGCACAAGTGCCGCAACGACAGCATTTAAGAATGGGAGGAAACGTGCCAGGGGCGAATCGAGTGAAGCCGACGAGTCGCTCGATAGATATTGTAAGGTGAAAATGGTCATCACAAGACTACTTATCGACAGTGTGGTAATCAATAGGCGATTAATCTTCGTCAAATATGCAAAGACCAACGTCATCAAGGCGCATAAGATAGACGTTGCTACACGAAATGAGTCACTTGCCGCCAAGTTGTCGGCTCGCAGTGTATTGATGATTTCGTCCTGCTCTTGCTCATCCAAAATTGGTGCTTTTGTATGTCTGTGGTGTCGTCGTTGCATGTTGTGTTTTCAGGTGTACGAGCATCCGGGCAGTGACATCTCAATGAAAGGGAATCAAATCACAGATTGTGAGGTCAGACGAATTTAAGCATCAACACTTATGTGAGCACGTGCCAGTAGTGCCTGTCGATGTCGACGACGACCTACGCACGTCCGGGTAGTGATTGAGCAGTTGGCGGGCATCTGCAGACTACAACACTCACAGTACTAGTCCTCGCGTGGTAGAATGCATGTCGCCAGGCTGTGCACATAGCGCTTTCCGATGGTATCAGAACCCTTGCAGTTGTCGCTCTGTTTCGCGGAAGAACTGATCTAGTGTTGTGGAGAGTATGCCTCTTACAGCCGTCCTGACAGCGGATTCTGACAGAGAATCAATGCGTGGGCACTAATCACGAGCTAAACCGGCGTGATGATCACAAATGAGTAGCAGACAGCTTGAGCAGTTTCCCAAGAACTTTTCGTGGTACGCAGAAATTGAACAGTGACCTATCTAGCAACGGCAGATGGGTATCGTAGGTGACTCGCTAACACGAGTGACGAAACCACTGAGGTGCACTTCACTGCACCAGTCAACCCTGGCAGTCGAGCCAGTCTTTAAGTCTTCCTCCCTGACTTTTGACGCTTCAGATTATGCCGATTCGCAAGGTTCCGACGATCATGACGATCGGGACTCAGATGCTAGCTCTCACGAGGATTGTTTTCGCACAGACGTGGGTAACCTTGAGGATTACAAGAACGATGGCACAATTACAATGGATTCGAGACGCAATAGCCCTTCATTCGGACGCAGAACGAGGCGCATCAGCTCTGGTAGTAGTCTGCGTCCAAAACAGCAGAAAGGACTTTCTCTAAATTATACATCGCCGACCACAACGGCGAGCGCTATCAATGAGGTGTTCTCGAGACGCGAAAGTCATGCTGACGATATTTCACAAAGCAGATCCCCGGAGGTGGATCGTGTCATCTTCCTAGCTGAACTTCCCGATGCCATAGCGAGAGCCCGCAAAGTGCATTACAGGCGAGAGGCGCTGCTGCCAAAGACGAAAAGCTTCACGCGCGTTCAAAAGACTCTGCAGGAGGACAATGCTCCATTTGAGCTGGATCTCAAAAAAGAAGCTACCTTGGCTGGCATCCTAATGCAAAAAGCTACGACCACGCCAACTATAGGGACCAATAGCGAGTTGAAGGCCTCGCCTGGCAAGTCCGTGATCAGAACCACGCTGGCGAATTCTCCTTTCGCGGACAAACCTGACATTCTCGAAGAACGTCAACCTTTATTTGAAAGAGATGATACACTGTTCACCATGGAAGATATTAATCCACCTATGACTAAGCTGTCGGCATCTTTCGTTGATCATAACGACATTGTCAATACGAACGAACAGCGACATTCAAGAACTGGTCAGCTACGGGCCAGTCGTCCGAGTAAACGCAAGAACGAAGAAGCTCGATATGAACCTTATACGATGTCCTTGAACAAGCGACGAGCCATCTCTCCCTCTCCAAGCAGCCCGCTTGGGTCCCCCAATGTCAAGGCCAGTATTCTTCGCATGGAGGACCTGTCGCTCTGACGTCTCGAGCACGACGAAGACTGTTGCAGGTGCCGCCAGCTGCGAATATGAAAGGCTGCCGATGCGAGGTGTGCCCAAGCTGACCTGCAGTAATCATAAACAGGATAAACTTGCATACAGTACGTCATTCCTCTTCTGCGGAAATGTGATCGCCCTGTTTCCAAAGATCTTCTAGTACTTTCTGGATAGTTTCTTGATTGGGTCGATAAGTGTCAAGCACCCTTTCTCTTAGATCTGCAGTGCTTTGGCTGTTTTTAGGTGTCCTGCTATCTGCCAGATACCCAGTCAGAGCTGTCTGTGTCATCGTACGCCGCAGCGGTGATGCATGCATTGTTACCAAGCCTTTTGCATACAACCGCGTGGACAAATCCTTTAGCGGATCACGAAATCTTTTCGCGTTCTGGTATTCCCTAGCTATTCGATCAAGCTCTTTCTGACATCGAGATTGATTCAAATATTGCAAACCGGCCTCTTTAGTGATCATTTCACCGTCAAAATCGCGAATACTCGAAGCTCTTTGAAGCAGTAATTTTTGCTGTGTACGGGACGATCCGAGACCAAGGTTTGTGGTTGAGCCATGTGGGCTATGATGCCCGATTTGCGACTTTTGCGGATTTGTGGAGGACGAAACCAGGTTCTCTTTTCGACTAGATCCCGAGGGTAAGTGTGAAAACGACGGCACTCTCTCTTTTCGAGGTGATTCCAAGAATCGTGAGGTTAATGGCTGAGAGTTCAGCGGAGTGTTCTGTTCCGAGCGGACCGTGGCAGATCTCATCACTTGGGGTCTTTCTTTGACTTGGATGTCTCGAGATATAACTGCGTCTACTGATACTTCGGGATCCAGCAATTTCTTCGTTTGATTGTACAATATTCCTGATCCTAAGCTGGTTTTTGCTATCGTTGTCTGTCGCGATTTCATGCGATCCACTTCAGGGTCAGTGGTATTCGGGCTCGTGATTGCATCCAATTTATTGCTTGTTTTGCCTTCGGTAGAGCGAAGAGCCGCAGGTGATTGTGAAACGATGGCAACGTTGTCATGCTGCGCGATTTGTGCAGGCTCCTCATGCAGAAATGCCTTGCTAGCAAAGGACGATGCAACATCATCCGTTTCCTCTTCCTCCTCGTCTTCAATGACGAACGTAGCTCTCTTAGCATGATTAGGCGTTTTTTCATCTCTATCTTTCATTATTTCTCCCTTGCTGGAATTGTGCTCAGCTTCACCACCATTCAATCTGACCGAGCTGTCAACTTTTGTCATGGGCTTCAGGGCGGTGAGTCGATTTGTGCTACCGTGCTGACTATTGGAACGTTTCAACTTTTGGAGATTTTGTACAGAGCCACTCCTGCGGGTGCCATGAGCATCTCCCAGACTTTTCTGACTTGCCGTGCGGTGGAAAGAGGCACGAGATCCGCCTCCCGGTAGGACAGTATCAGCGGGGGACTTCGCTTCCGTTGTAGTGGTGAGAGCGGTCAATTTCCCAAGCTGATTCAACTTTTTGCCATAACTTGGGATCCTGTGATGACTCTTGGCAGCACCTACCACGAATGTCTTTCGATGTGCTTTAGATTTTCCTTGTAATTCTTCAGCTTCGCTTGCGCTAGATTTGCGTCTCGGCGCCTCAGGCCTGTCCATAGCAGGTATTGGCGATTAGTGGCGAAATCAAGCACTTCCAGAACGTTTTAAATGTCGACCTTCCTATTGAGCTACGCAGTGGTCGTTGAAGATTCGCATCATAGAAGAGGAAAACACAACAAGAACACGATCGGAATACCTTATGATGTGTCTGACTCTCTAACTTCTCGCCCGTAGTACGGTGTGGAAGGCGACATCAGTGCCACACAGCGAGATCTCAATCATTCTGCGACGAACGATCTATGTGGTCAATCTTTGCTCGCTTTTGTTCATCACATTCTAGGACTATGCAACGTGCAAAGTGACAATATCTCGTCTGGCTCGAATTCGATAAATATTCATTGTGGAGAGATCTTTGACGGAGAGAAATTTGATAAGATAATTCCTTCTCTGCTAATCAGATTCGCGTCCCATCTCTTCTCGTCAGTACAACTCAACACTCGGCTGCCATTGCTCCATCGAGCTTGAAGTCAGCATGTGCAATACCTACCTGAGATCGAGCAGTTCCACGGTGTGGGCAACAACTTCGAGCCTCCACAACATAGCTGGGTCGTCAAGTCGGCAAAGTATCAAGCGACTGACAGACCTCGTCGGATCTGCTGCTTCGTTTTCGTATTATGGCGTGGTTGTGAAATTCGTTGTCGATATGTTGATCGAGCTGCCTTGACACATCAATCTGCGCTTTCGAGATATACGATGACACCACGTACGTGTTAGAAGGACAGATCTCATAGCACGATTCACTCGGGTATGACGATAGTCCCTAGCGCACAAGCGAAGTACTGCCCCCAGCTCAAGGGGTCACTCCCGTACGTGTTTCGACGACTCTCGTGCAGACGTCACTAAGTTTGTTTTAGCTGGAAGGCGGCCTCGGCCTTCACAGTCGGCACGGTCGGGATATTGTCCAAATTGTTCCTCTATGGAGGACAGAGTGTAACGACCAAAGGTCAAGCGGAATTTGTGCAGAGACTACAGAACAGGAAACGACCGATCATTACTGTGTGCAATCATATCAGCGTGTACGAGCCCGTGAAATTTCGAGTCCCGATAGGTTCATGTCTGACTCGACAGAATGGATGATCCCCTGCTATGGGGCTTGATGCCTGTGCGAACACTGTTTCGGCCTCACAACGTGCGATGGTCTTTGGGCAGTGCGGACATATGCTTCACGAATAAGTGAGCTAATCTGTACGTCCGAGGTGTGGATAACTAACTCGTGCATAGAGTAGTCTCGACTTTCTTTTCTCTTGGTCAAACACTGCCAACGTATAGACATGGAGTGGGTATATTTCAGCCAGCACTAGACGATGCGATACAACTACTCGCACAGGGCAATGCATGGCTCCATGTCTTCCCTGAGGGTCGAATTCGGCAAAGCAAGGATCTCTCAAGTGAGCATACAATTACATTCCGAAACAGACTAATTCGACAGTGCGGTATTTTAAATGGGGCATAGCTCGAATTGTGCTGGAGACCACCATCATAGCAGGTGAACAGCCCATCATTGTACCAATGTTCATCGAAGGCCTCGACCAAGTGATGCACGAGTCGCGAACATTCCCGAGATTCCTGCCCCGAGTGGGCAAAAGCGTCAAGTGCACATACGGCGAACCGATAGACGAACAAATCATACAGCCTTATATCGACCGGTGGAGAAATCTCTGTACACAATCGTACGAGGCCCGGGATGCCAAGTCTGGGAGTGGAGTGCCTGAAGATCTATTGGATGGCAAGGTTGCACAAGAGATTCGGCGAGAACTCACAAAAGTCATTCGTGATGCAGTTGTTAAATTGAGGGCAGAGGCAGGATACCCGCCAGAACACCCAATGGCGCATCACGCCGAGTTCTACGACAGTTCAGAGGGATTAAAGTATGATGAATTGTCCGGCATACCACGCCCTGAGATTTTCCGCAAGAAGTTGCCGCGGCAGCAAGAGGTTTACGAAAAAGAGACGTCAAATTGATCAAAACTTCGTGCTCAGACATTCCATGGCATGTCAAGGTTGTTGTACTAGTACCAGGTTTGCTAAAAATTGCATCGCATATGCATACTCGGAATGTTCACTCAAAGTTTTGCTTGAGAACCAAGTGTACCGCTGCTCTTCTTGATCTGCTGCACTGCCTCTGTTATCATTTCGTCAATGATTTGTTTCGCTGGCTGGACATCTTTGATTGCCCCGGCCACTTGGCCCATCTATCGTCATTAGCTACGTCCTTCTCTCAGGTCCAAAGCCTGTCCTAATCTTACGAGATATGGTCTCGCGTTCATCTCCGTTTCCTCATCAATATCCCCCTTCTTCTCTCGCTCGTCGAGGTCGTGTACGACTGGAATGATGCCCTGACTCACAAGTTTCTGGATCTCTTGAGGTTTCGACTCCCAACTGGTCAGATTAGGTTTCCTCCTTAAACGCCAACTGAAAGCATCACTGACCTTTCAATGTAGTCATTCTTTCGCACACGAAGTGGTCGACCTGTGAAAATAATAGTCCTCAATGTGTCTGTGTAGTCTGCAGTGACGACTGCATCTTGATGACCCTTTGGTGCTCCAGCTTCGCTGGCAGCAACGAATCGTGTGCCTACCCAGACAGCCTCCGCTCCGTAAGCGAGGGCGGCAGCCAGGGATTTACCATTGTACATGGCTCCAGCAGCGACTACATGAACCTTCTCACCGGTGAGTGGCGACTTGGCCTTGTTGCAGATGTCCACGACTTGTGGCAAGAGTATGGAAGTCGGAATGTCACCGGTATGTCCACCTCCTGTAACATGATTAGCTTTCTTGTGTATTCATGATTGAAGGTTTACTACCTTCGCCACCTTGCGCACAGATAATGTCAACTCCAGCGGCAATGGCCTTGACGGCGTGCTTGGGATGTCCGATCATGTTCATGACCGGTATGCCCGCCTTATGTAACTTCTCGACAATCTCCTTAGGTGGCACTCCCACGGCCGCAACAAACAAGCGAGCCTTACTGGCAATTATGACATCGATCAAGTCGGGTAGTTGTCCATGAGTGTAGTCGTAATTAGTTTTTCTTGCACCTGCTCCGACTTGCGGCAGTAGAAGATCTACCCCAAACTGAATATGTTGTCAGGTCATACACGGTGTGATTTGTCGGATATCTAGCTTACCGGAGCATTCTTGTCGTTCAAACCGTTCTTGAGATCGGCAATCTGTTCTCGGAGCATCTGAGGAGTGTAACCTACGCCTCCGATAACACCCAGGCCACCAGCGTTCGTGACTGCCGCGGCAAGATCAGGTCCAGCGGCGACGTTCATACCTGCGAGCATGATGGGATGCTTGATACCGAACAGTTTTGTAAGTGGTGTAGTAATGCTAGCCATTGCTTCTGTAGACTTGAAATTCAAAAGTAGTCTAGTGCTGCGATTGATGGTTCCTTTAGAAAAGAGTTATGCGGACAACGAATGTATAGTGCGTAAGACTATGCTCCTGGACGGCAGTCGTAGGTCCGGTCGCGAGCAAGGCAGGGCTTACCGCGGATGCAATCTGGGGAAGAGTGGGGAAATGATAGAAGCTGGTCGGGATACCCGATACTGCTCGACAATACAGTAGGTAAATGATGCGGAGACAGTGGCGCCTGTGTGCATTGACCATTGAGTACATATTCATACTACGACTTTGGTGTTGACATTTCACTGAACGAGCAGCCCATCGGCACGAACTCGAGAGCACTGCGTATCAAACCTCCTTTTGCAAATAAATTTTTTAATCTTGCAAACTTGAGATTTACAATAAGTCGCCCGCGTGCTAAGATCATCTGTTGGCGAGCAGATCACAACTAGCAATATCAGACACGTTGGTCTCGTTCAACACTGAAGATTGTTGAGGAAGGACAAGTAATTCTGTTATCATTCTGGAAGCTAGCGAAAACTTGATCATGTCAAATCGCTCTTTCTTCTCTGTGGTAGGTATCCAAAAACCATCTCAGTGTTCGTGAAGACCTTGACGTCGTTGTCTTGCTCCTGAGGGAACCACGCAAGCTGCAGAATGCGTAGCAACAATAGGTCAGAGGAGCGAGTATACTTTTGTTAATGAAGCCTATGCAGTGTTCCGTAATACCAAAATGACGCTGTCGCCACGCAAAAACATCTTACTTATGAAACGATCTTTGTTCACCGGTTTGCCTTTCTTTCCGTCCTTGTTGCGTGGAGTCTCTGTCCATATTTCTTTGACATTTTCCAGGACCATATTCGAATGCCGATCGAATGCCTTTACTCGCGCCAAAAGTTTCCTATTGTTTCGGCAATTGATGAGCACTTGATTACGATTCTTGGCAGCATTCAACAAAACACTTAGGGGACCAGTCTGAAATTCGAACTCTTCCAGTTTCGCAAGATCTGCCTCGGAAAGATCCGCCCTTGGCTTTGAAAGTAATTCGCTGAAGGCAGTCAGTCACTGATTGAAGATGATATTGTGGTCACCCACGCCATGCAATTAATGGTAAAGCGGAAATGAGCTGTGCCCTGACTGTTAATGATAACTGTTGGATAGAAAATCAGCACAATCTGTAGACGCTAAAAGTATTGACAACCACATGTCGCAAGCAGTTGCAGTGCTGATAATCACGACTTTGACTACCGCACGAGTATCTACTGAAGCCTCAGAATACCTCTCGGCTAAAAATTAGCATAAGGACAAGCACATCGTTGATTGGTTGGAGAACATCCTTTTCATCTGAACTACAAGCCACCAATAATCTCATGATGGACATGTGCACTTGTACACTACTGTAGCTACCTACATGTAGGTATGGAACCAGCTCAACCTGATATCTGTTCTGCACGCTTGAAAGTGGCCACACAGGCATAGCTTATATGGTTGTGCCTGCGTCCATACCATATTTGTCGACATACTATGATCGAGGCATTGATCCTATGCGATCAGAGTTCATTAAAGTTTCAAGCACACAACTAGGCCATCTCGAGTGTTTGGGCATCTGTCGCGATCACAAGTAGTACTACTGGACTGTATGCTATGATAAAGAATCTATCTTAGGTTACGAAGGGGAATTCATTGGCACAAGCAGTTCTAAGCAAAGTCTGACATAGCCTACTTGACCAATCGCTCAGGTTTCACACTTATGTCTGAATTTGAAACACTGCCAGATTTGTATGACATGCTAGGCGTCAATGCAGATGCCACGGACAAGGAATTACGAAAGGCATTCAGGCAACAAGCCGTAAAATGTCACCCAGATAAGAATCCGACACCAAAAGCTGCCGAGCGTTTCCACCTCCTAACAATAGCCATCGATAAGTTGACGAATGCAAACACTCGAAGTGAATATGATAAGTACAGATTCCAAAAAAAGGAAATCAAACTTCGAAGAGGAAGGCTTGATAGTGCACGCAAGGCTTGGATAGAAGAGCTAGAAAAGAACGAGGCTGTCGCTCGTGATCCTTCCGACAGGAAAAGAAAGTGGAAGGACAATCTCTCCAAGGAAGAGGAGCTTGCACAGGATGGTGCTCGTCTTAGGGCCGAGTTACGGGGACGGCGCAAGATGTCTTCGGGGGTCAATACACCCAATGACACAATCCGAGGCGACCTTGATAACACTGTCGGTACTGTGCATGGATCTCGAACATATACTGACGATACAACAATTTCCATCCGTTATCGAGGGACATGCATGACTGCCAAGGATTTGATAGCCATATTTGAGATTTACGGACAAGTGGTAGAGGTGGTGATCAGACCAACCTCTAAAAAAACACATTCTGCATTACTACAGTTCAAAAACTCCGAAGCAGCTTCTGATGCGTCAATGGCAAGTCCAGATGTGCTATCCACGTCGGACATCGAAATTCGGCAAGTAAATCTTGTCAACAATAGTGTAGAGCATCAGCAAAACATATCGCAGGAGGACCAAGACAATCGACGCAGAACGAGTGGGCGTACAGCTAGTGAGCATAGAACAACAGAAACAAACACGAAATCATTCGAGAGTACTGTATTGTCCAAAATGAGGGATCGTCAAAGAGGAAAAGTTCAGATTGACCATGTAGCATAGGACAGCGTAAACATATTCCATCCTCGAACAATACATTCGATCACATAGAAGGAATTCATGTTATTTGTTCATTTGTTTGATAGACATGATCGCTGTAATTGTCTGCAGCAGCCGGAGTAGTGTAGCTTTGCCACTTTCACGATGGCTCTAGCATATTTTCGGCAACTGGTTCGCTCATGAGAAAGTTGCTGCAAACCACTAAAATTAACTCGATGATTCCTGAATGCTATTTGTTAAGCACTAATCGGATTAGCCTTCGCAAAAACTGCTTTCCCGACACAACTTACCAATGCCGTCGTACTTGTTCTTGAACCACTTGATCGAGTCCGAAGCATTGACTTTGTGTGATACGCCAATTTTCCCATTCTTGTGCTTTCGAATGGCTACCCTTGCACCGGGCCTTCCCATACAACAGTAAAAGTCCATTCCATAAATTCCAATGCTTGGATCGTACTTAATGTTCAGATCAATGTGTTCTTGGATACCAAATCCGAAGTTGCCGGTAGCAGAAAAATTAGACTTTTTGAGCTCATATTCCTTAACTTTGAGACCTCTTTCAAGAATCTCTTCTGCCTTTGGTCCTCTGATGGTCACATGGACTGAGATCTTTTCATTACGTCTGATACCGAATGTTCTGACGGTATAACGGGCCTTCGAATAAACAGGGGTCTGACCGGATAATTGTTCCAGAACTTTGGCAGCTCGGGTCAACCTATCTCCTGATTCACCTACGCAGATATTGAGCACCAGTTTTTGGATTTTGAGCTCCCGCATGGGATTGTTGGCCTTGACTTCTGACATTGTTGTGATTATCTCAACAGTCTTTTCAAAGATTTCTTATGCCAACAAGTGCGAGAAGGCGCTCTCAGACTGTCGTCAAATAATGATAATTATTGTGAGCGTACAGGTCTGAGGATTGACAGTACCCGTGCCCCATAGGATCAGATTGTTGATCGAGGAACAAAGTCCTTATGATGGAGCTCTCAGGTTCATAACTATACGAGAGACCCGACGCCGAAAAAAGATATTCGTGCTTCCGCTACGGTAGGCAATAAATGGATTCGAGGAAATATAGCCTTGCACGTGTATTGTTCTGTACCTCGGCGTGCATGCGCTGTAGAACCACCCAGAAATAGAATGCATATCAGCTACCGTAAGGAAGATGGGTCACATCTTGCCTATTGCAAGCACTTCGACACGCCAAACATGAAAGGAATCGACAATGTACCAACAGGGCATGCCAAGATCTTCTCGATTTTGGCCTTAGTGTAGTCAATCCTCAACCAAAAAGGCATGAGTAGTATGCATACATTGCAGCAGCCAACACAGATTGGATGTTCTTGCTTTGTACCAATCTTAAGCACCGGCACGAGCTATGGTACGTGCAATGTGGTAGTCACTAAAGGTCTACTGTGAAGCAAGATCTATGTATATGCTACAGAGCCATGAACTGCAAGCTTTGGATTGTTGGTCTCGTACGCATACGTTCCACGATCAGGAAAAAGTACAGATCTATACACAAGAGTCGCCCATTACCAATGGTATGCTTACGTCCATCGTTAGACAGTTCTTTTAGCAGGACTGTAAAGGATCTATAGGATGTCTGTGTTCGCAGCTATCAGGATCCGATAGTCGCAGCTCTTTGTGGCCTAGCCTTGATAGGTTCAGTTCTGCTATTGCCAATTTCTTGCAAAGACGTATGCTTGTCGGAAAAATGTAACGAGATACTTGATCTTCTCAGGGCTGTACTCGTATCAAGATCTTTTGGTAAGGAACAGCCTCGATTAGGTCTAGTAGATTGCGATTGCCGCAACATGAAGGCCTGCAACATGTCCGGTTCAAAGAGCTCAAGCAGGAATTTGCGTACTCCGAGTTTATAACTATAATCAGATAGCAATGAAAATGCGCGGTCATATACCGTGGATGTCATGAACTTGTTTGGATATTTTTGCCTTAATCTGGTCAATTAGCGACTAAGAAAAAGTGTTCAGTCGTTAGTGATACCTGAGAAGCGCCTTTGCTGCGTCATTTGCCAGAATATGGTTACTCAAGTTCGACATCGCAAGAGAGATCTCATAAGAAAGTGGGTCTTGTATGCTGCTGTTGATTTGAGTGGTCTTTGGTCTAACTGTCGAGACGTCAGACCAAGGTTGCAAATTGAGAACCTGTCCAACATTTTGAGGCACACATATTCCTGTTGGGTCTCCCATGCTAGTTAGAACCGCTTCCCATTTATGTTCTTTCAATAGCTCCGTGCCAATTTTTGTTGTGCTTAGCATGCCCAAGACCAAGTAGGCAGTACCTTTCACAGTGGCAATCTGTGATCTCGTAGCAGTATTGATAATTGGCATGATCACCTGACAGTTTTTCAAAAAAATAGCCCCGCGTTCAGTAGCTCCAATGCTGCCTATAGCCCACAAAGCAGCCTTTACTTTATGGACTATAGCAAGATCAGCTTCTTCCTGCCAATGTGTTTGCAAAATCTCGACATAGCGGTTGAAATGTCCTTGTGCGAGCAAGAGGGCAACACCCTCCTCAGTTGAGGCCAGCTCTCCATAAAAATGCATAGGTATATGGACCCTGTTCTGTGAGGTTGTTTCCAAGGATGAGTCAGGTGCATTCATATGTAGTAGCGCAGATTCAAGCTGCGTGACATACTCGTCATTACGACCCTGAAAGCGTCAACAAATTCTCGTGGTTAGTGAGAGCTTAAACGTACGTGGAACCAATCGTCAATCTCTTGATCAATGTAATGCAATTCTGATAAGTAGTGGAATCCCACACTTGTCGCCAGAAAACGCAGAAGGAGTGGACCACCAATTTCGCCAAGATGCTCCAGCGTGGGCCGCAATTGCACAATGTATTGCAAATGCTCTCTAGAACTACAAGCAGCTCGAAGCACTCTTACAGCGGCTTCACAAACTTCTGTGTTGGTATCGTAAAGTTGAATGACAAGCAAACGAATGGCCCATTTTGCGGTCTTCTTGGCACGATCTGTTGGACCTGTAATCAGCGTGCTTAGATGCTCGGTCGCGAAGAGGCGCACATCCAGTAGACCTGTTGTCAAGGCTTTACTCATAATTATGCGAGGATGACCCTCATGACCATAATCCATATGCGTGAGGAACAGCCTTACCAAATCGCCTCGAGACCTCAAATCTGCAAGATGGTACAGACTCGAAAACATCCGCCATCGTTCCATCATTGCTATACCTTGAGGATGTGCAGTAAGGACTCCAATCATATCGAAGTAACCATGACACAGCGTTTCCTCTAGGCGGCTCACGGAAAACAGGGCTTCTGATGCGGTCATCTGAGCCATAGGGTCCATCTGTGCTAAGCACTCTGACAATTGACGCAATAGCTTCGAGTCTGTGAGATACTTAATTCCTTCAGGATTCGAGAGAAGCGTGTTAAGAAGAAGGCAACCAAATCTGACATACCGCCGATTCGGCTTTGTATTTCGTATGGCAGAAAAGCGGTGCGTGAAAGGTCGGTAGAATGCAAGTAGACGTTTCATGAACTTTGTGGCGCGGATACTCTCCTCGAGCCTCTTAGAATTGAGTAATGGTCCTTGTACGAGCTCTGTCAATGTGTCCCAGTGCCATTTGGTGTAGTTCTTCGTGCTCAAAACTTGGCTGTCGAGAAGGAGGTTTCGGAAATGAGAGTCATCGATTTGTAAACCCATTTTTATCTTCACCTGCTCGACCTGTCTCTGACCACGTTTTCCATTGACTATTTCAGATGCACTAAGAAATCGCGCAATTTTGGATCTATTGCGGGTACGATTCAGAGACTCGATCTGGAAGAGGGCTGCAGTAGCTCCGAATCTGCCATGAGCCTCAAGATTGACAGCACTTGCAAACAGTCTAGGCAGGGTTTGCAATATTCGGCATTCTGCCAGCGGCAGAAGCGTGTTAGATAATTGCAAAAGCTCACCAAGTAATAATGTCGCTTTTCGTGCTGCCGGTAGGTCGATAGTATCTTCTACGACCATCATTAATGCATCTAGGATACCCACATCAAGGAATAAAAGGAGTTTCAAAGCTGCGAATTGATTCGCAAGGTTCAAGAACTTATCATCGTTCGTAGTCAAGTCAGTGCTAGCCGCTAGCTTGGCTTGTCCAGCTAGCGGTGTCCGTCCAAGAGTGGTCAGTCTCCGACCAGCTAAGAATATCGAACTCATATTGTTCAGTGGTATCGCCAGGACATTGAAAAAAAATTCCAGAATTGACAGGCGGATACTCGAAGCAGGCACTCGAAGTGCGTCAACGATGCTCTTGAGACCTCGGAAATTGTACATGCTCAAGCCCAGTAATCCAGGCCAAGTGTTTAGCATGCGCGCTACCACAGTTGTAGAAACCAGTAATCGCTCCTCTAAACCTGGCTGCTTCTGACCCTCTACGAAATCAGTGAAAGGTGCGAAGATGACTTCGAGATCTCTCCCAGCCTGTAGACATTTTCTCGTGACGGGTCGATCCAGAATATTGACAAAAACCATGGCAATCTCATCGGCCAAGGTGATGGGTCCCTCGATGAGACTATCCAAGAGGCAACGATAAACACCATGAATTGCTGCGAGTTGTGGTAAAACCAGGGCCATTTCGGCTAAGGTCTCTAGTGCGATGACCGCCAAGCGATCTTGAGTCTCAGCGATTGAAACCAAGGCTCGAATGATTCCTGCGGTAACGTAACCAGGTGTCATACTGAGAATTGTACGGATGAATTTGATAGCTTGCTCTTTCTCCACGGAAAAACGATGATCCTTGGACAGAGACATGACGAGGCATCGCTCTATACCGGTACCCATCACGAACGATGACGTATACTCATCAGCAATCATATGTCGAGCCATGCGGAAACCTGCACTGACAACGTTTGCAACGTTGGACGAACAAAATTGCACGAAGCAGGTTGCCATGATCGGAAGACAAAAATCCGACGTCCTAGTCGACGCCCTCGAAAAATACCGCACCAATTCATTCGCCTGATTGACGTAGTATGATGACTCCTGGTCAGATTTGATCAGTCTCGCAAGTCTATCTATCGTGCTCAGATCTTCAGTCTCGGAAATGTATGTAGCGGAAGAGTGCGATTTGATTGTTGCAAGCTTAGGGCGAGCATTTAATTGTTCATCACTTCTTTGTCGCCCATAAATCTTGACAGATCCACTTGCTGTGTTCAGACCTTGAATACGAGCTTTAAGCACCGCAATTCTGGCATTTGTCTGATTTAGTTCCTCCGTTACTTGTATGCGACGGGCATCCCGAGCTTCTTTGGGTCTTTCACGAGTCCTTGTGTCTAAGACCTGCAAAAGGTTTTCAGCTCCCTCTTTAAGACGATTTTCAATCTCCAAGCGACCCAGGATATCATCGATACTCTGCTCCTGATATTCTGAGGTGTTTCGCTGTGAAGGAAGTGCTCCAGGAGCTACGAGTCCTCTTGTTGAGAAGGTGACTGGAGTGCCGAGAAGGCCAGGACTGCTCATCGCGTGTCAGGAAGCATGATCATTATCTAGACTCGTGGCCATTTGAACCTATGCGAATTTGTGGACTGTCGCTTGATTTCTTGCAGTTATGCTATCATAACAGTTGTGTAGCTCAACATAAGCAGGCGTCCTCCGAAGCTATCGCCATGATCTCGCCATGATTCGTAGTAAGCATTCGCTGAACACAAATTCAACGTTACCTATATGACAGAGCCCACAAAAAAATGCCCTCTTACTTTGTGGGTTTTGCTTCCGTATAGTCTGTGCAGGTAGAGTGGACTCGACTAGGGACGAGTACGGAATGTAAATTGTGGGGTTAACGCCAATTGTGCGAGCTACTAGTACACAGTATTCGACAGGGACAAGGTAGGGATAGCCGCTATGCAACACAATAACCACTAGGCAATTGTAAGTCGTGTATTATCGTTGCCATTATTTACGGATTTTGAATACAACTTTAAATCTCCACAAATAGGGAGAGATGAATGAGATTCACAGAAGAACCTGTGTACGGCAGATTATCGGCAGGAACGTCCTCGACTCGTGGTCATAATGCCGTGAGTCACTACCACATCTATTGTATCTCGATCGTCGAGACTACGATATGCTAGATTTGGAGCATGTCTATACTGCTAGACCATGTGCGTCCAGCGCTCATTGCGCTACGACCTGGCATCGAGCCACAAAGCGGGTCTCGTGTAGTTTCGATAAACTGTTTCAATCGTATCGTTGTCCGAATGGTGTCCAGCTAAGCTTACCACCCAGCTCCATTGTAGCCGAATTCATTGTCAGTTATAAGTTCTAACTTCTGCTTGCTATCGCACGATGATGAAACTCGAGGGAAGGCTTGTATTTGTGTTAGGTCATAAGCTGTATGTCGTCGTTGCAGTACTGTACTGGAAACCTGCTGCCCTGAGCTCACTGATTTTTGCTTCCGTTCCCATAGTAAATGGCGGCGAAGGGACTCTGAAAGTTCTGTTGCCAGCATATTTCTTCTGGTGGTGCGTGGAGACACGGATCCCTTGATAATCGTTGGTGAGGTCCTTATGATGGAAAGTTCTGTGTTGTGGTTGTTGCTCAAGAATCTTGCATCCTGAGGAGTGTCGCGTGGTGACGTTCTTTGTGACTGCGAAATAGCTGGCGATGATCTTGATTGTGCATTGCCTATTCTAACCATTGGGTTCGTCAGCAAAGATGACAAGATAGATTTGCGTGAGACAAGGCCAGGACGCGGCTCATCGGTGCTCAATTTGTCGAACATGGCTGAGTTTTGCAGAGAGTTGTTACGACTCTCAGAGCAGACAGAATCCCAGTCATCCTCATCGTTTTCTACCTGCTTGGTGGTATTGCTAGACTCGACAAGTATTTCCTGTTCATCTTCATCTGACAGAATAGCTGATTCACCGTGGAAAGTCTCATTGCTGCGTTCGTAGTCGCTCTCATCGTCGGTGTCAAAGGGACTCGACTCATATTCCGAACCCTCGTCCACAACTTCTTTGAAGGATGTATGTCTTTTGGCTGGCAAGCGGTTGGGGGAGTTCTTGCCACTCTTCGAAAGTAGTAAGTTGGATGAACGAATGGCTTTGTTTCTTTCACGTCCACTTCGGACACCTTGATCCTCATGATCCGAATCAGATGGACTCGAGTCAATGAAAAACATGCTTTTACTTGCGTTGGAAGGTATGCAAGTTCCTCCTGGTGATCTTGGAAGCTGGCCGGAGCCCTGCTTAACAGAGACACAGGTCGGATTAAAGCCATGGACAACACTACTGGCACGTCTGAGCACTTGACTCATGTCATTTTCGACCTTAACTTGTAGCTGTAATGGTGTAAGATCAGCAGCTCTTCCTGTCGTGTCGACGCTTCCAGTTGTGCCATTCTCGGCCACATCGGTACAATACCCATCCTGTTCTCGTTCATCCTTCCTCTTGACTTGTGTTATCAAGTCCTGCGGGCTATCAGCATCAAAGTGCGTATTGTGGAAGACATTCGCTGTCGGATTCCAATCGCGGTATCTCGGCGATGTCTGACCGAATTGTGTAACAAGTTCATGGAATCTGTTAGGGGTCAAATGTCGTCCTGTAGAAGGGTGAGCCGCGGAGTGCGCCTTAATGTTGCTGCTTTCGTCAATGTCAGACTCTTCGGATTCTACAGAAGTGGACAATGCTGGTAGAATTGAGTAAGAGTCATTCGAGATATATTTGGCTTGCTTTGAAGAACAGCACTGACTAGATCGTTTCAGAGCCAGGAATCGTTCATGTTCTAATAATCGGCATTCCCTGTACCACAGGCGCCATGAAAGATTCTCGAGTCTGTGACCATTTTCCAGATTTTCTGCACATTTGGTGAACACTAATTGCATCAGCTGTCGATCCCTGATATGAGGGCGTCTAACCAGTCCAAAGAGAAGACAGCCTGTCGCAGTCGACCTTGTCGATTTTGCTAATATTCTCCACAGCGAGTGATAGCACAGGATCAGAGCGCTGCATCATAAACGGATACAGCTGCCAGGAGCCAACAAGTGACGAAAAGATACTGTTGCCACCACCCCTGAAACGTTTGTTACTCGATACTCGCGGCCTTGTGCTGATTACAAAGCACACGCTTTCTCTGTGCAAGGCACGTCAACTGAACCAGCTTTGCAAGGCTGCGCATGTATACTAACTGGAACAGTTTGGATAATTATTGTAGTCACAGAGGAGTTCGTTTGGATGGGTGCTTACCACGCTCCGACAGGTGTCACGCGGACCTTCCCAGCTTGGACACTGGCGGATCCATGTTCCCAATGAGGTCAGTCCACGATTTTGCCTCCGTGCCACCATGCCATGAATGGACAAATGCCTCTGCAGCCCATGAGCAACTTGAGAGACCTTGAAATCTTGGTATCACCCCACAGCTGCGATAGACAGTAAAAAGTGCCCTCAGTGCTCAACATGTGAGGTGTGTGTGAGCATATTTACAAGTTGTGATCAAAATACATTAGTTCACAGCCTCAGACGTTGGCCAGCGATTCCCGCCCAAACGAAGATTGTCAAGGACTTCCTTAGATTGATTTGTGACGATCGAGCTCGATACTTTGAGGAAGCAAATGAAGACGCAAAACAACATACCTATCTCGACGACAAGACACAATTTCAGCCAGAGAGATCTACTATGTTTGACTAATGACATCTATCGACACTAACATGAAACGATTGGCTGTCTGAAGCCACAACCTTACAAGCTCAATCCGTTTAAAGCTTAACCACACATGCTGACTCGGTCGCGATCCCTCTTCACGTTTGTCTTCAAATTTGACTTCAGTCTGAAGTTCTCGGAGTTGTGGTGGGCAGTGGCTTTGGGTCTATTGTTCGTGATTTTGCTGCTTATCAGTATTGATCATCTCCTGAAGCTGTTATCTATGTTCACTTAGTATATAGCTCAGGACGTATCGTGTATGTCTTACGGAATCGTCGATCTTGAGGACCATCCGACACAGCTGAGTGGCCAATAGTAATTGTTGTCTCTTCCCAATCAGAGGATCAATGACGAAAAGATCACGCATGTCATTGGTACCAGACGATAAACAATCAATGCCGAGACGAGAATTATTTTCCTTTATCTGTCGGGATTTGACATCAGCCAGTGTTTCTATTGGCGATAAACCAGAATTCTCCGCGAGTGCTGCGGGTATAGCGTCCAACGCACTGGCGAAGGCGCGCATAGCATATTGCTCAAGTCCAGGGATCTTGTCGGCTTCATCGGCGACCTTGACAGCGCATGACAACTCGGCAGCACCGCCACCGTATACAACTCTTCCATCCTTTACGAGATTTCGAACCACACACAATGCATCGTGCAGCGCTCGTTTGGCTTCATCCACAATCTACAATGTTAGTCAAATGCAAGTTCGATCATTGGACATACCATCTTGTTACTGCCTCGAACGAAAACTGTGACAGCTCGTGGATTTGCACAATCCTCGACAACGAGCATACGTTCCCGGAGTGTACCAAATGACAGTTCTCGTACGATACCAGCGGAACCTAGCTTGTCTGCAGTCAGGTCTTTGAAACGTGGCACGATTCGTCCATTGGTAGCAATCGCTATAAGTTCTATCTCAGGTCCGCCAACCCATCTCACCGCGGGTAATTGACTCTGCATTAACAGATGGTTTGCTTCATCATCAAATCCCCACTGGCATATAACAAGATTGGCTCCGGTGTCCTTGATTTGCTTGATCATTTCCTCGAACTTTTCTTTCTCGTACGTTTGTAGCTTCTTAAATTCCTCAACACTAGTGATGTCCAGCTTGTGTTTAGTTTTAGGCTTGGGCGGCTCAAATGGACATGTCAGAATGGCAATTTTCGCATCCTTCACGTAGTGTGGCATTTGGGGATGCGAAAAGTCCTTGTCAATCACCACTCCCTTAACCAATACTGTGTCCTCGAGGGAGCCACCTGTCTTGCCATCGACCTTGATAAATTCAAAGTCAACGTCTTTGCGCTCTAGATCAGCTACAGCTAGGACGGCATCAACGGCGATCTGTGAAAATTGATCGTGAGCCTTAGAGACAATTTTTGAACCAAGACATGTCTTCGCAGTCTTGAGCAAATTAGTTGTATTTGTGCTTGAGAATTCTACTTGATCTGCAATCGTTTCCAAATGGTCCACAGCGATTTGACACGCTCTATCGAATCCGTCTGCAATTCGTATAGGATGTATGCCTCGATCGATCAGTTGTTCAGCTTGTTCTAGAAGCGCACCAGCAAGTACCACGACCCCTGTGGTACCATCTCCAATCTCGTCATCTTGGGATTTCGAAAGCTGTACCAATAGCTTCGCAATCTGATGTTCGACATTCATTTGTGCAAGTATAGTCGCGCCGTCATTCGTGATCGTGATATCCCCATCAGGAGAAATAAGAATCTTGTCTAGTCCGCGTGGACCGAGTGATGTCCTTATGACTGATGTGACTGATCTTGCAGCATGGATATGGGATTTGACAGCCTCCAATCCGTGCATGCGTTTCTTCTTGCCTTGACTGAATCATTAGCTCTTATTGAGCAAAATAGGAATATTTACTCTCGAACGATGATGAAAGGATTTCCCTGTTCATCTCGCGCTATCATAGCGCCCTCTGGTAGACCGTTCATAACTTGTGCTTGAGTCCAAAAAAAAAAAGATGTCTCTGATGCTTACGAGTAGTGTTTGGTTTGCGTGCTATATGTGTTGAGTATATCTATGATGCTCTAAGATCGTTTATGTTCTTGTCTCTACCGACGAATTGAAGATTCCAACAGTCCGGATAAGAAGATACGATGCTATAGTCCGAAAGGTTATCATCCACATGCATACCATACGATAGCGTATATACCTTATGGGCAGTAGGTATTGACTCAAATGTCAAAAGACATGATCATGGCTCACGTGCACAAGTTCGAGAGGCCTGAGCTCGAGAACCGGGCGGTATCGATTACCGGTAACGTTGCGGGCACGAGCGCTGCCTACCGGGACGGCTGTACATGTAGCTGGAATTTGAATAGCTGGAATTCGAATAAGGACGGTACCGTACCGTAAGAGCTACCGGTATCTGCCAAATATAACCTCCCAGGCCCAGCAGGCTCTGAAATGTATGTGCACACTCGACCGCCTCTACTCAGTTACATCTGCATCATTCTGTCGACTAATCGACCGTCTCATACGTCCAGTCCGAGTTTGTGTCTGGCATAAATAGTCGCCATCACCTGAAGTAGGATCAAGCTCAATAGATATATGTTAACCAGGAGAAATCAGTACGCTTACGCACTTCTCAATCTCGCCTCAACCCGCGATTCGCATAATAGGCATATTCCAGAAGATTTCTGAGAAGATAAATCAAACCATCGGAGCCCTTCTGACACAAGTTCTATAGTTTCACAGGGTGCGGCTCTTCTCACTAAGCTCAGCGGGTGTGTACTGCTTGATCATTTTCAGTCAGCCTTATCGCTCTTCTTGCTAGATATCGCCTCGACAAGTACCAGTCCTAAAATACAGAGTCAGTTCTCTTAATGAAAATTGCATCCTGATTTCAGCGTTCCTGGTGCAACGATGAAGCCAGAACTCGAAGTGGAAGAGTTTAAACGATACGGCAGGCAGATGATCATTCCTAGCTTTGGGAAAGGAGGTCAACTTCGTCTCAAGTCATCTAAGGTTGTGATCATTGGCATTGGTGGTCTCGGCTGTCCTTCCGTGGCATATCTTGCTGGAGCCGGAATTGGACGCATCGGTCTGGTGGACCAGGACGTAGTAGACCTTTCCAATTGTCATCGACAGATTCTGCATGGGAAATCGTCGGAAGGGGGGTTCAAGGTTGATTCTGCTGCCTCATACATTGAGGACCTCAATCCTAATGTGCAAATCGACAAGTATCGAGTGAAGTTGTCGCCCGAAAATGTCGAGGCAATTCTCTCCACATATGATCTTGTCTTGGACTGCACAGATAATCAAGATACACGTTATCTTATATCTGATGCTTGTGTTCTTTTAGGCATTCCACTTGTGTCCGGCTCTGCACTTAAAACAGACGGTCAAATTGCAGTGCTGAATTATAGAGATGGTCCGTGCTATAGATGCTTGTTTCCTGTAGCTTCATCCGACGCAATGGTACAATCATGTGGAGAAGCTGGCATTCTGGGGCCTGTAGTCGGTCTCATCGGTGTGCTACAGGCTCTGGAAGCTATCAAGCTCCTCGTGCGGGATGCAGAGCAGATTACAAGCACAGAATCAGTCAGCAAAACAACCTATAGGCCAACATTGACATTGTTCTCAGCCTCAGACGATGTGCCATGGAGGACTATCAAGCTGCGAAGTCGAAAAGTCGAGTGTGTCTCTTGTGGCAAGAATTCAACCATCACTTTCGAGACGCTGAAAAGAGATTTCGTTAACATACAAGTGCGTACAGCACGATGTGAAGTGAACGACACTACGACGTTGTGCGATAATTACAGAATTGATGCCCCACAATTAGCGACTTTTGGTGGCACAGTTATTGATATAAGGGACGCTACTCAATATGCGATCGCCAGCATTCCGGGGTCTCAGAACGTGCCCATGGAGGCACTCTCAACTTATCATATACATGACGATGCAGACATCATTCTGGTGTGTCGGCATGGGATTGACTCACAGAAAGCTGCAATGACCTTGATGAAACGATTTCCTCGTGCTAACATTAAGGATCTGCGGGGTGGTTTATCGGCGTATGCACAGTTTGATGAGACGTTTCCGGTCTATTGAAATTGTGGACATAGCATTTCTCGCTGACCTTGACACTGATCAACAATTAGCGCATTTCGAAAGAAGGCTAAGCTTTCCAAGCTTTGACTCTTTTCACGTGTAAGGAGTCGAGTCATGGAGATGGAACCCAAAAAGTGCTCAATTTGCACTCTTCTTTTTGAAGTTCAATGCATGTTTATTGTAAACACAAATGCAAAATTATGATTCAAGTACATGTTTTCGCGGCTCATTCGACTCTAACGCTACTTATACAATACGCCTACTGTAGATGCAGTAATTCAGTAGTAGTCTACCCAAATACAAGAATAACAGAGCTGGGATTTTTGACTACAGTGCTGTGTACTCCAAATGCATAATTTTGTGTGTCGTCCTTTTCCAGACAGAGACAAAGAGGGCAAAGCATCGGCTGTATCTGACAAGTACAAGAAAATTGTCACTAGAGTACAGTAGTGCCCCACACCAGTACAATATCATCAGTTGTCCTATCTAAAGGATGCGGATATTCTTAGATTCAAGTAGCGTTTGTGATTTTAGTATAGATTACAGGTATAGACACGTAATTTTACTAGTTGTGTCTGTAAGTTCTGAAAAGAGTAGCTTGAAAATATGCTAGTAAAATAGAGTCGCAGAAATCTTGAAGTTATATGCAATGTAGCCAGACTGCCAGATAGCACTACATATCACCAGACTAGATTATAGCTAGACATGGTAAATCAAACTGGGTTGCGGTCTGGGATTTTTCTCTGGTACAATTTAAGATACCGTACCAAGATCTCGGTATAATCACGGTATGTGCAATACATTTGCATCGTGCAAGTGCCATGACAGTAGAGTATAACGACAGTCAAAGATCTGGTGACAACATATCTTATTTTGCAATTATAGTGACCAGTAATCCAGTGATTCAGTAAAGCATTTCAAGGAATGAACAGCACAATATGTCATCAAGTACCATATCTATGAACACAAGACAAGCACGTAGCTTTGCTTACAAATTCAACCAAAATCTCAAATTCTGATCTGAATATAACAATGGTCTGCTCAGGTGTAATATCATCAATTTTCTCCTCTAGCAAGAACAGAAAATGGTTTAGGTAGAGTTTACAGCTTTACAATAGATTACAGATAGCTAAGATCAAACATAAGCTTAGACTGCGCAATCTAGAGTTTATACAGTACCAGTTAGCTACAAGTAGACATGGTAAACCGACCGGGATCTGGGATCCCGGTTAGCAAAATTTGGTGAGCAAAGCTGCGAGCTTTGTCTCGTATTCATAGATACGTTGCTTGATTGGGTGACATATCGTGCTCTTTATTCCCTGAAATGCTTCACTGGTCACCATATTTGGCAATATGAGCTGCGTCGAGCAAAACAGTGGAATCCCAGCTGCAAGGTTGAGATTTGAGCAAAAAAGGGGACAAAGTTGAGATTCGAGCTGCAAGGTCGTGATTTGAGCTCAAAAGCTGAGATTCTAGCTGCAAAGTCGTGCAAAGTCGTGTTTTGAAAGTCCTCATTCGAGCTCAAAAGCTGGCATCCTAGCTGCAAAGTCGTGTTTGCAAGGTCGTGATTTGAGCTCAAAAGCTGAGATTCTAGCTGCAAAGTCGTGCAAAGTCGTGTTTTGAAAGTTCTCATTCGAGCTCGAAAGCTGGCATCCTAGCTGCAAAGTCGTGATTCTAGCTGCAGAGAATAGCTGTGGTGACTATGATGCCTTTAGAGCGTACAAACAGGATATGTTGTCACCAGATCTTTGACTGTTGTTATGCTCGACTGCAATGAACCGTGATTATACTGGGATCCTGGTACGGTACGGTTTAAAACACCGTGTCGGGATCCCGGTACGGTATTTTGAACCGTGTCGGGATCCCGGCACGGTGAACCGTACCGGAGAAAAATCCCGGACCGGGACCCGGTCGATTTACCATGTCTAATTGTAACATCAATTGCTTTATATAGATTAACAGATTTTAACATATGTTGTTACCAAGAATCAAGGCTACAAGGACAAGCTGACACAAACATAATACTTTTAGCTTTTTGATAGCTTTCTATTTGCTATAGAAAAGCTACGTAACTGAAAGTACATATATACAGTACCAGTTGATTAAATTTGACCAGTCCCAAATTTGATTCAATCAAACAATGAAACAGACATCATAAGTATATTGCACAGCTTATAATAGTTCTGAGAGCTATAGACACATATAGAATGATAGCCTGGAGTCTGATCTATATGCCAGTACTTAGTAAAGTTACTATTCACTCATATTGAGCTATCTACAGGTAAGTAGGTTAGTTTTATTCTTATTAAACCAAATGTGGAGTTGGTCAAAATAAGCCTTTATTCTCCTGGGCATGCTCTCTACAAGCTCTTGTAGAAAGCCTGAATCTATCTAATTATATAATAATAGAATCTCTTCTTTTAGCCGTGCCTGACATAAGCCAGACCTCTGGTAGAGTGCCATAAGACTCTATGCTGTCACTTAGAGACTTATTTAAGCCTTCTCCAAACATGCTCATTAGAATTCAAATCTTGAGAGTATAGTGGTCAATCCTTTGATATATGTATAATCTGTATCATCTAGCAACTGTGACACAGTATAGACTTTGTGCACAATGGCATCATTGAATCACAACTTTCAAACTACAACTTTGCAGCTAGAATCTCAGCTTTTAAGCTTGAACCACGACTTTGCAGCTAGAACCTCAGCTTTTGAGCTCGAATGTCAACTTTTGTAACACGATTTTGCAGCTGAAATCTCAGCTTTCAAGCTCAAATCTCACTATTCTGCTCGAACTTTCAGCTGAAACCACAACTTTCCAGCTTGAATCTTAGCTCTACAGCTCAAATCTTCAGCTCAAACCACGACTTTGCGGGTTTCCATTGTTTTGCTTGACCCACAACTTTGCAGCTGGGTTTCCACTGTTTTGCTCATAGTTGCGCAGCTCATATTGCCAAATATTGTGACTAGTGAAGCATTTCAGGAAATAAAGAGCACAATATGTCACCCAATCAAGCAACGTATCTATGAATACGAGATATGGCTTGCAGCTTTGCTCACCAAATTTTATCAAACAGGATCCCGTGCCGGGATCCCGGATCCCGGTCGGTTTACCATGTCTAGTTACAATATAAGTCCTATGATGTACTACTCTATACAATATTGCATAACTTTAGAATAGAATAGTAATTGATTGTACATTTTATAACACTTGATTGATTTTTGTACTTCTAGAGAATAGTAATCCTTTAAGAGCTATCATTTACATAATTCTCAGAAGATAGAAAATCAAGTAGGATAGATTTTGAGAAACAATAATATTACTTAGATATTATAGATATTGCTAGACATGGAAGACTAATTAGGTCTTGGTCTAAGATTTTTCTCTGATATAGTTAAAATATAGCATACCATACTAGAATCCCAGTTGAGTTATAGAATATACAATTTATCTGCATTAGGCAGGTGTCATTGCAGTAGAGCATAATAGCAGTCGAAGATCTGGTGACAACATATCTGATTTGTGTACCTCAAAGATACCATAGTTGCTACAGCTATTCTTGCCAATGCACATCATTCTTTCTTGCTTGGATAGAATCATGAGAGGCCAGATTACGCTTCTTCTTGTTGGTGAGCACGTATAGTATTGCATCTTTCTCCTTCTTAACTTTTACTTCTTGCTTACATTTATTAATCTGCACTGCGTTACAATGCAAGAGCTTCTGCATAGTCTACAGACACTTCTCTGTTGTGCCACGCCGCAATATTTAGAAGACTTATGATTTTTGAGTGCCGTATAAGAAGCTAGACATGGTAAATTGACCGGGATCCGGGATCCCGGTTAGTAAAATTTGGTAAGCAAAGCTGCAAGCTTTGTCTTGTATTCATAGATACGTTGCTTGATTAGGTGACATATCGTGCTCTATATTCCCTCAAATGCTTCACTGGTCACCATATTTGGCAATATGAGCTGCAGAACTAAGCAAAACAGTGAGAATCCAGCTGCAAAGTTGTGGGTCAAGCAAAACAGTAGAAGCCCAGCTGCAAAGTCGAGATTTGAGCAAAAAAGGGGACAAAGTTGAGATTCAAGCTGCAAGGTTGTGATTTGAGCTGCAAAGTCGTGATCTAATCTGCAAAGTCGTGGTTTGAGCTGAAGATTCGAGCTGGAAAGCTGAGATTTGAGCTGGAAAGCTGAGATTCGAGCAGAACAGTGACATTCAAGCTTGAAAGCTGGCATCCTAGCTGCAAAGTCGTGATTCTTGCTGCAAAGAATAGCTGTGGTGACTATGATGCCTTTAGAGCGTACAAACAGGATATGTTGTCACCAGATCTTTAGCTGTTGTTATGCTCGACTGCAATGGATGCAGACAAATTGTACATACCGTGATTATACCGGGACCCCGGTACGGTACGGTTCAAAACATCGTGTCGGGATCCTTGTACGGTATTTTGAACCGTGTTGGGATCCAGGCACGGTAAACCGTACCGGAGGAGAATCCCGGACCGGGACCCGGTTGGTTTACCATGTCTATAAGAAGCTATTGAACCCACTTCTTCTCTTGATTCTATGTACCTGCATAGTTATACAGCTTATATGAGTTTTTCATGGGTAATGCAATTGTAATGACCAGTAAAGCATTTCAGGAAATGAATAGTACAATATATCACCCAAATAAGCGAAGTATCTATGGATACAAGGCAAGCGCACAGCTTTGCTTACAAATCTTTCCAACTATAATTCAAAATCCTGGTTGCTTTACCATATTGTGCTGTTTATCTTCTAAAATGCTTTACTGGTTACCATAACAATTTTCTGACCGCTGGATTCCTTCAATGCTGCAGAGTCGTGATCTCTGCAAAGATGTAACATGAGCAAAACAGGGAAATCTAGCTACAATGTTGTGATTTCAGCAAAGTAGAGTCAAAAGTTGTGATTCAAGCTACAAAGCTGACATTCTAGCTGCAGAGTCGTGATTTAAGCAGAACAGGGTGTATTGAGCAAAAAGGTAAGAACATAGCTGCAAAGTCGTGCTTCAAGCAAAATAAGAGTAAGAGTTAAGATTTGAACTGCAAAGTTCTGGTTTGAGCTGGAAAGCTGAGATTCTAGCTGCAAAGTTGTAATTCAAGCAATACAAGAGATATTGATCAAAACAGTGAGAATCTAGCTGCAAAGTTGTAATTTAAGCAAAGCAGGGATAAAAATCGTGATTTGAGCTGTAAAGAATAGCTGTAGTGACTATGATGCCTCTAGGACACACAAACAAGATATGTTGTTACCAGATCTTTGACGGTTGTAATGCTCAACTGCCGTGGCACTTGTAAGTTGTACATACCGTGATTGTACCGGGATCTCAGTACGGTACAGTTCAAAATACCGTGTTAGAATCCTGGTACACTATTTGGAACCGTGTCAGGATTCCGGCACAGTTGAACGTACCAGGGCAAAATACCAGACCAAGAGCTGGTTGGGTTACCATGTCTAGCTAAGAGTCTTGACATTCTATAGTATAATCTGTCAATGCATCTAGCATTCTTACATCTAGTTTGAAACTCCAACAACAATTTCTATAAGTCAAAGTGTAGGAATAGACTGTAGGTGAAGTCTAATTTTTCAGTGGAATTTTGCACTATCCTACAAGATTGTATGCTCTAAAGCAAACTTGTAGGTAAAATTTGAGTAACACGTGTTAGGTAGACTTATAGGAGTGTTTTTTATGTAATATTTAGATCACAATTGCTTAGCAGACTTATTGACATTATAATCATACTCTAAAGATAACTTAATTTTATCTTGAGGTAGTCATTGTGACTTCAGCAGACTACCAAAATTGACATGTAAAATAAGTTCAGTCTTGTTGACTAATGGCCAAATCATCTGCTTTTATGCTTGTAAACCAAACTTGATTCTTTGCAGACACATTTCAGCAACATAGCAGGTAGTCTAAAGGCTTATATACAGGCCTCTTCTTCTCAAATAAGTTCCTCAATATGTAGTGATGCTGTAAAGATAGCACTCACAGACCGTACAATTCATGCTTTGTGATGGCTTGCTATCCACTACAGGCAAGTCACGTGGCTGAAAATAGTTATATGACTGAATCACTCATTACAAAGGCTAGTGATATACTTTGGAAAGAATTCTACAATCTTTACACTGCACTAGCTTATGCTTCGACTCGCTGCCTCTTGTGTCCAAGTTACTAGAGGAATGCGAAATTATGCATTAGATGATCACTATTATAGGTCGGTATGGCAAATGCCTGTAAAGTCATGCGAGGACTAAACAATGGTTCCGAGCTTTTCTTTACCATCGACAGGCAAATTCGGCATTTTCCAGTAAAAATCAAGAGTGCTTGCAAGAGCGTGATTGATTGGCCATAAACTATATTCAGTAATCAGTACCATACCATTCACATGTACAAGTACTTGAGCACAGATGACTGTATCTCGAGCCAATAAAGCAAGCATAGAATATGATAATCGAACAAGGTGAATCGATCGAACAGATCACCACTACAACAGTCATCGCACGTAAGGTATAACCAAATGCGCACCCTGCGGGAATAGTGATCGTATTTTGGAGCACTGGTTCCGACAGACCATATTCATGCTCGAGGTTGTCCCGCTAAAATCCTCTGTCAGACAGTCAATGCAAGAACTAAGGCTTGAGTCAAGAGGAATGATCCACGACTCAATGGCCGAAGCGCATCTCTGCCCTGCCATACCTCCGAAGACCTTGTAGAAAGCCTCTATAAGATACTCTTCCAGACCTACCCACGTAGCAAATCTCGCAGAGTCTCATACTCCATGGGGGAAAGCCGTCGAGAGTTCGACTTCGTGAAAATATAAGCAGAAGGTTAGGTTCCATTATTGTATTTGTGCTCAGATGCGCATCAAGGAATGGTATGTTAATATCAATGGATGTCGTCCTGATGCGCGCGAACTCGCCAGGTCTTGATGGTGGCGTATCAATGGTGTCAATTGAGTCATCATATCGCAGCTTAGACATCTTGGTGAGATGTAGCATATTTGCTGGCAGATTGGGATCCGCTGTCTCTTGCAATTGCCCACTTCCGGTGGATTTCCCTCCAGTTGCAAACTGCGAAGCATGAAATTCTCGTGTATGATCAGTCGCATTGGGTGTAACAAGTTTGCACAAAGTGCGAGTAATGTCGATTATTGCTTCCCTACCATCTTCTCTCGACAGTATGTTCACCTCTAGGTCAGGAATACTTGTATCATCTTCTGCAACGTTGCTGTTGCGTGTTCCCCAAGCAGGTGTCAAAAGAACCACTTTCTTCATTTCCCTGAAGTATCGCCGAATTTTCCTCTTGATCGCTACTTGCAGCGAGGTATCCATGCCCTTCAGCTCACCATGCGCGTCATAAATCGTGAGAATTGGTATAGAAGAACAGATTGACCATGCTGCTAGATCAGCGATGTCATTGACAAGTTTTTCGAGGTCTTTTTCTTGGACTATCACAGCCAAATGGCTTGGAATCTTCGTGAGGGTCGAGATATCTGACTTGATCATTTCTCGAGAGCTAGATGTCAAGACAAAGCTTGTGAAGGTATCCGAAACGATGTTTGCCAGGCGCTGCAGGATCTTGTATGTGTAGAATAAACCATGAACGTAGTACAAAATAGCATAGAGCACAAGCGAATCTGGTGTCGCCCTACGATCCTTGCCAGGACGATGTGTGTACCGCGGTCGCGACGAAGGCTCTTCGTGGACAGTTGAGGCCATATACAAATTAGTTTACCGAGCTTGGTCAGTGTAGCTCAAAGCTTCCATAAAGACTCGAGGAAGTGCTCTTTGGTGCTCTGATATGTTCTGAAGCAAAGAATGCTGTCTCTTGTGTCTCGGAAGGACCTAATCGCACTTACTGGCCGAGAATTCAACGTACTTATTATCTATAGAAAGGCACTACCGACTAGCGATATCAGCACTCGAGATGACCGCATAATATTCGGGACCAAAACAGGACTTGAACACAAATTTGAATTCCGGCAATTGCGATTTGCATTGATTTTGCACACAAAAGCTAGTCATGTCAATATCGAGAAATCAACAAGATCTGTTCTTGGATTTGTGCTATTATGTGTTTCAATCGAGTATAACATTTGTGCTAAGTGCTGATAGGCACATCGAGTGACAACAACATGAGTCAATCGGCAGAAATAAAATTGTGGTCGTACACATTCAGTAGTTGTCGTAAAATAGACCGCCCTCAGTCCAACTTTACAGGCTTAAAAACGAGATGGGCCTCGAAAAAACGCAGCATAGACTGTGGCAATTTTTGATAGACCACTGCCGCCTTGTGACGACTCCTTTCTTTGTCCTTTGGCCATTCCAGCAAGATGAACAGCTCGTTGTGTTCGTCCTTTTCCATCGTGTCAACCACGGCCAAGTTTTCCCAGCTTTTTAATTCTAGTGGTGGACTCCAATTGTTCCTTGTCGCTTGTGTGTGCTCCATAGCTTGAGGACTTTGCGGAGCATTCCCTTCGACAGCTTCTTGTCTGTCTGCTTCAATTTGCTTCCTACGCTTGGACTGTACGGCATTTGTCGTCAAGACATCAGCCGAATTGGAGACACGTTTTCTCTTCGTGTTTACGGGGGTTTCTACATCGAGTGCAGCACCCTGGTTACCTCCCATCGGCGCCCAATAATTCTCGACAAGCACAGATGCTGATTCTGCAATATTATCATGTGGCTCCCAAGTGTCGTCTTCCGAACCATAACCTTCCCACCGAATGAGATATTCTATTGTCTTTGTTTTCTTGTTCTTGCGATGCTTAACAATTTTATCTACCACGTATATCTACATCTCATGTCAACATAAGCTCAATATTGCTAGTTGCTACTCACATCCGCGTCTTCCGAATCGGCTTCCTGCTCTGGTTGGAGGGTCTCGTGAGCTGGAATGTTCTCAATAGTAGTGCTCATAGTTACATCGACTGTTCCTGACGAAGGCTGTTTAGGGCCGCTCGATTCAGAACACTCTGGAAGCTCAGTTTGGGCGAAGGTAAATTTCTCGGACGCGTCTTGTGCTTCAGTGAACGCAGAGACCATGATACGCCTGCAAGACAGATCTTTCAGAAAGTGTCAGAAAGCGAACGAAAGCGTCGTTGTCCTGAGGCGATCGAAAATATATTTCGAAGGACAGATTGTCGCTCGGGAGTGGCTCGATTTCTTGTATAAACCTTGTCTTGAGACTGAAGAGAGGATGTGAACCGCAGTTCCCGGGAATCACGTCCCTGAGGAGAACGGTTTTTGTATGGAGAAGACTGAGTCGCGTGATCACAAACGTTACAGGACTCCGCTTTGCATGTTGGTATTCGAGCTACATAATTGTAAGGCTGGAGGTACGGTACGGTACGGTATGGTACCCATACTGATTCTCGTCACTCGAATCCTACATGTGCGGCACGTGAATTAGGGGAGCCATGATCTAGCTGCTCCATTTCAGTTTACCTTTGACGGCAAGATCACATATGACATTTTACAAGGAATCCATGTACGCTTCTAAGCTTCTTAAAAAGTACAAACAGAATGGAATCGAAGCTTGAGAAATAATTACGTCAGGCGCGTCGAGTGTTTGCCGAGCTCGCTCGGGAGTTCTATATGTAAGTTATATGAAATTATCCTGAGCATTCATTGTGTTTCCATGAGGATATCTTGATCAGTCATGCTGTGACGGTATATATGCACGCCTAGCTTTGATGACGACGGTCGATAGCTGCTCGCATCTGCCACATTCCCGAGGATAACCTGTGAGCACCAGCTTATTAGCTTATGCCTAGATTCATCTACGTGTACGCCATTAAGCGCAGTAATGCAATATGCAATGTAAAACTGCTGGAGTCGCTCTAGCTCAAGATTCGTACATCTCCTGCCAAAGTCTTAGGGTGGTCGTAATTGACATTGTGCAGAATTGGCCAACGATACTGTCATTATATTTGCGCTTGAAATAGCACACAACTGCACTTTCTACATTTGCTGTGCTCTAAGATGTGCTCAAAACGGTCGTCACGACAGCAATGATAAATTCGATGTGGACAATCCCAGTCGGGTTTTGAAACTTGTAGAATTGTCATCAGACTTTATTGGCTAGGGATATGCACAGGTGCGCAAGGCCTAGGCGCAACGTGATGCTATTTAGGCACAGAAACTCGAGCAACCTTGGAAGACCTCGAGTTGCAACTTTGGATGTGATCACGCGGGGAAACCCTAACTCCATCTTATTGCCCTGGTATCAGGGTGCTGCCATGGCACCGAGCTGACCAAAAGCATAGCTTCAGAACAAATGCAAGGTTTGGAACAATTGTACAGATAACTTCGACACTGTCAGGACTTTAGTCGAAGAGAACGCAGATGCTCGCTCGCAACCTAATCAATGTCAATCGAAGTGCACGCCTTGTGCAACGACCACTAGCTCGTTTTGCGACTACCACTTCTCTATCACAAGATGAATCGGTAGCGCTGCTAGAGCAACAGCGGCGTAGACGCCCAAATTCGCCTCATTTGACTATATACAAACCGCAATTAACATGGACACTTTCGATGTTCAATAGAATCACAGGGGTGGCACTGTCTGGCGGTAGGGAATAGTCGTATTACGATATTGCTAAACCTGACTCATCATCACCAGGTCTGTATATCTTCGCTGGGGCCTATCTAGTCGCTCCGTTCACTGGCTGGCACCTCGATTCTGCGAGTCTGGCAGAAGCATTTGGTTCCTTGAATGACTATACGAAATTTGCTCTGAAAACTGGAGTCGCCTTACCTTTTACATATCACTCGTGGAATGGCATACGACATCTGATTTGGGATACTGCATCTGAGCTTAGTTTGAAGGGGGGTATGTTACATACAATATAGCAATGTTTCCCAGACTGACCTAGTAGTGTACCGCACTGGTTATGCTGTGCTTGGTCTTACAGCTGTTAGTTCTGTAGCCTTGGCACTGTTATGACCACATGCCGCTCGCTAACCACAGTCATAAGTAATCTCTATCCTTTCACTCAGTAGTCGTGGCTGTGCAGTGATGGTTATTCAGGCTGCTCTGCAGATGTGTGTTTGCTATCAAGAAGTCTGCCTCTTGCTGTCTCTTGTGTTGTCCCCAAGCTCCCTGTACTGCTACCCACCATGCAGTTCCACGGCATGCATTTCGCGACCTGTTTGATCACCCATTGTTGTGTCATAATAGTTGTCAAGTGGTTTACACCACAAGCGCGTGCCCAGAATGGTGCTCGATTCCGATTAAGAATTCTGTGCTATTCTAACTCGTGGTATAACTTACAGAGGTAAATTCAATTGAGCTGTGCATGTAGTGATAGACTATGGCAATAGGGCTGTAAATTTGTGCCTGTCTGACACTCAAGGAGCATAGCTCGGTTTAGCATGGATCACAGTAATCATTGTAGTTATGCATGAGTCGCTAGAGCTACAATCGCCTCTTCCTGCTTAACTACACATGCATATGCATGTACAGCTGTTACGTACTTTCAAGTGTGAGTTTCGAACTGAAAGCGGCCCCATAATCCCGATACGGATTTGTCCAATGCAGTGCCAAACACCAAGCCCTGTCTATTGATACCAGCGGGACATATACAAGCGCGAGCACAACCACCATGGAAAGCATGCTCAGGTCGAATAATCACATCGTTCGTGTTCATTGTTACCACCGATTTCATTTGATTTCATCAGCAAGAGACACATCATCAGCAAGAGACACATTAGCGACCACACGTCATGTATCCTGCTATGATACTGGGACTCGCGGAAGCGGATGAGCTGAGTTTCTGATGGCTCCTGGCAGCCTACAACTGTCAAAGTAACCCTTTCCGAGCTTGCGGGAAAATCAGATCAATAATCGTCTTGTACGACTATCCAAGACAAGTGAGAAATGGAACTTGGAAATGGGCTACGCCATGATTTACGTAGTAGTGATAGTGTACATGTCTTGGGCTTGTCAGGACGGTCTAGTCCTTTTCACAATCAAAAAGGAGGCAACAGTCCTCGAACAGGAAGTCCTCACAATGCAAAGAACCACTTCAGCATCAAGCGGCCACCCTCAGCCTTGCGAAACCATGATCTCAATAACAAGCGAAACTTCAACGAGCAAGCAGCAACAGACAACCGTTCTGCCTCTGCTGCATCTAATCAAAGCACTAATGTTATGAAAGGCACGTCTATAGGGGCAATCAACACCATGGTTTCTGTCAGAATCAGACCTCTTGCTACTACATCGATACACCAACCCTGGATTTGTCAGGATGGAGTTACGATCCGCACATCGCATAATACACAAGTAGCCGCACTGGAGTTCACATTCGATCATGTGTTTGATCAAGAGCACGACAACCATGAGATTTATAACAAGAGCGTCAAACGTCTAATTGACGCTGTTATGGATGGATATCACGGGACTGTTTTCGCATACGGCATGACTGGTACTGGCAAAACATATTCTATGCAAGGCACCCGCACAGAACCTGGGATAATACCTTTAGCTGTACGTGATCTTATTCGCCTCAGCGCTCAGTCACGTGATAAGAAATATGTATTGAAAGTCTCGTACTTGGAGATATACAACGAACGGATTAGAGACCTTTTAAATGAATCTTTTGAGATCAGCGAGGAAATAAAGATTCGAAATGATCCCAAAAGAGGTATACATGCTTATCCTCTAAAGGAATTCACGATCACCTCAGAAGCTGATTTCATGTCGCTTATGGCTCAAGGCGAAGCCTTACGACATAGTGCTGCAACAGATTTCAATACACATTCATCTCGTTCACATGCGGTTATCCAACTGATCGTCGAGAGCAGAGCACGGTCCGATGCAGGGCACGAATCTCGCTGGGACCCTGTGAGGGTTTCTACTCTAAATTTGATAGATCTGGCTGGGTCGGAAAGGGCCGCATCGGATGCCGAAAGGAGGAAGGAAGGCGCCTACATAAACAAATCGCTTTTGACTCTTGGCAGCGTGATATCAAGACTGACTGCGCCAATGCAATTCAATGCTACAACACATGTCCCATTTCGGGATTCTAGACTTACTCGGCTTCTTCAGGACGCTCTCAGTGGCTTCAGCCTGGTCAGCATTCTTGCGACGATCAACAATGATAGCCGCTTCGTGCTGGAGACCACAAATACACTAAAATTCGCTGCTCGTGCCAAGAACATACCTGGACGGGCACAAAAAGCTGAGATATCTAACGGTGATTCGGTGGTCTTGATAGAGAATCTGAAATTTGAGATAGCAGATCTTGGAGCGCAGTTGCGTGCTTCGCAGGCACTAGTGGCTAGACTCAAATCCGAAATCCTCTCGCAACCAACAGACCTTGAGACTAAAACGGAGCAGCATTCAAGCACTAGATTTGCCTCACTTGATACTGCCGAAACTGACGGGCAGACTGAGAATTTGAGGCGACGTATCATCACTCTGGAGAAGGAGAAGAAAGAATCAGAACATTACATCGCAAGCTTGCAAACCAAGCTTTTGAACAGCCAGAAGGTCAGTATGCCACAACAAAGCTTGTCTTCCGGATCACAGATAACCACTACCCAGGATGCCCTGTCCTATCCTTTGAATTACGATTCAACTCAAACCAAGACACAGATGATCGCGTTTGACAAAACTTCCATAATATATCAAGAACGGTCCGATAAGGACAACGCGATTGCCGACCAGGCGTTGGCTAACAATGTTCTATATAAGTCGCAACGTTCCCGTGAAGAGGCTCGAAATTTGACACAACAGATCGCACACCTGAAACTACGAGAAACTGCAAAGTCGTCCGTTGTCGATGGATTGATTGATGCTACAAAGCACCAGCTCTGTACAGCACATGATAAGGAGAATACATGCGCTACAGAACTCGCAGATACTGCACGATACACCATTATCAGCCCAACCATACGAGCACCACGAGAGGGATTCATTTGAGCAGCCGCTGGTGACAGTCAGATTGCTGTTCACCATTCAGGGTCAGTCGATGATAGACACAGCCCCGACATAACACGACCGATGAAAGGACTGCTTTGGTGAAACATCCCCACATCTGCATCTATAAGAAGCTGCAGGAAAATATCAATATCATGCTCCTTCTTCTCTGCAATAGTTTCAACACATTGCATACCTCCGCCTCTCAACGATGAGATGTGATCAGATGATCATGTCGATGTTTCTCACGATAAAACAGAATCGATCACTCCCTATATATAGCACTGATTCAGCGAGATCGAGCTTCTTGCATGTCTTATACGGCATATTAAATGCTGTTTAACATCACCTGATATAGTTGAATCAAACATTTCTTTCCGAATGCCCTCGAATCGAAGGTGCATTATTCAAGAGAAAGACAGCGAGTGCACTACTGGAAGTCCGTCAAAGCTTGAAAGACTACTTACCGCCGAGTACCGTGACCAGATTCGAGACTTGCTTAACAGATTGACACAATCTCTGCGAAAGATAAACTCAGATAAATCAGTAGGAGTTGGTTGATGAAGTATTGGTGCCCACGGCTATAGTAGATCTATGGCCATCTTTGTCACAGCCAGGCAAGCAGGCATCTGCAGTGCATATACTATAACATGCGCCCTTGATGTGCTAAGCCATAGTTCCAGGTTGACACATACGGTACCGTACCTAAGGTACCGGTACCTACCAGTACGGTATACGTGCACGGTACGGTCTGGCACGGGTTTGTACGGAGCTCGCCCGTCCTCAACATAGCAACGACCCCATTGACGCGAAAATCACGTTCTCGGCGCGAGTCTAACTCCACCAGTAATTAGGTATCTACTTACTGATGGATCGAGCGATTCCGTTGCGACCAGCAGCGGTCTAAGAACCCCACGCGTATCTTGGCACTGAATTGCCATCGCTCTGGTTCTCGTTGTGTAGCGTGCTTACAAATTCTTCTGACGACTAGTAAAGAGTGTGTGTACGCGCAACTTCGATGTCGTTATTCAATGTGAAAGAACTTGCCGACTACAAATCACAAACAGCGCAATTGGTCGATTTTCTTCGCAATTTCAAGGGGACTGATCTCGTAGAGGAAGATGAGTATGAACCTGCGAATGTATCGGATAACGAGCCAAAATATATGCGACATTTACAGCGAGTCGCTGATCGCAGATCTGCGACAGTAATTTTCGATCTGTCAGATCTTAAAGCCTACAGCGAAGACCATCAGCTTCTTTCAGATATAATATCAAATACCAAAACCTACTGTGGAGTTATCTGCCGCGCTATCGATGAGGCTCTTCCTGGACCTTCAGTGGATTTGGGTGACGACGAGGAAGTGATCGATGTCATTATGCATCAGCGACGTGTAAGGAATGCAACACTCCATACGGAAGCGACAAATACCGCTCTACCCACAGAGAACTTTTTTCCAGCAGATCTTGTTCGTCGCTACAATATGTATATCAAGCCACTGAAGACTGATTACAAAGATTCAAGAAAAGCATTCGCTGTAAGAGACATTCGTGGTGAACACCTTGGGCGATTCATCACGATGCGCGGCATTGCTACTCGAGTCTCTGACGTCAAGCCGTCTGTGATGGTCAATGCTTATACATGCGATCGATGTGGTTGTGAAGTCTTTCAAGAAATAAAAGGTAAACAATTCACACCCTTGATTGAATGCACTTCTGAGGATTGTACGAAGAACAATGCCAAGGGCCAGCTACACTCCTCCACGAGAGCCTCTAAATTCATGCCTTTTCAGGAAGTCAAGTTACAAGAGCTCACCAATCAAGTACCAGTTGGACACATTCCGAGATCCTTGACTGTCCATATGAACGGCAATATCACGAGAACCATCAATCCTGGCGACATTGTCGATGTGAGTGGAATATTCTTGCCCACCCCGTATTCAGGATTCAAAGCGATCCGTGCTGGACTTTTGACTGACACCTTTTTGGAAGCACATTATGTTGAGCAGCACAAGAAGCAATATACAAACATTGATACCACTGCTGAGACAGTTTCAATGATCACAGAATTGCAGCAATCAGGTTCAGTGTACGAAAAACTTTCGAAGTCAATTGCACCTGAGATCTATGGTCACGATGATGTCAAAAAAGCTCTCTTACTGCTCCTTGTTGGCGGAGTCTCAAAGTCAATGGGCGACGGTTTAAGGATTCGTGGTGATATCAACGTTTGTCTAATGGGAGACCCTGGAGTCGCAAAGTCTCAACTACTGAAATACATCACAAAGGTCGCACCTCGTGGTGTTTACACCACGGGACGAGGATCATCCGGGGTCGGTCTAACTGCTGCGGTTATGCGCGATCCAGTGACTGACGAGATGATCCTGGAGGGCGGCGCCCTGGTCCTGGCTGACAATGGAATCTGCTGTATAGATGAATTTGATAAAATGGATGACTCGGATCGTACAGCCATACACGAGGTTATGGAGCAGCAGACCATTTCTATCTCAAAAGCTGGAATTACAACAACTCTCAACGCTCGTACCTCTATCCTCGCAGCCGCTAATCCCTTGTATGGTCGTTACAACCCCAAAATTTCTCCTGTAGAGAACATCAATCTACCCGCAGCGTTACTATCACGATTTGACATACTCTTCCTGATCCTCGATACGCCAGCTCGTGATGAAGATGAAAGACTCGCACAGCATGTCGCTCATGTGCATATGCACAATCGACATCCTGATATGGACTTCGAACCGTTGAGTCCAAGTATGATTCGGGCATTCATCGCTGCTGCACGACAAAAACGACCAACAGTACCCAGAAATGTCAGTGATTATATCGTTGGTGCATACGTCAATTTGCGACAGATGCAAAAAAGGGAAGAGGGTAGCAAACGACAGTTCACACATACCACTCCGAGAACATTACTCGCAGTCCTGCGTATGGCACAAGCATTGGCTCGCCTGCGCTTCGCCGAGGTCGTGGAGATCGGCGATGTGGACGAGGCTTTGCGGCTGATATCTGTAAGCAAAGCATCTCTGTATGACGACGAGACACGAGACATCGACTCAACTTCATCATCAAAGATATACAAGATCATACGTGATCTTGCAAACGGTGATGGCAATAACTTCAATGCAGAGTGGGCAATTCGAATCTTACGTGATCGCATCTTGGCAAAAGGATTCACTGAAGATCAACTTGCAGAATGTTTGACGACTTATGAAGATCTGGGTATCTGGATGGTGACTGGAAGTCAATTGAGTTTCATTGACGAGGACGACCACACTCGAGCACGTTCTACTGAAGATGAAATCATGCGAGAGGTGTAATCTTATCACGCTCGAGACACGAGATTTCATGTCTTTCAAGCAATCTTGGTGAAACGTCCCTGTGCCTCATCGTTATCCAAGCCGATAAACATTGCCTCATACCTGTCGATCTCAAAATAGACCATATGGTCTACAATTTCTAAATTCTACCTAGCATGATAGTCCGTGCAAGAAATTGTGCACATCCATAAGAGCGATTGACATGAGTAAGTTGTGCTCAACAAGTACTAGATGTTCTACTCCCTTTTGCTTCTCAGTTATGTATGTATCACCTTTAAGATTACAGTATATATATCTCACTTGAACAATTCTAGATCGGGTGTGGCCCAGAGTGCACTAGGTAACGTACTCGAGTAGGTACCTAAGCCTAGGTTCATGGGTTGTGGATCACCAACCGAGTATTGCAAGTGGCTTGAATATGAGTTAAGCCACTATACGTATTCTCCCAGCATACAACTACCGTACTGCCAGGTGTACTCGAGCAGGTACCATATACAATATGTACTGAGAAAGACGACAGTGTAGCTCCAGCCTTCAATACATTGAATTACAGTGATCTAAGAGCAGTACAATGCTTGTAAAACCATAGGAGTTGTGTGTCTGTTCAATCGACCTGAAATCGTTATCTTCTGCATATCGATGTTTAATGGCGGTCAGTCATTTGCGTTTGCAACAGTCTCAACAATCTCATACTGGAAATACCATTTGTAAAAGTGGAATGACCTATGCAGAATCATGGCTGATAGTTCAGGCACCTTTTATGGACGGACGGCAGGTCTTGCTAGGCTCACTTGCTGTATACTACAACCAACCTGTGCTCAGTGCACAAAGATAGAACTAGCGCATTCGCTCTCTTATGCTGAGACACTTGAGAGTATTGCTGCTTATGAGCCTACGGTGGTACGTATGTGTTCAGCTACAAAGAGATCGCTAAGTTCAGATCATCTTGGCATCTTGTACTGACAAGTCTACCGAAAAAATAATGCACATTCTGCTCCAGGAAAATTTCCCGAATACGGTCTTGCAAGTTCTGGATACACGATTCTTCTCTCACATTATTGGCAATCAGAAACTTCTAGAGTATGTCTTGGAATTCGATCTGTGGAGCGCACGTACTAGTCTCACTGAAGAGTTTGCAGCGTGCTTCGCAGCAGCAATTCATTTTGTGAACATGACGCTGAACCTGGACTTCACTACAAGGTCTATTAAGTTGAGAATTGCAAAGACCAAAGATGTCCTCATTATAAATCGTCAAGCGTCTAGAGATTTGGAGCTACTTGGCACCATGTCATCGGCAAGGAGCACAATATCACTACTGGGTCTGCACAATCATACTTGGTTGAACACTTTGCTCAGAGAATAGCATTACTCGATTTGACTAAGACTGCTATGGGTCACCGGCTACTTCGATTGACAATCCTACGACCTCTAACGTGCCGGCACACCATCAATGCTCGTTACGATGCAATAGAAGAATTGATGATGCATCGTAAAGCCTTGACTGGAATATGCAACGATATGGAACGGATAGCTGATATTGACAAGATTCTGGCCACCGCAAGTGTTTTGTGGTGCAAGTAGAAGCTCCTATTGACTCTGATAGCTCGTGCTGAAGCCAAAGAGATTGACTGCGAAATTCGACGAACAGCGGATCAATAATGTTTTGAAACTTCGACAGGTCTTAGCCTGCCTTCCTGGAATTGTACAACACCTCCAACACTTTACAACCTCTGTCTTACGAGACATTCTGCAGGTATCATCTCGTTCTATGCTGTGCATCATCCCCGAATCACTCACTTACAGGTTTTGGAGAAAGACTCGAATAGACTTTTGCATGCCTGCATAAACGGATTTCTTAGTGAAGATGCAATGTGGACCAACGGAGCTCTGGGTCTTCGACACCAACGATGCTACGCTGTCAAGGTAGGCTGTATCGCATGGCAGTCGTTCGAATGCACTGATGTTCCAGAGCGGGGTAAACGGCATGTTGGATATCGCACGCCAGACGTACAAAGAAATCGTCGAAGATTGTGTCGATCTCGCCGCGTCATATGCAGGTGATTTGCGAAGATCAATATCACAAAATAGCGTGCTGACAGGAGAGATGAACAAAATTTACCAATCAAAACACATTACGACGCCCGGCGTGGTTTCTTTCTGTCACTAGCAAAAAGCTGTGCAACTGACAAGAAATTGCCAAATATTTTCATCAACTCGACGAGTGATGCGAAGACCATTCGATTCACAACTCTTGAGCTGCAAAAAAAGAATGCACGTGTCAATGAAGCTTTTAACGAGGTATTATTGATGTCAGAAGACACAATTGAGCAAGTGATCGAGACAATTACTACAGAGCTCCAGAGTTTATATGGAATGTCCGAAGCGGTCGCTTTGCTTGATCTGGTTAGCGTATAAGCATTGGTTGAATGTTCGTACTGATGAGTGAAGATCTCGGTATTTGCGAAATTCGGTCTATCAGGAGATTATGTACGGCCAGAGCATGGCGCGACGATTGTCATCAAGAATGGCCGACATCCAATGTTTGAGCGGAATAGCGAGGCTCAATCTCAATTTGTTGCGAACGACACTTACGGAGACTCTGACAGGAGATTCCAGATAATCACGGGATGTAACATGGCTGGCAAGAGTATGTATCTACGCCAAGTTGCACTAATATTCGTTATGGCCCAGATCGGTTGCTTCGTACCTGCAAGTTATGCCTCCTTACCTATCATGAATCGTCTATTGACACGAATATCATCTGACGACGGGGAGGACCTTCATAGCGCTGGCTTTGCTGCAGAGATGGCAGGTATTGCACATGTAGTGCATGATGCGTCCGGTACGTCCATTAGTCTGATTGATGAATTGGGTCGCGGCACGTCCACTGAGGACTCCCTAGCCATCAACTTGTCAATATGTGAGCATTTGATAGCTAAGGGCGGCTTCGTGTTGTATGCTACGCACTTCTGGCAATTACAGTGCATATTGCAATTTAGAATAGGAGTCATTTGCTTAACTTTGGACACAGTCCACGATGCCTGTCATGGATCGAAGACACTGACACACAGAATATCTGAAGGAACAGGGACGCAAAGTCGCTCTGCACTGTCACTTGCACGGACAACGTCGTTGGCTCCCGGCTTAATACTACGAGGGGAAAGCTTGAGCATAGCTTTACATAGAGATGCTGCCAGGAAGCACCAGAGCTCCAAATCAGGCATCTTGAAGGAGAAACGACAGCTGATCTTGAGGCTGTGTGGAACACTGCGACAAGCTGGAGAGTGCAGCAAAAATTTGGAAGTCGGTGCACTCAAGGACTGGTTGAGCAATCTGCATTCGGACTTGTCGGCTTTTATCCAGAACAGTTCGCAAACGAACTGAAAGTGAAGTATATATCTTATGATAGGTTCTAGGACAACAATTTGTGGCCATAATCACATGGCTAATGATGCACGTACCTATCGCTATCGGTCAGAGATTGCATCTTACAATGTGTTGCGAGGAAAAGTATTTATCCATCCGATTTTCTAACAGGGATTTTGATGCCTTGATTTGAAAACTTTCGGGAGATATCGGTGCTCTCGATCATGCCAGGAAATCCTGCGACATCAGCCATAATTATGGGGCAAACGAATGGAATCGTACGTTTTGCCGAATATACGTTGAACGGATTACTGAAGCCGGAGCACAAGACGGGAGTTGATCCACTAGTCAGTAGTGAATGCGAACCCGTGCCGAGATTGACAAAACTAAACTTGAGCCTGAATGCTACGAGACGTCAGCGGCAGAATTGCAAAATTTCAGTGTGTCTGACTGCCTTCCGTGCGGACACTCAAATCTTGTAAGACGAACCACACCCCGAGCTGTTCCTTTGTATCGTGGAGTTTGAATGCAGAAGCCACGAGACTGCCAATCAGATTCCTGGTGAACGATCCGGGAGCATGTTGTGTCGCACTATTTCGAGGTTGGGTAGATTGGTTCTGGCCAATGTGATTGTGATGATTCCTGTCGAGATCGAATTGTGTACCAGAAGGGTGTAAAGATGAGCCCTGTGGCTGTTGATAGTCGAGTCTTGACTTTTGCTCATCGTAGTGTTTATTCTGTGCTGGGAAGTAGGCAGGATAATCCGAGGACAATCCATATCCATACGGCTGACTCGCAGCATGCTGACGATCGTCCCCTTCCCAAGCTCCATAGGGTTGTGTGTTGCCGTCGTTTACCGATGTACTCGACACTGCAGAAAACCTCGAAGTGGATTGTCCCGCTGAAGTCGGATGCACCACAAGATTTAGTTCGTTCTGCGCAAACTCATCCCACAAGTCGACGGTCAAGACGAAGAAAGAGATGTCTAGAGAACTTGATTCATCAGAAAAAGCTCGGCACAGATTTGGCTGCAAGAAAGCGAAAAGGCAGAAAGAACTTACGAAACCTCGACTTCCTGTCCGGTCCTTTTGTCCTTGATTGAGAGTCTGACGCATGGTGGGGGAGTGATTGGTCTTCTGTCCCTATCGCCGAACCCTGCGACTTGTCAATACCGTATATCGAATCGAGCAGGCCTTCACTTGCCGCACATCCGCGCTCGTTGCGGCTGTTGTTCAACATGCAACGAGAACGTGTACTGATCAGTGTCCATGGAACTCCGTCGTCCTTGACGGATTCTGCGACCTGGAAAGTATTATGGGTCGACTGTGATCAGGCAATCTGACTTGTGCGAATTGATGCAGTCCTTGAATCTTTTGACTGCTTGGAATGACAAATGTGAACTGAAGAACTTGGTGATGGCAGGCAAGTGAAGTAGTACTGCTCTGCTGCGGTCTGCAGTTGAGTGGGAACTTAAGCGAGCGCTATGACGGATCTCCTGCAGCGTGGGCGCGACACTTTAGCATCTTTTTCAAGGTGGTGGAGCTTATGTGGAACGATGGGAAATCCTAGGCGAAACCTTGACGACAGCCACAAGCACACCATAATACGAGTGGTCCGAGCCAGACGATAGAAGTAGTCGTCTGGAGGAGCTCATCGTCACGGCTTCTGACTGCTCCATACTGATCACAAATTTTCCTCATGATGGTCGATAGGGTGTGTCTATCTTTGAAATCGCGACTCTGTAAAGCTACCCCGTGAAACATACAACAATCATGGATTCGTCGAAACAGCCCGTCAAGCTCGCCAAGGTCACAAAAGTTCTCGGTTAGTTTGCAATTCGTGATTGCGAAATGAAGTGCTTATGTTGTTCAAGGTCGAACCGGTTCGCGAGGAGGTGTCACTCAGGTCAGGGTCGAGTTCATGGACGACCAGTCTCGATCTATCGTGCGAAACGTCAAGGGACCAGTTAGGGAGGACGACATTCTGTGTCTGCTCGAATCTGAGCGAGAAGCTCGTATGTTGACAAGTTTTTTGATCGAATCCATTCACTAACCAATTCAAGGACGATTGCGATAAGAGAGGAATTTTTTGCTTGGAGGACTTGATCAAGTATCAAGAGTATTTGTAAAGAATGGCCTGACATGGGTCATAACACAGGTGGTGAAACATGCGACAAATGATTATGCATATGCGACACACGGCACTTGTTTTCAGACTTTTTCATTATTAGGAGAAATACTACTTCTTCGTCAATATGATACATTGAATTTCATCAAGGAGCTTGACATCGCCATAATGTCTCAATTTAGGGTCAATTATCTCCATGATCGAGTTCTTGCCTGTGCTCGCTCCAATATCGATATACTGGTTCTCGCTGTGGAAGTGTCAAGTCGGGATGCACGAGCTTTCATGATGATCCTCTATGGTGTTGCCCTCTGCCTTGTAGAATACATTGTGTGCATTAAAAATGTTGATTGCGAATTGTTGGGCTTGCTTCCGAAGACCAACAAATCCGAAGAGGAAAGCATTACTTTGTTCGTTCTTCGCCCGAATTTTCATGCCTCCAAAATGATAATAACTGATTTCCGTACTTCTGTAATTCCTCCATTGGTATCATCAGTCGGAAATCATTCATGAGCAGAAATTGAAACTCGAGGTGGTTTAGTTCAGAGAGAGGTAGACCACCGACCTATTATGCTTAGTAACGGCACTACGATACAGTGAACACTATACCTTGGCGTATCTCGAATTGGTGTAGAAGACATCAGAGCAAAATTTGCTTGCCACCACAATGCCTGTAATGACTAGCCGGTGGACGTTGTAGCTATCTATCGAGAAAGGATGACGCACGTCCCCCATTAATTGCCTTGAAGACGTGAAAGTAGAACGATCGTCCCCGGCAGTGACCATGTCTGGAGCCCTGCTCATTCTGTCGAAGTATACCAGCAAGGACAGAAAAATGTCGCTCGACATTGGGCAGTACTTTAGAATTCGTATCAAATAGGACTGTATGGAGATGCTAGGTATATTCCTCGCGTGGAAGGCTAGAAGGGGCGAGCCAGCAATCGGAGGGGCTGTCACCCGGGGATCGGTATGAAGGTTGTCGTTTGAGTATGTGATCTTCATAAGCAGTGACGAAAGCATAATCAGTAGTTCTGTTTGCGAATGTTCTGCAATGTTGAGCACGTCTTCGACAATATTGACCGGTATCGGCGATGTTCTTGGTGGGCTGTTTGGACTTTGTTTCAGAGTGTCCGGGGTATCAGTCGGTCTAGAGTTACGATTTGTGGACACGCTTGCGAATATAGGGCTCGATTGACGTAGTGATTGGTACTTGGTCGCTCGCACATCTTGTTCAGGGGATGAAGTCGGAAGAGGTAGGGGAACTTTTTGCTCACTTATCTTTGAATTTTCGGTTATATCTGTAGCACTTGGGTTAGGTGAAAGGTTCATTGACGGATTTTCACCTGCCTATTTGGCGTGTTGCGTCGTCATCAAGGTCGGTGACAACCACGCCAGGACAATTTTGTTTTATGTTTGTCCTGTGTCTCGAGAGAATTGTCCCCTCCGGTGCTGCTTGACGAATCCCCGGATCAGTGAGCTTCTGTTCAGTGCTCTTGAGTAATGCGGACTCTGCGATACGAGCGGCAAGATGGTATACACTTTACAGGTTACTGCAGCAGAGTCTCTGTAACCAGAGCTGTAACTGTTCGAAGTCCTTTTGATCGTGGGATTTTGCATTGTGGATCCTCCGAACGGCGTCTCCACCACATTAGTCGATCCGAACTTTGTCCGCTCTTTGGTACCAGCTTGAATACGATCGGTACGTCACCAGATGGGGTTTCCTCCGCGACAATTCTTGCGAGCTCTGGGAGCTGCCAAGAAGACACGCGTGTTTCACTTTCGATCCATCTAGACCTGTGTCCAAAATCTAAATGCACATTGTAAAATTTGTAGTGTACACTTGTCCTTGACTCTTAAGATGAAAGTCGTGATGCGAGCTAAATTATCGAGCGGAGCTGGTCAATACGTGTACATGCCCTACACCGCGCTAGCTATAGCTATATAGGTGATCAATGGAAAAACAAGAGTGATACATGCCTAGGGCGCTAACAGGCTCGTGAAAAGTCCTGCTACAGGTTGACGTCATTGCAAAAGATGCGCCAGATAGTGAGGTCCCTATTCTCGAGCGACACTGGAGTATCACCACTCCGGCAGAGAACAAGTGAATGTGTCTCCACCATGTTTCCGATTTTGTGTTACCCAATAGCAGGCAAACGCATTGCTGCGTTCATGTCGACCACATCGTGGGCTCAGGTCGCTGCGAGCAAACATAAAGAAGCGCCGGAAATCCGCAATGTACTTCATGCGCAGTCGAATTCTGTTCCGGCGGATCCTGTGTTTGTGAAACATCATGAGCACAGCACTAAGGCCACCTTCACGAATGATAGCGAACGGCAAGGAGCAACAAATACGTACATGTCGCATCGCGGACGAAGCGATCGAAGTCCATTGATCATTTCACTTCGACTTGACACGAAACTCATGGATCAGCTGACGGCCATTCGCAAAGACAACTTCCCGCCCAGGCAGAACAACCTTGACGCTCATTTGGCAATTCTGCATGCCCTTCCGGCCTCTTCTCGCACGAAAATGGACGAGTTCCTGGGCACCTTGACAAGGGACTGCAGACGATTCCAATTACGTCCGGGCAGAATAAAGGTCAAGCCCCAGATTGTGCTACTTCCTTTACGATCCAAGCTTCTTGTGGATCTGGTGTATCAGATTCAAGATGTGTGTTGGGCGGACCTTTCGGATCAAGATAGACAGGATTTTCGTGGCGGCCACATCACGCTCTGCAACAAGCTTTCGGAGGAGGAGACTGCGGATCGCGCTACAGGCATCGAGGAATCTTTAAAACATGTAGATCTATCGGATTGTCAAGCTATAGGGCTCGACATGTGGAGATATCGAGGAAATAAACCCTGGCAGCTTCTATCGAGTTACGATTTCGCAAAGTAGTGTCCATACAGTGGGAAGGAAGACACTACCGTGTTGTGGGATTGCGCGTGAGAAGATCAGCCGTTCCAGCCTCATTTACCCTCTAATACGGTACCTCCTGTCGCTTTGGACGTCTCATGGCTTAGGATGGCCGCCTCGACAGAGGCTGTCTCATTGAGATCATCGGTCGATTGCTGAGTCACTCTGGCACAGATGTGTGATCTGGCATAACGACTGCAACCACAGATCAGCCTATGTTTTCTTTCCTTGACAAGGTTGCCTTACGTTGGACGAATCACGAGTCGGCCAGTGGCCAGTCTTACTGGTGGTAGGAAGAACATGCTGAGCTGTGTGGGATCGTGCGTGATCTTGTGGTTGTGGTTGAAATTGACCGGAACAGAGAAGGTCGCAGAGTGCTTCTTATAGCTTGGCTGCGACCCTTGGCCAGGTCAGGTTTACGCGTAGATGGCGACCACTAGATCCACAAAGCGTCACTAGAGACTAAGCGGAATGCATATACTCGTAGAGGATCTTTGGGACGATTGGAGAATGGGGTGCAGGGATCTCTGCAGGGAAGGGATCTCCTTGGCTTGTAGATAGGCGCCCTGATAGCGATCAACTCCCAACGAATCCTGAATCGCGCACCCCACGCATCCCGCACAAACAAGCTTGCAGATCATACTCACCTTTTATTTGTGCATTCACTGTGCTGACTGTCACTCGTAGCTGGCATACACCGTGATTGTTCGGATTTTCGCAGGTGCTATTTGTTACACTCAGGTTTGTATGGAAGCCGCAGCAGCAGCAGCAGTGAGCATCGGCAATCAGAGAGAGCTGTTGAACCACAACCCGTCTGCTGCTTCTCCAGAAGAGGAATTGACGCAATCCGTGATCGATTGGGTGGGAGACGTCCTGTCAGAGAGTGTGCACTTCTCCACTTCTCTGATTGGTTCAGAATCCCAAACAGTGGAACGCAAGCAATCAGTCTGATCAGCCTGAAGGAGTAGTCTCTGCCGCCGATTGATCTATAATTCTGGAAATGTGAACCTTCTTTGTTCATGCTGCCAACCTTGGAAGGTTGTCTGGGCCTTTTGCTTGCCCCTCGGGTGTGGAGCCGGGTCAATCCTATCGTACCCACAACGACCAAGAGCCGATCTGAAGGTTTGACAAGATTCGTGAGCTTGCAATTAGGTTCGTGTCACCATATGCATATACCTATCGACCTTGCTCGCATGCGATCTACTTGACGGATCCAGCAAGTTCACGTAGTATCAAGCGATGCCTTCACTGGAGACTTGTGTGTCAATGCTGAAATGGTTCACTGCACTGACGGCGGGCTCACTCACATTGATAGGCACCGGACTCTATATCTTCCAGACCTCACTGATCTATCCGTCGTCCATACCTCAGGGCTCGCGTACAACGGTAGACTCACCGGCTCAGTATGGTATGCCTGAGTTCGAGTCAGTGATACTCGACACGCCAGATGGGGAAAAGCTGCACTGCTACCTCATTATGCAACCCCAGGAAATCGCCGCTACTCGACCGACCGTCCTCTTATTTCATGCAAATGCTGGCAATATGGGCCATCGGCTGCCCATCGCTCGTGTCTTTCATGATCAGATGAGACTCAACGTGATCATGCTGAGTTATCGCGGCTATGGAAAGTCGACAGGCACTGCAAACGAAATCGGTATGAAGACTGATGCCGCTACGTTCTTGCGTTATGTGCTAGCACATCCAACCATCGGTGACACTTCACTGTTTGCCTATGGACAGAGCATTGGTGGCGCGGTCGCAATCGACATTGTCGCCAAGAATCACGCCCGGTTTCGTGGGCTGATTGTTGAAAATACCTTTCTGAGTATCAGATCACTCATCCCTAGGTATGTAACGGTCAAGCTCGAGCCTGCATTGTTGAGCTAATCGCACGCTAGTGTGCTGCCTTTGGCCGGCCCCATAGCTCGTTTCTGCCACCAGATCTGGGACAGCGAATCCATTATAGACACGCTCGAGCTCCCAATACTATTTCTCAGTGGTCGCAAGGACGAGATTGTGCCTATAGCACAGATGGATCGTCTCTACCTACTGTGCAAATCATCGAAGAAGGAGTGGCAAGAATTTCCGAATGGTACTCATAACGACACGGTGGCACAGAAGGGCTACATGAAGCACATTCATGATTTTATCACTAAGTCCACCAGAGATATATGACTTTCGAAACTCTGTTTTTATACAATGCGACGCCCTGGCTAAACTGTTCAAGCTTACTTTGCTTTCCACACGAAAATGCTGAGCGTATCAGAAAGCAAACTTGCATCGCTGAATGAACTCGTCCTCCTTCAAATTCTTATCCCAGGTGTGCTCCTTGTCTTCTCCGAGCAGCACAGCCATCACATCCTCAATCGGGCCGTAGAGTGCGTGCTCCAACGAGACAAACACAGCTATCACGGCTCGAATTAGAAAGGCATCGCCTTCGAACGCATAAATATCGAAAATCCTCGGCGAAACATCTGGCGGTGCCTGCTTCGCCAGGAGCGACAACAGCATCGGCTCCAAGTACGAGAGCGGAGCAATGTGTAGATCGGTGTGCAGATGCTTGTGTAGCAGAGGAAGCCGTTCAGACAGTTTGGTGATGAAGACAGCCACGAAACGATTGAGAACAGGCTCATCCCTGGTGTACAGAGCAAGCGGTAGCGACCTGTTTAGGACATTGACGAGAGTGATAAACGTCTGTAACGGCGAAAGGTACATGAGCAAAAGACCGGCGATCGAATTGACACCTTCGACATAAGAGACCATGACGTCCTGTCGATAGTACAAGTATGCCTTCAAGACCTGCACCAGTGAATTGTGGAGCGGGCCGCCTGCCTGAAAGATCCTGAGCTCGATAAAGGTATTGGCCACTGATCTGTCCAAGAGATTGTAGGACTCGAGCGTCAGTAGCTCATCAACTTCGTCCTCATCGTCCTTCCTCGCTCTGAGGTCCTTCTCAGTTTGTTCCGACTTGGCGGTAGCTAACCTAAAGGTCTCAGCCGTCACGGATAGTGTGTTGCCGATGCAGGTGGACCATATCTCCCCGCGCACCCTGTTGGGCAGACCTGCCCACCATAATGCTTTTGTTCGAGGATCCTTGACTGCAGTCGAAAAGTGGGGCAAGATTTGATTTGTCCAAGTGTCCGCACTGTTTGTGAGGTGCTTCGCTTTTTGCACTAGAGCTTTCGATCTTCGTTTCTGCGATTTCTTCTCCGCCTCGAGGGAACCAAACATCAGCCGTTCGAATTCCTTCAGATGCTTCTTCTCCTCCGTCCTGGGTTTGGGCGGTAGATAAGTGGGCCGCGTACAAGTCAACATGGCTTCTTTCTCTTTTGAGATGGGCACAGCTTCTAGCCGGTAATCGATCGCAGGCTTCATATCCTTGACTAAAGCCTTTGCGGATGCCTTCCGCGCCGATCTTGTACTCATCACTGGTGGGAAGGCGATTGGCTTGGGTAATTCTTGAATACTCTTTGACGTGTTCTCTTCCTCTTGCACTGCAACCTCGGATACTTCATCAATATTGCTTGTGGACGAGCGAGCGATAGATACTCGTTCCTCCTCATCTTCCTGTAGTTCAACAGGGTTTGGTGTAGAACTTCTCCTCATGTCGGAAGCTAGTGGCAAGTCCAGGACCGTGTCGGCACCTCCATAGTGCTCCGATTGTGCCGAATGCGTTTGTGGTAAGGGAGAAGTCGAGAGTTGAGCTGCTTGTGAGGTGTCGTTCCTCGTTTTTAAGGAACGGAGATTTTCCATAGACAAGCTATATGATTTCTCGCGCTGAAGTGAAGAGACCAGAGGATGTGCATAAGGACTCTCCCGCAAGGGTGGTGGGATCGCTCGGTTTCGTGTCGATGAATTAGAATCACTACGATGTACTGTGGGTCGGCCGGAAGGAACGGATTCGTCCAATTTAACTTGATTCGTGAGCAATCTGTCTCTCTTCTCTTGAGCTGGCCTACCTTCCTCAAAGTCCTCTATGCCGGACAGACGCTCGATCTGATGATCAAGGTGTCGTCGATCTGCCACAGCGCGACGATTTGAGTTGGACTTTTTCATACTTGCGTGATGGTCGTTACCAGTCCATTGTCTTACGACTTGTCAAGTCAATGCTAAAATTGTTTGTAGATGCACTGACCATCGTACGGACATTGGATTCCGTTCAAGTAGCTCAATGGTTGTGGAGCACACGATATCGAAACTCAAAACGGCGCCACGCTTCGGCCCCAAAATTGGTTCCAAGCACAAATTGGTTGCGAAGTAGTACCGCTACCCTTCATACATCGCAACTGGTTGTATATGTTGATTTTACAGACTGTAAACCATGCGTGCCCATGGACAAATTCTAGGAGCACACAGAAAGCCTCATACTGGACATCAAGCTGGAAGTCAATGTCTCATTCGGAATGGCTATGCGTTGGCCACGACTATGGATAGGCTGCATTTTAGTATGCAGGAACTATGGTTCGATATATGCACATCCAGTCATGAATGTTCCCAGCATATTGAATGCGGTTAGTCGTCTATTATCAAGCTTTACTCCTCCACATCATCAACATCCTGAAATAAGGATTGCTCTGACACCGGTTCGGTTGTGCAAATACTTCCAATTCTAGAAATCCATTTCTGTCGCTTTTCCAGCAGCGCCCGGATATTGCTACCTATTCCAACTTTGGTCAGAGCGATCCCCCGTTCTCCTGGTGCCCGCTTCTTTTTCGTCGCTTTTATGCTTCGTGTGCGTTTCAAAAACGCTTGCTCTACTTGCTTATCCAGATCGTCCAATATAGTCGTGTATTCGTCCTTGGCCATCTCGTCAGTCGTCACAGTCATGAGTCGTTGTTTCCTGGCGATATTAATCTCCATTTGAGACTGCAGCTGTGTTTGTAGCGATCTCAATTCGGCACTGATCTCATCGTCTGCGGTTTGACCCCAGTCAATAGGCGTGGTATCCAAGAGTCCAATGAAGCTCAATTCCGCACTCAGCTTCTCCTCCAGTTCTGGATAGTCCATGCGGAACACACCAGATTTTGGCACACGTTCTTTCTCCGAATCTTTTTCCTCCCCATTCATTGCACCTCCGTCCTCTTTGATGAAAGCTGACAAGAGCCTCGAAGTCAGCGGCCCGCACGACACGGCATCTGATTGCAAGTTGTCATCTGTCAGAAATTCCGCGCCATCCTTGGGCTTCTGATTCGATTCCTGCTTAGTCTGTTGATCGTCTGCTGTGTCACTCCACAATTCAGAGTAATGCGTGCCCAACGGCGGAATAATGAAAGGCCCCAGCTTGTCACCCTGATCTCGCAACCAGCCAAGATCCTCCTCGGTGAATGGTCGGAAAAAAGGGTCTACACTCGCTTGGAATGTGCTCATGGCGACCTGACTCGGTATCTTCTGTTTGGAATAGTCCTCTGTAGAAGGAGTTCCAGGCAGAAGGTGGGATAAGTCTTGTGTAGGATAGTAAGCCACACCTAATCTCCTCTTGAGCTCTTCAGGATCAGAAGTAGTTGCAAGCTCGACTGTCGGCTCTGCACGATCCGGTAATGTCAAAGTTGGCTTTGGCAATACACTTGGAGAAGGTTGTCGAAACGGTGTCTCGAGTAATTTGGATATTGGTGTAGCAAATGAGATTTCTGATTTTCGTTTCTTCATAAGCGGTGCTTGCTGCATTGCCTTGTCAGCGCCCTGGTCCTTCGAGGACTGGCGCGACATCGATGTTGTCTTCGAGGAGTTCTCTGCTTCATTGCGCACCTTGGCACGCAGTGCTGCATAAGTCTGCTGGAGAATTTGGACATCTCGACGGAGAGCATCGGCTCGAGCTTGCGCAGCCGCAGCAAGACTTGCAAGACTGTCGTTGAGTATAGCCAAATCGGCGCTTGCTGGGATGACACTACCGGACAAGGCATTTTCCAGGTCTGGCAGGACCAAGTCCTCCGGGACGGACAAGATGGGCGGGTTCGGCACCATCGCTCACAGGTTAGAGTAGATCTACTATTGGGGTTTCATGAAAGTATCGCAGGTGGTTTCCAGCAAGCATGCCCAAAGACTGTCGGGAACTATTGTATAGTCTTCTAGCCATGCATGTACTATGGGGACGATGAACGCTCACCACGAGATTTCTGATGTGTTTGTAATTAAGTCGAAATTAGAGTTTAATTGTTGAGCAACAAGACAAAAGTCCGGAATTCTACCGAGGCTCCATATCGTGAAGTCAACGCACGTACGAGTAAGAATATCGGGTGATGTTTCTCTCTGCAATTCGTTCTGCCTAGATACGATTCGTGTGACTTTGATCTGAAATGGACTTCTACATGCCAATCAAGACTGCGTATTCGATAATTTGGTCCGTAAATGATATAAAGAACCTTTCTGTCTTACAACAAGCTATTCTAGTTGCAACAAGAACCAAATAATTGACCATAGACCGATGGTTCTATCACATCCATTAGAAACCACAGGTTCTTTGCGCTCGACTTGTCATTACATTCGTTTACTGTTGGAGACCAAGATTCAAACTCAAATCTGAAGTATGGCTGTAGATCAAGCTCGACTAGTATCATGAACAGCACTAATTATGTCCCTCAAAATTGTTCTCATGAGTTGAAGTGCTCTGAGCGTGCAAATCATTCATCATCAAAAACGCTCGAAAGCACCGACCTTGATCACGCCAATGTCAAAGTGATGCGTACATCACGCACTGCCGATGACGGTAGCGGCGAGTCAAATCGCGGAGCTTTTCAACTCGTAACAACATTATTTCGTGATGATTGACAGAACATCTCCTTCACCTAGAACATGACTAAGCCCAACTCTTTGTGGTCGATGCTACATCATTAGCGCTGTCTTGTTGGCTGGTATTCTGGCAAACCTTTGCTGACAGTCCCCACACAAGACCATATCTGAACTGCTCTGCTAATGTTCGATGTATCGAATCACAAGCTTTCTCTACAGTGCTTCCCGACCGTACGATAAGCGCTTCGTCGAAATTTGGGATCTCACCCTTCCGCTTGGTATATATCCGTAAGAGATTGAGCTCCTGCCAGATCCGATCTTTGAGATAATCCAGGTTCAACTCTAATTTGCAACTGATCACAAGTGAATTCGGGCGTCGAGCAAGCTCATCCGTTGTCTCGAGCGACACGGCGTCAATCTTGTTATACACATATAAACAGTTGATATATTTTCGATTGCCAAGGACGACATCGATGAAATCATCAGTGGAGATATCTTCGCGCACTAGTACATCAGCATTATGCATTCTCCAGTCCCCTAGGATATTCCGACACTGCATCTTAGCTTTCCTCCGCAAAGATCAAGGCCAGGACTCACCATCTTTTCGTCAAATCCTTTTGTCTGCTTCACAGTAGAATTGTAGCTGATTCCGCCGCCTTGCTTGACCTTGAATGTCACATCCGGCCGTTTACGATTAAGCCTGATACCAACAGCTTCTAGTTCCGCCTCGAGTGCAGCCTTCTGATTATCAGACTTAGCATCAAGCACCATGAGGATGAGATCAGCAGTCTTTGCCACTGCAACAACCTGACGCCCACGCCCCTTCCCCGATGATGCCCCCTGGATAATTCCTGGCAAGTCCAGTGCTTGTATCTCAGCACCGTCATATGGCAAGACTCCGGGAATTGCGGTAAGAGTTGTGAATTCATAACTCGCAGCATGTGATTCAGTTTTTGTGATTTTTGACAAAAGTGAACTCTTCCCGACTGATGGAAATCCAATGAAAACAACTCGTGCATCACCAGTCTTGGTAACATCGAAGCCTTCACCCTTGGCAGATGCCTTCGGTGGCTCGAGCAATTGACTTCTGAGTCTCGCTAGCTTTCCTCGCAGGAGACCGACGTGATACTCTGTGGCCTTGTTCTTCTGCGTCCTGGCCATCTCCTTCTCAATATCCGCGATGCGTTCAAGGATACCCATCTTGAATGAGAAACCGTTAAGTGAATTCGCCTAGTTGACAAGTCTCTCTGTGCTGTTTGTGCCAGGCAGGTGTCGCTTCAAAGACGTCTATGGTCTCGATAAATGTTTATAGCTCACTTGCTGATATTTCTCGAGCTGTAGAATATGCTTCGAGAACTATAGTCTTGCGTATTAGTCTGTACGTGTTCTGTGCATGAGTTTTGAGATTTCCACAAGTAGAATATTGAGTTTGCGGCTTGTGGTGGCGTAGCTACCGTTTGGTCATGTCTAGAGCTCACTTGAATTTGCTGGTCAATTTGACCTCGAATTCTGTATTCATTTGTCCACTGGACTTTATACTTAGCAAGTCCTTGGTCTGGAAGACGTTTGATATCGAGCCGGGCATAATTCAAATCTCAAGCTCTACGGTCTGCGGTCAATTCGGTACAGAACATGGTTGTCAGTTATACTTGATTGGCCACGATGCAGAAGTGTCGAATTACTGTCCTCCTTTATGCTGCCTCTCAGGGCAAGACTTGTTTCAATCCTTTGGTCGTTGTAGATGACACAAGCACTATTGCCGATGTAGTCAAAAAGGCATTAGCCCTGTATGCGAAAAAGGTCAAATCAACTAGTCGGGAACTAGAAATTTTGACACTGCACACAATCAATGCTGGTGTGACATCAACGATTGCTGATGAGGACGATCAGGTGCTGGACATCCTTGGCGTAGAATCAACCCTTACAGTGGTCGTGAAAGACGCTGTGAACCTTACAGAACCCTTGGTGGGCACAACGAAGCAGCTCATAACACCCGTCTCCTCGACGTCGCCTTCTCTAGACCTGAACATGTCACAGCACAATTTGGCGATGTCATCCTTTGCACATACTGAAACCGAAATGAATTTTCCTCAGGCGAAAAAGAGAAGATTGCTTAACAGGGAAATGTCCCCAGCAAGCAGTCCAGGTCATGTCCCTGGCAGGAATCGAATCTCAAATAGGCGAGAGCGACGACGGGCACAAAAAAAGCAAGCAATGGCACCCGTCGTAAGCAGTCCAATACCTGTGAAGCAACAGTCTCCGACCTCAGAGTCAGGCGAGGACGACTTCAAATTTACACGACCAGCGACCTCGCAAGCCATAAAGACTGCTTTAAAAGGTACGGAGACACCTACGGCATTCCCTGTATCAGCGGTCCTTGATAGCGGAAAATACCCAAAGGAAATCAAGAATCCAACGGAGGACGGTATATTGCAGGACTCAAAAAGAGTCGAAGATGAATCTCGAGGCGAAGACACTTCTCCAAGCACAGATACCAGTCCTGTAAAGATTCCACAACGGCGTAGTCAAAGCAAAGAGTCAAGTGGGAACCAGGAAATTGCGGATACGGTAGGATCACAAGCTGAGCAGGTTTCACTACAGGTTCAACCGCATCAAGAAGAGAACGGAAAGGGGGTTTCCACTCCGCCATTGACCGAGTCCAACCTCCAACTAGCTCAACAGCAGTTGTCCCCACAACCACAGTCCACGAAAGCAGATGTTATCAGTGTCATCTCGTCCAGTATACACAGTTCCCACATTCTTGGGTTAGGAAGAAGAGATTTAGGAGAAGACAAAGCAGAGGCCGTATCTCAACGGAGCAATCCTTCAGATGGACATAAGGAACAAAAGACAATGGTTGATACTTCCGAAAGCGTCGCGAGCCCATCAGACGCAACGATGGAGTCTGATCTACTAAACTATTTGTCTCCAGCCCAATCTCAGACAGCCAGTACACCTGTCAAGCAGTCGAGGGCCATGTCTATCGTCTCGGAATCCCACAGTGACTCTAGCGACTCGAGCTCCATGAAGTCAGGCACTCACGCATCCGAAAATTCTACCGAAGAAGAAGAAGAAGTGGAGGCGGAGGCATCTGAAGCGGAGCAGGAGTCAGAGCAGAACAAAGTCGCCAATTCGCAAGCGACATTTCAAGAGACTGCTAGGTCCAGTCCCGAGGCTAGTCAAGTGACTGATCCGGCCGCGGAATTGGAGGCAGAGACTAGGGAAGCAAGTCCGCCAGAAGCCGCATCCCAGAAACAGAAGTATCAGCCCATGCGACCGGGATTGAGGACCATCTATCGGCCGCTGAGCTTTCTCCACGAGCAGTCGCTTCGGGAGAAGGATGACTTGTCCAAAATTGCTCAATCGCCCTCGAAGCTGGCCCATTCACAAATAGTACCCGACTCGCAGAATGGACCAGGCTCAGAACAAGACAGCGACGAGGCAGAAGAGGACGATACTGATGACACAACCTCATCCGACAGTGATGACCACGACAATAACAACGTACCACCCGAGAAGCGGGCCCGAGCCTCGAAGAAGCCATCGAAGAAGCGACAATCGCAAGGTGCGAGGGGACTATTGGATCTCTAGTATTGTCTGTATTATATGTATATTTCTAAAAGTGTATCTTGTCTAATAGGTGCATTTCTAATTGCCGGTATGTACAGCGCACCTCATAACTTAGCCTTAGCATGAACTTCGATGTCACGTTTCGGTCCCTCAATGTCAATCCTTTTATCACCACTCTGCATGCCCTTCTTGAACACGTTTCCGTGCTCGTCCCTTTGAATGCCGAGCTCAATCAGCTTTGCGAATGCCTGAGAGAAGTGATCGTAGAAGAGCTCTTTATCTTCAGCGTACTTCTTGACCCATGGCAGCATTGCTGGATCTTTGATGAGTGCATAATCAGACGGAAGCATCATGAGTTCATCATCATCCTCCATGCCGTATTGCTTGATACCTTGTGCGTTCGTTCGAAGTTTCCAATCTTCGTGTATAAGTAATTTGAAATATGTGTTCCCGAAACGAGTTGGTGATGGCACCTGAATGAGTCAGCAGAAGACTAGTACAATCATCATGAACATACCCATGGACCCTCAAATCCTGATCGATCACCATGGCACCGTCCTAGATTGTGGGCTCCAGAAAGAGCAACTATCTCTTGATCGTTGAATCCCATTCTATAAAAGATGTCCCGTAGATGATTCGTGCCCTTGGCACCATCAGGTAGTCGGCCGTTGGGTGGCACATTCGAGTCATCCGTGTGATCGAGTCTGCCGAATTTGATTGGAATATCGGGACCTCCCATTGACTTGACAGCCTCTACACCAGCTAGGCACCACAGATCTCCGTAGCTAATCCATGGATGTTCCTTCTTTACAGGTTCTAAAAAGTTTCGTGCATGCTCGAGACCGGCATTAGCACCGTCATTTGCCTCTATCGAGTAACGCATGGTTGCACCATTAGAACCTCCGGTATTTGATGCCTTATCGTATGTTCCACTAGCTGATCTGTCAGTACACAGTATCTATTTATGAAAAGTTCGACGTACCATGCCAGGCTAAACGGACAAAGACTGGACCAGCGCTGCCATCATCGTATTCCGGCTGATCCAATATGTTCCTGATCGACGAACGGACTGCATCGAAATCGTGTTCTTGCGAAGCCTTTGATGGAGCACTCATTTGAGTATGGATATTTGTGTTTGATGCAATACCTAATTTTAACGTAATGTAATAAAGATGGATGTTCGTGATGAGAAGCAAGACAACTTTTGTCCGTGGAGATCTTACGCCTCCTTCCAGCTGCTTCCGAATCTGATCGCTCGCCTGACAGCTGCACCGCAGACCTCGGCAAACACGAAATTCTGGCGATCCAGCTCCGTAATCCTGCACGTGTGCCCGCTGACATGCTCTCCTAGGCCTAAGCTGTAGCTGTAGCTATAGCTAGCCTAAAATACTCAACTTCAGTCTGCCATGGCCTGCATAACCTATTTATCCCCCTTGTGAAGAAGGCAGCGTGTGTGTGGCATGCTCACAGTGTATGTGTACGTGCAGTAGATCGTGTCTAGTGATAGGCAATACACAACATGCAAGACCTTGAGATTGAGCTCGGGCAATTATATGATTGGTACGAGTAGTGGCCATGGTGATGATCGCTCGTCAAACTTTCGTCAGGTCTGAGTGGTAATAAGAAATGTCCGATCCGACATGTATACCGACCCCAGGACCACCAAGAACCACATTGTATTGTTCCAAGGACCCGCTTGCTTTGACATTACCGTTGAGCTGCGCGGTCGAATCATTCAATAGCGTGATGACGCATCCACCCCCGCCGGCCCCTATCAACTTGGTCCATCCGATGTCACTGTTGTCTTGGATGATCTTCTCGATCGACGGATGGGAGACTCCTAGGGTCCTCAGTAATCCCTGATTGAGCTGTATCAGATGGCCCAGTCTGTCCTTATTTTCCTGCGCTGCAGGAAGTAAATTCTGAGCCTCCAGTGCTATTTGATGCATTCCATCTAGTATAGGTTCGACAATGTCCGGAAAGTTTTCTCTAAGCGTAGCAACGCCTGCAACCTGTGCTTTAGTGCTTCGCGGTACACCAGTGTTCGTTAACAGCAGCGGAAGTGCTGGAGCATGCACCAATTGTATCGGCAAGGACTTCTGGAAAGCCACAGCACCCCCATAAGTCGCGACAGTATTATCGACCCCAGAAGGGGTCCCATGAATGCATTGCTCTCCGACATATGCCCACTTGTTTATTAAGCTGAGGTGAGACTGGTCTGTAGCCTCGAGACTATGTGTTCCGGGCCGTGTTATACGACCAGAAAGCAACAGGAGGGTTGTGGCGATGATGACCGACACAGAGGCAGAGGATCCAAGTCCCGCTCCTATAGGCAGATCAGAAGTGAGATGATACGTCCCAAGGACGTCTTGCTCTGATGGTAAGCCAATAGAGCAGAACAGAAAAAGAAATGCCGCCGCTGCTGCTTTGTTCACTCCTTCTAACCCCTTGCGGACGAGCAGCACATCTATTGCGTTCGTAAGATCCGACTCGAGTGTGACATCAGGAACCCGATCCGTGACTACTTTGTCGGAGAATGCTTGTACCGTTGCAGCAATTTCATCACAGGTCAAGGACAGATATAGTGCGATATCGGGGAAGTCCAAGATAACTTTTGGAACATCGTGTGGAGAAAAGGTGAGAACTGTCCGCAATGATATCGAAGCTGCTATCGCTCTCCTGTTGTAGACCACGGAATGATCACCAAACAGGATCACCTTGCCTGGAGCAGAGACAACCAGAGCCATGAGTCCTGTCTTCTAGCACGACTGACTAAAGAATGTTCAAGTAGTGAAACAGCATGTCTCTCGCACCAGACGTCCCCGTGTAAGGCAACTTATCATTGCTCCAGAGAGATTCACAACAATTCCTCGTGTTTCAAACAAGGGTGATAATCGGCAGCATGGATCGTCGTTGCAATCTTTCTCTACCGGTCCAGATGTGAGTGTTTCGTCGATTGAAGTGGAGTCTATGCGGTCGATAATGAATTTTGGCTTGACAGCCATCTCCGTGCTGTTACCGAACTTCTGCCGCAACTGCGACATTCTGCATGTGATTTCGAACATGTGGAGACTTGCCAGAGAAAGGTTCAGCTATAGTCGTCATTTACCAGTCTATTGAACAGCTCCTGTGTTGTATCCTTAAATCATCGAGGAAGAACAATCTTTTCATTTCGAGACGCTAGGACCAATTCATTCCTGACCACTGCAATTGATAGTTGTCATGAGTCCTCGGACCACTTTTTAATGCATGTACATCACGCATTGCGGCAAACATTCTCTAGGCCTGACCAATAACTGATGCCGTCGATATACCAGCAGCTGTCAAGAGGAGTTGACTATTATCTCAAACATCGGACCCGTATTAGGTATGTAGTTTGGTTGGGATTGATACTTTCGATTGCGAAACGGACAAATGATTCAATCACACAGCAGAAAGAAGCTGCCCGTATGCGCCCACAAGGTCTTGAGAATGGCAAAGTCGCTCTCAACCTGGTTTTCATCAAGCGGCTCATTCGTCTACTGAGCATAGTAATTCCTGGAATTCGATCGCAGGAGGCGTTACTGTTGTTCACTCATTCCGGCTTCCTCGTCCTTAGGACCTTTATTTCACTGTACATTGCCGTACTCGACGGCCGACTCGTGTCAGCTCTCGTGCAAGGTCGTGGCCGTGCATTCCTCAAAGGTATCGTTTGGTGGATGTTATGTGCGGTACCTGCGTGTTTTGTCAACTCGATGCTATCTTTCTTGCAAGGCAAATTGGCTCTACACTACCGTGCCAATCTAACCAAGCATATTCATGCGCGTTACCTTCACGGAATCAACTTTTACGCACTTTCGAATCTCGATGATCGAATCAAGGTAGCTGATCAATTAATCACAACTGACGTGGCCAACTTTGCTGCTTCACTAGCTGCACTCTATGGCAACCTTGCAAAGCCTGTATTGGATCTGGTGATCTATGTGTCTCAATTGTCTCGCAACGTCGGTGGCGAGGGTCTCTTTATGATGGGACTCTTGGTGCAGATCTCAGCAAATATTCTCTCGGTGATCACTCCGGCTTTTGGCAGATATGTAGTGGAAGAAGCCAAGCTGGAGGGAGAATTTCGCGCTGGCCACTCTCGCATTATCGAGAACAGCGAAGGAATCGCCCTATATCGTGGTCATGAACTAGAAAAAACTGTCGTCGACAAGTCCTACTTTCAGCTCATAAGACAAGTAAACAATACTCTTCGGCTTAAATTGATACACGGAATTGTGGTATGGCCGATTTAGCTTCTATTTGAGAGCAGGTCACTGACTAAAGTATAGGAAGATTTCGTCATCAAATATCTCTGGGGTGCAGCAGGTCTAGCACTCTGCGGAATCCCAGTATTCTTCCGTATCCCTGGCTCAAGTGACAAAGGCTCATCTGAGAGTCGTACCGAGAACTTCGTCACCAATCGAAGACTTCTCTTGTCCGCATCTGACGCCTTCGGACGAATAATGTATTCTTATCGCGATATCACGGAGCTTGCAGGTCACACAGCTCGAGTGTCATCTCTGGTCGATGCCCTGGAGGATATGGAGTCGAAGCATTATGTGAAGAAGCTGGTCTCCTCCGACAATACTAAAGATCAAGAAGCACTACTGGCCGGCAGAGGCATTGTCGAGGAATCCTCAGATATTGAGTTCCAGGATGTGCCAATCTTGTCACCTAATGGTGACATTCTTCTACCACACTTGAATTTTCGGATAGGTCAAGGTGAGCATCTTCTGGTGGTAGGTCCCAATGGGTGTGGCAAATCGTCTCTGTTCAGGATACTCGGTGAATTGTGGCCATGCTATGGAGGGTATGATATGCAGTCTTCTTTGGAGATTTCTAATCGGTATAGTATTGTCAGAAAACCCAAAGCCCAGGATATCTTTTATATTCCACAACGTCCCTATCTTCCACTTGGCACCCTCAGAGACCAGATTATATATCCTGATACTCGCGAACGGATGCTTAGCAAAGGAGTGTCTGACGACGACCTCTTAGACATCCTCGATGTCGTACAGATTGCTAACATCGTAACACGAGAGGGTGGCTTTGGAGTCGAGCGTGAATGGGGCGACTTATCCAGTGGCGACAAACAAAAGATTGCCATGGCGAGGTTATTCTATCATGCCCCCAAAGTAAGGCCGTGACAAGTACCTGTACCGTCCACAAACTGATATCGTAGTATGCCATTCTCGATGAGTGCACGTCTGCAGTCAACCTGGAAGTAGAGAAGATCCTGTATACTCACGCGAAAGCCTTAGGTATCACGCTCATGACTGTAAGTCATCGATTAAGCTTGTGGCAATATCACAACCACATATTACAATATGATGGTAAGCGTGGATATAGCTTCAATAAGCTCGATCCCGTGGCGCGGCTTGCGCTTGAGGAAGAAAAACAGAAGATCGCCTTCGCGTTAAGCAACGTGAATGCACTTGAAACGAGGTTGGAGGAACTAGAGCACTATTCCAGACATACTTCTCGCCGCGGATCCATCGTCTAGTACTGGAAGTCTGCGAAACATTCCAAATTTGTGTAATGACTTGCTTTCTTCAGTAGTTTGGTATCACTCCGAGTCAGATGTTCGTCGTTCAAGGCACAAGATAATTGATTGAGACATTTCTCGTAACCAGCGGGTCGAGTTCGTAGGACATGCCAAAAGGCATGCTTACCAAGCCAATCGCACTGGACTCGAGTGACGGCACATTGAACGTCCTCATCCGTCCTGGTTCGACTTTTCAAAAACACGAATACAAGTTGTGTCAATTCCACGACCATATCTAGAATATCGTAAGCTGTATATTGTACATCCGAAAACCATCATCATACCATAAGCGTGAGTCTGTAACCTTGAATTTGCTTTTTGTAGATTACTCAGAGCCACGATGAAGCGCAGGGCACCAAAGGCGTAGGATCGATACAAGTTGAGCAAAACTGTATGTAAGCTGTTGTAATTTGTATCTATAAAAATTGTCTGGCAACTGAGCTTGAGTCCCCTATGGCATAAATTAGTGCATATAAATCTCCAATTTCAGAGGCTGACGCACTGAAAAATCTTCGATACGATCGCTGCTCCCGGCTTATTTGTATAATCCATTGTCAAAGTGTCAGATACTGATAGATTTGGTGTTTTCGAGAAGTCCTTCCTAATATTGAGTGTGGTCATGTTAATTGTTGTACCACAGTACTGCTGGTCGTCAGCGAGTAACGTAGTACTGAAGCACAACCTTACGGGAAACTCATGGGTCCCAGCCAGCACCGGTAGGCGTGTTCCTGCGGCGACAACCTCGAAGTTCGTAAGACTCTTGGAAATGCTTACAAAACACCCGTACTCTGTGTTGCCCTCGTGCATGACCTGCAAAAATCGTTCTGCTGATTGTCGATCGGTCGTTATCAGCAAAAAGTCGTCTATGAGCCGCATACAAAGGCTACTTCTTTCTTGAAGGAAAGGAAGTGTTTTCGACTCGAGATCGGAGTAATACATGTTGCATAGAATCGATGACAATATCGAGCCTTGTGGAATGCCAGTATCCTGTCGAAAATAACGTTTTCCAATTTTTATTATGTGCATCATGATGTGCTCCTTGAGCAGCGCAACAAGCTGGTCTCGCTCCCTGAATTGGTGGGTCACGCCATCGACGAGTATGGCATGGTTCTTCTTATGCGCATATTGATGCGCAAAGAGACTGAAATCCTCAAAGTCCTGCTGAGCAATCGCTCGTTGACTGAATCTGCGTGCGACTTTCCCTAAAGATGGCACAATGGCACAGAAGCGCTGCAGCATATACGTGTCTTCAAGGAGCGCGTTGACAACGATATTAATGACTTTATCTTGTTCTATAGTGTCAAAACAGCTCTTGACATCGACCTTGGCAAAGTATAATTTGCCTTTATAGTTGTCCTCTTGTATCGCGTGTCGAAATCTTTTCAATCGTGGCTGGAGGCCACTGACCGAACCGATAGAGAAGCCGAGCAGATCTGGTTGTTTTTGGCATTCGTAGCTGATCACGCTGTAGACACTCTGCATGATCGAATTGATACTAGGGAGCAAAAAGCCCTTCGCAGTCATTCCGATTCCATCTTTGGTCATGCCCCGCCGCTTCAGGTTTGTTATGGGTCGTGCCCCACCTCCTTTGGGCAAGAGTCTCAGATGAGCATAGCCCAGCTGCCTCGCTTGCAAGATCGCGATAGCGCTTGCAGTGTCAATCTCGGAAAGCATATTAAGCTTCAGTTTCGAGAGCTCCTTTTCCACGATATCGTGCCATAAGTCATGCCTAAAGTACAAGACACGGTTTCTGTAGAGATGTGATTCAGTGATGTAGAAGTGGCTCTTCAAGACTGGCATCACAAATGAGTCAACAATCCAATACACCAGCTCTGCGAGCAGTTCTTCCTTCTTCCTTTTCTCACTCAAGCTGTATTTCCTACATCCTTGTGCATTGAGCCACGGAATCTCCTTGATTGCTAGACCCTGAAGCAGATCGTGCAACGTAATCGACTCGTATCTTCTCAGAAATAGTAGTGACTGCAGATTCTCCGATAGACGTTCTAAATTCTGTCGTCCGAGCAAAGCATCTGGCAGAATCGTAAATAGTATTGCTTGAAGAAATCCCACGACGACGTTTGCGGCGCAAGCATAATCCGTGAGAGCCTCTCTCAATTCTGAAGCAGGTGTGGTTACTGCTACTGATTTGAGAGTGCCTTCGCTAGAGGGACTCTTCCCAACTGGCTGAGTAAGGTATTCCTTTCCAATATGGCGACTCCATCTTATAGCAGTAGTACTTTTTGACTTGTCGCCTATGGGACAATAGTACTGCAACAACTCAACATACGAGCATCGAGCATGGTTTTGTGCCATTTGTTCAAGCGCTGCCACCAACATAGTATTGAGTTGCTTGGGCCGGCGTGTGACAACATGAGGAGTGTCATCCCGCATCGTATAGTCCTTGAAAGGCTGCACAGTCTCTCTCTTGTTCACATCAGAACTGAATGCGTTGTGCAGGTTGTATTGCAATGGAAAGATGTTTGCCAGAAGCTGATGAGCACGAACGTCCTTCCGCATTCTGGTTGTCCTGTTGAGCAAATGTATGTGTTTTAGACCGAAGACGACCGACTTCTTGCTATCATAGGACGGTCTAGCATAGAATAGACGTGAGCGTACGATCACTATGTCATGAGTGCTCCGGGACGTCTTTTTCGCGAAACAGGGCCGTTTACTTCCTGAAGCAGTCTCAATGACAGAACTTCCCCTCTTGACACCCTTCGTCATAACTGCGATTTTATCTGTCAAAGGTTTTCCGGATAGCTGATAGTAGGAATCATAGTTGACGTTCACATATATACTTGTGTGAAGCAAGATATCCGAGGTGATTTGATGTCCCAAACTGCGAGTGTTATGCATCTCCATAATAGGCGCTTCATATCATGGCTTACACGAGAACCAGACTAGTCCAAATCGGATTATTCAGATGAGTGATGCTCGAATTCGGGAAGTCGTTGACCAATAAGTTGCCAGCTCGGCTGGAATACATCACTCTATTACGCTCATTACCCTTGATCATTAGCGTGACTCGACAACTAATTCTGTGTTTCACCCGCGAGTAGCCCAGGGTCAATAAATTTTTTTCACTGGAACCATTTATGCGCAATCCATTGTCGATGACACTTGCGATGAACTGTAGATAAGTACGACATACCTACTCAGTGGGGTGTCACTGACCTCACTATGTGAGACAAAGTACTTGTCATGTAAATCAATGTGTTCCTCTTCCAAGGATGAAGCGAAGCAGATCAGCGTCGAGTCCAAATAGTGTGAAAAATCCTCCTGTAGCCTTTCACAATCGTTTAAATCGGCAATCTTGGACGAGAACGAATGATTGACTAGATACTCTCGAAATGTGCAGACGTGGCTGTAGTACTTCTGTAGAAGTGTTGTGACAGGACTCATCTTAGGATGCTGTGTTATTGCCGTTGTCAGTGCCAGCTGACCTGTAATCGTGCCAGAGACCGTCAAGTGATCTACACCAGAGTAAAGCAGCAGTGAGATCAATTCTACTCAACGTTTCTTCTGTGTCTGTTTGCCCTGTTGCATAGTCTTCCGAGTTAGAAAGAAGCAGACGTCTCTGATGAAAGACCAACCATTAAGTTTCCTATATAGTCCTCAAGCAACTTCTTCTCATTGGACAATTTCTCGTGGTCACTCTGAACAGCTTCGATCCTGTCTAGTAATGCTTGGAGACCCTCCTGAATCCCAAGTGTACCTTCGATCCCAGGATCTTTATGGATTTCATCTGCCATGGACGAGTTCCGGCCCAGGAACGTGAAATCTCACAAACACAAGAAGTGGTACTGCGTTAAGTGAACGGATCGTGAACGCTACCTATCTACGAACGAGCAGTCGGCGTTTAGATCTTGGAGACGTACTGATCAGTGCAAGTTCTGGCAGGCATGATCCATTGCAGGCGAGCACGGTATGAATTCGGTGAGCACCAATCTCGACTGATCACAAGAGGCTACCCTAGCACGGGCACACTCGGCGGCCGCGGAGTCTCCATGCCTGGGAAGGGCAATACGGGGCCTCTTATGGTTCACAGGGAAACAGCGGCTCTACCTACTAAGAATCTCGAGCTCTCGAGGAATCGAGTGGTCTCACCACGAGCACAGACGCACGAGGACACTCGAGGGAGGTGTCAGTATGATAAGGAGCAGTCAGGGGGTTTTAAAGCTATAGCTAATGTAGAGGATGTTAAGCTTGACCAGCAATTTCCAAGGTTGTACACTTATCCACCTGGTGCCCAGCTAGGCCCTATTGTAAGGTACAGTACCTACTGTAAGGTAGGCACTCCATAACCAGCCACTTTCTTTCGCCTAACTCTTCCTCTTTGAGGTCGGTCCTTGCTTGGTCGATTGGCTCGCGCTTGTCTAGATCGGTTCCTAGGCCAACCCGCATCCACCCACCCGACCAGAGTCAACCAAGACCTGACACAGTTGCTACCTTGGCAACAAACAGGACTACTGTACTACGTATCTATCTTTCTGGTCCATTGGTCCCCTTCCAAATGATTCAGATTCGACGCAGGCCACTCATCAAAGGGCTTTCTCGATAGTATGACCACAACCGCCATGAGTCCTCCTCCGATCGTCTTGGTCACTTCTAGAGGAGAGGAGGAGCAAGCCGTGGTCGATGGTCCAGACACATCCGCAACACCGGGTCTCGAACACAGACAGGGACGAAGTCTAAGGAAGCGACTCTCCTTGAGTCGCGCGACAAAAGGCTTCAAGAGAATGATGCGACCGAGTCATTCGTCAGTTCGCCCGGTGCTGGAATATTATGATGTTTGTCTACGACAGGAGGATATCGATAATCGTGAGTAAACCCCGATCGAAATCCCTCCAGTGCGTCTCATGCTCATCTTTCTAGTCAAGGAAGATCAATGGTTACAAGATTCCAACATCGAGTTCTTTTATGAGTGGATGGAAAGGGAAAAGATCCCAAAAACTGAAACACAAACCGTATTCTTGTTGCGTCCATCAATTGGATTCCGTAAGTTTTGTGCGATTCGAGGTATATCCTGTCTAAGAACACAATAGTCATCGCGTCCATTGCACAACAGGGCGGCACTGTTGACGAATCGTTGCTGCCAACAGGCTTTTTAGACGCCGAATATGTCTTCATACCAGTCACAGACAATGTCGATCCCACAAAGGCTGGTGGCTCTCACTGGTCACTTTTGCTGGTCGGAGTCAAGGAGAAGGCAGCTTGGTATCTGGACTCTTTGCCCACTTCTGGTGCCGATAAGCTGACTGATGCACGTTGTTATGCGAAAGCCATCGACCAGGTCTTCCAATGCCAGTTCAAGCTGGATATTGCGCCAGCACCAAAACAAGCCAATGGCTCGGACTGCGGCATTCACGTATGTATGGAGACTGATGTGTTGCTGGGTCGACTACAGATGTGTCAGAAGGATAGCTCCGTTGCTTTCGACCCATCATTGGAGACACAATCCATGAATGCGCTGGCATACAGAGAGTCTCTTCGCAAGCTGATACATGACATGATTCAATACAGAGGAAGGAGAATCGGAAAGGTAGAGGACATTGCTGTTTCTCCGGAACGGAGAAGCTCATCTAGAACGAGACCATCGATCGATCAACGACTTGAAGCACACGGGATGCCAGAGCAGATTCCTGAATAGAGGCGACGATGGATCATTTGAATATATTGCGGATCGAATCATTATCTGCAAGGGAGTACTAGGTTTCTGTTTTGTACATAGTGATACCATACAACGTGATGCTACGTTACATACAATGACGAGTGTGCACTGAAGGTTCCTGGTCGATTCCGCCTCGCTCAACTTCAACAAAATGATCATTTTGAGAGAAGCGCATGCTTGAGCTTTTCCGCAAGACCTTCGTGATGTTCGTGATGGTCGCTGCCTTGAGCCTCTGACGGCGTGCGAGCCCCGGATTTCGGTGTCTGTTCCCGGCTTCTCGACTTTGATCTGCTGGCCCGGATGTTACCCACACCACCTCTTCCGGAGTACTGAGTCGTGTCGAGTAATCTATGATCGTCCCCGTGACGATCTGAGCCTGATAGATCTTGCGCTATACGGGCTACATGAGGCCCCAAATCATTCTTCTTGACATTGGCGGCGCCCCCTCTTCCCGTACTGTAAGGTCCGTGCAGCTCAGGAGGAAAGTCATCAGTCCCAGGCAACTCGGCAGCAACGTCTTCAGGATTAGGCCGCGATCGCCGCTCTTCGGTGTTTCCAGATCCGCCTCTTCCACTATGTTGCAGATGGCTTGACATTTCGATTTTAGCACTGCTCGATAACCGAGAGTTCGAAAAGGTAGTACAGACTTTTCGAGGGAGATGAGTCAATTGCAGGTACACCTGAGCAAGTCGCAAATCGACTTTAGCAGATCCGGGGTCACCGTTACAGCCACGATGATTGATTGGTCGAGAGAATGATCAATCAGTACAGAAGTTGCGCAACTTACGATATCGACATCGGCTATAATCCTCGTATGTGGTCACCAAATTCTGAATTTGAAGTTGCGCGCGATTCTTGGTTGACAAAAAGTAAGAGCGACAAGTGGCCTAAATCTAAACGAAATAGACCTACTCTCTCTCTTTATTCGAGTGGCCAGTCAACGAGACCCTCTCCCATTATAGATGAATATCTTCAACGAGCAGTCATCACAGGAGCGAGGAGAGAATGCTCGGCTGTCCGCCTTTGTTGGTGCCATCGCCGTGGGTGACTTGGTGAAGAGTACCCTGGGTCCAAAGGGGATGGATAAGATATTACAGTCTGCTAGTACCGGCGAGATGATGGTTACAAACGACGGTGCCACGATTTTGAAGTCCATCGCACTCGACAATGCTGCAGCCAAGGTCCTTGTGAATGTGTCTGTGACCCAGGATTCCGAGGTCGGAGACGGCACTACGAGTGTAACGGTGTTGGCTGCCGAATTGTTGCGGGAAGCAGAAAAACTAGTCAATGCAAAGATTCACCCACAGACGATTGTCGATGGTTACAGAATTGCGACCAATGCGGCTCTAGCAGCTCTGAGCAAGTCATCCGTCGACAATGGCAAAGATCCGAAAGCATTTCGACAGGATCTCCTCAATATAGCCAAGACCACGCTCAGTTCCAAAGTTCTCAGTCAGGACAAGGAATATTTCGCGACTTTGGCAGTAGATGCCGTTCTGCGTCTCAAAGGAAGCACAAATTTGGAGAGCATACAGATAATAAAAAAGATTGGTGGAAAATTGCACGACTCATTCTTGGACGAAGGCTTCATCTTGGAGAAAACTATTGGTACAAATCAGCCAAAGAGGATCGAGAATGCAAAGATATTAGTCGCGAATACGCCCATGGACTATGACAAAGTGAAGATCTTTGGTGCTCGTGTCAAGGTCGATTCGACTGGTAAATTAGCGGAATTAGAACGAGCGGAGCGAGAGAAAATGAAGGCCAAGGTTGAGAAGATCAAGGCTCATGGCATCAACTGTTTCATCAACCGCCAGCTAATCTACAACTGGCCAGAACAACTCTTTGCCGATGCTGGCATCATGTCTATCGAACATGCGGACTTTGATGGCATTGAGCGTCTGGCGCTCGTCACTGGAGGCGAAATCACATCCACCTTTGATCATCCGGAGTCTGTCAAGGTGGGTCGTTGCGATCTCATCGAGGAGATTATGGTTGGAGAGGACAAGATGATCAAGTTCTCCGGCGTTGCTGCTGGTGAGGCTTGTACAATCTGTCTGCGCGGAGCTACGCACCAGATTCTCGACGAAGCAGAGCGCTCGTTGCACGATGCATTAGCCGTTCTGTCGCAGACCGTAGCCGAATCAAAGGTGACGCTAGGCGGAGGTTGTGCAGAGATGTTGATGTCGAAGGCGGTCGATGGCGCAGCGACGAAGGAAGCTGGAAAACGAGCACTAGCCGTCGAAGCTTTCGCCACAGCACTTCGTCAATTACCCACCATCCTGGCCGACAATGCAGGTTTCGATTCCAGCGAGTTGGTGGCGAAATTGAAGGCGGCACACTACAATGGCATGAGCTCATACGGACTGGACATGGAGAATGGAGAGATTGGTGATATGCGGGAGCTCGGAATTCTGGAGGCATATAAGCTCAAGAGATCCGTGGTGTCCTCCGCTTCGGAAGCAGCACAGATGCTGCTCCGTGTAGATAACATACTAAAGTCTGCCCCACGTCAACGGACACGTTAGGAGTACTTGTAGGTCGAAAAGCATTTTCACGAAGCAATCATGATTGTTTGTTGTTGAAAGGTGATTGAGCAATTTCAGCCACTACCTTTGCAAGATTTACATGAGCAAATGAGGACAAACTTCAGTTTACGAATGAACGGAACCAGAGGTCGAGAGCAGGTATCGTCCAGGTTGAGAAAGTGCGTACAAGGTCGATATATATTATGCACTGAAAATTGGAGAAATCGCAATCGACCGGCTCCACATGCCATTTGTGGCTGTTTCAGGCTGGACGGAACCACCGCTTCATCGACTCTGCAAGCTCTTCTTCAGACGATGCTTTCATGTAACCAGGAGCTGGCTGTGTGCTGAAATGTCGAAAGTTTACAAGATGTACTATAGTACCTTTCATCTGATTTGATCCGAGCTTGAATAAAGATTTGCACTTCTTTGACATTACAAACAAGTGCAATTGCCAGAAAAGGTCGTGGCTGAAGTGTGATTGGGCGGTAATTCCCGACTCGTTCTCGAAAGTTTCGCCTCCCCGGACTTTCCTTACCCCGCGTGGAAACGAGTGCGCTCATCGAATCTTTGCTAACGAATTGACATATGCACTTTTAGATAAAAACTTGTCCTCCCAATTGCTACTGTCTCTACGTCCTTTTAATCTATATCGTAACAGCAAGAACCTGGACAGGACGAGATAGTACCGTCTAGTCGAGATGATGAAGGCAGCAGTGTTGGTGGGATCAGGCAAGATTGAGGTCCAGGATAAACCGATTCCAAAGGCAACGTCAGACTCTGCCGTCGTCAAGGTCCTCGAGACGGCCTTGTGCGGGAGTGACTTGCACTATTACCGGTACCCACGCCCCCCCAACAATACTCTTGGTTGTGTGTAGACTGACTTTTATTTTCATAGTGGACATATCGATGTCGGCAAAGGTTTCACCATGGGTCACGAATTCACAGGTCGGTCAAATTTCCTCCCGAACCATGCTTGAATTTTGACGGTTGCAGGCATCATCACAGAGATTGGAGCGGACGTCAAGGCGTTCAAGGTCGGGGACAAGGTGGTCAGTCCCTTTACCGTCTGCTGCATGACGTGTTATTACTGCAAGGTCGGCCTGACCTGTCGTTGCGAAAAGTCGCGCGTCTATGGGTCGCCGGCCCTGGAGGGTGCACAGGCCGAGTACGTCGACGTGCCGCTCGCCGATACGACCTTGTTTAAAGCGCCTGCCGACGTCGAGGACGAGACGCTCATTCTCATGGCCGTAAGTACCACCACTTTCGTCTCTTTCCCTTACGACAAGGGCGGTTGTCGTCTAATTTATCTTGAACTGACGTGCTCAAAAGGACATTTTCCCGACGGGATACTATGCCGCGAGTAACGCCCTCAAGATGATGAGTCTCGCGGAAAAGGAGGACGTGACCGTGGTCGTCATCGGTTGTGGACCGGTTGGATTCTGCGCCATTACGTCCGCGAAACATTTCAAACCCAAACGATTATTCGCCATCGACTCTGTGCCCGAACGACTCGAGCGCGCCGAAAAGATTCATGGAGCGGTGGCCTTGAACCTCAACGAGGATCCCAAGGCCGCCATCATGAAGGCCACCGATGGCAGGGGCGCAGATGTCGTCCTGGAGATTGTCGGACACGCAGACGCCCTCAGGTTGGCCTTTGATGTCCTCCGGCCCGGTGGATTCATTCACTCTGTAGGCATGCATCACTCCGCCCTGCCCATCGGTGGGTACGAAGCTTACGGCAAAAACGTCCGCATGCAATTCGGTCGTTGTCCAGTCAGGCATCTCTTCAAAGAGGTACAACACTCCCCAACTCGAGACTCCACTCATCTCGTGTTTTTGATGTCTTCTCTTGCTGACCCAGCCAGGCTCTCGAAGTTTTACAGGAACACAAGGAGGACTTTAAAGGTTTCGTGTCCCATAGGATGCCACTGACTGATGCTCCCAAAGCCTACGAATTATTCGAGGCTCGAAAGGTACAAAAAGTAGTGTTTACGGTGTAGTGATGTCATGTCATTTCTTCACGATCGACTTGTTGATGATGCCCAATCTATTGTACATTGATATTCTATATGCTCTTTTTCTTGAATTCTTATGATCTTCTATACTCTATTCGCGGAGTGCGGCAATATCCGAGAGCACGTCAAGCAGTGTGCCCGAGGACCAAGCTTGAGTGGGACTCGAATCACCACAAATCTCGCCGTTCTTGTTGGTCAATTCAGTCAGTCCTGCCCAAGGTGTGGCCTCAATCTCCTTCTTATGCGCCTGTAGTCTATTGTGAACGTATTGTACAATTTCAGATTTCGATTTGGGATTCTTCTTCAAGTTAAAGTAGAGGAATGCCCGGAGATAGTACCCCATCGGGAAGACCCATTCTGGTCCTTGATGGTAATTCCTGCCCTTTGATGTATGGAAGTCAGTGGAATCTTCCGAATTGTTGTAGTATGGTCTATAATTGTTGTCAGAAGGATCTAAGGTTGCAATTCCTAAAGGACCACGAATGTTCTGATCGGCCACAGCCAAGTGGGATAGCGCGTGGTCGACATCGAAAAGCTCCGGAGCCACAATCATGGCCATCGGTACCTGAGCTCGAAGTTGGTAATCCTCATATGGCTTTCCGGATCGATATAAATCCTTATAGATACCACGTCGATTGATGACATTGGCGTCCACGTCGTAAGTTACATCATCAGAGGGGTTCTCCGGTACATAGTAGCACCTTTCAAAATTCTTCTGCACAAGATCGTTCCATGTCTTATAAGTCACTTCAGTAGTCTTGCCGTCAATCGTTGCCTTCACTCCTGTGAATGGGAACTTCTTTTCGGTCTGCAATTCAATGACCCAACGCAACGTACTTTTCAACAGTCCTGTGATCTCGACTGCGGCTCCATCTCGTGGTGTGCCGGGCACGCCCTTCGAGCCTGCCTTTTCACTCTCCCCCATCTTGTCCATCCAAGTACCACAGTTTGACTGACTGCCGCCAAATATGATTCCAGTCTTCCAGTCAACCTCGATATCAATATTGAATCCCTCGTCTGTCATTTGCATATCAAGATTTGGACCAGCATTTGCTTCTCGGAAGTGGAGTCCACCTGCGTGTCTCTGCAGTGTTTCCTGAATAATCTGCACGATACTCGACTCATGAGCATAGGCTTCTGATGAATCCCACTCTACGTATTTGTCGTCGAGTGGAAAGCGGCGTTTGACCTTCTCCGTGAGAATCGACTCACCATGCGGCGCCAATTTGACATAGTCCTGAATAGACTGCATGTAGAACCAGATGGAATCTCGAGAATTGTATCGGGGCGTCCTGATTGAATCCAATAGATTGGGAATCATGCCATGCTTGAGAGTGGTCGCGAATGCTAGGATATGTTCGCGAGCCTCCGCAAAACGACCAGTAACCAAGAATAGACCTCGAATGGCGATAAAAATGTCCCGGCCCCAGCATCTGGCCCAGGAGACTGAGAAGTGTGGTAAGCCTGCTGCCATGGCAGCAGTCATCTCTCCTGGTGCAAGTGACGCCGATTTCACTTTACCCTGCATCTGTAAAGAACACAAGGCAAGATTTTGTGTAAATCTGTCACCTGCAGAAACAGCCTTAGTCATGCTTTGTATAGCTGCAGTACGTGCTGCAGTGTACAAGGCGAAAACCGCGATAGTAAAGTACTTTGGTACCAAGAAATTGGGTATCTTACCTCGAATTGCACCAAATCTTGACTCGAACCATTCGATGACTGGTACAAGATTCGGATAAGCATCAGTAGCCACGTACTTTCGGAGTCGACCAATAATGTAATCGAATGCCCACTGCCCTTGACGTAAATGATTGCACAATGGATGACCGAGATTGTTCCAACGAAGAATATCCTTCAATGGTGCAACCCAGCCTTGTAGTCCACAGTAGACCAAGGAACCATAATCTGGTATCTGATAGGCACCATCTTGAATGGTGTCTTGCTCCTCGGCATCACATCGATATAGGAGGACATTAAGGTCAGTCAGGTCACATCGACTGACGGCCTCTTCGGCTCCAATCTTCATGAAACTATCAAGGTTCTCACCACGATCCAGTGCATCATCGCAGGATGGGACATGTGTTGCGAAAAGCGCTATTGCGCCTGGAGGGAAATATGCTGGGATAGTGATGTTGGAGTCTCCGTGGTCGTAATGAATGTGTGGTGCTTCGAGGCTCTTGAGCTGAGCTGGAAGTCCTCGTAACTCTGCCTTCGTCGAACGATCGTCAGTCGAGCTGACTTCAAGCACGGTTGCGAGTTCAAATTTGACCTTGGTGCCAGTCAACCGCATATCATTTATTTCGCCACGACCTTGACCTTTCGAAAACGCAGTGTGAGCTACCAAGAAGTAACCCTGCTGCGTCGCTGGGTGGACCCTATGGACTGTGATATATTCTCCTTCGTGATGAACATGACAATGTGTATAGCCCTCGAGCGCCATCTGCGTGTGTAATTCGTTCAAGCGGCCTTTAATTTTGGCAATGCCATTGTCCTCCGTACTATACTTACGATCTTCCGACACAATATCCAATATGTGGGGATATATCTCGTCATAACCCATGACGGATCCGATGGCTACACCTGTCATTGCCACTAAAGCACCATTGGGTAGAGTGTCCTCAGCACATCGTTTCTGATTTGGCACTTCATTGTCATGTGTACAGTCCATGAAGAAAGCATGAACATCCGATGCCTGCACAGGTATTATCTTTTGTCCTTGGTCATCTATATTTGGCATGGCATCAATTTCAATGGAACCAACTGGAATACCTCCATATCTGTGTACCAATCGCGATAATTCTGCACTTGAATGAGCTTGCATCGCTTCTCGAATTAGTGACCCGATGCCAAGTTTCTGCATGAAAACGATGTCCATGTCTTCCGATCCAGTGAAAAGTTCCGCCACGATGTACAAATTGGGTCGGACTTTTCGAGCTTCATCCAAAAGTAGCGATGCGACTGGAAGTGGCGTGGAATGACAATTGTCTATTCGGAATCCATGGAAAATTCTAGCCAGTGTTGTTGTATATTCGATCATGTGCTTCCAGAGAAATGGTGAATCGGCAGGTGTCTGACCATATCTGAGTTTCACACAATCAGACCACACAATGACCTCCCTCAAAAGATAAGCTTTGCTAGATCGGCCTGCAAAGTCTTCCAGAGGATTAGCACCCCACATCCATCCATTATTCGCCAATGCTGAAGAACCCTTTGCATGCTTCACAGTTCGCTCATTTTCAGGCAGTCTAGTGAAGTACGTCTCGATCAAAGGTGAAGTTCGGGAGATGGGCCCCAGTCGCAAGCCACTCTCCTCAATTCGCATATACTTGATTCGATTGTATAATTGCTCGATGATGTGCTCTTGATCAACATCATATTCCTTGTAAAATCTGAGGTTGATCTCGTCCAACAGCGCAGAAGCAACTTCAGCGACGGGTATGGAAGAATCTCCCACGAGCTTTGTAACATAACTCGAGAACAACTCGGAATTGACTCGTTTCGAGAATCTATCACCTAGAAATTGATAGTCCGGGACGACTCCGAGCTCAAGCGCCTTGTCAGCTTGTTCTTTCAAGCTAGAAGAATAACTGATCCCTCCAAGATCGAGATCTTTTGTCGTACTCGTCGAGCCTTCATTGGCAGTGAGAGAAGCGAGCGCTGCTTTTATGTCTATCACGTAAAATTCCCATAGTTTGATAACACCAAAGACTCGGCTCTTCATTCCGTCCATGACGCGCAGAAGATCAGCCGTGTTCGTAAGGTCTGTAGGGAGTCCAAAACGCCCCAGGTTGTTACTAAATTCGAGAAGCGCAGTGTCCAAGGCGTAGGCTGCGCACAAATGCGGACTGTTGTCGAGGTTGTACCCAGCATCTGGATGATCCTGTAACCAGTCGCTATTGTTAGCGGTGTGGTTCCAGACTACATCAGTCAAAGCCAGGAGATTGTGGTCCTTCTCCATTTTTGAGATGGTGGTAGTCAACTGCTCGATCTTGTCTGTCTTCGAAAGTGACGCGCCGTTTTCAAATAGGTCGTCTGCTAAGCAGTTCTGATCAAATAGCGAATAAGACGAGTTCGATTCTCCTCGCTGTTGTAAAGGTGTAAAATGAAACATGTTGTACTTTTTTGTTGCTGATATGTACTTGAGTCGAGGCTGCCACTCAGTGACTGGTCCCATCCATTTAGATACCACAGATTGAATCGCGAGAGCGTTGATGGGCAAGGGTTTGTCGTTGATCCGTATCGCGGCTTCAACAGCGAAGTAGAATGGTCCGACTGTCTTTCGCTCAGTACTATTGAGACTGTCAAGCTCCGCGGACCAATCGGGAAGAGGGCTATACTCAAATGACCACGAGAATGCACCTGCTTGTTGGATATCGACGTCGACTTTGACATTTTGATTCCAGTCCGGACTCAACGAGACAGAATGAAGAACATCACGAGCGAATCCCGAACCATCAATAGGATAGTTCGTCTTGAATGCGCCGTTCCGGCATACCGATGAGTTCCCATCGAGCTCAAACCTGAGAATGTATGGTTGATATGGCGCCGGCAATTTGATGTACTTCCCATCAACGATTGGAGCACCAAGATCATCAAGCTTCAAGACATATATTGGCTTCTCAGACTATATATATCAGCGTGTCTCGAGATGCTTCTGATATGTTGCAGTACCGAAGGCATGCTCAAGGCAAGCTAACTCTTCCGGTCGAGCCTTGATGATACGCGAGCTCGGTCGGCACGTCAAGAAGAATGAGAAATTCGCGTTCAAGACGTTCTGCTGTCTGTCGAACAAGTACAGAATGTTCTTATTGCACTTGAGGTGACATTGGTTGGTCGTTGAATTATCCTCGACGAGAATCGAAATTCGTGGTGAGGCTGGCTGAGATTCGTGGGAGATCTGCTGGATCTGGATTCGTTCATTCGAAAGATCCTGCTTTGGGTCATTCGTCCTCTTCTGGTAATCTCTCCCGTCTATATCTCGTATCTGCTCTTTTCTTCGGGAAGAATACGATGGAGCTTTCGTCAAAACTGCTCTCGACTTGGCTACCAATAGTGCATTACACGATATTGTCCTATATTTGCTTCAAAGCACCTCTGAATTGCTGCTGCAACGTAATCGTCTCCCTTTTACTGCCATGTTGCGACAGTGTCGGAACTTCTCGACCTCGAGAATCGCTTCATCATATATAGGCTCTGCTGCTATTCCACTGCCACAAGAAGTGACCCTTTCGAAACTTCCAACGTCAACATCAACACCTAGGAATCTGGTCATCACAGGACCAAAAGGTGAACTGAACCTTTCCATCCCTCATTATCTCAAGATATCCACGACCAAAGGTGCAGCTGGCTCAAATGTCACTCTCTCTGTACAAGATCGGACGGTGAAAGCACAACGATCGATGTGGGGCACGACCCGGGCATTGCTCAACAATTCGATCGTCGGCGTCACGGAGGGATTCACAGTCTCACTAAAGTTTGTTGGTGTGGGATATCGTGCGGCGGTAGATGGAACCACCGTGGTGCTTCGTGTTGGGTTCTCTAAACCTGTGGTGCTAAACATTCCGGATGGCGTCTCTGCCAATTGTCCTCAACCCACGGCTTTGATCTTGGACGGGCGCGATAAGCAGGTTCTCACACAGTTCGCCGCCGTTATTCGAAGTTATAGGAGGCCTGAACCATATAAAGGCAAAGGAATCTTTGTTAACAACGAGACCATCAAGATCAAATCCCCGGCTGGCAAAAAGTAAGCACAGCTTTGAAATGCTGAGCTCGAATTATTGGCTACGACTAGCCTGCCTTGCTCTACCGGCCTTGTTCATGTCAAGAGATATGTGCTTCATGAACTTACACAACATTGAGCAGCCTGGACGGGATGCGTCTCAACCCACAGCGACCTCGTGATGCGGTCTCGAGAGCCTTCGTGAGTATAAGAAATACATCTCAACAGGAATTACCGAAAAAGGATATCGCCCACATGCATACAGCAATATTATGTTTCCCTGTAGCATTACGTCCTACATACTCTTCAGTCTACGCTCCGCTAACCAATATTCAGAAATGCCGTGTCACAACCATTATGGATGGACGAAACCCTGTACGCAAGTAAACTTCTCAGAACGCTTGACTACTCCATAAAGCGGCCTCAAGGTTGAGTCTCCAGCATCTCCCACATTTTGGCCGGTGAGACACCTTCGTAGACGATTCGGTATACTGCTGTGAATAGAGGAAATTCGTCCACCTTATTTTCATGCGATAAAAGTTCATTGACCTCTTTCGCTGTGGCTGCGCCTTGCAACTTTTGGCCAGAGAGTAATTCCTGCTCCAGCTGGTCCATACTCTTACCTGTCTTGACAAATTCCATGGCACACAGACGGTTCCTGCCTCCAGCACAAGAAGTGATCAGATCAGCGATGCCGCACGAATGTTCTGTGAATGTAGCCGTCTGAACAGAGTCCCCAAAAAATACCTTGCCAAATTTGAGCATCTCGACGAGTCCAATGCGCATGATGGCAGCTTTCGAGTTATCACCATATCCCAAACCATCTGCAAGACCGGCAGCGACTGCGACCACGTTCTTGAGTGCACCAGCCAAGGAGACTCCAGCAATATCATCTATCATACCGACCCTAAAGTAAGGACGATGGAATAGCTTCCTCATGACTTCACTTGTGATCCGTGGATCACGATTCGTAGAGGAATTCTTGTCTGTAGGATTGAATGCGATCGTGGTTTCACAGAATTTCTCTTGTGCGACCTCATTGGCAATATTGGCTCCGGACAGGGCTCCACAATAGATGCCGAGGCGCTCTTGTAAGACGTTGGCAAACAGAGACACACCGTGCTTGGAGACCGAGACACCCTTGATACAAGATAGTGCCAAGGCAGACTTCGGCACATGGCCATGCATTTGCTTGCAGATGCTGTCGACAAACTGGTGAGGAACCACAATGACCAAAATGTCTGAGGTTTTTGCAACTTCAACTATATCCGGTACTGCAAGAATATTGTTGGGACACTTGATGCCCTTCAAATACCTGTGCTATGATTAACAGAAGCCCCTAAAGTTGTTGACAGAGACATACTTGACATTCTCGTGCGTTCTATTGAACACCTCGGTAATCTTTTGCTCCTTCCCTTCGTGTTGTATCGATTCCTCAAACATCCACATTTTGACCTGGGGTGCGAATATGTTCTGGTCAGGCCGAGCTGTATTTTCTGCCACGATTTTTGCCAAGGCATTGCCCCAATTGCCAGAGCCGATGACAGAGACACGTAGGGGGCCGGTGGAAGAGACATGGCTCGAGATTTGTGAGAGTCGTGCAGAAGCCGACATTCGAGATTTAGTGAGGGGTTACTCGAAGCGAATCTCCTCTTGTGTAGTACAGCTCAAGCTCGAGTGCAATTATGGAGGGGACAGAGATGTAGTCAGGAGAAGGCACACCTGTCGGAACAACACTTGAATCACAATAAGTTTGGTAGGTACAATTGTAGTAGGCGATTGCCCAGGTGAGCATCTCAGAGGGAGCCGATCATGGAGAGCCAAGAGTGAGATGAGTGGACCAGGTGTCTGGAGGTTCCCAAGGTTGGAGATTGTGCGGGAGACGGGGAGCGGGAGGAGAGCCAGCTGACCCAAAGAGCGAGCGAGCGAGCGAACGAACGAGCGGAGCTACCCATCGCACCTTGGGCAGCCTGGAAGTTGGGAAACCTTGAAAAGCCCAGCGATCGATCATCAGGCATCAGCCACTCAGATCAGCTACCTGCAGCTGGTCAGACCATTGGGCTCCTTGCTCCATCAATTAAGCTTCAGCTTAGTTTCCGCCTGCTGGCACCAGGTCTAGTGTCTTGAGCTCTGCATGGTTCAGCCCAGTGCATCTCATAGCTCCACCCTTGTCCAACACAGCTCATTGGCACAGCACGTCTACATATCACGACAATACAGTCTACATCAATATCATTGCTTCTAACGGCCGAAGGAACCATTTGGTGATTGTCGATCGAGCTTAGAATACTTATGCGATGCTTATTGGCGGAGCTATTTTTATATCGATAGGTAGTCTCACTCGGTGGGGAGTTTGATCATTACCTTTGACGTCTCGTCTCTACAGACTCAGACAGCGTCTGCAGCATGCTCAACGTGTCTTGCCAGTGCACACAAGCATCCGTGATCGAGACACCGTACTCCAGCCCAGCCTTTCCCTCAGCTGGAATCTTCTGTGCTCCCTCCCGCAGGTGGGATTCAATCATGACTCCTATGATCGATCGGTCCCCTTTCGAGACCTGCTCCGCCACGTTCGCACACACCTTCGGCTGATTCTTATGATTCTTGAGTGAGTTTCCATGCGAGCAGTCCACCATGATGGAGAGATCGACCTTGGCCTTTATCAGGTCATTCCTGGCTGATTCTACAAAGGAGGCCTCGTAATTTGGTCCATCATTACCTCCTCGAAGAATGATGTGCGTACAGTCATTACCAGTCGTCCTTACTATAGCGGCAACACCCTGTAAGGTTAGTTACCTCTTCTGGTATCGTCCCACTCGTGCTAGCTTACCTGTTTAGTAACCGATAAGAAGTGGTGAGGTACAGCAGCAGCGCGAATAGCGTCCACTGCTACGGCGACATTGCCGTCAGTTGCCTGGGCCGTTAGATCAGTAGACAGCTGCGATAAAATCTCACATTCTTGAATCCGATGGGGAATGATAGTCCAGAAGATAGTTCACGGTGGACTTGACTCTCGGTTGTACGTGCACCAATCGCACCCCAAGAGACGAGATCAGCCAGGTATTGCGGTGAGATTGTATCAAGCATCTCTGAAGCAAGCGGCACTCCTGCCTCGAGTATATCTAGGTACAATCCACGAGCAGTCCTCAATCCTTTGTTGATCTTGTAGCTATTATCTAGATCGGGATCGTTGATCAGACCTTTCCATCCGACTGTCGTCCTTGGTTTCTCCAAATATGCCCTCATGATGATCTCCAGGGTTCCGGCATACTTTTCAATGATTGGTTTCAACAATTTGGCATACTCGATTGCAGATTGCGGGTCATGCAATGAACAAGGCCCGACTACAACGATCAAGCGATCGTCTTGTTGTTTGATGATCTTGTTGGCGGCTTGTCTGCTCGCGGAAATCAACACTCGAGATTTGTCTGTAAGCGGAAGCTCAGCCTGAATGAGTCCGGGGGGAACGATCGGGTCGTAACCTTGTATCCGCGTGTCATCAAATCCGTCAGACGACGCAGGAAACATCGGCACAGACATGGTATTGGTGTGAATCTGGATATCAGAGGAGTCTGGCGTCGGCAAAGATTCTTGTAGCTTGTCTATAGGGAATACGGTCTGTACACGCAGTTCAGTTTGGCTTTTCAGTAGATTGTATATGACAGCACAAAAAATATAATGGAAACCTCAAGGTTCTGGTCGAGGCGCCTGCACACAACTTGTGCCGCTGGTGGATTTGTTTCCCACTCACCATAAAATCCTTCAGAGATTTGGTCGTTCTCATCGTGTCTAGTTTGCTCCACCGACGCAACTCATACACAGCGAAAGCACTTGCAAGCAATAACCTTTTTATATCCCACTCGCTGTATAGATTTGTCGTGGCTATCTCACATCTGATTGTTGTCAGCTAGATTTGTGCGACCGGATCATCAGAAGATTGACCCTTTCCGACCAGCACAGCTACACGAACACAGCCTGCTTGAAGAGTCGAGTCTCCATTGGTGCTTATGCAGGTCAAATCAGCAAAGTCGATTGGACTCTGTGGCCGATACACAGTTAAACAATGTCGTCAATATGCGACACAGAGCCTCTCGGACAGCCCGACTGACTCAGAAGTGCGAAACATTCCTTCAACAGAGAGACTACCATGGAACGACTTTCTCCATTTGCGACGTCAAAGACATCAAGCAGAATTATTGGCCTCCGTGCCAAGCGCTTTCCTTGGTCTCTTTGGAGGTATCTCTTATTTTGCAACTCTAGAGATTGACCCTTCACAATTGGTGATGGGTATCGATCCTCTGATATTATATGGAGGAGCCACAGTCGCTTGTGGGGGATTGGGCTGGCTTGTAGGTCCTGTCTTTGGCAGCACAGCATGGAAGATTGTGCACCGGAAAAAGGCACAATTAATCGAGGCACGAGAGAAGGAGTTCTATGAACACGTCAAGAAGAATCGAGTGGATCCTTCTCGACAGTCATTCAATAATCCTGTTCCAGACCATTATGCAGAGAAGATTGGTTCTGTCGCAGATTATAGGCGATGGCTAAAAGATTGCAGGGTAAGTGTTACCTATCTGTATGCAATGGCTGTAATTTAACGAACCAGGCATATAATCGTAAGGCCAATTTTGGAGGCTCTACAGGCGACCTCAAGTAGATTCTGTAACCTGATTCCGAAGCACCTTGTACAGCTTTGGCGGCCTGACAGGACTATGGCAATGACAAATTTATCGAGTTGCTCTGAATTGGCTAATCAGGTTGGTTCCGGATTAGAAAGATAGCTTTTAGACTAATCACGAGTGGCTCCGGAATACTTTGTCTTTCATTCTGCGGATTCACGACTCCGAACATAGGCTTGCAGAACACTGTAATATGAAGCATTGGACAAACAATACAAGAGAGCGGGCAGCTTGCATAGAGCAATCTAACAGTACATTCGTCCCATGGAAACCAATAGTGCTCATGAGCACGAACACAGTCTCATTTGTCCCCTGCCGTAATCAAGCTGCAATGATTGACCACTAGAATCGACCTTGTCATGCTGTGACCTGCCATACGACTATCAAAAGCATGTGTAGTAGCGGTGCTGGGTGCAGTTGGAGGACTGTATTTATTGACTGCAGCTGAAGGGAAGGTTGTTGATGTCAGCCGAATGATGACAATTTCGTGGTTGTTTGAATTTCGTGCTAACTCACATCCGTTGCCGCGCAGTTTCCCACAATCCATGACGCTCTCTTAGCGCTCCTGCTTCACTTCGCTTCACTTCGCTTCACTTCGCTTCCCTCCCCTCCTTTCCCTTCCTTCCTCACCCTTATCACTCTTCAGCTTATGACCCTTGCGCTCCCTCTTGAATCTGATCGCACGTACAGAAGACATCCAATATGCCTAGCGCAGATTCTAGCTCGAAAGGCAAGCGAACCGATGAGCCTCTGTACGAGAAATGTCTCGAAGAGATAAAGAACCAACCAAACAAGGACGTACGTGATGTTCCTGCATTCAGTGTTCGAATCGTGTCGCTGAACTTCTGCAGGGTTCTGGAAAGGGTCAAATGGCTGCTTGGAAAAGCGCCAAGGCTGCGAAGCTCTATGAGGAACGCGGCGGATCTTACGAAGGAAAGGCTGGCTCGAAGAACGAACCAACCAAGGGCAAACCCGAGGCCAAGAGCAGCGCAAAGGTGAGACTTTCTCTGGTATCGACGGCTGGTGCTGATATGAGTGATAGAAGGAGAAAGAGGTCAATGGCGCTGAGAAGAAAACAAACGACAAGGCTGCACCAGTATGGATCCCATGCACATCAGCTTTGTCTGTACTGATGTGTTCAGAAGAAGTCCGAGGACAAGAAGAGTCCTTCTCCTGAGAAGCAAAAGGATGAAAAGAAGGGCAACGAAAAGAAGACAACAGAAACCAAATCCCAGGACAAAAAGACTGAGGACAAGAAGACTGATGACAAGAAGCCCGATGACAAAAAAGCTGACGACAAGGAGGGCAATGAACACAAGGACGAAAAGACAGCGCCAGCAAAGCGAAAGGCTTCTATTGGAGAGAAGGATTCAGGATCAGAACCAGCTAAGAAAACAAAGACACCGACGAAGAAGACCGCAGAAAAGAAAGAGCCTTCTAAGCCGCAAGGTGGGTTTGAGAACGAGTTTGTGCTGTATGAAGGACTAACAGTGAAATAGGCAAGACCGAGCGGGTCACAAGATCGCAGAAATAGATCCTTCGAGCGAGCCGAAGCTCGTCGTCGCCTCTTGTGCTGGACGTTGACTGATTCTTTGTGTCTACTCATGGTTCCACCACGGGGACTCTCTTGTATGGAGTACGGGAAATGATTGTAACAATACTTTAGTCACCTCTAATTTTGTCCTCTTCACATATATAGTAAACGATGCTCCTACATGCTCACTGGAAACCACCGTGTCAGCTTCCGCTCTTGATCATTGATGTGTAAGTCATTATACAGGCCCTGTCAGTCCCTAGCTGCGAGGAAGTGTCCATAGCTGTGAGCAGTGGAAGAGCCATTACTTTAATGGTGTTCAGGGAATGTTTGGCCAAGTCGATGGCAGTTGGCGAGCGCAAGCACGGGGTCCGATCCACCGATCTCAGAAAGCCGAATTGCTTCTCTCAGAAAGCCTCCGAAATTATTGTCCTTGCAACCCACGCTTCTACGACTGACCTGCAATGATGTGTACTAGTCACTGGTTTATCGAATCCGCTCAGTGACGATACATCACTTCATAGGAGATGTCCAGAGCTGATGCCGCAGCCCGAAAAGATCAGAGAGAAGCAAGAGTGGTCTCTAGGCATCTCGATCCAGCCTTCACTGCACATCCTGACGCAATTTCCGAAGCAGAACCAACGAGCTCAGCGAGGTCAAATGGAGAGGAACAAGAATCATCATTGAAGCTTCAAGGCGGTGACGTGCACCGTGATCTATACAAAATTGACGCCCGCTCAAAACTCCATCAACGATCTGCAACATTCTCACATCCGCGCAGAGACGATGCTGGACCATTTGCTAGTGCTGTCGAAGCTCAAAGGACGCCTGGCGGCTTTCGGAGGCAGTTTCTTTTGCAGCAAAAGCGTTTCAACAGTGTTACCGTGCCCGTGACTAGTAATTTTGTGTCGTTTTTGGACCTTTACGGTTCCTTTGCTGGAGAAGACTTGGCAGAGTCAGACGAAGAAGACGATGATCAGGACGATGCAGAAAACCGGCATGTGGGCAGCACAAGCTTCGATACCAGACGACAGGGAGAGGGCAACTCAGACGGCGAACGAAGACCTTTACTTGGTCGTCGCAAAAGCTCGCGTGTAGCCAAGAAAGGTGATGCCACAATGACCAAGACTTTCTTTCTACTACTAAAGTCGTTCATCGGTACCGGTGTCCTCTTCCTTCCCAAGGCCTTCAAAAATGGTGGACTACTCTTCTCTTCGATCACGTTGGTCATGGTTTCCATCATTTCATGTGTCGCATTTCATCTACTTCTTAAATGCCGAGCTCGATATGGAGGTGGTTATGGTGAGATCGGTGAAGCCATCGGTGGCAGCAGGATGCGGGCAATTGTGCTTGGCTCAATCACAGTTTCTCAGATTGGTTTTGTATGTGCCGGTATCATCTTCACTGCTGAAAATCTGTTCTCCTTCTTCGATGCCGTTGTTAAAGGCTCCACTCCATTCTCAATCAATGCACTCATCGGCATTCAGCTCTTGCTCCTGATCCCTCTCGCACTTGTTCGCAACATCTCGAAGCTCGGCTCTTCTGCATTACTAGCAGACGTGTGCATCTTAATTGGCCTCGGTTACATTAGTTATTACGACATCTCTTCCTTAGCAACGGAGGGCATCAACACGACAGTCAGACTCTTCAATCCCAAAGACTTTACTTTGACAGTTGGATCGGCAATCTTCACTTTTGAAGGTATTGGACTCATCTTGCCCATACAATCAAGCATGAAAGAACCGCAAAAGTTTGATCGACTTCTCTATGGCGTGATGCTCTTGATCACAATCATCTTCACATCGATTGGCGGTCTTAGTTATGCTACCTTCGGAGACCAGACTAACGTAGAGATCATCAGCAACTTTCCGCAAGATGACAAGCTCGTCAATGCTGTGCAATTCCTGTACTCCCTGGCTGTGCTCATTGGCACACCCGTACAATTATTTCCCGCAGTTCGAATCATCGAAGGATCTCTGTTTGGTCATTTGTCTGGGAAGCGAGACTCGATGACAAAGTGGAAGAAGAATGCATTCCGCACGGGAATCCTATGCGTCTGTGGCATAATATCAGCATTAGGAGCCTCTGATCTGGACAAGTTTGTGGCTCTAATTGGCTCGTTCGCTTGCGTTCCTCTGGTCTACATCTACCCTGCTTATCTTCACTACAAGGGGATAGCGGAGAATAGATATGTCAAGATTGGAGATGTGATCTTCATGATTCTCGGGCTCGCCGCCATGATCTACACCACGGCCGTCACCTTGTTGCGGTGGTCGGAAGCATAATTTTGAAATTTCAGTCATCAAAATATCAGTACATACAAAGCATCGCGATAAAATAGTTCATAGCGGCAGTCGACTTAATACAAGCATTTGCAGCATTACATGGATAATTATTCGTGCAACAAGTTTTAGTTCTCCAAAAATCCCGATCCATACCGTAAACGTCATAATTTGAGATTTGTGCATGTGGAGCCGAACAAGTCATCATGTCGTCCACATCGATTCCTTCTATAACCTTGAATCTTGTGCGCACTTTATACCGTGACAAAAAGAGGACTTTACTGGACAAGTTGCGACTTTCGGGTGAAGATGGTGATTCTTGGAAGAAACAACGTCAAAGAAATCTTGGTTACACATGCAAAAGCGGCTCTTCGCCACGCCAATTCGTTGTCGACGATTCAACGTCTTTTCGCAGGGACGTTTCTCCTCTTCATCGCGGCCTTTTCAATCTTGTCGATAAAGTATCATACGGCGATTTTCGGGGCGATAGAGTCTTGGAAGACGGAGTTGACGACGTCTCGGTACGGATGGACGATTTTGGCGGGTGTCACGGCGTTGGTGTCGTTTCCTCCGTTGATAGGGTACGCGACGAGCGTGACGTTGTCGGGATACGTGTTTGGGTTCGTGAAAGGGTGGTTCGTGGCCGTGGCGGGGACGGTGGTGGGTGCGTCGGTGACGTTTTTGGTGTATCGGTACGCATTGTCGACGTATGCCGCGCGCATGTCGTCGCAAAACAAGAATTTCATGGCGTTGACGAGGGCGTTGGATGGGTCTGAAGGGTTGGGATTGCTCACCATGGTCAGGATGTGTCCTTTTCCATTCAGTCTCTCCAATGCCGCACTCTCCACGATACCCTCCATCACCTTTTCCCGATTCGTCTTTGCCACGACGGTCGGCAGCGTCAGATTACTCGTCCACGCCTTTGTCGGCTCGCGAATCGCGGATTTAGCTGCCGATCCGAATCCAGACAACAAGTCCAAGATTGTCAATGCCGTAGGGATAATCGGCGGGATCATCATTGGATTACTCACCGGTCTCGTGGTTTACAAGAGGACCAAAGTCATTGCGAATCGACTCGCGGAATCGAATGGCGGCGACGACGATGAAGAGGGACAATCAACCGGATTCGATGATGATGAACTCTTTTCCGATGATGACGACGACGACGACGACGACGACGACGAGGGGAACAACGCACTTTCACCCGTCACTTCTCACGAACGAGCTGCACTGTTGAAAGTAGATGACAGGAGCATGTAGTGTTTATAATGAATATAAAAACTGTATTTATAGATATGTACAGACAGACATACGTACAACACTTTTGCTGTCGAACAACATTTTAGATCATTCCTGATATTTCATCATCAGTATCATTATCATCACTACTTGTACAATCACTCCCCTATATCCGTCATCTCTGTCTTGGTCGAGCGTAGGGATTCGTCAGGACTTCGTTGGACGGTTGACGTTTAATGTCTAATGCTTCAATGGCACTGGCTCTTCGCTGGATTCGATCAGTAGCTCCATTCTTGTTGTGGATGTAGCCTGATGCCGGATGGTCTTCTTCTCCGACGGTCGAAGCATAGTCGGAAACAGTCGCTCGACTATCGTTGGAGTAGATGGACTCGTCCTTTTCCGATACCATTTTCGAGTATGAATTTAAATCAGTCCCTCCTCCTCTTCCTTCGTCGTCTTCATCGTCGTGGCGTAATTCGGTGACTAGTGCGAGAGCCGATAGGTCAAGACCAGCAGAATATGTCGATCCCTCGGACCGTTCCGAAAGATGACTGTCATAACTAAAGTTGCGTGGGGAAGTTGCCGGCCTCAAGTTTTGAATTCCTCTGGGTTTTGCGAATGTGCGGAAAATTGGTGAGGAACTCTCTTGCGCTCCAGCCGACTTTGGAGACTTTGTCTGCATAGGAGGTGTAGATTGTTTATTGTTGTTGTGTGTCTTACTCCAGCTTCCTGGACTGAAAAAGTTCTTGCCTACGCTCGTATTGGCTGAATGGACGGAGTTGTGGCTGCCATTGAGATTTTGAGTCAAAGAGTCTCCAGATTTGGGTCTTCTGCTTGCAATTCGAGCAATCTTCTCTTCTAGAGTAGATTTGCTCTCCTTGCGCTCGGACGAGGTGACGTTGTTGTGAGTTTCTGATGGATCACTTAAGGGAGCCTCTCTATCAGGCTTGTCATGCGTCAAGGGCTGGTGATGGCCTGCACCAACAAGTTCCACGTGAGGCCTTAGATCCTTAGGTTCAGATGTATTGACCTGAGAAAAGGAACGCGAGTCGTGATGTGTCGAGCGCTCGTTCTCCTCATCTTCTTCAATTGATGTCACGAGCGGTCGAAAGTTAGGAACGATGGCACCCTCACTGACCACTCGTCGATCACTTCCGATTCTCTTGAATATGTTTGAATTACTTGCGGACTGTGGAGTCAAGGGTTGACCACGTATCCCGGTATGATGAGCTTTGAGTATGGCCTGTTCTCGTAGTGCTGACCGCCACATCTCCGCAGTGTTGCAGTCGGACGAGATTTTGCCAAGGAGTTCTTCTAATCTTATGTCGCAAGTACCATTCTCTCCAAAGCCAAGAGCATTCTTATGGTTCGTATTGAGCAGTAATTTCTCTGGCAAGTTGTACAAATTGAAAGCAGACCAGAATGCATACAACATTTTCAGTATACATTGGACGAGCGTTCCTTGGTCCGAGGTGAAGGAAGTCAGCGACAGTCGTTTCGATTTCTCCTGCATTTTGGGAATGATTAGAGCATAGCCCGTGGAATCGGCCGTTGCGCTAGGGTTGTTCGCACGAACGTTTCCCTCGATCTTTATCATTCCGGATGTTTCAATTAGAGATATATGCTCGGGATAACAAGCATAAGCTGCCACAACACAGTCTACAATGACCACTGGTGTCTTGCTTCTCTTGTCGGAGAAGAATCGGACTTCTCGCTCATGTATCTCACTCTGAGACGAGGAAGAGAGCCGTTTGGTCAAGAGGTTCTTCTTGTCAACACGATCAATGATGGTGCACCAAAGCTTGTTCCATTGGGTTTGTGCGACATCTCCACCACAGATCCTGGCATCTACCCATCCAGCCCATTTTTCGTCTCCATTCGATACATTGGTGGTGTCCTTGACGCTGCATCTGAGAAACAGATTTGCGGTGTAAGCTTCCTGCATTCTCGATCGTTCAAAGGCCGACAAACGAATCGCCAGAGTCCATTTTTTCGTCTCCATCGTGTTGCCCTCAGTGTCCGACGATGCTCTGAGCTTGATTCTCTTGTTCCCCGCAGTAGTGATGAAGATCTGATTTCGATACTGATCTTGCTCAATTTGTGCGTCCATAAGATTGATGAAGCTGGGTGGTACCTTGGAGAGCCCGCCAAGTGTGTCGGCGAGGTCCAGATCTGCAGCTGCCCATATGGAAAGCACTGTGCCGGCCAGCGAAGCATAGACATCCTGCCACTCGCCTTCGTATGCACTTTTCGTCGAGCCAGTGTACTTGTCGCATTTTTGGAGATACCCTTCGTAGTAAACCTTCTCCTTCCTCGCTTCCAATTGAGACAGGACTGACTGAAAATCGGCAGGTAAATTCGAGGAGAACTGGGTTGCGGGACTACTCGGCGGAGTCAGAATCGAAAGTGGCCGGGGCCGCCTGGCAGGCGCATTGGACTCGCTCGCGACTCGTCTATGCGAAGCCATCACTCCACTTCAGCAGACCAGACTGAGCGATGCATATAGTTGTACTGAGCAAGACTGCAGCTCGAGCTGGGTGATGACCGAAGTCCTGGGATACCTGCGGTCGCACTTTTGAATTTCGCCGCTGCGCCAACGACACACGATGAATACGATCAGATGGAGTAGAAATTTGTGGGGTAAGTGTGAAGGAGCTCCTCTACACACTTTCGGGCTCGTCGATTTGTCTTCACGATACAACTTGTTTCAGTACAAGGCTACCTAGCTTCGTGCCATCATCGTCGGCATCATGAAGCGAAGTGCGGACTCGCTAGGCACTGGGATTGTACAGAACGCCGAAGATGCGTCCAAAATTGAGCAGGAATCGGATAAGGATGAGGTTCATAAACTTCATCACCAAGAACAACCTGCCGACAACGGTGACATCGATGAGGAAGATGAAGATGACGATGTCGGTCCGACATTACCATCCACGAGTCAGCTCGATCTACCAACCAAGAAAAGGCGCAAACTTGTTCTCAATGCAAAAAAGTTTCAAGATAATCTTCCGCAGCTTGAGCGCTATGCACGGAGTTTCATGCACCGAGATACATTGTCTACGGTAACGGTAACTACACAGACCAACTTTGTCATCACGGCTTCGACGGACGGTTTTGTGAAATTTTGGAAGAAGCAACCTTCTGGAATCGAATTTGTAAAACAATATCGAGCACATGTCGGTGCAATCACTTCTACCAGCGCGAGCACTGACGATACTTTGTATGCCACTGCTTGTGCCTCGGAAAAGACCATCAAAGCATTCGACGTGGTCAATTTCGATCTCTTCACAATGCTACAACTAGACTACGAACCCAGAACGATATGCTGGGTTTCTCGGACAGGTCAATCCGAAGCACTGCTGGCAGTCTCTGACAATAATAGTCCTTCGATACACATTTACGACATGAAGGGCGATTCTTCTCCTGTATATAGTTTGACCAATATTCATTCGAAACCGGTGCACATATTGTCCTACAATGCCAAGTACCATTGCGTGATCAGCTGCGACGAGCAAGGAAACATCGAGTATTGGTCGCCAGACAACGATCACGCCAAACCAGAATCCGTCTTCAGCATGAAATCATCCACCGATCTGTATGAGTTTCGGAAATCAAAGTCTGTACCCTCGTGCGTCACGATCAGTCCGGATGGCAACACTTTCGCCACTTTTTCGTATCCTGACAGAGAAGTCAGACTATTCAAGTTTACCAATGGCAAGATCACACGCAAGTACGATGAGTCCCTGGCCACTATCGAGGAGATGCACCGGGCCGGTACCTCCATCGTCCCATTAGACGACATTGAATTTGGCAAGCGTCTCGGGGTTGAAAGAGAGCTCGAGCGGTCCTCAGAGGCGCTAATTTCCACAAACATTGTCTTTGACGAATCGGGCTTGTTTGTGTTATACCCGACAATGCTGGGCGTGAAGGTGGTCAACACCAACTCGAATGTCTGCGTCAAGGTCTATGGCAGGAACGAAGAGTTACGAATCCTGAACCTGAGTCTCTACCAAGGCGCGCCCAAAAGAGTAAAGTCCACCACGTTGGCGATGGTGGCATCCGACAATCCACTCTTGACGGAATCCCTTCTCCGTGACCCTGTCCTCTTCACCACGGCATACAAAAGAAACAGATTTTACCTCTTTACCAGCCACGAATTGAGTGAATCAAAGTCTGACCGCGATGCAATCAACGAGAAACCCACGGCCGAGGAGACGGCGGCATTGCGCGGTCCTGCAAGGGTAGTCGAGAGCGGGACCGGAGCGACCCTGCATACTTCCGCAGGCGACATTCAAGTATCTCTGTACCCCTCGAAAGCACCGAAAGCGGTGGAAAATTTCGTGACGCACGCCAAGAGGGGATACTATGACGGCACAATCTTTCATCGCATCATCAAACAATTCATGATTCAAGGTGGCGATCCGGACGGTGACGGGACCGGTGGGAGCAGTATTTGGCAACACCCCTTTGACGATGAACTCGATCCAGACCTGAAGCACGAAAAGTATACCCTCTCCATGGCCAATGCCGGACCAAACACCAACGGCAGTCAATTCTTCATCACCACCGCCGAGACGCACCACTTGGATGGGAAACACACCGTCTTTGGACGCGTCAGGGCGGGATTCGACGTCGTGCATAATATTGAAAGTGCACCCGTCGGAAAATTGGATAGACCGCGCGATCCGGTTCACATACACTCCATCAAAGTGACCAAGTAAAAAAATCATCATTATAATATATATACCTATAAATACCTGTAAATAGCTTTTTCGTCATGCCAAAGTGGCTCGTTGTTCGCCCGGGACGACTTGACCATCAGGTAATCCGTCGGGACTGCGACCATCCACAAAGTCGTGGTAAACCTTGTCCAGTCGCCGTCTCTCAGTCACACTGATGGAGGGTTTCGTCGTAGACAGGGACTTTTCCAAATTGTCCCAAGAAATCTCAATCACGCGATCGACTGATGATGAAGGTGCCGACGCCCGACTAGTCATTTGATCGTGTGCCGTATTCGTGAGGATCGCTTCTATTCTGGCACTCACTGCGGCCAAGTCGGCAGAAGTCTCGACTTTTACGCCATTCGTCTTTTGGGACCCGTCAGAAAGTCGAAACCGGGTGAACGTGGTGGGCTCCTTCTTGACAAAGTCACCATTCTCGAGACTTTGCGACGTCGACATTTCCGCCTCGTCTTTGGACAAGACATCGTGGATGGCTTCGAGATGAGCATTGTACAGGACCGCTTGTAAGTCAGCACCAGAGAATCCTTCAGTGCGTGATGCGAGGTCGTCAATCTCCACATCTGACGCAACGTGCATCTTCCGTGACAGAGCTTCCAGAATCGCACGACGATCCGAGCGTGTGGGCATATTACACAGCAAGGATTTATCGAGACGTCCTGGCCTGAGCAAGGCCGGATCAATCAGATCTGGACGAGAAGTAGCCGCCAAGACATAGACGCCCTCCAATCCCTCGGCACCGTCCATCTGAGTCAACATCTGATTGACCACACGATCAGTCACACCTGTCGAGTCGTGACCTCTTTTGGGCGCTATCGAATCAAATTCGTCAAAAAACAAGACGCATGGCTTGGCCGCTTGTGCTCGATCAAACAAGTCCCTGACGGACTTTTCAGAGGCGCCAATGTACTTGTTTAGAATCTCAGGACCTTTTACCGCAATGAAATTGAGTCCGCATTCGGAAGCCACCGCAGAGGCAAGAAGCGTCTTACCACAACCTGGGTATCCATACAGAAGCAAGCCAGATCTCAATCGCAACGGACAATTCGCAAATATGGGGGCATAACGGGTCGGCCATTCGAGAGTCTCGAGCAATATACGCCGAGTGTCCTCCAGACCACCAATATCTTTCCACTCCACAGAGGACTTTTGCAACTTGATGCCGCGCAAGGAAGCGGGCGTGAAACCACTGATCGCCTTCTCGTAGTCGATTGTTCTGAGCTGACTGGTCTCTGGCTCGGGCGTTTCAGACATCTCTCGCATTAAACCTTCGTGCTTGGCACGGTCAGTGAGGAACTTGAGATCGCCAGCTAGATAGCCATCCGTCATGTTTGCAATTGTCATCCAGTCTACCAGAGAGCCCGCCTCTACGTCCACTAGTGATTGTACAATTTCTCGTCGTGCTACCTTGTTCGGTGGTTTGAGACTCAAGGTCTCGTCAAATATATGGCTAGTGACGAGCAGGGAATGTAGGGCTTCTTTCGATTGAGCAGTCGCCAGGATAGAGATGGCATGCCTGCTAGTGAATTGTCGTAGGGTAGATAAGAAGATCTCTGCCAGCTGACGGGCTCGGGTCGAATCTGCGTGCTCGACTTCTGCTGGACAGAGACGATCAAGGTCATCTATCATAAGAACGGAAGGTTCGTACCATGCAGCCTCGGAAAACCAATGGTTCAATGCTTCTTTGATGTTCGCAACTCGTTCTTCCGATAGCTTTGAGCAGTCAGCAAGTACAACATGACTGTGCCTCGTTTGCAATTGTTGAGCACACATCGCAGCGATGGAAGTTTTGCCTGAACCACGAGAACCATACAGGAGCACTCCGCCATGCCGCTGACAGACCTTCAAACCCTTGCTAGCAACGGCATCAACACCCTTAAGGTCAGTTGAGGCAAGTTCGGGACTCGTCCTCAAAGGCAAAACTATGTCATCGCCAGAAGTAATGCTTAATTTGTCGAGTACTGGTAGCTCGCCCCAGTCACCTTCATCTTGCAGACCAACCAGGAAATCTCCTATACGCAATCCGTGAGTGACCGGTCCTGTACCGAGAGTGCTGAGCTGCTTCTTAAAAAGTTCCACTGCATCAGTATTCTTCTTACCTCCCAATTTCAATTCTTTCTTGTTGGTCTGAGCCTGCACACGGTGGCATGTAAGTTTCGAAACCTTTTTAGATCCTGTCGGAACAGAGATTTTCACTCGTGAGCCTGTAACCAAGCCTAAAGCATGAAATACCTCAGAAGACAGTGTTATGTGATTGTCTGGTACGTCTTCACAAGAATGTGCCCGTAGAATGATCCTTGTCGCAGCCGTGATACCTGCTTGCGTACCTTTTTCACTCGGTGACAACGAGGGAGCGATCACATCATTTGGTTGAGACTTGCCACGCAAGGATGGAGGGAGAACTTCCTGGATATCGAGATGGTTTGAAGCACCGATGGACCGAAGCAGATCAGGGGAGAGGAAAGCATTGAGACCTCTGAGCTCGGTGTTCGTCTCTGTCAAAGCGCGTAGGAAAATGCTGCGCAATCGCTTCGGCTCTGCAGCGCGACGTGCAGTTCTATGACTTGTGCTGCTTTTGGGCTTGAACGTATCGTCGCCTATGGCTTGCCGGGTCTTGGGTGACACAACGACCTCGGCAGAAGTGGACAACTTTGCAAATTTGTCACCACTGGTGAGTTCTGGTTCAATTTTTCGCACAATGATTGACGCCGTGGTATGTGGATTGAGGTATAGTGTCAGGGGATGTTCTGTAGAGACAGCTCGAACTTGGTTGAGGAAATTCAATTCGAGAAAGCTTGCATGCAATTCCATAATCTCCCAATCATTTGATGACACCGGCTCAACCCAGACTACCTCGGCCTCGGGAGGCGCTATGCGTAAGTCCAACGTGATCTCAGTAGCTTCCGCGAGACCTATATTGCGAGCAAATGCTGGATCGATCTCGAGCGTATCAGCACTCGCAGAGCTATGCCCGCTCCAGCCTACATATGCCTGCTTCGATCTCCAGGATAGAATGGCCACCACGGTTTGAGCTGCGACATCGCTACCCGAAAGCGTCCTCGTGAGCGTATGCGGGAGATTGACGAGGCAGGACCTGAGGGGAACGAAGACGACCCTGTTTGTGTTCTTCATAACCAGAGCACTTAGCCAAACATGGAGTCGTTGGGTCAGCCAACCTCAGAGATCGAATTGCTAGGTATCTCACTTTCCAGCTAGAACGAGGTAGAATGCGACAAGGACGAGAGTCGATATTTGAAAGCTATCGAAGCTATGGATGAGTGACTCGCGATGAGTGAAGCTAAAATAACTTGTACCACGATGATGATGATACTCCACTTTCGGGTGCTTCATCTTGTGGTCGGCGATCGAAAGAGGAAGGATTGCCCGAGCTTCGGCCTACAACCGAGGGATGGATGCTGAACGCTGTCTTGACACTCTACTACAGCAATCTGTATTCTTTCAACTGTGCTTGATGCACAACATATGTATTTAAACACAATAAACATGTTCATCCATCGACCCTACACAACTATCGCACATAAGGCATATTGACGGAGAGGCAACATTACAAGGGGTCGCAGACCTTGTGATTGATCAGATGGCACAGTTGTGTAGTCTATATGATTCTTGAGACACTTTGGGCTACATACAGCCAGGAATATATATATACTTTCATTATTGTAGACAGTGCTGCTGCATGAAACCATTGATCCGAAATATGTCTTTTGGAGCCATAGCGAGGGTGTTATATCATGTTGCTCGTCAATGTGAAGTAATATCGAGTAGTCGGCGTGCTTCGAGTGCATATTTGATTCTAGGCTATGCGAAGTAACAAGTTTGACTGTCTCTGAAATCGAGAAGCTTGTAGAATTGTTGATGCACCTTGGCATACTCCAGATCGATATTCATGGGATGTGCTTCAATTGGGCTCGCACAATTGCTCTCCAGTGGACGTGCCTGTGGCACAAGCTTTTGTAAGCGCTTCGCACTCGACAAGAGGAAGCACTGCACTGCTCTGTTTTTCTTCACGATTTTGTAATGTAGATTCTGCTTCGAGCTGCATGGTTTGTGTCCCTGGATTTACATCAAGCGCGATCTGCTTAGCATCTGTAGAAGCAGGAGAAGCTATCTGTCGTGATTTGGCTCGTGGAGACACACTTGCCCTAGATCTTTTGTTCTTATTAAAGTCTCTGACTGTCGTCATTCGAGGCTGGTAGGCTTTCTTTGGGACAGCCTTCCTTGTAGGCGAATCGTCATTCTTCCGCATCTGATCATGAAGCTCTGATTTCAGCTCGGTAGCATTCGAGTCTGCGAGATCTTTTCCAATGGTCGACGCAGTTAGGGACAAAGGTTTATCTTCAATATCTGTGCTACAAGTGTCCAAGAGCGTCTCCTCGCTGCCGTCAATCCAGCTGAACAAATCAGCTTGTGTTAGCCAGTGACGATTCAACTACTCACCGTGCACCACGTCTGAGAACCCTATTTGTGTCTTCGCGTTCGGTTTTCGCAGTTCCCGGAATAAATTCTTCTGCTGAAGGATCTGGCCTGTCTAGGCTTGATCGTCGTTTCAATTCACGCAAGTAAGCTGTACGCCGGGATAAATTACAATAGCAGATTATTTTCGCAGCTTTGCAAGATAATTCGCAATGGGAATCTTTGTTGTTCAGCTGCTCCGATATGGCTTTCTGCGCCTCATCATAGCTCAATACTGACGGGTCTGGTGCATATGACCACGCTCTGATTACTTGGCTGAGCGATGTGTGTCCATTTTGCAAAAGTTGTGCCAGAGCATAGGCGCTGTCCCCTGAAGGAAAGAAAACTGCAGCCTCTCGATCTGTTAATAGACTTACTATGAAAGTTGCAAGATTCGGAATCTCCTTGAGCTTGTCGGTGATTTCTGATAGCCATCTCAACTTATCACTGTCGAAATCAGCGGACAATTCTGGACCGTACTGCAGACACACCATTGAACAGCCTCCACCTCGAGAACGATGACGCGGGTGAGCGCTCCTGTGCCATTAAACGCAGCCACTCGATGTGACTCTCTTGCCATGATCCCCTGCATTGAAAATATATTTCTGAAAATATTGGGTTTGCGTGATTTGAGGAAATTACGATAGGCACATGCAGAATCAAATGAATCGTACATGACAACTACTTTTCCATTGTCAATAGCGATCGATCTGATCTGTCCAAAATATGAGTTGCTCATGATCCATCTGATCGCCTTTGCACGGGATGTCGAGGATCTTAAAGGGACTTCTAGCACGCCACAATTGCCGTACTCGTTGATTGTGCTTGCAGAATCTGGCATCACACTCATTGTACTTTGGTCGGGGTGTTCAGGCGTACTTGGCGGTTCTGGCAGAGGAACAAACTTTGCTCTTTTGTTGGCTTGCCTATATCCTTTCACTTCTGTTCTTGGGACAGGCTTGCTCGTCGAATCTGGTTGACATTTCTGTGCAAATGTGTTGGCTCGTTTTGTACACTCCGTAGCGCTGATCAGACTAGGAAAGTTGTGCTCTGTCATGTCGAGACCTGAAGATACAACATCACTTTTCTTTGCCTGCGGAACATCGTTATCGATGACCAGATCGTCCCTCTTCGCTACGCCCCCATATGAGCTGCCACTGTCAATGTAGACTGTGTTCCGAATCTCGTGATACTTCGATTGTAACCTGGTTTGTTCGTTACGTGTCAGCTTGTGACTCGGTATGAGAGCGTGTTCATCAGCCATAGTCAAACCAAGCAGGACCCTTCCTTGGCTCTCCAGGACCTCCTGACACGTCCCCATTGCTCGATCGACCTAGCGTCCGTTAATGACAGAGGATGATGATGAGGGGCGAAGCCGAACGCTCTGAAGTGGAATCTCATCAGAGTTAGCTCAAGACATTCAAGCAAGTCTCCAACTATTACTCTGAAGTCGTTGCGTATAGATTTTCCAATATCGGGTCGAGCATCGCATAATGCTTCGATGCTCGCCAGGTATGAGTTTGCAAAACTGTTCCACAGCAGTCTTGCTTCGGAAAGCGAGCTTTGCAGGTCATCATGAGTAGTCTCGGTGGTGGACATGACACACTAGATTGTGCGAAGAATGGTCCTTAGTGGTGTGGTAGACTCTTTCTGTACGATAAGCGACAAGAGACCGTGTGAGAGTGCAAGTGCACAAGGCAAAGATAGACAGCGTAGGGTAAAGGAGCAGTCAGTTGGAATAAGAAGCAGAAGCAGGAAGGACAGCGCAGAGATGATCTGGACAGACTTGCTCCTGACAGAGCTCGCCCCTGAGCTCGGATGAGAGGAGAGACAAATTCGCCAACCACTTTAGAATTGATTGATTGATTGATTGATTGATTGATTGATTGATTGATTGATTGGTTGATTGATTGCTCGATTGATTGTATGCTCGATTAATTGGTTAATTGAACACTCGATTGGTGAATCACTCAAGAGTCGGCTCTTGATTAGACTGACTAAGTCTGTGAATCGGAAGTCCACTGATTGATTGACTGAATGAATGACTATTTGACCAACTGTTCGATTGAAAGACCAATCTCGGGAGCGATGAACCTCAAGATGTTGATTGAGTTGATGTTCAGCAGTTTAATAAGTCGATCTTCTCTTTCTAGCATGGGTATGTGCCAGATTTGCTGGTAGGAGGAGATTCGGTATAGCTGAGTGGCAGGGTGCCTAGCTACACGCAGGTAGCTTACCACCTATCTACCGGCACCCAGCAAGACAAATCGTGGTAAGCTATCTCGCCCTTTTTGCACAAGCAACCAACCAGCCTCTGATGTTACTTTCATCGACAGGCTCTGTTTCAGAAGAGGTCGAGGCATGTTTTGCGCTCGTCATACATAATCACAGCATTTCGGTCGCTCGAGTCTCGTCTGATTTCGCCTCTGGGTGTATGTCTGATCTCATGCGTGCGTGTCTGGTGACAGCCTAGAGTCATAATACGGTTAGGCTGCAAAGAATCTGTCTAAATTTGTTTTAAGCAGGCTCTAAAGACTTCTCTCCCCAACGAGCCACCCATCATCAAACGTTGTTTTACTAGCGAGTCATTGATGTCTGCAGCCCCTAGACCACGTATCAACCCTGCGGATGCATAGTGTTGGATGATGGATTTTGCTTCTGCCTGATCATACTGCGCGATGTTGAGAATTCTGACACCTTTCAAAGCTGCTGCTATACGTTCATCCATGGTTTCGAAAGGTGACTGTTGATCGTGGCCAAGTGCGAGCTGCAGAGAACGAGCTATAACTGAAGGTCTAGAAGATGTATTTGTTAGGACGGCTCCATTCGTGAGCACTTTCGAGCCATCGAGATATGACTTGAACATGCTGATGAGTTCGAGGTCAAATGGATGCACTGCTTGGAAATCCGGATCCCTGTAGCGAGAAGGCAGCGTAGTGATTGTGAAGTTGTCCATAGTCAACAACAATGCTGGCCGACCTGGCAGATTCATCTCATTCATGAAAGCGTCCAAGATATTGTGTGATACGGCCGGATCTTTGGCACCAATGTCGAGCAGTTTATGCAGAGTTGAGCGTTCCGGCACGTTATGACGGTCGAAAGAAAAAGCCTTTGAGGTATTTTGTAATTGCAAGACATCCTTGTTGGCTTCTGCAATGCGTCCTAGAAGTTCTGCGGTACATGTGTCCTGCCTCCAAGAACCGCGATTTCGATCGTATGCATACGGATGCGTGCTGTCAACCAATGCTTCTGCCCGCGGAATGGAGAAGACGACCCACTTTTTCTGCAGTGCCAGCGTTATAGCTTGTAACATGATAACACTTTTTCCCGATCCTGGAGCACCATCCAGTAATATTCTTCGATTCTCACTCGAATTATCGTTTGCTAGAAGATCTGCTAATTCGACAGATGGTGCCCTCAAAATAGTCGCGAGCTGAGCAAAGTGCTGATAGCCTCCTTGTCTTTCTAGAACATCCAGAGCATACAGCTGGGACACGACCTTTGCCGGAGTTTCGAAGACTCTCCCGACATTCTCAGCTGTGCAACTTGCTGGAGTCGTCGATTCTAGTTCGACATGACGAGCCGCGGCATTTAATTTGGCAGAGGCTTTGCCAGATCCTATCTTTGCAGTGAATGCCGAATGGCTCGAAGCCGAGCTCGAGTCCTTTGCTTTAACCTTTTTTCCGAAAGCTTGTTTGGCTGCCTTTTTAGGAGGTGCTCGACCCTTTGTAGTTTTCGGAGCTTGACGTATGGCACCCGAAGAGAATTGACGAAAACCACGAAGCATGACCGATGCTAGTCTTGCAGACTCCATTGAGACTGTAAAGACACGAGGAAACACAAAGCTCTTCTGCTGAAACCCACAAAGAACGAGATTGCCTTGCTTTGTCGAGTACGATAGCGTTGTAATGCTCCACTGTGGTACTCGAGCTCACTCAGCAACCGCAACTACGAAAGTGTGATCGTATTCATTGTCCGAGGCTGGCTGAATGATGCCGCTGGAATTTATTGTTGGTCGGTGCCTGGGACAGCCACACAAGTTGTCGAGACGAAGTACCTACTGGTACTTGCAGGTGCCAACCCAGCCTATAATCTTATAGAGTATTATCAGTCTGTGCTGAAAGACGAACAATTGACACAGATACACACCACTGCTTTCGAGCACAAGAAAGATGAGCGAAGAAGTATCAAAAGTCATCACAGTTGAGAAGGCGATACCGGTCGAGTTTGATCTCGGTCACTTGAGCGCTTTCGACATCAACCCCGTAGCTTCTTCATCGGAAGATAGCTTGATGGTAGTAGCTCGTGATGGCACACAGCTTCTACTAAATGCCATATTGTCGTGTCCCATACAAAGTACGAATGAGGGCGTGCTCATCACATTACCTGAGCCGACCACAAGACTGCCACGAGAAAAACCAGTGCCAGCCGAAAGCGCAGAAACGAAATGGGCCAAGTTCGCTAGGCTGAAGGGAATCAAGGCCAAGAAGAGAGATGGCAAGATGGTCTTTGACGAAGAGAAGGAGGACTGGGTACCCAAATGGGGTTATAAAGGACAAAACAAAGATGCCGAACAAGCATGGGCTGTCGAGCTCGACGATAAGAAAGAGGATGACAAGAAAGATCCTCGAATTGCTCTTCGAGCTGAGAGAAAGTCGAAGGGGATCTCGAATAGTGCTCAAAAGGGGAAGAACATTACATTCAACAGTGCAAAGGCAGGAGCTCGAAGCACGAGACCATCTCTTGGTATCAAGTCTGGTGGCAAAGTCATCAAACGATCGAGAAGACACTGAGCTCGGGATTGAATCAATAAAGCATTCTCTTTTGTACCGGGTGTGCTGCTCTTTGGAAGTCTACGATTGATTGGACAAGTTTTGGCGAGCGAGCATTTATTTATGATTTATATCAAAATTACTATAAACATATCACGGCTTTCCATTGTCTACATTTGCGAGCGCGACTGATTCTACCGAAGCTGAAGTAGAGTATCAAGAACGTGCGAGCAGAGTTCTAACCTTACGCAGTCTTCTCTGTTCAAATGACTAGTGCTCATGCAACAGTTATAGCACCATTGGCATCTCTTGAAAGTTTGAGATTTTTCAGCAGTGTCTTCTCCGATTCCTTGTCTGTTTTGTTTTGTGCTCTGAGAAGTTTCAATGCTTTGTGAATTGAAATTGATGAACCTTCGGGAATGATCTCTCTTAGTAGTGACATACCTGTTCCGGAGCTGTCCTTGACCGGGCGGGAGTTGAGTCATTCTTCTTCTGTAACTTGCTCTTTCTCGTATCTGATGATAGGTCGATTGCGGTCGTCAAAGGCAAGACTTGTTCCAAAGGAGCGACGACATTCGATGCAGGCATTTCGGTCACAAGCTTCGTGGCCTTTGCCTGTTCGGCAGCTTGCTCCATTGACTTGCGCTTGAGTTCTTTCTTCGTGGGCTTATAGAGAGCACCTTGATATGCTTCCGCCTCAGATATGCACGAGTTGTGTACGCTCCAATCGCCAGAATAGAAGGTTTTGGAGCAGTCGATACAGGTCAAACTAGCTCGACATCGCTGGGCATGCTGATTCGCTTTGGGCTTCTTGACTGTATCGTTGCAGCTATCACACGAAAAAGTGACCATCGATCTGTAGCCTAGGTCGGATTTCCAGATAGGATCTTGCCTGCCTCACGAGAAATCGATAAACAATCACAAGTCGACATCATCAGACAATGACACTTGCATTGTGCAGGATGATGCGATGGCTACAGAACCGTAGTATTGAGTCTGTAGCTACGAATATTACGTTCACCTTTGATCCCTTCCAAGGTTGACAACTTTTGTGAGGCGTCTCTAGCTCCCGCAGCCACACCGAGAAGAGGCGCATACTTATGAGACAGACACGATATCGATTACAATTCGTCTGTACCGAAGTTTACGCATAAAAGCTGGAGCCGCTCCACCGGCGCTCCATTGAGTCACTCCGGCATCCTACATTCAATTCAAGTGCTGTAAGAGTACTGTATGTCCATGACAGGAAATGCATTTCATTTTCAGCGAACCTGGGGTGGTCGCGTCTTGCATGACAGTCTTCTGATTCGTTGCTCTGATGGTGTCGACATCTCCAAAACGCTTGCGAACGCGCATCTTTGACTGTCTGGGTTTTGGTCCTCGCAATGGCAGTAAGAGCTCGATAACATCACAGACTGCGACTGCGACGGGCAAAGCTATCCCCATCTTTGAGACTACACTCCTACATGCTACAAAGGCGAGTCGACTGGTATCCACAGCGCCTTCTGTAAGTGATGTTTCACCAAGTCCAATCAGCGCTGGAGATCTGCAAACACTATATAGATTTTGGTGCCCAGCTGTGGTCGTGCGATGTTTGGAGTATCTGAATCTTCACGGCTTGGATGAGGAGGGCCTGTATCGCGTACCCGGGAGTACTGAGACCATCAAACGTCTCAGACACGAATTCAATTGCCGTGGAGATGTCCTTCTGGAGACTTTATCAACTCCTGATGGCGCCCATAGTTTGCAAGTGGCCGATATCGCAAGTTTGTTCAAACAGTTTCTAAGAGAACTACCATCGCCCATCATCTCGCCCCATATTGTCAAAGATCTCGAGGCTGTTTTGCAGATAACAACTTCACTCCGCGAGATCCTTTCATCGAAGCTGCAACCGTACGAATTCTTCCTCTTGTCGATGTTCTATACTCACCTGACGGCGGTGGACGAACATGCAAGTCTCAACAAGATGGATATCAGCAACCTGTCCATAGTCTTTTGTTCATCCTCAAACCTTGGTATAGGCTCAAACTTGTTTACATGCCTAGCTCAACGAGCGGTCTGGCAAGGACTGAGGTGTACAAATGAAGAAAGTGCTCTGGCCAAGGAAAAAGAATAAACAACACGATTAGCCATCAAGAGACAGTCCTACAAGGAGAAAGAAGTTGTACTATACATTAGGAAAATGAAGGGTGCCGGACACCTAAACACTGTGTGAGAATAAGATGCTGTAAATGTACCTTCAATAGCGATGGCATTTGTGAAAACGTCTGCGGAACAGGTCACATCAAGGCATTGCAAAGGATTCAAGGTGAGCAATGAGCTGCAGAGTTTCAAGACGAAGCACACGCAAATTGCCATAGTGTTGCGTGTAGACTTTGAGGGCAGCCGTTAGCTAGAGATACCTGTGTCAACGAGATGTGATGCATTGAATAGTGGTAGAACCAACCGTATTCGTAGTTGGAAGGGCGGTTGAGCTGAAATGTGTGAACGGTGGATGTGAAATCATAATTTGGCGCCTCTGTCCACTTACGGCAGTGCTTTCGCTCCAGAAGCAAAAAGTCTACACTACTCGAGCATTCGCGAAATATCAAGCAGTATCGGTTATCATCTCCCTCTGGTGCGGGTGGGCCAATAGATCAGCTCTTAGATGAGCTCAAATGCCACTGCAGCTGAATTTGTCCCTCAACAAGCTATAAACCACCAAACAAATGGAGGCCGGGAACATCAAAAGAAGTCAGGGGTGAGCAGACGAGGTCGAGGTCGCGGACAACATTCAGAACTCTCACGACGTACTTCTACTAGGTCTGACCCACCGGGACTCGGAACGGTTAGCGGTATTGTAGCCTCGGAGAGCGATTCGCAGAAGCCTTCTATCAACAATGGCAGCACCGAGGTGGTCGTAGACGATGACGCAGAAGTTTGCTTCATTTGCGCGGAGCCAATACACTTCAGTGCCATAACAGCGTGTAATCATCGTACATGCCATATTTGTGCGCTGCGTTTACGAGCTCTGTATCGAAACTATGCTTGCGCCTACTGTAAAACGGAGTCGAAAGATATATTGTTCACCTTACCGACAGAGAAGCTATTCACGGAATATGGACCAGACAGTATTGCTGCCAGAGATGACAAGCTTGGCATATCATTCGAGACGCCAGTGATCATGGAAGAAACCATGATTTTGATGCGTTTTAATTGTCCGGTCGACACTTGCGACGTCGCGGCTGCGGGCTGGCCTGATCTAAAGTTCCACGTCAAACAAACACACAATCAGCTGCTATGTGATCTCTGTGTCAAGAACAAGAAGATCTTCACTCACGAACATGAGCTGTTCTCTGCCCAGGGGCTCAAGCATCACTACAAGTTTGGTGATCGAGATTCACAAGATGGTAACGGCTTCAAGGGTCATCCAGAGTGTGGATTTTGTCGCAACAAAGCGTTCTATGACGATGACGAGCTTTTCAAGCACTGCCGCGACAATCACGAAAGATGTCATGTTTGTGACCAATTAGACAATGGTCCGGGTCGCGCTCAGTACTTTCAAGATTATGAGAAGTTGGATCAGCATTTCCGCCGAGACCACTTTAAATGTCCTGATCAGCGATGTTTGGACCAAAAGTTTGTGGTCTTTGGCTCTGAGCTCGACCTCAAAGCTCATCAGATCGAGACACATCCTCATGGCATGTCCGGTCAGGCTATGAAGGACGCTCGAAAGATCAACACTGCTTTTGCTGGCTATGAAGGTCCGGCTAATGCGAGGAATAGTCGAGGCCGGCGGCCAGAGATACAATTCCAGTCGTCGACGTCCACAAACACACACATGAGCCGTGAGCAACAAGCCTTGCAACGACAGTTCGAGTACCAACAGTCCCGGGCACAAATGAGTGGATTTGGTTATGCTCTTTCCGAGCCCGATCCTCCTCCCCCACAGCCTGCAATGCAGGTACCGGTGCCTTCTCCTGCAGTACAACAAGCACCTTTAATCGAAGCCTTCCCTGCCCTAGGAGGTACCCCGAAAGGAAACCCAAGCAAGAAGAAAGCGAAACCTTCCAAGCCCTCGACTGCTGATGTAGCCGCGCAACAGAGATCTGGAAATAATGCCACTTCAGACGTCTCTCACGGTGAGTTGAGCAAACATCAAGCACTGCTGAATCGTGTACGAATAATGACTTCGCATGACGACGAAACGGTTGCTCTTTTCAAAACCAACATGGCACAATATAGAAGCACCAACATCAATGCAAAAGAGTTGGTGAGCAATCTGGTAACATTACTCGACACACAGTTGGAGAATGCTGGCAGCATCATCACTGGTGCTGCAGATGTCTTGGATAGTGATTCGAAGAGGATTGAGTTGCTGGCAGCATGGAATGATTACAAGATTCAGCACACGCCAGAGGAGTCTGTATTTGAAGCTCATACGGCCTCTGTCGGTGGCCAAAGAATCCTCAACATCAAGAATCGAGCGTCTAGGACGGCGAGTCAAACTTCTTCGGTCTGGAATACCGCTTCTTCAGGTGCGACGAGAAGTAAAGACGCAGTAGGACAAGCCGCGAGTAAGTTGGCTCAGATGCACGTCGCCAGTGGGCGGGGTAGCACCTACACGCCAGCCTGGTCGGCCTCTGCAGGAAATTCGAGACCTGCGTCTGGAACCACGACACCGAGGGAGCAAGCTGTGCAGGACTTTCCCAGTCTACCTGCCGGCTCCCGCAACAGAGTCGATACTAGGCAATACTTTCAAAGTGGTACTGGATGGGGTCAACCGTCATCGTTGTCTGGTCGAGTGATTGGTCCTGAAGACTATGAGGATGAGGAGGCGGCAGAGGCTGCTCCGGCACCTACAAAGGGAAAGAAAAAGGTAAAGAAGCAACTTTTGTTTTCGCAGGGATTACAGCGAGGCTGATTTGAGGACTAAACTCGCGTGTTTGTAGATGTAGATGGATGTTGGACGTGGATATAAAGTCGGCGTGTACCATAGAAAACAAATCACTAATTGTGTGCATCTGTCCTTGTACCGTTGTGGCGCGGAGTCTCCGCATTACTTTATTCCACATCTCAAAAAAAGTCGCAACTCTTTCATGTTGACATTATCACTTTGATTAAAGATAATCCAAGGAGATTCAAAGTATTAGGGAGGTCTCGACATGGCGCATTCGAATAAAAAGAGTGCGAGAAATAATACGGACCGCCTATCTCACGGGAAAAAAATCGCGGCGTTGAAGAAAAAGACTCGACTGAGTAGGGCGGAAGAATGCACGTTTGATCCGGTAGCGAGGGCGGCGTACTTGACGGGCTTTCATAAACGTAAAGTAGAACGCCGAAATATCGCACTGGGAAAAGTAAAGGAAGAGACGAGGACGAGTAAGTTGGCGATGAGGGCGGATTTACGTCGTCAAAGGGCGGAAGAGTTGCGACAACGCATGGATGCTCATCGAGCGAGTTTCGGGCTGGATGAAGATGGAGAAGAAGTGCAAGATTCGGAAGAGTGGTTTGGATTCGACCACGAAGACCACGACGACAAGACGCGTCAAGTAGGGGGAAACAGGTTGTGGCAAGTCGAAGAGTATGAAGATGATGCCAAGACGGTTTCCGTCACCGTCGAAGAAATGACGTGAGATTGGTACTTCATTGTCTCAGTATTCACGAAGCGAGGGCGAGCATTATTTATATACATTCATGTGAATCATCTGTACAGATATTCTTTTCGATACAATCAGGATTCAGGACGACTCTTCAGAACTCGATTCCTGCTTTTTAATCTTTGACTCGTCATCATCGTCAGAATGGTCGACTAGGTCCGCCGGTTCAGTCTTGATGTCTGTGCCTGCTCCATATCCAATCGGTGCCGTTCCATCATCCTAATCAACCATTAGTCAGCCTCCTATTAATCATTGCTTCAGAAGCATACTCTCATGTGCTTTTGTAAAATCTTGGTCATGGAAAACATGTGTACGCGTGACGTGCCGAGCAAGGACGTCAGTTTCTCGTCGCAGTTGATGTACCGCTTATCAGTCTGATCCTGCAAGTTTCGTTCCGGGGCTTTGATGTATGCCCAAATCTGTTTCGAGACTTGCGGTCTGCTGAGGTACGGCGTCCCCAACAAGGCCGCCAATTCGTCCGACAGGGTCAGGAGTTTATTGAATGCATTGTTGGCCACTTTCTTCTTGACCTCCACCACTTCCCCATCACTGTTGATTTCTGTCTGCACCGCCTTTTTCTTCTTGACTGCAGGTCTTTTGCGTTTCGTCGTGGACCTCGCTCCTGCCGAACGTGATGCTCGTGGGGAGTCGTACTGTGCTTGTAATTCCCGGGCGTACCGAACATCTGCGTCCTCCTCCTCCTCCTCGACGACGGGTTCACTCTTGACTCTAGCCTCGACTTTGACTCTTTTGGGCGCGGAAGTGGGTGGTGGCAGTGCTAGTGCTGGAGAAGCTTCCCTCTTGACGATTGGCTTGACGTCTTCCGTCGATGATCCCGGCAAGATTGATTGGAAGCATGACTTTATCAGTTCGTCCAGTTCATTCTGACAATCATCGTCAGTATTGTCGAAATCAATGATGTCCAGGTCGGGAGAGACTGACCTTGTATGCTCGTAGGTCGAGGCCCACATCTTCCATCAACTGTTTCCGGACGCGCTTTGCAGACACGGTCTCGAGATCGGAAGCCCTAAGGATCCCCTCGACCTTGGGCTTGAATATCTTGATGTCCATGAATACCCCCACAAAGAGTCTGATACGTCAAAAGAATAGCAGTGTAAAGAGTGTAAAGAGTGGAGAATCGCGGTGAAAGTTGAGGCTTGAAATTTGAGTTGGAGGATCTGTGCAGATGAAACTCGCTTCGTCCGTTCAAACATCATCAAAAGTCAAAATACTGCAACACTCGAACCATGGACCCCTTTTCGTTATCCTTGGTATTCTCCTTTCGCTAAGACTATAATATGTCCTCCTATAGGATATCTGGCTTCATCGATCGACGATAACACCACCACTCTACTTTTGAGGATTCATGGCGAGAGCAATTCAACGCACTATCATCATCCTATCTCTCGTCTTGATTCTCATCTTGGGATCTGGTCTCTTCTTCACTCCAAAAGGTCAACATTTGACGCGCGTCTACGGTCCTCACTTGAAATCCTACTACGACGACCTCTCCAAATCGACTCTCAAATCCGTCCTCGACGAACCTTCTACACGAAACGGATCGGCACCCATCATGGACAAACTGACGAATGAGACGTTAAAGGCAGAACTGGGCCGTCACGCATGGTACCTCTTCCACACCGTCCTCTCTCGATACCCAGACTCCCCATCCCCCACGGAAAGGGAAGATTTGACGCAGTACGTCAAGTACTTTACGAAACTATACCCCTGTGGCCAATGCGCCGCTCACTTTCAAGGCGTCCTGCAACGAATGCCCGTACAGACCAGTTCTCGCCTCGCCGCCGCTCAATGGGGCTGTGCCGTCCACAATGTCGTCAACAAGAAGCTCGGAAAGCTCGAGTACGATTGTTCCAAGATTCTCAAAGACTACGACTGTGGCTGTGGCACGTCTCCTTCATAACTCATGCACGTCGAGACAATGTTATGCAGCATTTTCCAACTTGACACTTTATGCCGTACAGCGACCGCGAAAACATGCACTCGAGTGTTGTAAATTTATATACTATTGCCCGACTTTGCGTCATGCTAAAAACTATCTACACTAGAAGCATTTATTTCGTAGGTCTTTTCCTCAACCAGATTCGTCGCGTCATGACTTTTTTCATTATACATAATATGGCTCAAACATGGCCTCGTGCGCCAACTCGGTCTTGGCGAGGTAATAGGCGTGTAGCAACAGCAGTGGGAATCGACTGCAAAAGTAGTTTAGGAATCCACCGGGCAAGGCACCGAGAGCGACCTGGACATTCTCCGGCAGATCCTGGTAATGATGCTTCTTGTTTCGCAGTGCCCGCAGCAGATCCAGGATTGATGCCCCGTTGTACTTGCGATATTTACCCAGGTTCTCAATCAAATTCTTGTCTAGCTTGTTGTACCAATTGCCACCAATCACCTCCATCGACTTTTCCTCAAGCATCAACAGGAGCGGACTCGGAGGGTCACGTTCCTCAATTTCGAAACGATCGGAAATGTCCAGCAGAAAAGTGAGTCTACGATCAGCACTCCAAAAAAATGGGTGCTGTAGCACCGTGGTCGCATCAGGACGATTACTCGGATCATGCTGAATCATTTGACCAATCAAGTCCTTGGCAAGCACACCCAGGTCACCTAGGATGTCGAGGTGGTCCAGACTGACCTTGCCCCGAATGATGTTGGCCTCCCTCATGTACCGGTCACCAAATGGATGGCAGCCGTTCGATAGGACGTAATAGAATACACAACCCAAGGAGAATATATCAATTGCTCGACTGACCTTTCGAGGAGCGCCCGCCACATTGGCGAGACCGACCGAGCCGGATGTACTATCCTCTCGGGCTGGGCGACTAATGTCTGGTGAGTCATCCATAAGCAGCTCCGGTGCACGCCAGCCGGACGTGCCGGCTGCTTGTGCTGTCGTAGCGCGGAAACTAGACTGATCCGCGTCTAGCTTCTTACACAGACCAAAGTCGGAAATCACCAGCCTAGCACAGTCCGATTTGCCGCTGGGTACTACTGACTTTCGCGGTGGATTGATAAGGATGTTTTGCGGTTTCAGATCTCGATGTACAATCTTGAGCGAATGTAGATACTGTATACCCTGAGCCATCTGTCGAATTATGTGGACAACGTCATTCATGTAGCTAATTAAGGATGAGAAGTCAGCAGTGCGCTCAGTGACATCTGCCAGAGACGCTGCGCACAATTCCAGGGCAATGTACAGGAATCTCTCATTCTCTTGTTTGCAGTAATATCGAATCACGTTCGGGTGATCGTCCGATTCCTGCAACAAGACGACCTCGTGTGATGCAATGTCGTAGAAATCCAAGAGCATACGCTTGACGGCGACATCACGCCCTTCGAAAGACCCTTGATAGACGATTGTGCCGTGGCTGCCATATCCCAGAATCTTGTCCGTCACCAGCAGTGAATTGATTTGAAGTGGAAAGAGAGATTCAGAGCCAGTGATTGGCTTTGCTGGTATTTGCTTGATGATCTTGACAGGCTCCTCAATTTCTGCTTGCTGTTCAGCGGCCTCCATGTCGAGTGTGGTCTCTGCAGTGGTTTTATTGACCTCACGATTCTTCTTACCACCCCTAGAGCCACGTTTCCTCTTCGCTCTTGGTGTATCTTGAGTACTGGACACAGCAATGTTGGCTTCGCTCTCATTGGACTCTTCTGACGGAATCTGGGGCAAGGCCTTCTCGATTGATTCCGAGTGTACCAAAGATTCCGAGTGTACCAAAGAAACAGCCATTTCAGGCGTGATTTGTTCTTCGATTGCTTCAATGGTGATGTCGACAATCTCAGGATTTGGAATTGGTGGGACTGGAGGCTTGGCAAAGTTGACTGACAACGTTTTCGCGGACCACTCCAAAGTGATACGTTTGAGACCAAAGAGAACGCCAAAGGCTAGGACGAAAAGAGTCGCCAACCACACGATATATGAACTCGGTCTGGAACGACGAGCATCGTCGATCAACTTTGTGTCCATGGTAGAAGTGTCCTCGATGGTCAGAAGATGTCCAGGTGAGGTTGGCAGCTCTTCTGATATACGATTGTGCGTATGTATACCCAGCAGATCGTCTAGTGTGCCCATACTTTTGCCAGAGCTCCAGTTGGACAAGGGCGCTCCACTAACGAGTGGACATTTCGAGGCAGACAAGGCGAACCAGTCACCCTCAGATGTCTTGCCGATATAGGTAGATCCATCGCCATCGACATAATTCTCGTGGTCGCTCTCACTGAAATGAGGGTCAAGTGGTTGTGCAACTATGGCTATGGCCTCGACCTCCGGAGCATAGCTCGCGCGATGAGTGTCAGCATTGAGCTGCAGAACGTCAAAAACTCGGACAGCAGGTTCCTTTAGATCTCTGATCCAAATTGCATCATTGGTCTCTGTTTGATGTGCAATTATCTTGCCATCGTGCATGGGCGAGATATAAGTGCCATCGAAGGTGCCTGCATATTGTCTTTCCAGATCCATGTCTACGGTATTTGGCACCCACTCCGTGTAGGTGACATTCCACAGTGTCTCACTACCAGAAAATATTGTCAGCATATAAGTATTCCTTCCAACCTTGAGTATGTCCTTCGCGTTGGGATCAGCCACGACACATTCATTATCTTCGTCCAATTCATCGAGGCTATCTCTGACAGGACACTTGGGAGCCGGACTTGAGGTGTGTCCGAATCCAGTACCATAGGCTTGAAGGACATAGCCAGTCTTGGGATCAACGGAATACAACGTTGTCCGCCGCTCGCCTACATAGACCTTGTCGTCTCCAGGGATAGTGAACGGAGAGTTTTCGACCAACTGCTTGATGCCAAAGGGTAGTTTGAATAGACCGTCTCTCGTATTGAAAGTGTATAGACAGCCATCGTCAATGGGCTCGACAATCCAGGTATCTTTGTTCTGATCCAGTAGAGAATCGTTTGAGGTGTCAGTGCTTGCTCTTTTCGTAGCCTTGACCGTCGTGTCAGCACTCGAGATTGTCCATCTCGTCTCTCCACTCTTTCTTTCCAATGCATGGAGGCTGCCATCCAAAGTTGCGACGATCGCAAGGTCCGATAATTGCCAATCCTTGAGCGCCCGTCGATTATACGACCAAGTTGTGTGCGGAGCGACGCTGGCTAGAGGGACTAGGGGAGATGCTGCGCGCCCAGATCCGGATATTGCTTCGAGCGCTTGTGTACTGAAAGCATCACTCGGCCTCTGACTCCTGACGCCAGAGAATAAAGAAAAGCTGACTAGGCTGCCCAGACCGGTGTACCACATCTATTTCGTTTCCAGTTTTTGTCGCTCAACTGCTGATTGTGAAGAACAGATCGCAATCACTCGCCAAGCTCCTCAAGACAGCTGCATAGCTCGTTTGACACTTTCGTATAATGCCTGATTCAATGGCTGTATGGACTAGCGATTTCAAGGCAGTGAATGTAATAAAGGATAGGGAGAGTCAGTAAAAAAGAGTGCTGTAGAGACAAGAGAAATCGCATCTTTCAACAGAAGGAGACACGGAGACCCAAGCACATGTCGACCGCAGCCACAACCCAGGAACTTCTGCCTTCACTCGTCCACTGTTTATACATTGGATATCATTGGAATCAATTAATTCTCAGCAATCAATATACAAATACCACAAATATTCTTCGCTGGCTATGCAGACAATCGCTATGCTTCAGGTGCGTATCTCAGTATGTCCCACTGTTGTAGGAAGCACGGGCTGGAATGGTTGTCGGCGTAGGTGGTCCTGAAGGCACTCGCCCAAACGTCGACATTTGTTTGAGCGAGAGGGATGCATTGTTGGCAGCAGACAACGCCCTGGACCTCATTGTCGGTCGTCCTGAAAGACCGCTCAATCTTGCCGAGACATTCGAGGTCTGGCTCTCCTCCGACAATCTCATCCTCGAGCCATTCGAGGTCTCCATCCGGCTCGAACTCTGTAACATGGAGATCTCGCTCATTTGTATGAGAATGATTGCATAACGATCATGAAAGTGATCTTCGATGTGTGCTGGATCGCTATCTTGATTCAACAGGCCACACATTTGCGTGTGCCAGGTGTGATACCACTCGGCTTGAACTCGTGCTAATTTACTGGTGACAATGCCCATGAGCTTCTTCGTCGTCTGGAGGAAGAAAGGAAGCTCCTCTGTTAGCGTTGAACTCATCTTGACATAAGCATCCGCAGTCTTGACTTGATCTCGATCCGAATGAACACCCTTTGATAAGTTGTACTGGTGCCGATGAAATGCTTCGACTTGTTGTCCGAGCTGGGCAATTATTTGTTCGGGATTGGCGAAAGTGCTTGCGACTAGGGCGAGGGGATGAAAGACTTCTCGCTCGAGATTGTGCGTGAGCTCGATGAAGGCTCCGGCCTGTAAATAAGAAATGGCTCGAGTATACTCTGACCACGCAACTGCCGGTGACATGGACGACGGCGGGGCATCACGACAGTCCCGGACTTCTGCAAAGGCTGATGCCAGGTTGGCGTGGTACTCCAGTGCAGATTTCATGGCAATCAGCCAATCTTGTACTTCAAGTCGCAAGGTTTCCAAGACGGTCTGCTGGTCTCGAAAACTCGTGATCAAGCGATCGTAGGCAGTGTCTATCTTCTCCACGTCTTCTTCAATGCTCGAAGATTGTTTAGACTTGGTCGTTCGTCTCGAAAATGTCTTGGCTATCGCTGCAAAATCATTTTTCTTCCTGTCGGCTGTAACAGATTCGACGAGATCACGCCGCTTCTTTATATTGTTGATGCTTTCAGCGGTTGCAAGCATCTCCTTGTGTGCCAAGTCAATTGCATGGTAGTCGGCATGAGCCCGGGGAGTCGCTTCAAGCAGTGTGGAGAGGAGAAGAGGGTACTTCATAATTCTCTGGATTGGTTTGATGAGTAGAGACGGAAGGTCCCAGGCAGTGGTCTTGTCTGTGGGATGTCGCTCCGCAAGCCAGCGTTGCACCGCGACATCCTTTGATACCCTGTGTAGACATTTTGCAGCCGATTCGTGTGTCGAACAATAACGCGAGAAGACCCGAGACAACCGCCCCATGGATTGTCCAAAGACTACGCCCACAGACGTCTGAGCGTCTTCGTAATGTAAAGACTCCATAGACACTGCCTCGCTGAATATGACGGAGGCTGCGGCAATCTGTAGATCAGCTGCAAAGTCACGCGCAAAGGCCATGACAGGCTCTACCCCTCCAAAGATCTGGCGTGTATCGACCTTGCTGAGGTTCGGACAAGAGCTGGCTCGAAGCTCATACTCATCAACAACGATGGCAAGATCTTCTGAGAAGGAACATTCCGTGACAACAAGCTCTCGCAGAATGGCCTGGCGGCGTTTGAGTAGTTTGAGTATCTCCAGATCATCACGATCCAGACCATCCGTCTCGATCAGAGAGACGAATGAACCTTGCATGGTCGAGGACATGAGACTCGAATCCACAGACGGTCTTCTGGAACGACCACTCGAGACAGATGGTGCTGTGCTGTGACGCCGTGGTACACGAAAATCTGTCTCACTAGTCCTTGTAGGCAGATGAGGAAGCTCCTTGGAGGAGGTAATTCGCGCTGATGCAGAGTGTCTCATCCTCCGTGGCAAATAACCATCGCTCGGGGTTGATGAGCCTCTGGTTGTGGGTGTGATCGGTCGTGAGGTCGGAGGACTGCCATCTAGACTTGACATGATATCCTGAAAAGATGGTGCAGGAGTAGCATTCGTGACAAGAACTGGTGCCGAGCCAGACCTGAGTAGCACTGCCTCATCTTCGTCTGAATCCTCCAGCAGGAGCTGTCGTCCCTTTATTGGCGCCTTTCGAGTGACGTTCGAGAAGTCTCGGCGTCGCGGTCGAGCTTGTCCCACGCATGATACATCAGGACCCTCTTTTGCATCGTTGGCTATGTCCATTCAGCGGCGCCTGTGCATTGTTCCAAGGACGTTTCTCTGGTTATGGAGACCGAGTTGTTCTCTGCGCGATGACAAGTCTACGAGTACGAGGCCAAATTTTTACTTTGTAAAGCTCGACAGCAGCCTAGAATTTTGTTGATTGTTGTGGAGGGAATGTCTAGTGTACAGTGTGAGAATCTTGGAAACTGGAGACGAATCTCGAGGAGCATTAATGTGTTACACGAGCTTGATGCTTGTGCTAGCGCTGCTGGGGAATTCTTACTGACGGGTGGAGGCACGGGAAGTTCTTCCCAAAATGAGACTCTTATATGTCTGCCTCTACAAGTAGGTAAACTTGTGTGCTTGTTTTGGAGGATACATATGCATGTATACTACTCTATACTACCCGCAAAGATAAGCTAGATTGACGCGAACTACGTAGGCCATCCAGACAAAAAAAAAAAAAGCATATTCAGCACTCTACAATCTAGCCTTGACTTCTAGCGGATCCTTCCTGTCTCTTAGCACCCGCCTGAGAATCTTGCCACTCGGCGACCTGTCTTGGTTAGCCTCTGTAGGTCATGAAAAAGGATAGATCAAACATACTTGGGAATGACATCGAGATAAACCACTCCTCCTCGGAGCTGTTTGTGCTTTGCCAATTTGGAAGCCACAAAGTCAATGATGTCCCTCTGCAACTTCTTTGTCTTCTCCACTCCAGGCCCAACGACGACATAGGCCCTAGGGAGCTCGGTCGCCTGTGCGTCGTCCTGCACTCCAATCACTCCTACATCGACAATCTGTGGATGTGTCAGAAGTAAACCTTCCAGCTCGGCAGGAGCCACCTGGAATCCTTTGAACTTGATCAGCTCCTTCACTCGGTCTGTGATGTATAAATTGCCATTTTTATCAAAGTGACCCACATCTCCCGTCTTGAAGTACCCATCGCTCGTCAGGGCGTTCTTTGTGGCCTTTTCGTTGTTCAGATACCCGAGCATGACGGACGGACTCTTGAACCAGATTTCTCCATCCTGATCAGGACCCAACTCCTTCTCGTCATCGCTCATAATCTTGGCCGTGTAGTTGGCTGCTAGTGGACCAACACTCCCAGGTGTCGTCTTCCACTCGTCCCACAACTGTGAGTTGGACGTCGGCGAGGTCTCGGTCAGCCCATAGCCCTGCTTGACAGGCACGCCGGTCTTCTCTGTCGCCTCTGCTGCCAAAGTTGCACTGAGAGGTGCCGCACCAGAATTGATCATACGCATTGAGCTGATGTCGTACTTTCGGACGATTGGATCCTTGGCGAGCCGCAAAATGATTGGAGGGACCAGGTGGCAGAAGCTGACGTGGTACTTTTGGATACTCTGCAGGAAACGTTCCAGATCGAATTGCTGGTGAACGACAATCTGTATCTGAACTCTCAGACATTGCTGAATGATGCAGACCAAGCCAAAGATATGGTAGAATGGTAGAATAGCGGCCATGACTATATATAATTAGATTGACCTCGATTTGCCGATCTCTGAGCTTACCATCCTTGCCGGGTGTCAATTCTTTACCGTCGATACCCACGTTGGCGACGATGTTCGAGACAATATTTCGATGTGAAAGCATGACTCCCTAGAGATTATCAGCAGCGATCAGGTACACTCAACACATATCATTGTACCTTTGCAAGTCCTGTAGTACCACTGGAGTACACAAGATACGCCAAATCCGTGTGCGGCTTGACAGCTTTCGTTCTCGCGAATCCAATCTCCTTAGCTGAGAGTATACTTTGCCAAGGCTTGGCACCTTTTTGCTCGGTCTCTCCAAAGACAAAGACAGCATCGCTCGGTATGCCGACAATTGAGGCAGCTTCTTGAGCGATGGCCAGTAGCGTTGGATGTACTACGCAAGCACGAGCACCGCTGTCTTTCATCTGATGTACAAGCTCGCTGGTTGTGTAGGCCGGGTTTGCCGGAGTCATGATACCACCGGCAAGGAGCGTTCCGAGCATAACCACGGGAAAGTCGATTACATTGGTAGAAAACAGACAGAGGACATCGCCCTTTTTCCATTTCAGGTTCTCTACGAGACCCTGTCCGAAACGCATTGCCAGGCTTCGAGTCTGTGCGAATGTATGGGTCTTGCCAGTGATAGCATCGGTCAGGTACGGACGATTCGGCATGTCCCGATCGAGTAGGAATTCTGGCAAGGACACCTCAGGGACGACTTCCGTCCATCTAGACTTGAACACGACCATATGAGAAGTATTGGCAGTGACTGGGGATTCTACCACTGGAAATTTCCGTTGCAGAGAGGTGTGGTATATATATATATATATATTCGAGAAGACTAAAATAAAGCCGAGAGTGGTTGTAATTGACGATACGGAGTGCGGCGGTGGAGAAATCCTGGGGAATTTGATGCGGAGGTTCTACTTATGGAGCTCCCGCAATACTCATGACTCTCAATTTATCGTTCACGTATACGTACTGTACTTCTCGTCCGGCAGGTTGAGCAAGGCAAGTTCTACATGCTAAAATTTACAAAAACAAAGGCGACGACATGTCGATTCATGCTACATTATGGTTTCCCTTTACGGGAAAAGAAGATCCGCAGGACAATCGCAAGTATGAGTAGCCCTATACCCTTGAACAGCCAACCGAGCAATTTAGAAGCAGATTCTTCCCATTCAAAGGCATCTCTAAACTAAAGAAACATCAGTCACAGTTTCGTGCACCGGTGGGTATCATCTACCTCGTGTCTACCGACGTGCTCGCTACGAGTCTTCGAGATGCCCACCTTGGGATCGCTGTTCGTGGATCTATCTGTCCGACTCTCGACATTCGGCGTGTTGCGCGATTGTTCGTGCTGATCTCTCTTGACGTGTGTGAATTTGTCCGCAAGGTCGTCGGAAACCGCGATGAGTGTAAGTGACAGGATGTACAGCATAAACTTGAGAGGGCCTATGACTTTGCCGCGGACGCCGGAGCTGGCATCTACATGAGTCGACTGTGTCTCCTGTCCGAGTGTCGTCGAGCTAGAGGTAGTCATTTGGCAGATTGCAGTCAGACACTTTGTACGCAGGAGTGTGATTTCCCAACAAAGTATTTTACGCACTCCTTGTGTCAGCTACTCGCCTTTTCCGTTTCGAAGATGATGTGAATTGAGCAGAGATGACTTTATTTGCGATGGATTTGTGCAACATGCGAAAGGTCATATGGAAGCAGCAGCAGCATCAATTCCGACCTTTTCGAATGCAGATTGTTAATAAGGTCGGTGTGGGGGCAAAGAGATGGCAGAAGATGATTGGACACTCGGTAGAGTCTACGCGCCGATGCCGACTATCTAATGCACGTGTCTCTCACATATCAATTCAATCTGAAGCTTGGAAGCTCCCATGGAATAGAGCTCGAGTTGATACGGTATACACGTGCACATGGTCCATTGCTGCACGCTCACGCGGTCTCTTTGTGCAATCCGAAAGACGTCGCTGTCGATGAAACTAATGATTGCACTGGAATGAGAATGTCATAGTGTTTCTAGATATTCCTGGTTGTTGTAGAACCGTAAGCTCAGCGTTATATCAATGAGTATGCCTTCAAGTTCAGAAATGACACTGTAGTGCTATGGTCACAATCACTACGACAATGACGTTCCAGCCACAACCGACATCTGCCTAGTTTTCCTGTCGTCCATCTCACTATATTGCACAATATTCCAACTGCTGCAATTGCTACAGGCAGTATATAACTTGTGAAATCTTGTTCGCAACCATTGAGTAGCAAAGCTTGATCGTATATCTCGTACCAGCCACGATTGATCAATCTTCTAATAGTTGCACCAATCCATTTAATGTATAGACTACATCATAGGGGATGTACGGTACAACACCTGACCTCATATTGAACACATCTATATTCCATCTTCGGCATGAGCACGACGATAAAGTGTACAAGTCGCCGCCTTCAAGTTTTAAATCTCTGTCGCAATGCTTCAGTCCTCTCACAGGTGCCGAGGCCAAACAGATCCTATGCATCGATAGCAGAAAAGTATCAGGACAAGCTAAAGCAACGAGCTGCAGCGTACGTCGCCCACAAAAACAGCAAGTCAAACTCAAGTAACAAAGACAGTGAAGGTATTCGAGGCGGCAATGCAATCGAGCAGTTGCGTGCAAAGTACGCCCAGCGAGTCAAAACACAAGCCAGCATATCTACACCAATGACCGCGTCACAACCACCAGGACAGACGGCCAAGCTGAGCATTCCCAAAGTCCCTGCCAAGAATCCCATAAAGTCACTTTCATCCTACATTGATGTCGAAAAGTTGCGTCTGCACGAAGCCAAAGAGATTGAACTACTGTGGCGTGCTCGTTTCGCAGAGTCAGACAGCAGCATCTGTGCCGTCATTCCCAAGGCGACCTATCAACAAATGTACAAGACTGCGAGGCAAAATCCCATGTTTGTCTTACCCCTCTTCAGACCATCGCAGGGAGTCGAAATGCACTTTCTGCAGTGGATGTTTCCGAACGAGTCGACCAGTCACTTGATGATCACTTCCCTGCTCGAGTACAAGATGAAGGGAGAGTACTCGAGACCACACACAATCATTGCTCACCACACCGAACTGGCGGAGGAGAAGGGACTCGTGCTGATGAAGGGTGACCTCACTGATTCGAGATCGCTCGAGCCGTTGCAAGCGACATGGATGATCACTTTGCTACAAAGGTTCTTTTGCCCCCTCGCCACCGATCCGACCTCGGAACGTAGGACGAAGATACTAAGTGACTTCAACAAGGGCATCGATCTCAATGTAGATGCCCTTATCGAGGAAGCTAAGGCTGTCCCTGGCGCTGGAGAGATCTAAAGGAAAATGAGAACTGTTATTGAGCTCAAATTAGTGTCAACACAGATCCATTCTGGAATGGATCGTACGAGGTGCGTAAGTTCTTGCCTTGTATGCATACGACGATTGGCACGATTCGCATATACATGATTCAATTACTTAGAGTCTTGCTCAACCACAAGGTCAATCTTCATTGGAGTAAGCTGCATGCAGATTATAGTGCTACGGTGTGAACGCTGCACAAGAAGCGTCCCGGATCTTAGACCATAACACCCGAGACGATTCGTTCTCTTGCTCATTTAATGTTGTTCTGACCTCGTCTACTGCCTTCCTGTACTTCGTTGCATGTTCCGTCAAGCTGGCTTCTTGCTTTTGTACATTGTTTATCAGCTCCTTTGTCAGCTGCTCCATGATGTCTAAAGTCTCTTGCTGATAAATCAGTGGCCAGACACCCTGACAATATAGCAACTTACATGACGTACTGGCAGAGTATCTCTGTATGCACTTGATTTGTTCACTTTTCGCTTGCGCAGTTTCTCATCGTGTGAGACATGATCTTCACAGCCACTACTTGTATTTGAATTTGCATCTTGCTGGACGCGCTGCTTGATCTCGAGGTCGTTCTCTGGCAGCAGTCCTTTGGCTCTCAGTTTGTGGTAAAATCCGTTAGAAGGATACCCTGGAGTAGTATCTTCCGTGATCAGAGCTAAATATAGTTACAGTGTTGGCGATTACAGACGATGACTCAGCCTTACCCTCAGAACGTGGAGCCTTAAACACGCTTGACGTTTGCACCCTAGCTATAATCTTCTTGCTAGATACCTCTTCGTGGAAGCGCTGCATGAAACTCGATAAAGTAAGCAGTCGATCGTCCAGAAACTTTCGCTTCTCGCAAGAGCTTTGAGGGAGAAGTTCACACTCTGGTCCAATAGCGTTGCCTCTAAATTTCATGTTTTCATCCATGTAAAATTCATTTCGAAGAGTATCGTACAAATTTGGCACGCTGTTTTGCTCCTGGCTGGGCGCACAATAACCCTTACCTACTGGTGTCACAAAGGCCACATTGGCTCGGCTTCCTGGCTCTTGAATAGCATCGTGCCTTCCTGAAGTATTTCGCGTTGCTGATGTATCTCCCGTGTCCGCAGGTTCGTCATGAATAGTAGCTGTTGTAGTAGGCTTTTGAGCTCTGTAGGCATTACTGGCTTTACGGTTCGTTGAGATACCAGGGGCTTTACCCTCTGTCGCAAGGCTCGTTTCAGGTCTTCTTGTGGTTGCTTCAACGCGAGATGAGGATGCCGCGAGATTTTGACCAGTTTCATGCGAATCCCTGACCAGAGCATTCTTACTCGGCTTAGGACCGGCCTCTGCATCCCTAACAATTAATGGAAGCTCATGACTCAATGCGACCATGGCCTACCACTCGATGATACAAGGTATCTTGAATTTGTCGTCATCCACAAGATTCAAACACTCAGATTGAGGCATAGAGGACCTAGCTTGATCTGTCATTATGGCTTCGCCACTAAGATGAGTCGTTTGTGCTGGGGTCGCAAGTAATTGGTCTGGTGCATTCTCGTGCTCATTCTTGCTTCCGACCAAAAGACGAGGATCGATATAAGTTCGTGCATCGCTCATGTCAAACACTCCAGATGGAGCGCTCTGTTCCGGCACAACTTTGATGGATTTTGTATCTTCTAATGGGATATTGAGAAATTCGAGAAAGGCAGTTTCGGGAGTCCTGTCATGTGCTGCTTGCGAATGCCGACGGACTTGTGGCTCTTGCGCTTTTGTTGGTAATGGAGTAGTGGTTTCTACTGAAGAGGTTATGATTGATTTAGCACAAGGGAGATGTTCTTCGCTTTTGTCAGCTCGGGCTCGCCCTGGTCGCCTTTTACGGTACGCAAGCCGTTCTGCGGTCTCTGTAGTCTCACAATCTATCGGAGCGCGGTCCTGATATCTTTGCCTCGTACTTGTCAATTCTCCACTGGATTGATTCGTCATGTTGTAATTCGGATGTATTGGAACATCTAGGCTCGATATATCATCGTAATCAGTATCTACCGAAAGTTCGACGAGCTTAGCTTCTTTAGCATACGTATGTCCTTTAGACTCGATCACATCCACCTTGAGTTGCACAATCTCTCTTGGCTTGGACACTGATTCATTGTGTGCCTCCATCTGAACTTTTGTAAACTCTTCAGTGCAGCCCAGGCTCTGGAGGTCTTCAACACCCTTGATCATCTCAGACCTGTTACTATCATCATGTCTTTTGTCTGCTGAGAAGTCACTTTCTTCATCATCATTATTGATCGGTCCGTTAGACCTGCTACAACGCTTTGTGGTGTCGACATTCCTGTGAATCTGGTCGAATTGATCAAATATTCGATTCACTTCAGAATCGTTTCGGGGTCGGAGTTTTGCAAGTGACACAGTTGCGTCAATATTCGAGTCTATATCGGAAAGCTCACTCAGAGATGAGCACATATCTTCAAAAAGTTCTGAGTTCAAGCGTCTCGGTGCTTCGGCCGATGATTGCACCTCAATTGCTTCACAATCCGAGAGTCGCTTTGTATTTGCTAAAGACGCATCTAGGTCTGGCCTAATCTTAGAGCCCTCTGGAACAATGTTGATAGCTGACATAGTAGGCTCAGGCTTTAGAACTTCTCCTTGTGAAGTAATAAGCTTTGGGGAAGCTGCCTCTGAAGGCTGACGTGTTACTAAAGTTGCGTCAGCTTCGTCAGTCAAGGACAATGCTTCGGCAGTCGCATTGGCTAAAGCCTGTACGGTTTGCACTCGATGTTTTGATGATGCTTGTGCTTCTCGCTTTCTCACGCTCGTTGTTACAATATCTTTAAGCAGGCGTGAAACCTTTGGAATCTTGTTCGATCCGATCGATTCTTTCGTTTTCATGCGGATACAGCTCTGTTCAGCCAGTTTCGCATGGTCACTCGTCGTGAAGGTGAGCTTTACTTCCGTTCTCTGACCGCGATTGGAGTTCTCGTCCGTGAACATCAGCGACATTTCGAGCTCGTGGATCCCAAAATCTTGAAATTGATCGGCACGAAAGTGCAATTCATGACAGGTGTCCAGCTCAAACATCATGCTCAGGACTGACGCAGAAGTGACGAAGATACCAGCAGTTATATTCTGCAACTGTTCGTTGATGGTCAATTTGTGGAATTGACAAATATCGAAGCCCTTGTGTAGGTTGCATTTCTCCCGATTTAGCATAATAATCCATGTCAAACTTGCCGAAGTTTCGAGGAAAGAGTTGAAAGCTGCGATTACACCCTCAGTCAATTGTTCTTGAGGGAATAAGAGGCGCAAGCGAAGGGCAACATCCTTTTTGGCTGGCTGTTAGGCGTACAAGGCGACTGGTGAAGGGACTCACGTAATAGCTTCGAGCAGATTCTAGCTAGGATGCAAAACAGTGTCCAATCGCTAGTCTCGAGCAAGACCCGACCAATATCGCAACTGTGTTGGGTCAGTTTCCGGATAAATAGAGTTATGATTTCAATTCCAACAGCTTGGTATGCGTACTTGTATCCTTCAGTAAAGCAGTCTTGTTGTCGTTGCACAATACTATCAAACTTTCGAGAAGAGCAGCTATACGAGCAGCATCGTCGGATTTTGAGGCTGTGATATGAGTCACAAGCCCATACATGAGATGTGCGGACCAGAACTCAACATATTTATCTTTTGCTATACCATTGAGATTCATTCTTGCATACCACTCCTAAACTGATTAAAAAACGTAGAAGATGATGTACGGACTTACAGTGAATGTTGTCAGACAGTCATCCTTCAAGCTGCTCTTCTCCATCCGGAGACAAATACTGCTTAGGAAAACTAAATGCCGCGAAATCTTCTTAAGCAATGCTGCCTCTGGCTCGATATCCATTGCACGAATGAGAGCTCTCCATGTAATCTCGCTCGGACCATGAAGCTGGAAAGCCGGTCAGACAAAGTGAGCAAGCTTAAGACTCTTGTAATATTACAGCCTCCGCAACATTGATGTCGTCCCTAAGATGCTCGGCATGTCGTTGTAGAACGAGACAAACACGTTGCTCGAGTCTAGACGTCTTAGTACCTAGGCCATGACCCTCAAGCTTTTTCACAAATCCGCAGGTTTTCCATGAACTTTGGTTGACTTGGATGTGGCAGATCTTGGCCAGGAATCGAGGTACTGCACAAGTTGCAGCACCGCATCGTCAACATCCGAACTGTCCCTTGGCATCTTTCGGATCATGCCTCCTACTTGGAAGCCAGAGGATCTGTAGATATTATTCTAGAGCGAGGTGGTGTAGAGCAGACATCTGTGTTTGACTAGTGCTGATGCCAGCTCCCGAGGTGCGGAACTGGACATGACGACTGATCAGCATTCTGTGATATTAGCATACACTCGGTCAGCTTTGTACCAGGTCTCGCACGCTAGTGCTCATGATCCCTGCGTACACGTTAAATAAAACAGAAGCCATGCAGCATCAAGCTCGCTCTGGCCAGAGATGCCATCGACTGCAAGCAAAGATTAGGGTTATTCGCTCGTATAGCTCAATGGTTGATTTTGAATTTATGAAGATATACAGTCATCTAGTCGTTGGTGTTGGCGTTGTTGCTTCTTTCATGTGGAGCAGTTACATCAATTCCGAGCTCAAGGGACCTAAGGGAGTCCATGGTGTCTCAAGCTCCATAGACATACTGGGATGGCCATAAGTCTCACATGCTTCTCGCTCCTCATCCACAGTCTGCGAAGACTCACTAAACCGCCGATTTCGATCGATCACTCGAAGAGCGATGTATTCTGAGAGTGGTGCAAACTGTTGCCAGAACTTCCAAGCAGCAGCCACAGTCAATATAGGACTTTTCGTTAGTGATTGACTGTCATTAGTAGCCTCGTTACTTACAGTGGAGCTATGGCGGCACCTTGAATGACAGCCTTTTTGGCTGAGACAAGCCCAATCGTCGTGAACTGGGTGGCTTTAGTCAGGTTGCCTGAGAAACGGAGAGAAATTACCTGGAATATCACAAGTCCAAGTACGACACGATTGTAAATGATTGCAAGCGCCTTTCCTGTAGAATGTTGCGGATGATCCATCGAGTACAGAAGCTGATATTTATAGACAAAGTACCCAATGACGAAGAATATGAGACCGAAGCATAGTATAGGTGGTGCTAAACATTAGCTGTATGACCAAGTATGCTTGAGAGTACTTACACATGATCGAATAAATCGTACATATGACAAACACGAAGAGAGGCTGTGGTAAGTAAAACGCATAGTTGAATGTTGGGCCCTTATCAAGCTCAGAGAAGTCTCGAGGAGTTTTGCATCCTGCTTTGTATAATGGATACAATGAGACAGTGCCGATTTGCAATAAACGAAATGGAAACATTCCAATGCCTTGTAGAACGATGAGGTTGTTGTAGAATTGACCCTGACCCGGCAAGATCGATGCCAATAGTTGTGGTATCTTCGAAGTATCTAGCTCCGCCAATGACAGAATTGTGTAACCCGAGGACGCAACAAGTATAACAACGAAATAGTTGAAGAAAATGAATGCGAAGTTCTTGCTTATTTCAGAAGTCTCGATTTCTGTCACGTCCAGATAACCTTGTAACCAGCTCATGTAATTGAATATAAATGGTACCAACGCGAAGAAAATTGTGTATGCGAGTGTAGGCAAAAACCCGACAGTCAGGGATGAGATTGTTTGATGCTCATCAAGGAATTTCGCAAATGAGGGAGACAGTTTGTTTATGCCTTCTGGACTCAGTAGCACGGCGACCGCACCTACAGGAATGAACCACAGAATGGTCGTGACTACAACGAGAAAGAAGACCAGCCAATTTCTTGTGATGCGTTCATATCTGGACATGTAGACATTAGTCCAGATAATATCGGTCGGTGCAGGCGCAAGTCTGCCGACCAATTGTAATGGGGACGGATCCAGAACGGCTTGTGCCGCCAATTGAGCACTCGCAACTTGTCGAAAGGTCACGAAAGCCATAGGGGTTGCCAGAAAGGCATCCTTCTCATGACGCAGCGCATTGATGGCATCGTCGATGACTCGAAGTTTCACAGTATAGTAATCGATACAATCGACCTTTTTTCCGATCACACCGAACCAACCCAGTCTCATTTTCGGTCTTTTCGACTCGTCCGGAAGTCTATGTCCGTTGAGCAGACCAGAGGAATTGCGCGTCTCTATTTGCTCGGCATCCGGTTGCTCAGAAGCCTCAGCCTCAGTACTATGGGATACTTCGGGTGCTGGCTGAACGAGAGGTAAGGAATCGTCATCACGTCCGAGTTTGAAAGGGCTAAGGTATATAGTCCATGCTTCTTCCAGTTTGGCGAGTATCGTTTTTCTTTCATTGATTCGCTTGTCCAGCTCTTTCCATGATCTACAGATGACGACTTTCTCGACCTCCCCAATAGACAGATCCTGAATATGCTGTGCCAGTTCCGCTTCTTCTTGCAAGTGTTTGGGCACGCCAGACAGGCGTACAGTCCTATCTGTTACAGTTGATTGATTTCCAAGATATTTTTGCCTAATTTTCGTAATTCGATACGTCTCATTTGCTAAGAAGTACCAAGCAAGACCGGTAAAGAAATAGACAAACACTACGTAAGACCACAACCAAGTGGTCTGAGGTGTGTCATCGTGCTTCCCCTGTATTGTCTCGAGTGTGCTAGAGAAAAGCTCAGGTGGAATCATGGAAATATTTCCATATGGATTTTCATTTGGAGAGTAGACCTTTTTTACAGGTACGATGACAGCCATGCCAAAGAACGCACTACTAGCTAAGAACTTCATCGCCATTTTGAAGAATCCTAGAAACACAATAGCATCGAGGCCAGCACACTCAAGCACTTGATCATCTGTTATCTTGAAAAGATCCCATAGCCATCTAACCTTGCCTTCGCTCAGCAATGGGGTTGTTGCAGATCCTGTTTGAAGTCGCTTGTGTTGATAAAGTTTGCTCCATTTTGTTCTCAAGAAACAAAATACAACAAATGCTGGCACACCTATGGCTAGAGAGATTGCAACTTGAATCGCTAGTTGTGGTCCATTACGAAGGTGTTTCAATCTCTGGTCCTCGTCCAGGACATTCATCATCAAAGAGGAGAGATGTGTATCAGATATTAAGCAGCTGAGCGGTCCGGTAACTCCTTAAAGTAGGATCACAATACACAAATTTAACTGAAACGAACAAAGGTGGCGCAAGAAGAATGGGCTACTAAGAATTGCTGAAGCAAGGCATACGACTCCTGCCAGGCGTCTACAATGTACACACCTTGGTGACTTGATTGAAAGTGATGCATATGGCAGCAGTAGTTGGCCATGGACTAAATAAGCCTCGTAGCTATAGGTAATTGGTAGAATCTCGGGCTGTCCGCCAACCGTTCTGCGATGGGTCGTGGCACGGTAACACAACAGTGGGAGTAGAATGGATCATGCCAACCTTGGAACCTTGAAAGGTTGGTTCTTGCCTGACTCGCAATCTCTAGCCTCAGCCACAATACAGAAGATGCGTCCTCGAGCTCAACGCAGCGCGTCTCGTTGCTGCTGCTGCTGCTGCTGCTGCTGCTGCTGCTGCTGCTGCTGCTGCTGCTGCTGCTGCTGCATGCAGAAGGTAAACTCCCCGACCATGTTTGAGCATTGTCCAAGTGAGAACTCTTCGGTCCCAAGCATTTGTCCTGTGCCTTTAAAGTTATTGTCCTTCTTCGACAACTCTGCAGCATGGATCCAGGATTCGAGTTTGCAAAGACTCCGGCGAGCGTCAGGGAACAAAGCTCGACTCAGTATGGCGTAAGGACAACCTCGTATCCAACGATAAAGAATGCTCCATTACCAGCAGATGGTCCAGGCTCCCAATCGTTCAGCAACGTCCTCATGCTAGTCGTACTGCTTGGAGTGCCGCTATATTGCTCGTGGAAGATTGGAGCTGGAAAGTATACATGGTTCTTCTTCGTTCTGCTGGGTTTCTTGCCCTTACTCACGGGCTTCTGGTACCTGAACTCAGTCATGGGTGGCCGATTGAACACGAAAGTGACTTATCCTGGCAAGAGTGTTGAGTCATACATTACCTTCAAGGATCCAGAGGACGCTAAGAAGTACTCTGGTCACTCGAAGATCCCACTCGAGACTTTCCAAGAAATGTTCATTGCAGGTAAAGTCGACTTCAAAGGAGATGTTCTGGACATCATGGAATTTCGACATGATTGGTCGTCATTCCACTTCACAATTTCTCTTTTCAGATTCTTCTTATTCGGCATGATCCCAGAAGTCATCTCACATTCCCGTTCGCAGGATGAGGAACAAGTGCGCGATCATTACGATCGAGGTGACGATTTCTACGGGTACTTCCTCGGGCCTCGTATGGTCTACACTTCTGGGATCATTGATGACCTCGAATCTGAAGAGAGCCTTGAGCAATTACAAGACAACAAAATGCGAGTCATATGTGAGAAGATTGGTCTCAAGGAGGGTGATACAATGCTTGATATCGGTTGTGGGTGGGGCACTCTATCTGTCTTCGCTTCGCATCAATACGGAGCCAAGGTCACTGGGGCAACGTTGGGCCGCAATCAGACGAAATGGGGAAATGCTGCCTTGCAGGAACTTGGCTGTGCGGAACCTCAATCCAGGATATTGTGTATGGATTATAGGGATATCGCAATACCGGCTGGAGGGTATGATAAGATTACATGTGTAGAAATGGCCGAGCACGTTGGAATTAGACACTTTACAAGTTTCCTCGGTCAGGTGAAGAACACGCTCTCCGATGATGGCATATTTTATATGCAGGTGGCAGGACTTCGAAAGTGCTGGCAGTACGAGGATTTGATTTGGGGTCTGTTCATGAACAAGTACATTTTCCCTGGTGCCGATGCATCAACCCCGCTCGGCTTCTATGTTTCGTCTCTCGAGTCTGCAGGATTTGAAGTCGAATCGATCGATAATGTCGGCGTGCACTATTCAGCCACTCTATGGCGATGGTACCGAAATTGGCTTGCCAACAAGGACAAGGTTCAGGCCAAGTACGGTGATCGGTGGTATCGAATCTGGGTCCTTTTCCTAGCTTGGAGCGTCATTGTTTCAAGACAAGGTGGAGCTACCTGTTGGCAGATTGTGTGCCGCAAGAACATTAATTCCTTCCATCGGATTGAGCGCCAGAAAGTGCAGTATGGTCTCAAAATGGCATCAAGTGGTAAGACTGGAAGAGATTGGAGTGGTATGCCATACAAAAAATAGAATAGCTCGATAGGATAGCTTCAGCTTGGGAGTGGGCTTGTGCAAATTCCTTTAGTTTCTTAATCATACTATAGCTAGTAGTCGAAAGACCAACGAGAAAGGCATGCTTCAAGTCACCTATATATATTTCGATTCATTCAATAAACATACATATACCCGTCAGCATAAGTGAGTGATTGATAGTCACTAACGACTCTGGAATGAGCATAGAGCACGATGGCACAAGGGAATGAGTAGTCCGGAGTCAACCGTCGACATCTAGCTACGGAACGTCAACCTACTCTGGTGATTGGGACTTATGTTGCGGCTGCAATTCTACGGTAGGTACCGTATCGTAATGATTGATTGATTGAGATCGAGTCACGTGTGTAGGAGACAGTCGTCGTGCGTCAAACAGAAGCAGAGCGCCTCCCGTCCCGTGCCACCTGTTTGTTGCGCCAGGGTTAAGCAGTCCAATTGCCTGCTTACTTGGCCTAGGGTTAGCGGCTAACGAGGAAAAAAGGCGGTCTCCTGATCACTTGCTCTATGCGCGTGTTTGTCGGCTCCTAGGTTGCCAACCACCCTGTAAGAAAAAAGTCAGACTATACAAAAGATTCAACGCTCAGCACTCTTCACGAACTCACAAATGGCTACCGGACGTCTGACCGAGTACCAAGTCGTCGGAAGGAAACTGTAATATACCTTCAGTGATTGTCCACAACGAAATCTGACTCGAAAATAGTCCGACAGAGAAGGAGCCTGTCCCAAAGATCTACCGAATGAGACTATTTGCACCAAATACTGTACGCTACCACGAGTGTTTTCGAGCGTCTTTTGTCGAAAAGTCGTAGCGGGAATCACAGACATGCCACATTTGTATACTAATCGGACCCACAGGTGGTTGCGCAGTCTCGGTTCTGGTACTTCATCAAGCAGATGCGAAAGTTGAAGAAGGCATCGGGCGAGATCATCTCCGTCAACGAGATCCTTGAGAAGAGGCCATTGAAGGTCAAGAACTTCGGTCTTTGGCTCAGATATGATTCACGATCAGGTACTCACAACATGTACAAGGAATACCGAGCAATGTCACGAGTTGAGGCCGTCGAGCAAATGTACTCGGACCTTGCAGCACGACACAGAGCTCGATTTAGATCAGTACACATTCTGAAGGTTGTCGAGCTTGAGAAGACGTCTGATGTCAAGCGACCATACATCAAACAGCTGCTGGACCCAAAACTCAGATTCCCACTTCCTTCCCGTCTTCCAAAACAAGCTGTATGTGTAGCCGAGTTTCTTGCAAAAGATTATACTGACCGTATACAGGGTGCTGGCAAGAAGATCTTCTCTGCATCGAGACCTTCCACCTGGTACTGATCTATCACTTCATAGAGTCTCGAAGCCTAGCATTTATGATATGATACATGCGAATAGTCTATCATCATTTGCAGGCGAATTTAATCCTGCATTCACAGAATCTCGTCCCTTTGCCTGTTCAACGGCTGGTCATTGCTACATCGCACCATGAATTGCAAGATTCTATTTCTGCACATACGTGCAATTTGTATATTGCTTTGAAGTACTTGACGTCTTAATATGTACAACATGATTGAGCCAGTCGATCTAGCTGATGAGCGCAGACCCAACAATCATTTGATATTGAAACGTGACTAAAAGTGCCCACGATATCCATGACTGGCAAGATCGGCCCCACACATCAGACGAGGTTACTGGGAGAGCAAGTGGTTCAATACAAGAACTGTATAGCATAGATTCATCAGGCAGCGTAGATTAAGTCACAATGTCTCGAGAGTTGCCACAGTCGAGATATGATTTGTCGACATACAAGGGTCGAGTGTTACATACGATCCAAATAACTGATCCTCGCACACTATTAACGACATCGACACAACTGCAAGATGCACGAAACTTGTTGCAGGCGTATCGCGATAGAAAGATCGAGGTATCTGAACGAGTGTGGGCGGCAAAGAAGGTGCTGGACTCTTCGGTCCACCCGGAAACAGGGGAACTGATTCTCTTGCCGTTCAGAATGTCTTGTTTCGTGCTGACGAATCTCATGGTGACGGCAGGCATGTTGACGCCAAACTTGAAGACGAAGGGAACGGTATTCTGGCAAATCACGAATCAATCCGTCAATGTCGCATTCAATTACGCCAACGCCAATAAATCCACACCACTGCCGACGCGAGAGATTGCATCGAGTTATGTCGTCGCCGTCCTCGCCAGCTGCGGAGTCGCAGTGGGACTCGGACGGGCAGTGCAGTCCATCAAGGCACAGGCCACGAGAGACCTCGCATCCAGACTCGTGCCTTTCGTAGCCGTCGCCGGAGCAGGCGCATTGAATGTCTTTCTCATGAGGTCCGGAGAACTCAGAAGCGGCATCGACGTCTTTGATCCCCACCACCAAGGAGACGAGAAGGATCAATCACTTGGGAAGAGCAAGGTTGCCGCATTCAAAGCAATCTCCGAAACCGCCGCCAGTCGAGTCTTGAACAGTTCCCCCATCATGGTCATTCCTCCTTTAATTCTCCTCGCCATCCAGCGCAAGACGAGTCTCTTGCATCGTCATCCCAGATTAGGACTTCCCATCAACCTCCTCTCAATCTTTGCCACCTCCATCGTGGCCCTGCCGCTCGCCATTGCAGCATTTCCAACCAGAGAATTTCTTCAAGTCGATCAATTAGAGGCAGACATTAAGCGAACGGCAATGGAACGAGGCATGCAACAAGTCGTCTTCAATAGAGGCATGTGATATTTTCTGCATTACTACGGTATATTTTTGCACAAACACACATCACTCCATTGTACAAAAAAGAAAATCAGTCCAAGTTATATATCTACATTTGTCGAGACGGTCGGGGTTATGGCTCGGCTCTACGCGAGGGCACGCTTCCTCGTCTTTACAGGCCGTGGCACATTTTCTTGACCACCGGCTCCGAGCGACTTGGCGAAATCCTTTTCACCACTGCCACGAGATTTAGGGCCAGGGATCGATGACTTCTGCATGATTGGTACCGCCAACTCGTCTTCCACCGGACCAAGGGGTGCCTGCATGATGATGGGCGAGGACGTATTGACATTGACCGTACTTAGGGGATTGCGGTCTGTGGAGCAGGACTCTTCACCCGACACCGGTGTCTCTCTATATTGAGCAAGGAGCTCATTGTGCTCCTTGGTCACTTTCCACGAGGACGGATAATTGAATACCTGTTTCTTTGGGGTGGTTTGTGTAGGGACGTCGGCTTCGAGATTGACTTGCGAGGCCTGTCGCATACCCTCTGCATGACGACCAATATTCTTACAAAGCTCTCGGACTTCCTGCGTCTGTTCTGTCATGTTGTTCAACACGTCTTTTCCACAAGTCTCAATTTCCGCCTTTGCCTCATTGAATTCATGACTCACTGATCGAGTCGTCTCGCGAGCATTGTTCAAGAGTGCATTGACTGCAATCTGGTGGGTTTCGTGGTGAGAGTTGTTCATGGACTTTGCACGACTAACGAATTCATCGAGGGCTTGCGTCTGAGTATCCACGTTCTGCATTGCGACATCAACTAGTTGTACAGTTTCCTTGTGTATCGCTTCCGTGCTTTGCTGAATCGCTTCCGATCTCTCTTTCGCAGTGTTCCAACTCTGTACAATAGCTTTTCGGATCTCATCCTTGTCTTTGGCTAATTTGCGCCCATATATACCATCCGCATTGACCCACAAGTCAACTGCGGTCGCGTGCTGACGGTTCTGATCCAACATGCCCTCCACAGCAGACTCAATTTTCTGCTTAAAGACGTTATTTGTTTCTTGCGTGCGAGCCTCACGTTCCAATGCTATCGCTTGTAGCCTCGATTGTATCTCGAGCAATGCTTGCTCTTCCGCAGATCGCGTCTTAAGAGAGTCGGCTTCTTGTGCAGCAAGCATTTCCTTTGCAACTTGCCCAATGAGCCTTGTATTTGTTTGTCCTGCGACATGCAGAGCTTCTTTGAGCTTCCGAATCTCCGCGGCCTGTGAATTGATGTGACTTTCCGTGCGACTAAAGACCTGCTTGAATTCCGTTGCAAGTCCATCATAGCTTTCGTATATGTCCTTTTGGAAAAGTCCCATTTGTCCAGAAATTTCTTCGGCAATTCTTTGAGCTGCCAGACTCAAATCGTGAAGTCCCTCACCAAGTCTTAGCTTGACGTCTTCTCGAAGCACTTTTATCTCGCCCAAGACTTCTTCCATCTCCTTACGGGCCACGACTCCGCTATCGTCAACTGCGCTCTTGTGAGATTCGAAAGCTTGATATTGCGTATCAAGGTATCGTTTGCCATCTGAGAATAGCTTCATTTCCTTGACCACGAATGATGTGATTCTCTCTGAGACAACTGCAGCACTGTCTGTCTGAGCTTTGGAGTACTTTGCAACTGTGCTATCCAATGATCTTGCAATGTTCGCGCCGTTGCGTTGCATGTCGTGCCAAGACACTTGGTTGATCTCCTCAACATTGCGTTTGCGGTCGACTTTGGCATGTAATCCACTGATATGTTGTACAGTGGTGTCTAGGGTCAATTTTAGCGCACTTGCGACACCGTTGAGCTCAATCTCCGTCTTCTCGTGAGCCTTGCGCAAGATGGTCTCATGCTCAAGGTTCATGGTCGTAGTAGACAGCCTGCTTTGAGTAGTGTCCAGAGCTTGTGATGTATCCGATAATTCCTTACTAGTCTTCTCCAATGTCTTCCTGGTGTCATTATAAGCTGTCATGGTCGCTTCAAACTGCTCCTTGGCGGCTTGCAGCTGCGCGTCCATAGCATCTATCCTGCGCTGTTGTTCTTCAGTGAGCAGCTTGTTGCTCTCATTTTGATTCACTAGCTCCGAATGGGACTCCTCTGTCATATAGACACCGTTCTTCATGCGAGTAGAGTTCAGATCACCTTTTAGACGCTCGATCTCGATGATGTAGTCTTTGATTAGAGCCTTCTTGGTCATCATCTGGTTGACTTGTGGTTTATTCTTGATACTCTTTGCACGATTAGCATATTCTAACGTGGAAACTGTTTCATCCATATTCACTTTCGCCGGTGAAAGTGTGGCAATAATACATGTCTTCGTTCGACCACCCAAAGAATCTTGCAAAAGTCTCGTTAGTTTAGACTCTCGGTACGGGACGTGCTGAGAACGATCCACAAGCGCGTTGATGACTCTTCCTAAAGTCAGCAAAGACTGATTGATCATTCCTGCTTCTCGAGCCCTTTTGTTCTCTGCCCCGGAACGCCCTACATTCTCGGATCCCGCAAGATCAACCAGATTAAGCTTCCCTACTCGTAGCATATCTTCGCCTTCCGTGGATGTTTGCTTGATGTGGACAGTTATGGTGAAAACTGAGTGAGATCGTGAAGAAACCTCGTTACATTTTGTAGCTGCTACTTCTCGCTTACGACTACCTTCCTGTAGAATTTTGACACCATGAGTGGCATCGTTGACGGCTAGTTCTTCCATGCCATTGATTATGATACCGCCTTTCTTTGTAGAATCGTCGAAAATCTTGACTTTTGAGTCCTCTTGTATAGACAACAAATCGCGAAGTTCCTCGTTATAGAGCTCGATGAACGAGCACTTGACAGAATATTCATCGCCCACCTGGTCAAGGATCTGAAATATCCGACACAGAGCACGAGGAATTATACCTGCAGTCGCTGGTGGAATGCCCCCACAGTGATCGGACATGTCCCCGGACATTGTGTAGGTCTTGCCAGTGCCAGTCTGTCCATATGCGAATATGGTACAATTGTATCCTCCAAGCATCTAGAAGAATCAGCATTGTTCGATCATGCGAGCGCAAGGATACCTCTTGAACGATCGGCTCCACGGTGACATCAAACACATCTTGCTGACTGGCACCTCCACCAAAGACTCTATCAAAAGTGTAGGTTTTGTTGTTCAATTCTGTGAGTGCGCTAGTCTGGACTGTGATTGAAGAACCATCCTTGGACGGGGATATGATAACACCAGAATTCTCTTCAATTTCGCGCCTATTTCTGTCCCTGCATCGGACCACGACTTGTATATTCGTCTCAGATGAACCAGAGGTTGTATTGACGGCAGTATTGTGGTCGGTGGTCTTCGTCATTGCCGATGGCGTACGCTTCATAGGGCCGTGTTTATCGTGGTTTGGGGAGGGATTCGAAGATGCTCGAGAAGGAGGCCGGGAAGATGCTGTGGGTGGGCGCACCCCGGACATAGCACTCGGGGGTCGTTGTAGCTTCGGCCTGTTCATCGCAGCGATATACCTTTCCTAGCGATTCCAGTCACTATCGAGTCGTTTTCTCTGTTGTTTGAGATGCGGAAGAACTTCATTCTGTCGCTTGAGTTGCGGCAACCATTCGGAAGAAAAACAAAGGCGCGACGAACACGTGCATCATCGAAGCTGGGCAGCCGCTTACGCGACGAGCAGGAACTCTTTTGCGCTCGAGTCTCGACTTCATGAGCTCGAGCTCGAAGCGATGGGTATTGTTGTCATAGCTGCAACTACCCAGACGCATCAATTAGCCTAGAGCGATGGCTGACATTCATAAGACAGTATGTCGTAGCATAGAGAAAGTGAGAATGGAAGAATAGCTCAATTCGACAACGAAGTATACTTGGATCTTTCATATAATTCATGATCGTCTACAATCTCACGTTTGCAGACTATGGAATATTTATGCAGGACAACAAGAACAAGCTCCAAGCATTGTGTTCATGTATGATTGATGTCATATGATCGCCCGACTTCTGTAGTCAACGATCATGATACGTTTCCACCAAGCCCAAACCCGGAATAAATTATTTGGTGATATTTTACATGCTCATGAATGGTAATTGCAGCACACTACAGAACCAGGACGTTCCAACCGAATGTGTCCTCCGCATCTCCTGTCTGTATTTCTCGCAAGGCACGAAGAATTCGCTGAGCTCCAGGCCCGCACTCCTCACCAAGCTGTACCAGCTTCTTGTCGCGATAAGTCACCGATTTGATTGGACTGATGACTGCAGCTGTTCCAGCAGACATGATTTCGCTGAAATCCGATATCTCCTCGACAGGAACAGCACGACGCTCGACCTTCCATCCGAAGGACTTGGCCAGTTCTATCACAGACTTTGTGGTCACCGATTTGAGAATACTGGTCGACTCTGGCACCACCAGGGTCGTCTCAGCTCCCGAACCTTTCAACGCCAGAAAGTTTGAGGTTGAGAACTCGTCGACGTGCGATCTTGTCTTGGAATCCAAATGAAGTGTGATAGGGTAACCAGCAGCCTTTGCTTTTGCAGCATGCTGGAACACTGGGGCATAGTTACCACCCAGCTTTGCAGATCCTGTTCCAGCTGGTGCAGCCCTATCGAAGTCCTCGACTATCAGAGCATCGATTGGTTTTGCCCCTGATGCGCTATAGAGGTTCGCGACTGGTGTACATGCAACAATGAATGTGAACTCATCGGGCGGCAAGAGGGCCAATTGTGGTCCAGTGCCCAAGAGCAAAGGTCGCAGATATAGTGCTTGTCCAAGCTCGTATGGGGGCACGAATTCGATATTTTTCAGTGTAGCTAGTTTGACAGCCTCAATAAAGAGGTCCTCAGGCACAGTTGCCATTGCAACCATTTCGGCAGAGTGCTGCATTCGCTTGGCATTCTCATCTGGACGGAACACTCTGATATGTCCATCTTTGCATCGGAATGCCTTAAGACCTTCGAAACATTGCTGACCATAGTTCAATGCCGGTGACATAACAGATACACGTAAGAAAGGCTCTTCGACAAACTCAAGAGATCCCCACTTGCCATCTCTGTACACGGTCTGGACATGTCCATTGACTGCATTCGCCTTGAAGGCCAAATTAGCCCAATCCACCTTATCGCTCGGACCTGGGATGCTTGAGCTCATGATCGACCCAGCAAGAAGTGTAAGCTTGTGATACCGGATTCAAGCAAAGAGCTGCGATGTTGTACAACGTGATATAGTTTCATGAGTTGTTCATGTTCGTGCGTGTGACTCAAATTGGGAATTTCCAAGGTAACACGAGCCAAACGCAATCGATATCGACCATGTCACGCACTCTAAACTTTTTGACAATATACCGACGATGTATATGCTTGCCTATTCTTTATAACCTGATCTCATAGCCCTGCAACCAAGTGCTTGCTGCGAATAATCATGAGTGTCCAAAGTATTGACGACTATCTTGAATTCGATGATCTCGAAGACAAATTCTACGTTGAGCAAGAAGAAGGATTTGACAACATCATTCTTGTAGATGGATGTCCAAAGGTTCCAGAGTCTAAGAAAGCTGCTCTCCTTAGGGTACTGAGTAAGTTGTGTTCGTCTCATGGAGTGTTGAAGGAGGATGGGATCATCATGCCAATGGAGGACAAGAAGGAAGGTCCGGTGTCCAAAGGTTATATGTTCGTGGAATACGAAACCCCTGCGCAGGCCATGAACGCCGTCAAGCAGCTCAATGGCAAGAAGCTCGACAAGGCACATACTCTCATGGCGAACCTTTTCACAGATGTTGACAAGTATGCTAACATTGATGATGAATTTGTCGCCCCAACAGCAGACGACTATGCAGAACAAGAACATCTTCGTTCGTGGGTTGCAGATTACCAAGGACGTGATCAATTCATCATGTTCAAGGGAGATGAAGTTAGTATCAACTGGAACAGGAAGGCAGATCAACCCGAGACTGTTGTGGCCAGGAATAACTGGACTGAGACCTATACTCAATGGTCGCCCATGGGTTCGTACCTCGCCTCCTTTCATCAGCAAGGTTTGCAATTGTGGGGCGGACCATCTTGGAAAAGGATAGCCCGTTTTGCACATCCGAAGGTGAAGTTGATCGACTTCTCACCTCTGGAGAACTACTTGGTCACTTGGTCAAACGAGCCACTAGAACTGCCTCCAGCTGGTCACCCTGCTCGTGCTACAATGCCTTTCACACAAGAAGATGAGGGCAAGCAGGTCTTTGTTTGGGACTTGAAAAAGAACCTACTCTTGAGATCCTTCCCTGGACTACCGAATGATGGATCGTCCGGTGCTGGTGCTCAGAAAAAGATGCACTGGCCAATGTTCAAATGGTCAGCTGATGAACAGTATCTTGCTCGTGTTACACCTGGCACTCAGATCTCGATTTATGAAGCTCCTGGAATGGGCCTCGTGGACAAGAAATCGGTCAAGATTGAAGGAGTCGTCGACTTTGAATGGTCGCCAGCGCCCGCTTCTGACAAGAAGTTCGGCTCAGAAGGCAATTTAATTTCCTACTGGACCCCCGAAGTTAGCAACCAGCCGGCACGAGTTTCTGTCATGAGCATTCCATCGAAAGAAGTTGTCAGGACGAAAAACTTGTACAATGTCACTGATGCCAAGATGTATTGGCAGAGTAACGGTGACTTCTTGTGTATCAAGGTCGATCGACACACAAAATCCAAAAAGGGATCCTACACAAACATGGAGATCTTCAGGATCAACGAGAAGAACATCCCAGTGGAAGTCATCGAAATCAAGGATACCATCATTGCCTTTGCATGGGAGCCGAAAGGTGCTAGATTTGCAATTATTCAGACGAATGATCCAAATCTCGGACAACCTGGTATGGCGCTCAAGACTTCCCTGGCATTCTATGCATTTGAGTCTGCTAAGACTAGAAATGAAGCCGTGTTCAAAGAGGTTCGAGTGGTCGATCGAAAGACGTGCAACACTATCCAGTGGGCACCGAAAGGACGCTTCCTTGTCGTTGCCACTTTGGGTAGCACCTCGACATTCGACCTTGAATTCTGGGATGTCGATTTCGAGGGTGAGAAGAAGGACAACGAAGCCCAGTTCGCATGCAATCTGCAATGCCTCAACACTGCTGAGCACTACGGAGTGACCGATATTGAGTGGGACCCGTCTGGTCGATACTTGCTCACTAGTTCCTCCGTTTGGAAGCACAAGATGGAGAATGGATATGTCCTCTGGGATTTCAAGGGAACACAGATTCGTGAGGAGCATATCGAAAACTTCAAGCAGCTCATCTGGCGACCAAGGCCGCCTACTTACCTAACAAAGGCCGATCAGAAGGAAATTCGCAAAAAGTTGCGTGATTATAGCAAACAATTCGAGGAAGAGGACAATCTGGAGCAAAACACCGCTGCTAGAGAACAGCAAGACCAGAGGAGAGAGCTCCTGGCAGAGTATAGGGAGTGGCGACAAAGGGTCAAGGAACAGGTCGAGCACGAGCGACAAGAAGCTGGTAAATCTCACTGGTCGGAAAAGTTACTCGTAGATGATGAAGGCGAGGAAGTGGAGGAGCTTATTGAGGTTGTCGATAGTGAGATTGTAGAGGAAGTCAAGTAGAAATCTGCCTGACCGGGCGAGAGATGTGAGCATTGAAAAGCACGTCTAGCATAATAGTGCATGCATGGATTGGACTAGTAGTGATCATAGTTGCAACGATGATAGATACAAAAATGAATCTACATGAAAGTTGAATGTAAAAGAGAGCACCAAATGCGCCAGTCGATGCAGAGTGCTCATGTGATATTCATAATTATCAGGATCATGAAGCCGAGACATTCTGATCCGTCTCTTCATGTATATATGCATGGCAGGCACAAAGTCAATTTGCAATGTCGATACAGGTCCAGAAGACCGTTGACGGAGATAAATAAGACTCGATTCAAGTGACTGCTGAATGTTCTTCCGTCAATCCGTAACGGGCTGAATGCAATCATGATTACCACAGTTCACCACAAGCCCTCAGGTACCTTGCTGGTGTCCTTCAGGAAAGTCCTGACAGGAACCTCTACTCCGGCAAGCGCGAGGTCTTTGGTGTGAAAAGTACGACAATATCGAGTGCCGCGACGAGTGCCAAGGACGAGCGTGAGCAACACCTGTGTTTCGGACGGTATGATACTTCTCATGTGAGTCTGCCAACTCACGCCGGGCTCGTAAAAGGCCGTAGGGTCAGCGGCTCATGTAGACATCTTTCTACACATTGACTCGAGATGTGTATGCTCGGAATCGAGTGTCGCAGAATTGGCTAGTGTTTCGATACTGTAGTTGCGAAAATGCCGTCATATTCCGGACTACAAGAGATCCGGCAGTCGTTCAACTTTGATGACATGATTGCCGACGTACAAGATGGGCACACCAGGAATCTTTCTGATTCTTTGCTTGAGGTGCAAATCGTTGCTAGCGACGAGATAACATCTCGATTGCATGCATCGGTCGACGATGCAGTCATCGGCATAGATTCCTTTATGTGAACAAGTCAATCTCTCGAACCTCGGGTCCTTGGCGACTTGCAGGGCGAGTCTGAACTTTGATCCCAAGGTCTCCAATTCAGCGAGCACGCAGTCCGTGATACAGGGGATACATTTCGCATATAGAGCGTCCATCATACTCCTCACGAGATCCAATTTATTCTTGATGCAAAAGTTGATAAAGTTGGTATCAATCAGGACTCGATATGGAGGATGCAAGGCCTCGTTGAATTGGAAGAATAACGAGGAAGCGACTTGTGGAATCTCTCGAATGAGGTTGCCTTCAGCATCGCGCCTCCTATCGTCCTTTTTCGGTTCTTTTTTGATGCGCTTGTCGTTTGCACTAATCACACGCTTGGTCTGTGCAAACTTTCTCGTCTTTTTCGCCTTTCCCATCGCTTGATACTGCGGCGAGTCCTGCTCGAGCGGCAATTCTGTGACAGAACGCACATAAATATCGTGATGGGTGATGGGAAAATAAAAGTGAAGTGGAGCTCATGTCAGCCACGGCGTGCAGTGTGGCTTTAGATTTTCTGAAGGTGCCGCTGGAGTTGTGTCATCACCCAAACTGCACTTGCAAGTGCTTCCTTCAAGCATGATCCCATTCCCAATCACAATACATAGAAACGTCTCTGCGTAATTGAATAGTTTACGACCATGTCTCTAATGACCGGTCGTCTTCTCAGACCCAACATCCTCATCTCGAGAAGAACCTTTTTCTCTTCCTCTCAACCTCAAAAATTCACTGTTCAGAAATCACTTCCTCATTCCCAAGGAGACCTCTTCAGAATCATTTCAGACATCAATGCATATTCCACCTTTGTCCCCTTTTGCGTGTCTTCCCGGGTGACGGAAGAGAGGGACGGATCACCCAGTAAAGCGGAACTCACAGTCGGCTACAAGAATTACAAGGAATCGTTTTCTAGTCTCGTACGGTGTACGGCCCCGAAACAAGTCGAGGCAATCGCAACACAACATCCCCTCTTTGAGCGTCTAGTCACTGCCTGGAGACTACTGCCTCACGAGAATGGCGAGCAGGATCTCTGTCGTGTCCATCTCGACATTGAGTATCAATTCGTCAATCCCATGTACGGTGCCCTCAGCGGGGCCGTCCTGCCCAAAGTGGCGGATCAAATCATAGAGGCCTTTGAGAAACACGCAAGTCAGACCCTGACCAAGGCCGATCGGTGAAATTCACAACCTGACAAAAGAATCGAGAGCATGGTTCAACACATATGGCAAACTTACAGCATCAGATTTCAGAAATAGCATATTCACTCGGACAGCATAGCACACACCGGCACACGTTCCAATCCATCATTCTAGAATGTATTTATAATTGTTGTACATAATAAGAGTCCTCTTCGAAGCTCTCGATGAGGAGTAGAATATGTTCAATTAAGAAACTTTCGACAAATGGGTGATCCACATAGACAAGGAATCTTCTCGTCCTCGAGAGGAAATTTGTAGTCGTATGTAATCTCCTCACCCAGTCCGATATCACGTTGGGCATAAATCACAATCTTCTTTTGGCCATATACCGTGATAATCTTGGCTGTACAAGAAGGATCGCAGGAGTGATTTATGAACCTTGCAATGTTACCACACTTGGTCGCATCAATCACCGTATCCTCATCGATCCTGAACAGATAAGAAGATCCGATGCCTTGTCTCTCATAACGCTTCTCACGATGATCCGCAACCTGCTGACGAATGATCTCGCCAACATATTCTATGACCATGTCACCCCGCTCAATATGTTCCAAAGCATAGAGGCCCCAATCGTGAATCGCAGATCGAGAGAACTTGAGCTGCTTCTTGCGCGACTTGAGGGCATTGAATCGTAACAAATCAGTTTGTGCCTCAAGTGTCTGGCGTTGAGCTTCTATGCCGGCCGCCTGCCGACGATTGTTGGCTCTGTTCATTCTCGAAGAACTATTGGCAAGACCTGGCTCGGTCACTACAGCACGATTCCTGTTCGGTAGATAGAAAGATTTCTCAATGTCGGGTATTGAATAGTATCCTTCTGTTTTTGCACATCCAGTGGAATTGACACGATTGTAGCCACTCTCTTTGAGAACTTTAGTGACTCCCTTGGCTCCATCAGCATGAGCTGCTTTGTTCTCCTTGAGACGCCATGCCCAGAGGGTGACGTTCTTGATGTCAGCAGCGGGTACATGCTCTAGTGCGGCACGAAGCAAGAACAAGTCCTCGTCATCTTTAACTGTGTTCTGTATGCCGTCTATATCAAGGACTACTTCATCATCATTGTTGACATCTTCGGACGCACTTGAATTGACATCATCCACAATCGCAAGCACTGAATCGGAGTGTACCGGACTAACGGTTTTTAAGTTATTCTTCGTCAGTGCGACGGCCGAGACGGAGGATGCCTCTGATTCTGAAGCATATTCTATCGAACTGTTCACGATTGAGGTCGTGTCACCTGCAGCATTGGCTCGATCTGAGTGTCGAGAATGTCTGTCGACGACCCTGTCCTTGAGTGCATCCGAAGCCGCGGTTACACCGAGGTCGTGCTTATTGACTGCAGGGACTCTCAACAGAGGCTCTTCATCTTCTTCACTACTGGTGAAGTCCACCTCGTGACGATGACGAGTGGTGGACTCATGCTCGGAGTCTAATTCCGAGGAAACAAACACGTCAGTCGTCAATATTTTCGTGTCATCGATTGAAATGTCGGAATCTGCTTCACGCTTATTGTCAGGTTCCTTAAACCTCGATCCATGTGTCGTTCCCCTATGCTTCAATCTGTTCTTGATCTTTTGCATTGGTGTGTTGGCCCCATCTTCCTCAATATCTATACTGGCGTCGATAGACGATGGTCTATTGAAACCCCTGCCACTGCTTGCATCGTCATCATCCTCGATGTCGTCTCCTGCATCGGAATCCTCAGAATCCATTGCATGGTGATCCATTCTGTGATTGACACGCATGCGACCATTGGTTCGCGAGATGGTTTGCTTTTTCTTGAAACGTGGTATATGTGAGAGCACGGCAGATAGGGTCTTAGTGCTCACGTTGTCCTGAGAAATGGGCTCGAGATCATGCGAGAACACTTTGGTTGCAACTTTGGAAGATGTGGCCGATGGATCAGGCACTCCCGTTTTGAGCTGCAGATGGTCTGTGAAGTTGGTTGGATCGAGGAATTCTAGCAATGCCGGACCCACGATACGACTCCGTAGGTCGCGAAGAAAGACCTCTTGCAATTCCTTGACAATTCTCACTGTCGCCTGCATAATCGGATCCACAGTCGACTTGACCGGCTGAAACGTTTTCTTAAATGCGCCTCCAAGTGGCTTGTCTTGAGGTATGACTAGGTTCCGCTTCGCTTTATGCAGCTCCATGTATAATCTGTAGCCTAAAAAAGTAGATTTATCCATAGTCTTGTGCGCACGACTAGCTATTTCGTCGCCATCAAATAGAACATAGAACCCATACGGGTCGGTGAAAATGTCTTCTACCTTCTTGCCTGAGAAGTGGATCTGCAACTCTTGTGCGGTCACTTTATGAAGTGGAAGAATCTTGCCAGGGATAAAAATATATGCATAATGAGCCAATCGCTTGTTTGTCTCGCTTGTACCACGAGATATCTTTGACATATCGCGAGTCCGAAAGCTGGAATCCTTCCCATACTTCTTGATCTCTGTTCTCTCCGTTCGTGGGGTTCGTGGAGAATCATCACGATCGGTCGAACGCAGATGTTCACGAGTAATCGAGTGCATCGCTTTGGGTCCTCTCGGCACGCTACTGGATTGCGCGGCAGACTTATCAATGGTCGAAAGTCCTACAGACGATGCTACAGCACCAGTCATTGATGTTTGAGCTTGATCACGTTTGTCCAATATGGCTTTAATCATTCGCTCACACATCTTCCCATCATCATCGAACTCAACACGTAGGATTTGTCCACTCAATTTGGCTCCATGCATCGTGAGAACTGCTTTTCGTGCAGCTTCGCCAGCTGCTCGAGGATCACTGCGTGACTTCCTATACGTTACACGACATAACCCAAGCGATGCTCCATTCGAGGGGTCGACCTGAAGCTTGGTCTCAGACATTTCTCCAAAGGAACGGAATTGGATAGCAATCTCTTGATTGGTCGTCAAAGGCGACAGATCTGAAACAAGCACCGACGTCGGAGGACCTGGTCCGATCGAGTTTTCATCCCTTGACCAGTTTAGGCATCGTAATTCTGGTCTGAACTTCTTCTTGCCTTTGACCACTTTGGAGGCGTAGTCTCGGGATTTCCGTGGATCGGCAACGACGATTGGCTCCGCCTAAGACGCATTAGTTTAGTTGTTCAGAAAAAGCAAGAGATGCATGCTTACAGCTTCCCCTCCATATCTAAGCACGATCTTGCTCCCCTTTGGAATTGTCTTGTTCAGCTCCGGATCTACAATACATTTGAAATTGCGCTTCGTCCCAGCGGATGACTTTTTGTGTTGTAGCTTGATTGAATCACTCGTCGTGCCCTTGCGCGTGTTTGTCGGTTGCGGAGTCCTTACTGCTTTGGTAGCAGACAGATCAAAAGAATTAAAGGTCGGGCGATTCCGTTGTGGGCTCCTGGCTGGCGTATCAGTCTCATTTTGGCGCTCTTTCGTTTCAGCAAAGAAACTTGCAAAGCCAAGTCTTTTCCCAGAAACTCCATTAGACATGACCTCTATGCGGTCGTGCAGCTTGTCACTCGGAAAAGCCTACCATGCGATTTGTACACAAGCTATGATACTTATGCTTGACAGCAGATAGAAATCACCGTTGTTCGGCCACAACGTCGAGCTATGAGCAGGATCACTCCTTGGCGCTCGATGTGCATAGATGGTTTTGGATCAGTACCTGACTGCTAGAGTCATCACAGAAACCAGAAACAGCTCGAAGTCCAACCAATTGTATCGTGAATGTACTCTCTTCTGAACGCTGTGAGCAGGCTGTATTTGTGCGTCAGGTGTGAGTGAGTACAAATAGCTTCCAATCGCGTATAAAGGCAATATTCTCGGGCGCGGCGCATGCGCGGAGCTCCTCTACATAGTGTGCGCGATTTCGCTGGAAAAACTTGCCAACAGCCCTTGGAGAGGATGAAGTCGAGCCCGTTGTGACATTGCGAGTGTCCTGTCTAAGGTGTGAATTCGTGGTACACAAGTATCCGGTGGTACTTTCGTCCTCTAACCAGTACAATCGAGACCTTTTTCTGTATAGGGAGCATTTTGATTTAAATCGGTGCTGTGACCCCTTACGATGTTGGTAGTCGATGGTTCTTTCGAAGAACAAATTGACGAATTGGCGACTTTCATTGATTCCATATCGCAAGCAGAATCGAAGGTTCAGGAGCAAATACAGCACTCACTAGAACAAGATGACAAAGAAAGTGCCATCAAAGCCGTCGTGGATTCCAGTCATGTGCTGAATGATGCAGATGAAAAAAGTGAGTAGTGCCAGGAAGGTCAAAGTTAATTCATGACTGACGATGAAGATTTTGAATCATCTCACAATCTACTAATATATATTCTCCTATCGTCCGACGACATCTCAGTCTATTTCCCGACGATTCTCACCAATTTCAAGAAGCTCCCGTCACAATCGAGTGGGCCAAATACTTCGTATATCATCTTAACAACACTTTTCAACGTCTCTCCGTCAGCAAATCGGTTGCCGATATTTGAGGCTCTCTTAGATCTCTCCACTGAACATCATTTGTACGATATGATCTCGCCAAAATTCCCTAATGTCAAATCATGGTTGAAGGAGTGGAATGCCAGACCACAAGAGATTCGATCTATCTATAGCAAAATGACCGAATTATGTACACAGGCCGATGCGGGTGACCAATCTACAGACTACTTGATCAGAGCCATAGAAACATTCCAGACTGGAGATGACTCGAAAGCGCTTACAGTACAGACTGTGGAAGCTGTTCTGAACGAGAAGAAGCGATATAACACCGACGAACTTTTGGTCATACAGCCTGTAAAAGCTTTGAACGAAGACAGCCCACAACACTATCAGCTCCTCAATATCCTAGCAAGCGGTGCATTTTCGGATTTGAAGTCTTTCAATGCCGAGAATGAGTCATTTTATTCAAATACATCGGTCAGCAGGACCACTATCGATCACAAAGTGCGTGTATTGAACATTGCTGCATTAGCAGCTCGCCAAGACAACCGCAAATTGAGATATTCTGATGTTGCAGGGGCACTCGAAATCAAAGAAAACGAAGTGGAGCTCTGGATCATTGAGGCTATCAAGAGTGGACTCGTCGAGGGAAAATTATCACAGCCATCAGAAACATTCCTCGTACATAGGGCGACGTATCGTGCATTCGAGCACGAACAATGGGAAGAAGTCTCGGCAAAGTTGTCCAGCTGGCGGGAGTCTCTACAAGGTATACTTGAGGTCATTGACAATGTCAAGAACGACATTAATGGTGGTCAACAATTGGCTAATGGCTTCACTGGATCAGAAATAGATGGTGACGAAGCAAGATCACAAAACAGCGATGTCAATTCTGTGGACGAGGACAGAGATTAGTTGGAAAAGCATTCTGTAGACATTTTTTAACAAACCAGCATTGCACACCTGGAAAATGTCGTTGTGACTTTCATGTCTAGCCAGCATCTCTTGTTCATAGCGCCACGATATCATTACAAGGAGGGTCAAGAATGGAGTAGTCCTGTGCATTGATTGCGAAGCCGGTGCCGGCGATGTAATAGCGGCCCGAGAAACAAGGCACGTTCCATGGTTCTGCCGAGTGATTGAACGGGAGCTGATCGTAGATACCCTAAGTCTTCTCCTGCTTGACCCCGTAGCCCTGCGTCACCATAGGACAAGTTCGATTTTTGCAATACATGTCTCTTATCAGAAGCTGTAAGAACTTCAAACTTCTTATACCACTCCATCATAGCTTCTAAAATGGCAAACGTATTCTTCAAGGTCTCCGCAAACGGCTCTCCTCTCGGAACCATCACTTTCGCTCTCCGAGATGATGTTGTGCCAAAGACTGCAGCCAACTTCCGAGCTCTTTGTACTATGGAGAAAGGCTATGGTTACAAGAAGTCTCCATTCCACCGAGTGATTCCTCAATTCATGCTTCAGGGAGGTGATTGTACGACATGAATCAAATTACGCGTATCTTTTGTCTAATATGAGTATAGTCACCAACCAGAACGGAACTGGTGGAAAGTCCATTTACGGAGAGAAGTTCCCAGATGAGAACTTCCAGCTCAAGCACACCAAGCCAGGTCAGCTGTCGATGGCCAATGCTGGAAAGAACACCAACGGATCTCAGTTCTTTGTTACCACGGTTCCATGCTCAGTAAGGCTTTTCTCATCAAGTTTCCCCTGATTACAGAACTGACGTAATTTAGTGGCTCGATGGAAAGCACGTCGTCTTTGGTGAAGTCATTGACGGACTCGACATTGTCAAGAAGATTGAGACCTATGGTTCCTCATCTGGCACGCCAAGCGCAAAAATCATCATCGATGACTGTGGTACCTGTTAAGCGGTTCCATCTGAATGTCAGTCGTGATTGAAAAAGATACGGGTAATGTACGTAATGACAAAAAAATGACATTTTTATGATACATGTTTGTTTGCCACAGCTCTACCCTCTTGATTGGGATAATTCCATGCTGCACTTGCTTTGAGTACCAAGAGTTCCGAGTCACCAGCCACGAGATTATGAGCTTAGTGTCTACCTAAATTGTGCTTTGTACTTTCTTCGTGTCTTGATGTGTTTATGCGAAATACAAGACACGCTTCGACTTGTTGTTGTGAGGAAATTGAGTATCTCGAGACATCCGGATGTCTTGTCGCAAGCGTGCTACTCGTGTATCATATGTAGAACCTTCATCTGCTTCTGACGAGGAGAGCACATCAGAGTCCGCTAACCCGAAGACATCAAAGTACTTTACGGCGACGGCCGCAGAAGAGTTATCGGCAAGTCTAGATGACTCTACAAAGGATGACTCGGACGATGGAAGTATAGTCAATTCGGAAGATTTAGGATCGGGAGAAGACGACGAGGACAGAGATGGAGATGTAGACGTTTCCTCGGACGAGTCCAGTATCGATATTGTACAAAGGAAGAAAAGCACCGGAAAAGTCAAGAATACGCCTCGGGCGTCAATTACTGTCAAGAGTACTACAAACCCACAAAAACCGTCTCACAAAAAGGTCAAGCTCAAGAATGAGAATGATCAAGTAAATAATGGCAATGACGTAGACATTGAACAGGGAGAAGTATTCATCGCAAAGTTACCTGCATTGTCAGCTGGTGATGTAGAATACAGGACAGACACCATTCACCCAAACACCCTTGACTTTCTACGGCAACTCAAGCATCACAACGAGCGCGACTGGTTTCAACAGAGAGAACTGCAATATCAAGCTACCAAGAGCGACTTTGACAGTTTCGTCTTGGCACTCGGCAAGACGATAATGAAGATTGACGATACCATCCCGGAACTACCAGTCAAAGATTTGACGTTTAGAATATACAGAGACATTCGCTTCAGCAACGATAGGACACCCTACAAGACCTTCCTTGCAGCATATTTTTCTAGAAGTGGTAGAAAGGGTCCGTGGGCAGGCTACTATTTCTCTCTCGAGCCCGGTGATAAGACACTGCTCGCATGCGGATTGTGGCAACCTTCGGCGCAAGATCTGGCGCTTGTGAGAGATTCAATCGACACGGACATTGAGAGCTGGGAAAACGTCATCGAGGACCCTGCCTTCAAGCAGTTCTTTGGTGGCCGACAGGGATTATTGAAGACTGAGGACAGATTGAAGACTTGCCCGAAAGGATATTCCAGGGATCACAAGGACATTGAGCTCCTGCGCTTGAAGTCATTCAATATTCGAATGAACCTCAATGATGAAGAGGTCCTTCAAGAAGGCTTTATGGACATCTTGAGTCTCGTGATTGCGCAGATGTACCCCTTCGTCACGCTTCTGAACAACATCATCCGTCCAGAAGATTCGGAAGAAGAAGAAGAACCATGATCCTGAAAATCCGTGTCATCATCACCATGACAACCTGCAAACCGAGGATCTACTCCCAGATATGTAGGACCTTGCCCAAGGTGCCATAAACGCAAACATTCAGCCAGACCAGCGCCACCACGCCTGGAATTTCTGCTGTCGGTGTTTGCCTTATGGCAATGAAACCCGCAGACACCATCGTGCCAAGCACTACACTATTGATCAGTCCTCGCAAGGTCCGATCGAGTATGATGAGGACAGCCAGTGCGATAGCAGAGACGCAAAGATTAAACTGCGAAGCTTGAGAAAAGTCCAGCTTTGTGCCTGCATACGCCAGTCCCAGGAAACCTGCAAAGTACCTGACGAGGATGTTGTATGACCAGTCACTAGATCGACCATCCTTGGACGATGAGGTACCTGCACTGTTGGTAGTTGTACTCGAGGTCTTGTCGCTCGGAGCGGACACTGTAGGATGTGTATGCATCATCGTCTTTAGCTTGGTATCGAGGAAGGGAGAGATGACTGATATCGCAACAGCCATGAGCATGTAGAGTATAGGACTGATAGACTTCGAGGATGAAATTGTACAAAACTTGTTGCTATTCGGTATCTGGTTGAACAGGACGATGAAGGACAAAGATCCGAGCGCTATGCCTAATACCTTGGTGAATTTTGTCAGGTATGAGTTGAGTTGAGCATTCGGATTTGGTGGTTCAGGAGAATCCAATGCTTTGAATACATAATGCTGTTGGGTATCCGGTGTTGAGGGCTCGTTGTCGAGACCGCCCCTTTCGAATATTCCAAATAATGCCGATGACCGTAACTGATCGAGTCCAGCAAAGCTCAGGAATGAAGATGTTCGGGATAATGATGACACATCAGCGAACGATTTGCTTTGCTTGAGCTTAGAGTGCTCATTGGTTGAATGTGCGTCAGGGCCACGTTGCGACTTGTAAGGCCGGATGGGATTGGGTTTCACAGTTTCCATTGAATCTATGCCGTGCGCTCGTAATCAGAGTTTTCAGAGTTTTCTGCTTTGTCAAAGAGTGATTTGCTGCTATATAATTGTCTTTAGTGAGTGTCAGAACAAATGGCGATGATGAGGGCAGATGGGAAGTGCAATGTCTTGTACGTGGTCATGTCATATACAAAGAGACAGGAGACAATTCACCGGATCTGTGCGCCCACTCAAAATGCTGGCGGGTGTAAATTGCACTTCCGCACGCCCCACTCTGGCATGTGAATTGTTCAAATCAGTTCAGTCATTTCCGACCCACAACCCAACGAAGACAATTTCCAGCATAAACCACAGCTGTACTCTCAATTCTTGAAAGCACGACAATCGTATTCGGAGATCTATAGACAAACCCTCGATGAGCACAGCCACCAACAGCAGTAGCATACTTGAATCTCAAGCGTCTGTCGTCGCCGAAATGCCGGTAATGCGGACTGCGAGATGCGTGCTGCCAATATAAACAAGTGCTTCGCACTGTGACGACCAAGGAAATGACTCGTACACATAGCTTTCATCCTGTTGTGGGCAGTTTGCCCACAACAGAACACGTCCAAACCAGTATCTTTCGTTTGGTCGAATCATCTTCACCTGTGATTTTGGTGATGTTTCCATTCATGAGAATCATTGCGGTCCCTCTCCTCCAGGAATAAGCTAAGCTCATGAGTTCTCCTGGATCGAAAAGCATCTGTGTATCAACTTACCATACAGACGCCGTTACCATTAAGCAAGAGCTCTTCGTGCTTCTGGCGTAACCCTGTTGTAGCATCGTATTCTGTCACATCTTGCATGACCATGTTTACGTAGTCGTCGAATCCTAAGAGAGTACCTGCAAACTCCTTGTCGCCTTTCATGACAACCCATATTCGTGATCCTACACACTTATCGATAAGCCTAGGTCTATCAGTCGGATTATCTCGTCAAATTGAGGACGCGACACACTCTAGTGGTAGTAAAGCGGACATACTGAGCACAATATGCCTGTATGAATGTCTTGATTAGACCAAGACTCCAGAGATTTTGAGATGAATGCATTGGACTGAACCCATCAATGCAAAGAGCAATACTCATCCGGCTTATTCTCGGCAATTCCACATCAAGCTATGACTGCATGTGGAGGAAATCCACTCCATAGCCTGGTTGCACTACTTGTAATATTGTCATGCATAGGCTCACAATGTTTCTGCACAACAAAGATATTCCGAAAGGACCCGGTGAGCATATCAATTTGAGCGGTGTCTAGAAACACAGGCTACCTAGCATAGTCAAAGCTGATAAGCAACTCAATGTAACTACGGCGGTTTGTTGAGCACGAGATTGTGTGCTCCATGCTAATAAGACGTCTGTGGCATAGCTGATCATCATCATCATCATCATCTCTCCTTTTCATTGAGGCAAGTCCGTGGTTCCTACAGAATTGCAAAATGTCTGGACTGTATGTCCGCCATCAGTCATGCCACACAGCCCGGAATGTACACAACTTGACCGGTCGAATTGCAAGACTGTTGTAAAGGCATCATCAACACAAATTGATGGCAGAGATCTTTTCTGACCCGATTCTCCCAGACTCGAGGTCCTCATCACTTCCGGCAGACAACTCGCATACCAAGACCAAGCTTTATGTCGAGGTAGCTCTGAAGAACTCTACTAAATGTCGTTTAGACGCAATGAACCAGTATGTTGAGCAGTACATACGGGACAATTTCACTTGCCTGTCAAAAGGAACAGAGTTGACAAACTTTGACGACTATAATTCTATACTGAAGCACAATGTCGAGTGTATACACGTCGTCGAGGTCGAAGGAGCACAGTCTGAGATTGTCCGCCTCGACTGTGCCACTCTTGGTATCCATACATATCAATTACACGACAGCACGCTTCAGATAGGAGCAAACGAGGACGACGGAGGAGACTTACAAGGACCTTATGCTACTGTCATAGATTTGCCCGCCCGATCCCTCGGTAGATAGCCGTTCGCTGTCTCTATATATGTCTCTCTTGACACGTCGCAGATAGGCTCTGGGAATCATTGGTCTTCGATACTGACATAAAGGACTCTTTGTTGCAATATATCTCTTCCTTGATGCTCTTCACAGATCGAGGAGTGGACCCGCAGCTACTGGCGGTACAACGACTTATACTATTGTACGGTCCTCCAGGCAGCGGAAAAACATCTCTGTGTCGGTGTAAGTGAGCCCTCACCAAGGCAAGTCGTCTCTGAATCGCTGAAGCTATGGCACACAAACTTGCAATACGACTGAGTGCGCGATATAGCCACAGTAAAATGATTGATGTTAATGCGACCGCTTTATTCTCTAGATACTTTTCAGAATCATCTAAACTTGTCTCTGCTCTATTTGAGAAGATACATCACATGATACAGGACGGCGAAACGTTTGTTTGTATAACGATTGATGAAGTAGAGTCTCTCACAACATCGAGAAGCACCACAATGGGATCAGATCCAAGCGACTCGATGCGAGTGGTCAATGTGCTTCTGACTCAACTGGATCGTCTCAAGAGAACCGCTAATGTTTTGGTTCTGACAACTACAAACATGCTTGAAGCTTCCGATCGTAAGTACTGCAGGAACCAGAAGAGCCGGAATGTCTAACAATACAGCTGCATTCATCGACCGTGCAGATCTTGTGCAACACGTCGGAATGCCTGGAGCAGCGGCCACGTATCAGATTCTTCGGTCTTGCCTGTGTGAACTGATGCGCGTGAAGATCATCGAACCAAGCGAAGACCTGAAGTCATTTGAAGAAGCCAACGTCAGCCGCTGGAAGCAGCGTCTTTCAACATGCTCAAGATTGATCCAGATCAGTGAGGACTGTTCGACTCACAAGATGGTACGGATGCCCCTGGCTTCAATTGAGCCCTACACGGATGAGCAGCATAAGAAGCATAAGCATCGATCTTTGAGTGGTAGAACTCTGCGTAGACTACCTTTGCTGGCACATTCTCAACACATCCGCAAGACAGGGCCGTGTACGCTAGACGAGATGTTACGAGCGCTGTCGCTGACTTCCAAGTCGGAGCTTCAAGTACAAGGTGATGGATCTTAGCCATTGTTCATATCGATCACTTCCTGGTGAAAATGAGCTCGGGCACCACAGAACGTTGGTTGTGATTGTGAAGTACACGTGCACAAGTATAAGCTTTGTGGCGACAGTAGAATGCTCTAGTAAGGGAAACTCGAAATGATCAGTAATCCATCAATTGTTTACGTGTCTCATCATTCTTACAAGTGTTTCGAGACTTTGCCAGAGTGCTTCGTGCTATATCTATCAATCGTACCTGTGCTACCATCCTAGAGTCCACCTTATCGTCACAGATATGGATGCGCAACTGGAGATTATAGGCGCGAGATGCCATTACTGTGCCCGTCAAGACTTTTTACCGTTTCAATGCGCGGAATGTACACATAGTTTCTGCCTAAACCACTCGACTCCCACAAATCACGCATGTCCAGTCCACAAATCATCGAGTAATCCTCAACTCAAAGGCTCGTGTAGTACAGTATCGAGTGGAAAGAGTCTAAAGAGTCTGCAAGCAGAACACTTGGCGAGGCGACACCCAATCATCAACACTAGACGTCAAGTTCCACCCACCCCATCGAGTCCTTCTCAAGACGCCCTCAAAGCCCTGAAAAGTCTCGGCTCGTCATTTTCAATACGTGGCAAATCCAGTCTCGTCGCAAAAACAAATGTAGAACTGATGAGATTGAAGAATTCGGCAAAAGGAGATGCGACGGTCCCGATTGAGAGGAGACGATATATTTCGATCCACCATCTCGAAAAAGTCGTGCCTTTTTACGTCGATCGGCAATGGAGCGTAGGGAGGACATTGGATGCCGTCGCACAGAAAATGAGTCTGGTCAATGATAATGCCCGCACGACCGACGAGAGACGAAGGTTGCATCTCTTGTGTGCCGGAATCGTACTCGAGCCCTCCCAACTCACGGGCAAACTGATTAATGATGGAGATGCAGTCACTATATTCAGAGGCATCAGGCCAATAAAGACTTGAGATTGTCAGGTATGTGCAATAAAACATTAGAGTTGAAGTATCATGTAGCACAACAAGCAGGGGGGTTGATAAAGGTCATTTTAGTACGGCAAGCGGGCAGCCAAGGAGAATAATGATCTGGGAGCATTTACATACATTTATCTTAATACGCAATGACATGTAATTGTAATCTGCATCGTATCCCCAACTCAGGAAAGAGTATCTAGCTTATGATTGCTTTTGGCCAATTTTGAGTGGTGGGTCGAATGCTTTGTAGGAGATTTGTAGAGAATTTAGTGCCTGTAAACCAATGATGAGTACTGGCACAAGGATCAAAAGTACCATATAACCCATGAAAATTCCAGGCGTGAAGAATTGGTAATGGCTGAAGAGCCCACCGGTACTGACGTTTGCAGACTTCTTTGGTAGAAGATCAGCTAAGGCTACGTGTGCTCTGCGGAATGAAGCTGGAGAAGCTGGAGGCGGAGTGGAGAGATATAATAAGTTGTAGTCCCTTGTAGGAAAGCTGCGCAACAAGCTGTGCAAGAATGCATCATTGTCGTTCATCGCGACCTTACGTTGCTCAGCTGATAATGGTAGAGTAGGGAATGTTACTGCAATGACTCGGTTCTCCTCGGACTCGTAGATGGGGTGTGACATGGTACTGGCATCGATATGCTCGACAACCGCTCCGCATTGTTGAGCGATGTGTGCGATTACTTCTTCGCTGTCAACTTCTCCATGACCATAAGGTACAACAATTTTCGTTCCTGCTTGCGACAGATACTGACGAATCAGTGGCGCGGTATCTTGCGTGACATCAGATGCGTGTATTGAAGGTTGAATGGCTACGATTGTGTTTTGAATATCGCACGACAGAGCCGCAAGCGCCGTAGCTCTGAAAGCAGAGGAAGCCAGAGTTGATTGTGAACTGTGGCCAGGAATACTATGTTGCTGAGAGGACATGTACAAGAGCGGCGATGTGTCCTATCCTACATTAGCACGACCAACTACAAATTCGATAACGCACTTCGAAAGCAAGTATCGCTGAAAACATGCATGCAGCGATGCTGAGAGACCTCATACTCGTCCGAATATGTCTAAGCAGAGAACAAAGATAGCTCTCCGTTGTCCACTTGCGTAGGCTGATATAGCACTTGGCAGTTGTGTCGTAGACCTCATTCGAGGCAAGTGCTGCTGCTGCTGCTGCATGTCAGGATCGTTGTGGCTGCAGTGGACGAGAATACGACAGCCACAAAAATCATGTACGAGTAATTACGAGTTCCAGTGTTACTTGGCGGTACGTACGGTATACTCTACTCTACTCTACTGTGTCGTCACGACCACACTATCTAGAGACTTTAAAGACATCAATACGCATGAGCTAGGAAATGATTTGCTACACGCTCTAGAGCCTAGCAACATTCTGTCTGTCAATTACGGCGACGAGCTCCACCCTTTTTACCTGCAAACATCTTGTTTGTCTTCAACTCTCCATCATCACTCACTTCCATGCTTTTGATCGTCTCCTTTTGTGGTGCCCTCTGTGACCCGGCAGTAGCATCGTCAATGTCTGCTGTCTCTTCACTTGAGATGAGCAACCGACCCAGGGTTTGTCGAAATATGATTTTTGGAATCCTCACCAGTAGTGATCTACTAAGCGAGGCGGCCGGTACTTCCTCTGGGCTCAACAAAAATTCGTCCGGACCTTGTACTAGGAAGACGTCTCCATTGGGCTCGACCGAGAAGACTCTGCCGGTCTCAGTTGTGACGCGTTTTCTCTTGCTTATTCCAGGGTATCCCGCAACATCGTGGGCATCCTTGATATGCCCGTTGATGCGAGCCCTGTGCGATTGTGCTGAAATAACCATACCAAGCCAGTGAAATCCAGCTACCACAAACAAGAGAAGCAAGAGTACTGAGCCAACACCTGGTCTATATCGTGAGTAGAAGTAGCCTGTACCTTTCCTGGGCATGTTAGCACAGCAACGTTTCATGTAACTGATCAGCTCACCATTTTGGAAACCCATTGCGATAGAAGTGGTCATATCTTTCTCGTATTTCTGGAGTCCGTAGCATCTTTGCGATGAGTCCTAAACGCTCGAACCTTTTCTGTGCACCTTTCACACCACGATTCTTGTCAGGATGTAATTGAAGAGACCGCTTTCGATACGCTTTTGATATAGCATCCACATTGGCACGGCTTGAAACATTCAAGAATGAGTAAAACGTAGCATTCGCACCCTCAGACTTTTCGAGTGCACGAGCGACGTCAAATATTTCGAAATCCTGGGTTGACCATCTGGCAGCGAAAGCCAGCGAAGCGAAAAAGAGTATCAAGGAAAGACAGGCTCTCATTTGTGACAGACTTGGCCGCTCGATACAATTGTAGCTTGATTCAACCTCTCTGAAGTACTGGAAGCACTTGGTAGTGTGTGGTAGTGGGCCACATGTGAAGCAGCCATCCCTACCGTAGAGTAAGGGCGAAATTGGCGCGTATCTCAGAGCAGCAACTTGACCCGCACTCCTGACCACATCTCCAACCTACGCTACGCTACGATACCTTGCCCCGGTCAAGTTGGCACACTTCAGACCGCTGCCAATGCAACGACATTCTCTTATTACAGCCGCGTATTAGGACAAGTGCTCATTGTCAAATTGTTTGAGCTCATTCATAAAGCTGGGCACGTAGGAGTGGTGAAGCAGATACCATGTTGGAGATACTGCAGAAGGGTCATCCGGTATCCAGATCAGAGCTAGCAACACTCTTGGCAGTGCAGACAGTCATATTCGTCCTGCAGGCGATACTCAACAAGTCAGCACTCGTCAGTCTACCTGCGCCGCTCCTTCTGCTACTCCTGGAGTCTTTTATCACAGTTATTCTCATCTTTGGCGGATACCGACTGGGATACTATGATTTAAGATCGATAAAGCACCACTGGTCTACGATACGAAGTCTGCGTGGCCTAATACTCGCAAAGATAGCTTCTGGGGTTACGCGAACATACTGTATGGAAGCAGTCGATGGCTCTGTGTTCAATCTCGTACGCGGCCTCGTTCTTCCCTTTGCAGTTGCGTTGTCGGCTGTATTCTTGAAAGCACCAAGCAAGACTAGTCTGATGCCTATTGCGGTTGTCTGCATAGGGTTCTATTTTGGCACTGTCTCAGAGCACACCGATTTGAAGACAATTGGCGGCCACTATGGCTTGTTCATCGGTGTCCTTTCCAGCTTCTTTGCCGCCCTCGATTTGACCATCACGAAAATGTATCTCGATCAGTACTCAACTTATGATATACTCTATGTTACCAATCTCGCAACGGTCGTGGCCACGACACCGATGATCTACCTTGGTTCAGAATATGCCGATCATCTCATCATTGCACAGATGTCCCACATAGAATCCAAAAACCTGAATTCGTTCCTCTTCAAAGCATTTATATGCGGTATACTTACCTTTGTTTCAGCAATCTTGGCGCTCGTGCAGTTGGACATCACTTCACCTACTACACATCAGATTACAACCAGTGCAAGAGGTGTTTTACAAAGTGTTTTGAGTGTCTGGGTGCTTAATGAGGTCATGGAAATGCCTCAGATCATATCGATAGGAGTCATATTGGCCGGTACGATTGGCTATACTTATATCAAGGAGCTCGAGAGACGCAGAGCTGAATTGGACCTAACCAATGATAAGGTGTTTGAGAAGTTGAATATCAATGGCGATGACAGTCCAGTGTAGCGAGCATCTTACATCCATTAGTTATTTTAGCATTGGCATATCTGAGCGATCTGAGCGAATTTACACATTTTTTTGATTAATATTCCATGGTAACTTGAATTGAGAACAATATAATCCTGATGGACAAGCTCACTGACGCGCAGGCAAGCGCCACCTTGACAAGACAAAAACACAATCAAATTCATCTATGGTCAACAACAAGGTGAAGCAAGCAAGAACCGAAAAAAGTATCAATACATTCCCTGTGTTTTACATGCCTATTTAATGATACACTGACAGAAAGTCAAACCCAGTAGTATGCACAAAATCATTCGTTTCGTTTGTGGTTCATTCATTATTTGCGCACGAATGCGTCTTCGCCTTCAACAGGATTCCTGACGATGGCTCGCATAATCCCGATACAAGATGTGTATATCGATATTATCGAGCCTTTTCGCTAGGGATCTCTTTTTGCAAGGTCGATGGTACCTGTGATACAGGAAGTTTGGGAGTAGTTGGGGTGATACTTGAAGGTTGTTGAGAGGTCGCACTGGCTGCAGAAGCGGGCACGTTGGGGGTTGTCGAAGTTGTAGCAGGACTGTTTGGCATGGATATTGCATTTGTCGTCGGAGCTATCTGTGCATGCCCAGTTGTAGGTATGATGTGTGGAGCTGTATTGTTTGTGTGGCCAGGTGATGGTGTCGCAGACATACCTCGTTGCAGACGAGCTTGTTGAAGTAGTTGATTCATCTGCTCTTGACTAAGTCTCTGTCCAGGAGGTATACGCAAAAGTGCAGGGTTGGGTACTTGTCCGTTGGTTATGTTTGGCATCGGTTTCGCTAATCCTGTCTGATTCGGTGGTCGAGCAGGCATCTGTCCTGCCAAAGAAGGTCTGCTCATTGGAATAAGCCCTCTATTGACCGGATTATTAGCAACCACGCCATTCATATGCTGACCATTGGCGACTGCAGCAGCTTGTGCAGCCTGCTGAGCTAACTGAGCTCTGTGCTGCGTCTGACGTGCTGCTTGTATTTGTGCAATTTGTGCCGGCGTGGCAGGCTGACCAATCTTCTGATGTTGTTGCTGCTGCTGTTGCTGTTGATGTTGCTGTTGATGTTGCTGCTGCTGTTGTTGTTGCTGTTGTTGCTGCTGTTGGTGTTGTTGTTGTTGTTGCTGCTGCTGCTGTTGCTGCATCAGTCTCTGTTGTTGCAAAGCTTGTAATTGCTGATTCTTCGATTCCAAGAACGCTCTTGCAATCTGCTGATCTCTTTCGAACTTCATTTGAGATAGATGCTGCGGAGTAGGCACAACTGGAGGTGTCTTGGTGGCCTCGCTTAGGGGTTTCTTCGGTTGAGTAGCTTTTGGCTGATTTTCCCGTTTGCGCTGTACCTTCCGCATAGCATCGAATACACTGAATTGTCGTTGCTTCTTTGTTTCGACTGTAAATACTTTCTGGTAATGAGAAGATGAAGCTCTTTTCAGCACTCCTGGCAACTTGGGCGTCCGGATCATGTCATCCACACGACTTTGCACCAATCTTGCGTGGGCACCCGTGAAGACGACATCATTCGATCTTGGGTCGATCTGAACCCATCGCTCGAAGCAATCCCATGGACTCTTTCTATCAGCGACAGCGCAGACGATTGTCGAAGGTGTCATGGCTTGAGACACAAAGTCCCAGTTGTATTGATACTCCGCAAGCAAATGAAGGAGCAACTCGTCTGCTTCGGGCGTCCACAATGTCGCATGGTCCTTTCGATCAGCGACTCGGTTTTCGATATTGTTCGGCACAAAAGGGGGTCGAAATGAAAGCGAAACCTGTGTAGATTTGCGTCTAGAATGGTTCGCAGTAGTGAGACGATCCGATTCAACCTTCACAGATTCTATCTCATCCCGATCTGTTCTCAATCTCTTTTTGGACAAACGCAGATGCATCCTCGATTGCACCAAGTTGGAGCCACTGATTAGCTCCATCGAATCGAGCGGTTCATCGTAGATAACATCTTGCGCCACAGGAGGACCATAGACAGGCATATCAGGCACCAGACTCGGGCTGCCACTCTCAAGTGGATCCAAGTATGCATAGACCTCTTCGGTAGAATTGTCAAACACATGAGAGCTCTCTTCCATAGTCGATAATGGCGGACTGTATACTGCGCGGTTGTGTGCTCTTGGCATATGATCTGTATCAAACACTTGCACACATTGGGGTAGGGCATCCAGCATGACATCGTCGCTTCCACTGGGAGGAGTCGGCGGAACATACTCCATATGCAGCTCTTTTGATAGGACTTCACCAGCATTGGGAATTTTGGTGCTTATTGCACGTATCGTCAAAGAGTTCTTGTCATCTGACTCGTGCCAATCTTTCACAGCATGTGCGAGCCTATATGCAAGGGCGACTTTCCATTTGCGTTCCTCCTTGAAGTCTGTCCTTAGCCACTTCATTTCGTCAAGCACGAAATCCCAATGAGCCTTTCGTCTCGGAGCTGTCTTTTGTTTTACCGGCTGACGAAGGCTCCATTGATTATCTGCTTTGAGTCTTTCAATCCTCTCAACAACTGTAATCCACTTCTGCTCAGCTAGTGCAGCTGACCAATCTGCAGTACTCATTGTTTTCCTCGCAATCTGCACTAAATTCAAAAGAGGGTTTGCTCTAGCACTCAGCAACCAAGCCGACAGATCGAAATCCGAATTGCACTGCGATTCAAAGGCCTGCACAACAGAGTGCTTGAGCTTATGAGCAGTGACTCTTTTGACCAGGGAATCCCGTGTTCTGCTTGACAAATCCTGTGAAAGCTCGCGACGTTCGAGAGGTATACCAAGCAATGAGGCTTTCACGATCTCTGCATCCTCGACGGACGCATCATCAACCAGCGTTGTGGCAGGATGATCCGAACCTCCAATATGCACTACGTTCTCAGAGACGTCGTGCTGATGCGAACGCGATTCCGCATCCACAAATGCAGGTATGTCAACGGGTTCCAGGTGAACCTCCGGTAGACTGTTCTCCGAAAACTTCTGACCCCTACATAACATTAGTTCTAGAACTTCCGCAATGTAGCTGCTAAATTACTTCACCAGATCATTGTCGGCTAGGAAGACTGCGAGGTCCTCCGAATCGACCACAGCGCGCGCAGCACCTTCGCTCTCACCATACTCTTGTGGACTCTCAGCATACTTCGAAAGGAAGAAAAGCTCCGTCAAAAGACGTCTGCGACGCGCTAGTATGGCCTGAATCGCGCCTGTATTCGTCTTCACCAATGTAGCTAAATTCGAGGATTTTCGTTCGTTTTTTTTGCTGCGATAGCTTCTGCTTGACCCTACAGTCCGTTTCCGATCTTCAATTCATCCTTTGATAGCCTACACGACCCATCTTTCACGACTGTGCTGCCTTGTAACCCCTTTGCAAAGTCTTGCACTGGGGGGTATGTTGTGCCTGAAGCACGTGCAGATGTGGAGCTCATCGCCATGCCCATCGTTGAGCTACGGCACGCAACCGGATTTGGGGATATGGGTGACGCACTACAGATTTCAAATATGTGATTGCTTGGGCAGGAACGGGACATAGTGTACACTCTTGCATACTTGACACGAACCTCGGAGCCGGACGGTACAGAGATCTTCATTGCATCTGGGAGGGTCTCAAGGAGTAGTGCCCGATATTGTGGTAGGAGTACAATGTATAATCAGTATGGCCAACAGACGAATTTTGGGCAGCAAGGCTTTAGTCAACAACAACAAACAGGCTTTCAACGTACGAGGCTAGGAAATTTTCGTGTTTTCCGAGCTTACTTTCCCGTAGCACAGAGTTCCTTTGGACAACAGCAAGCATATGGCTTGCAGCAATCCGGCAATTCTAGTTAGTTGTGCAAAATCCCCAATACAATAGATAACTTACATCACAGGTGCATATGTTCAAGCGCAGGATTTGCAACCACAACCGACAGGCTATGCGCAGTTCTCGCAGAATTTGCAAGGTTATGGACAAGGCCATGGCCAGTCTCAACCTAATTCCTACCAGCCACAGCAATCATATCTACCAACTCAAGCGACAGGTTTCTCCACACAGAGCATTGCTCCACAGCTCAGTCGCTTTGATGCGGATAATAGAGCTCAGTTCACTGGGACTTTCCCAAACCAGTCGAATTTAGATGCAAGCGCAACATTCCAAGGCTACAACGACCAGCCCCAGATCTACTCCAATCAGGGGAATGGAGGTCAATTCGTGCAAGGTGCACAACAACAATTTCAGCAGCAGCAGCAGCAGCAACAACCATATATACCACAGACCAACACACAGCCTGGTCCCGTTGCACCGAAACTAAAGCAGCAGAAGACTGGTGCAAATATACCAACTACGCGACTTAGCTTCGTGCAGGCCAATGACCAGCAAAAGTTTGAGCAGCTGTTCGGCAAAGCTGTAGGTCCATATAAGACTGCACTACCGGGAGATGAGGCCAAGACAATTTTGATGAAATCGGGACTTTCGGCAGACAAATTATCTAAGATCTGGCAATTGAGTGATACGACAAGAAGTGGACAGCTATTATTCCCCGAATTTGTCCTTGCAATGCATCTATGTAATGATGCTTTGCGGCATGGGCGGCTTCCAGACAGAGTGCCAGACAATATCCAAAATGAGGTCACTAGCATGGTTGATCACATCGCTTTTACGGCGGCCGACACGTCCTCGGCTCCCTCAATGCAGGCGCCCATGAATGCGCCGAATTTCAATGCCCCACAAACACAACAGCAGATGAGCAATGTGAGCATCATGGCTCAACAGATGCAGCCGTCGCAAATGGGTTTCTATCCAGGTACATTACAATCACAAATGACTGGAGTTCAGCAATTCCAGCCACAGCAAACTGGCTATCAACAAATACAACCGCAACATACCAATTTTCAACAAATGCAGCCACAACAGACCGGCTACCAATATAACCATGGCCTGCAACCGGGACTTACAGGATTGCAACAACCAGGCATCACCGGCGCTAATTTCTCTCAACCTCGACACTTGCAACAATCAAATCCCAGCTTTGAATTTCCAATGCAGGCGTTGACTACACAGCCAACAGGCAGGCCAGGTGAGTGGGGATTTGTTCATGCACCGCGTGAAAGCGTCCAGAGTATGCAGGCGCTAGGAGCCGCTATGATGCCAGGCGCGCAGCTCCCAAGTAACGGCTTTCAACTACCGCAACGGCAAGATCAGATGACTATACCATGGGCGATCACGAAAGAAGAAAAAGCCATATACGATACTATCTTTCAGGCTTGGGACAAAAGGAAGCAGGGTTTTGTGGATGGGCCTGTGGCAATTGAGGTTTTTGGCTCTTCTGGAGTGGATCGACAAAACCTTGAGCTGATTTGGGCTCTCGCGGATTCTGATGATAAGGGAAAACTCAACAGTGACGAATTTGCTGTTGCACTGCATCTGATATATCGCAATCTTAACGGTTATGAAGTGCCGCCAATTCTGCCTCCAGAGCTGATTCCGCCATCAACGAAGAATTTTGGAGATTCAATCTCTCAAGTGAAGAGTATGTTACAACAGGATGCATCTTCCAGAAATGGTCCGACGAGTTACATGAAAAATCGCTCATTCAAAGAGAACAATTCCGATCGGAATTATAGCAAGGATGGTACAGTCTACAAGCATAACGACTCAGTCGTCGGATATGTCTCATCCTCCCGAAGACGATTTCCCGGTCCTGGTACGGATTCTGCTCGCGCATCACCACAACCACAATCAAAACGAGACGATGCTCGAGAGCCATCAGTCAATGATCTCAAGAAGCTCATAAAGGAGAAAGAAATATTGTTAGAAGCTATTGATCAACAAGATGATGGCCAATTGCAGAACAAGTTTGAGAACGACAGAAATGCTCGCCACGATGCAGATGAACTTATGAAACATATTAGGAAAATCCAAACGAAATTGGATTCACACCACAATGTACACTTATTAGATGACAAACAAGGCAAAGAGAAAGCCGTCTTAGAACGATCACTTCAAGCATTAGTCGACAGCTTACCGGAAGTTAGTGCCAAGGTGCGAAGTGTTGAACGTGAGATTCAAGAAGTACAATTGCAGATATGGACCAAGCAGGACCGGAAGAATCACCCCGAATCCGCTTCTGTTATTGGCTCAGGGCCGGGTGGTCAGGTCACAGAAGCAGACAGACGTCGAGCGAAGACTAAGGCCATGATGGCAGCAAGGACCGCAGCACTGACTGGCCGTCCAATACCTCAAAACACCAATAACGACTTCGAAGCTGCAACACAACGTCAAGCTATGAAAAACGCAGAATTATTGAAGTTGCGCGAAGCAAACGAACAGATGATTAAGGATATCGAAGAAAGTGCCGATTCTCTACAGGCTGATATCGAGTCTGCCTTACGTTCTTCGCAGTTTCTGTTGGCGAGTGAGCATGAACGGCGTCGATGGGATGATGCGGTCGGCGTAGAGCCAGTAGTACGGGATTTCATACATGAGCTTAACAGGGGTCGTGGTACGAGCACTACTTCCAATACTGGTAGGCAAGGCTCGAGTGCGACCGAGCTGCCAGTCTCGACTAACAAGGACACACATCGTGGCAAGGATTCCGCTCGAGCCACCTCAACAACGATCGCCAACCAGGAAGATCGAGCGGCTTATCTGAAACAAGCTGCAGAGGCTAGAATGGCTGAAAGGCTAGCTGCACTCGGCATTCGCCCAAGCAAAAAAGCGTTGAGAGATGACAAAAAATCAGACTCCCATATTGTTGCTGATGCCGTGCCCATAGTACAGGAGAAGGTCCCAGTCGTGGAGCGCGAACTACAGAGCAAGGAAATCCTGACACTGCAGAAGACTAGTACGCAGGAAGATGCTGCTCCCTTCGCCGCTCGTACATCACGACCTGACGAATCATCAGATACAGTAACTCCTGCCGTACCCGACAACATTGAGACACACGCTCGATCGCAAAATCAGGACAGGACGAATACATCAGTCAACAGTCGTCAAGCGAAGCTTGCTCAGCTTCGGGCAGATCGCGAAGCACGATTGGCCGAGGAAGAGAGACTCGAAAAAGAGCTGGCTATGGAGCATTCATCTTCAGACTCCGAGGTGCCCATGACAGATAATGACAAGTTCGACGATATATCTGCTGAACCACAGAAGCAGCCGCAAGGACCAGACTTGACAAGGTCTGTAGTAGCCTTACCCAGCCAGAGGGAGCCGAGCAATACTACTGACAAGCCTTTGGCAGGCTCCAATAATCCTTTCCACAAGAAGACTCCAGTAATTGCTGAAGTGACTCGTCCATCGGCGCCGCCGCTTGTCCGGCCCCCTTCGGTCGCTCCGCTGGTAGCCCAGCGAACTAATGCCCCACGAGCCAAGGCAGTCCGCAAAAATTCCGACGACTGGAGTGTGGACTCAAAAGAGGACGACAGCTCAAGCGACGAGGAAGGACCATCACCGGCAGATCTGGCCGCTCGGCTCTTTAGCGGTGGCATTGTTCCGCAACGAACAGGGGGTACGCAGACACCACTCGTTGTGCAGAGGACAGGTGCTGCAGGCAGTCCTGCTCCATGTATGGAAATCCATATTCTTTGATTCGTGACTAATGATTTCTAGATGCACCGACTAATTCAACTCAGAAATCAACATCTGTTTCAGTGCCCAATTCAGATACACGTAAGTTCAATCGAGCCATCAACGTCTACTTCGCTTATAAATCCAAGCTCCAATACCGTCTGTGCCTGGTAGTCAGTCTTCTTCACGGCCAACTCAAGTTCCACCTCCACCTCCACCTCCACCTCCTCCGCAAATTCCAGGCTTTCTACCTCCTCCACCTCCGCCGCCCCCGCCATCCAGTATGCCGCTCTTCAATACCGGCCCATCAGCACCGCGTAAGTCATGATTGCGAGTTCAAGATGTGCCTATGCTCATCATGTTTAGCTCTACCACCCAATGGGGGTCCACCGCCTCCTCCATTGTCTAACGGCAAGTCAACGAACTCAGTGATACCTGCCGCCGTTGCTGTGGGATCCCAAGATCGCAGCGCTCTCCTGCAGTCTATACAGGCAGGTAAAGGGCTTCGCAAAGTGAAGACAATTGAGAAGGGAGGCGTGTCTGGAGGTCGAGTGCTTTGAAGATATTGTTCATATTGTTCAATGGATGCAATGAATAAGTTATCGTTTCTCTATCTCGAAAACTATCTGTGCGGCATGTGTATATGAGCGGTTCTGTGTATGTGCACCTCAATGAACCGTGTTGTGCCTCAGGGACGCAATAGCTCGATTCGAGCTTGTACAGCAGCAAGTCTCTGTGCGAGTTCACATTGCTGGTGCAGCACGATTTGCTTCACTATTGCACAATAGGAATTTCGAGGGCCACTTCGCTGAGCATCGGATCCGACAATTTGCCGTGCTATACATGAAGATACACTATCTATGCTGTACCACTCTCATATGTTTCGACCACGAGTCATAAGTGTCTGGAGTACGGCCGCCCGGTACGGTAACAAACGGACGTTCGCTACAAGATCATCCGCCAATAAAAAGCCACCCAGTACACTCGCCTTTATTGCGATTCTCGGTTTAGGTTTTGCAGCATTTGCCCTTGTTTCGAAACAACAGGCTTCTGATCCCACATCAGTTCGAAAAGGCAATCAGTTCTCCAAAGCCGGCGTGACACCGACTCCAGAAGGTATGGCAGATCAGAAAGCGACGCAAGCGAAACTCAACAAGGGAGGCGATGTCCCGACCTTCGACAGCTCGAAAATTAGTGTGCTGTTCGTGCTCGGTGGACCTGGAGTAGGCAAGGGTACTCAGTGCCAGAAACTTGTCGATCAGAAAGGTTTCATTCATTTATCAGCGGGCGACTTGCTGCGTGCTGAGCAGAAACGCGAAGGCAGTCAATACGGTGACATGATCAAGCAATACATAACAGAGGGCAAGATTGTGCCTATGGAAGTTACTGTTGCTCTGCTCGAGAATGCGATACGTGAGGAAGTTGACATAGGCAAAGCGCGTTTCTTGGTGGACGGATTCCCACGAAAAATGGACCAAGCAATCAAATTCGAGGAGACTGTATGCGAATCAAAGTTCACCATCTTCTTTGACTGTTCCGAGGACACTATGACAAAGAGACTCTTGAAACGTGGAGAATCTAGTGGCCGCGATGACGATAATGCCGAGTCCATCAAGAAGAGATTCAAGACTTTTAAAGAGACTAGCATGCCTGTTGTAGAGTACTTTGAAAAGCAGGGAAAAGTCGTGAAGATTAATTGTGAGGATAGTGTCGAGCAAGTGGCGAAGCAGGTCAGTAAGGCTGTAGAGGAGAAGGCATTAAATTAGACCATGGTATGATGTTTAGAAATCTGGAGATGAATGCACGACAAATTGGTTGCATTATACCTACTTGAGCTCAATCATTAAATAATCTGGTGTCTAGAATCACTTCAAAGACTACCTTGGTTTGCTAAGGAACAGTACTATGATCTGTGAATGTTGTTTCAGCCTAGTCATCGAGTATCAGCACGATTGCTGTGGATCGTACACACTTCAGTTGCTGCTATCGTCCTTGAGTGGCCCCACAAAGGGAGTGGTCCGTTGAATGTGAACATAGATGCCCTTGCGATTCTTGGTTGTCTACATATCGTTGTCCTCCAGACTCGTAACAAGTCGTTGCCCATCTCGAATAATCAATCTATCACATTTGGAAAGGGTAATTTAAATGTCCAGTCAGTCTCTGGCAAAGGTCACCTCTATCATCCTGGACTGGGATGAAACCATTACAGAGGAAGATACCATGTCTATTCTTGCCAAAGCCACCAATGCTCCTGAGAGGTGGCCAGAGTTTGTAGATGCCTACATGGCAGACCTAGACAAGTTTGAAGCATCTTTTGGTGCTAGAGAAACCCTAGCTGCTCATCTCGATTATCTCGGTGGGCTTGCAGAGTGTGAATACAAAAGTGTGGCAAGGATTGAGCAAGCTGGGGTTTTCAAAGGTACGACACTGCAGAAGATTCACGAGGCTGCTCGAGATGTTCGGATCAGACCTGGATTCAAGCAATTCAATGACAGACTTGGTCGAGAGATACAGCGCGAGATTTTAAGCGTCAATTGGTCTTCGGGGTTCATATCAGCCGCACTGGCGAATTCAATCACGACTGATGCGTGGAGTATCACAGCCAATCAAATCGAGTTTGATGACAAGGGACACGGTACCGGAGGTGTGTCGAAAGACAAGGCTGGTGGCATCAGAACGGGAATGGATAAACTGAGAATCTTGAAGCAAAGACTGGCAGTATGTCACGATCAAGGTGGCATCCTGCTATACATCGGAGACAGTAACACTGATTTGCCGGCACTACTAGGTGCTGATGTTGGCATCATTTTCGGCAACAACGAGGGCTTGAGGAAGAATTGTGACAAGTTTGGCATCACCATCAGATCGTTTTCGGAACTCAAGCGGCAAAAGCATTATACAAAACAGGAAAATGTGTTGTACCATGCAACGACTTGGGACGAGATTGATTTTAGCTGATTGCGCGTGAAGGACAAGATTTAAGTAACCTCATCAGACTTTTCAAGGCGTGTCGAGAGCTCGTGTTCTTAAGCTTGTGACGGTTTGAATTGGCACTTGCAATCGCAATGCTCGAACAAGCGAAAGTATAATCATGTGATGCATGACGAAATTTTGGAGCTGTCAAGAGCGGACGATGTGGAGTATCAAGAATTAGCAAGCTTCATCGTCAATCGACATGTGGATTCTACTACAACCACAACTTGTATCAAGTAGCTGGTAAACACATGCTCGACTTGTGTGCATTCCAAGGCACAAGCAGACCTCGGAGCAGCATGAGAATCGGAATGGGGGCGGAATTTTAGTGCCGGGCAAGTGCAACCTTGGAACCTTACACATTTTGTACGGAGCGCGCGCAACTCAATCCCACCAAGATCATCGGGTAGCTTTGTCCGAGGTGGTGGTCAATTGATGGCTTGAAATGTACAGCTGGCAGCAACGGCAGTTTAAATCACAATCTTGGAATGCTGCAAGGAGATGAAGAGCATTGTGTCGATTCGAAACCGTGAGAGGAAGAGTCGTGAGTAGTGACTCTGGGATTATCGCTTGCTTTTCGTACGCGTATGAGTAAACCTCAAGCTTGCAACTACACCATGCACCTGCCCGATTTGAAAGCTTCCAAGGTTAACGGTCGGTCGGGTGACCACTCCGAGGCAGCCAACCAGGAACGAGGAGGAGACCGTTGCAGGGCGGGAATGGGTGAAGTGACGCAGGCGGCTGCAGTCTAAAAGAGGCAACAGGCTGCTCTCACTCTCTCTCTCACACACACACACACACAGTACTGTCTCTCTTGCAACTCCCTTCCTCTCTCTGGCAGGCAGGCAAGCACTTCGGTCCTATGCCACGAAACAGGGCAGCCAGCAGCAGCCTCATCTTGCTCAATCGCAACCTTGGAACACTCGACGATCATCAATTCCGTCCCAGCCCCTTCCTCCACCATCTTCCTGTCAGTTTCTCTTGTCCTCTCTCTCTCTCTCTTCCCCTCTATCCCCCATTTCACACTCGTCTGCAGTCGTTCAATCAGTCACTCATACTCACAGACTCACTCACACGCCTATACTATCGACTGTTGTCGAGCAAGTTCTCTGCGACTCAACACATTTCGACTGACGCACATCGGATGTCTGCATCCTCCGAGGCAGGCACTGCTGTCGATCACCAAATGAGAAACAAGTATGTCGTTGACGGACCAGCACCTGATGGCAAACACTTTGCAAAGGAAAAGATCACCTTCAGAGTCATCTTGCTCTGTATCCTCGCTTCCATGGGAGGTTTCATCTTTGGTTACGATACCGGTGAAATCAGTGGTCTTGTCGCCATGCCTGACTTTATCAATCGATTCGGCAGCAACGGTGGGTTCTCAAACGTCCGTGAGGGTCTCATCGTAGGACTCTTGTCGATCGGCAGTCTGCTCGGGGCGTTGATTGGTGGACCGATCGCGAATATACCCACTGTGGGCAGGAAGGGCACAATCATCTTGGCATGTCTCATCTTTATTGTCGGTACTGTCATTCAGATTGCAAGCATCACCTCATGGGTACAACTCGCGATTGGCAGACTCATAGCTGGTCTTGGTAAGCTTTCAGCTTGGTACACTCCATGCCTTCCCTCTGACTTTGTAGGTGTCGGTATGTTGTCTGCTATTGTGCCGGTGTATCAAGCAGAGTCTGCACCCAAGCAAATTCGAGGTACTCTAACCTCGACCTATCAGCTGTTCATCACCTTTGGTATATTGGTTGCTTACCTGATCAATTTTGGTACTGTCAAGATCAACGACGGCAATTCACCGGCTTGTTGGCGAATTACGATTGGTGTCGGCTTCGTCTGGCCAGTTTTCTTGATTGTCGGTATGCTCTTCATGCCGGAATCTCCACGTTTCACTCTCAGTTGTGGTAACGAAGCACAATGTCGCAAGGACATGGTGCGCATCCGAGGAGTCCCTGCAGACGATCCAGCTCTCAATCATGATATTGCGGAAATGAAAGAAGCCATGGCAATCGACGCAAAGCTTCCACACGGTCTCGGAGAGATCTTTGTGGGTAAACCGAAAGTTCTCTACCGTGTTATACTAGGTTTCACTTTGCAAATGTTTCAACAGTTGACTGGAGCAAACTACTTTTTCTACTATGGTACGACGATTTTCAATAGTATCGGGAATATCAGTCCCTATGTCACCTCCATCATCCTCGGCGCGGTCAACTTTGTCTGCACTTTTGGCGGCCTATATGTTGTCGAGAAATTCGGACGTCGCAGAGCTTTGATACTTGGTGGTATCGGAATGGCTGCCTCCTTCCTTGTCTTTGCCAGTGTCGGATTCAAGGTCATCGTTCCTGGCTCAGAAGTGGACGGTCAGGGACAACCGACACGAACCGGTGGATATGTCATGATCATTTTCGGTTGTCTATTTATCCTTTCTTATGCTACTACTTGGTAAGACTACTAAAAACCCAAATCTACGATGATTTTCTAACATGTTCAAGGGCGCCAGTCGTTTGGACCGTCAATTCGGAAATGATGCCGTCGCGAGTAAGAGCGCTGGCCGTCGGAATATGCACCTCTGGCAATTGGTCATGGAACTTCTTGCTGTCCTTCTTCACCCCTTTCATCACGCATAAGATCGGGTTCAAGTATGGATACGTATTCGCTGCCTGCTCTCTCACGGGCGCTGTCATTGTTTACTTCTTTTTATACGAAAGTCGTGGCCTCACATTGGAGCAGATCGATGAAATGTATGGCACAGAGAACCTCAAGCCATGGCAATCGTCCAGGTGGGAACCGACGGACCACGAGACCTTGTACCAACAGAGAAAGGAGATGCTCGGGGAGACTGAGCAATATAAGCGGGATCAGCGAGGTGCTGGTGAGGAACAACATCTCGATTATGTCGAAAAATCGAGGCGTGGGGACGGCAATGAAGAAAGCGTGCCAGGATTCAGAAGCATGGTCTAGTTGTACAGAACGACATGTATTTCACGATTGATGAGAGCGGTATGACAATAATGAAGCAACATTCCCCATGAACACCACTCTATAAGACCAAGTTTGCCGATTCCTGCACACAATCACTTTGCACTACAAGTGCCAACTCGGGAAATGAATGGCAAATTGTACTTTCCCGACCCGTCCCGTGCGCCCTCCCTTTTGCTCGCTCGTGAACTCTTCAACTGTGGAAAGACTTGGGTTGGGAGCACCCAAGGTCCGGGCGACGCAATGCCAAGCAAGGACTCACTCAGCCTCTTGTGAACACACAGATAAGTGGTTCGCTCTTGCCAAAATCTCTCACTTGACCTGTAGCACCGCGACTTTAATACTGGCTTCAAGTCAATTTTATCCATCACTAGAATCGATCCAGAATCTGCCAATGAATTACGCAAATGTCGCTCGTGATGCCTTGGCGAATGTGGGCAACAACTTTGCCCAGATCCGCACGAGCGATCGCTTCGCGAATCTGCGACCAGTCCAAGAATGTACGACTCGTTGAATCTTGAAGAAGAGACAGGTGCGGCGATACTGATCATACTAGTCCTCGATGTGCGACGAATTTCAAAGCCGAATGGTTTAGGCGAAATTCAACAACGGATATCATACAACTTGGGCCGATATTCTTCGAATTACAGCGTCATCTTTGCACTCTTGGCAGTATATGCACTCATCACGAACCCACTCTTGCTCTTTGTCATTGCATTGGCCGTGGGTGGCATGCTCGGAATCGGCAAGCTTGCGGGCGATAATCTCACGTTTGGGTATGTTTTTTCTCCGCGAAACATCGAGCACCGTTTGTTCTGACATTTCACAGGCCAATCAACTTGACGACATCTCAATTGTATACTGCGCTAGTATGCGTATGTGTCCCTCTCGGATTCCTCGCTTCTCCCATCTCTACCGTGTTCTGGCTCGTCGGCGCGAACGGTCTCGTTATTCTCGGCCACGCCGCACTGATGGAGCCTCCTGTCGAGGTAAGAAATCACCGCTTTCAATTGTAGTCTTGTAAACTAAGACAATCTAGTCTCAATTCGAAGAAGTCGGACAACAAGTATAGAGTGACGAGGCTCGCAACACTATTTCAGGCTTTACTTTAAGTGGTGTACATGGGGCAGAATCGTCTCTGGGTCATGAAAAGTACTGTTTATTGCTCAATAGGAATTGCCATAGACTATGCCTTTTGATTGCTTTTATATCAATTTAATGAAAGAGGACATTAGGGATATCTTCAATCGAGTGGACCTTGTTGAGCGCGTGCTAAAATCGTCACAGTAACACATTGAAAAGGCTTAAGACTTGTTTTTGTGTATATGCACGAAAGAAGAGGTAATATTGAATATATCTGCACCCAGTACTATCCGAGGAAATTGACCACTGCGAAATGCAAGACGACACTACTGAAGAGAAAGTCTGCAAAAGCTCTGCATTGGTGAGCACGTCATCAGTGAGGAAGAATGTTTACAATATCATCGTACCTTTCTGGTGTGATTTGAGGAAATTCGGCAGCGTTGGCGATGTTACATTGACTTCTCAAGCCAGCTACACGAGACTATTAGTTTTTCGTATCGTTTTTTGCGGCGGTGATTGGACGTACCTGCCAAGACGAATTGTCCGACGGTGGCGATGAAGCCGGAGAGAAAGGCGTTGAAGGGGTAATTTCCGACGAGGACGCAGTAAGTGAATTGAATCACGCCCGAAAAGACGAGAAAGGCCATGAAGAGGTCGATTATTTTGAGGGATTGGGGGGTGCTTTTGAGGTATGATGTCCATATGTCCTTTATTATGGTGGAATACGCAAGAGCGTCTGCATTCGCTTTCGGCGACGATGAAGTGGTAGTAGTGGTAGTGGTAGTTGTTGCGAGGGAAGGAGTGGTCGAGTCAAGGTCGTTTATGTTGGTTTGTATCGTGCTTGTAGCTGTATTGGCTGCTTTCGCAGGAGTCGATCTTTTCGATGGTGCCATATCTATAGCAATTGTATTCGATTCAGGTGGTCCGCAAACTATCAACTGTATGCCTATCGATGCTACAAGTACTGTAAATGTGAATGCAAGTAATTCACGTAGGAGGATCATCCTGAATTGGCGCGTATGGAGTCAGCTTCAGCTATTGACCACTTTGGGCAAGTATGGCCGTGCAAGCCATCGCAACACTTGTGGAGACATTTCAGCGATTCATTGTCAACGTTGACCACCGACCGAATGTTGAGCACTTCACTTGAGCATCACAGAATGTCTTTCGGCTGAGTTTGTCTCCAATGTACTGACTGTGTCGAAGGTTGCGAATCATTTATAAGCATGGATTTGACGACGGACTTTCGAACGATAGCTGCTACCTATGCCAAAGACACGAATATCCCTCGTGAGAAGAAGGACTACAAACCAGATGCATATTTGGCCGAAGCTTCAAAATTGGTGAGTTCGTCATTTAAATCTCAGCAATGGTAGCTGACTTTTTAGTATCAGCAAATGTTGCAGTTGCAACAATATATTGAAAAGACTCGTAAAGCCTATCTGAGCAATAATACCACAGCGTCAAAGAGCCACTTCAGAAGTCTCAAGAATGGCAAAGCAACACAAACAGAGGAGATACAGCGTCTCACGGATACACAACGAGACGAGATTGACTACGAGGTCAAGGCAAACATCAGGGAAGCTGCGAGCCGTGTCAAGGAATTAGAGAATCTGGAGGTCATTCGCCGGAAGACCTTGGAGAAATCAGCATCGTTTATGGACAGACTGCTACCCAACATCGAAGCCAAGGCTCGTAACGATCTGCTCGCAAGTCATAGAGCCAGTGTGACATGGTACTTGAACCACAGGCTTTTGTCAATCAGTCAGAGGCACGCAGACATAAAGACAATTAGGTTGAGCCGGGAGGAGGAGAAGCGTTTATCGATACATGCAAACACGTCACGTTCTAAGCCAGTATACGCTTATGATCTGACAGAAGACGAAGGTACTGATGCAGCCGCAGAAACAGATCGAGCAGTGCGCGAGACACTACTTTCTGCAGAGCAGCTTCAGGAATTCGAGTCGGAGAACAATCAGATCTTGGAGGAGTTTGAGAATCAAGTTTCCCAAATCCGGTCAGTACAGACAAAGCTAATGGAGATTGCCGAGTTGAGCTCGGAGTTGCAACAACATCTCGCCAGTCAGACAGAAACGACGGATCGACTTATGACGGAAGCCGAACAGACTACCTCTGATGTGACGACCGGTAACGAGCAATTGACCAAGGCCAAGAGGAGGAACAAGACCTTCCGATTGTACATCACAACGATCTTTCTAGTTCTTGCATTCACGCTCCTTTTCTTGGACTATTACGCTTCATAGAGTCATAATATCATGACATGCCAGTCCGGAATGATCATGATCTGCTGCAGGTCAATGCATTACACTTTTAGCAAGATACTGAACGAATTTCTACCTGATTTCGATTTGCGTCTGCACTGCAATTCGATTGGCGAAGCAGGAAGTGACATTTGATGGCTTCGGAACAGGCGCTCGCCACCATCTCCAGGTTCCAAGGTTACTTTGTGAAGGAGTGACGTCCTTCCTTGCAATTGGGTCATCTCGTCCTGCCAAACATATACATTTCGTGTTGCATCTTTATCCAGACACTCAATCATACCTAGGCAGTCTCTCAAACAATCATGTCATTCTCTCAGACCAGGTAAGGTCACTTGCGTATCTACTTTGCACGTAGAGACTCATGTTTCAGTATAACGCTTCCTCCACGATCGAAAGGGTTCTACATCATAACGAATGACATTGTAAAGGCCGCACCCATTTCACAATACAAGATTGGATTGTGCAACATTTTCCTACTTCACACGAGTGCCGCAATCACAATCAATGAGAATTGGGATGCAGACACGCGACTAGATCTTTCGGACGCCATGGATCGGATAGCACCGGATCATACAAAAGAGTTGGGACCGACTGAACTGTACAGACACAATGCAGAGGGACCGGATGAGTGAGTTTTCATTTCCCAGAACGTACTAACTTGATTATTGATGGTCCGATTAGTATGCCTTCGCACATCAAGAGTTCTTTATTGGGCGCGAGTTTGACTGTTCCCATCAAGGATGGAAAAATGGCATTGGGGTGAGGAACATTATCCCCGACTATTGATGTGAGAAGCTGACTTTATTGTTCAAGGCAGTGGCAGGATATTCAGCTCGCAGAGTTTAGAGCCATGAAGCATCAAAGAAGGTTGATTGTGACGATTCAAGGAGAAAAGAAATAGTCTATACGGAGATAGTAGCATTTGCTTCTTATACTTTATCTGTAATCAAAATGGTTTGCATTGTGTGAGTGACTTGACGCAGTAAGAGGCAAGAATCCATGCGCGACCGCCGCGGAAGATGCCATTACGTTTTACGGGGTAAAATTGTGGCCAACAAATGTCCTCTGCGCACTTGCGTCCATTTCTATCATTAACCATAAGTCGTTTGTTGCACTGACCAACGCTTCTTTCTTCTCTACAATTATTCAGGGAAAGAGTGAAGCAGAAATGTCTCTGGCTTGGACAACTTCAGCCGGTTTCGCGCGAGGTCCTACACCGGCGAGCGACGACGAGCACTTTACAGCATTTCCGTCCGTCACTTCCCAACTGACATCCTTCACACCGGTGCAGGGCACACTGTACCTCTCGACTTATAGGGTGCTTTTCGTTGAATCGCCAAAGCCGATGCAAGTCATGGAGTCTGTGCCCTTGAAACAATTGAATATCCCCTTGCAGCGATGGGTCAATCCGACTATTGGTCAACCGTGGTTCGGACCAAACTATTACGAAGGAGAGGTACGTCCGACACCGGGTGGAGGACTTCAGTTGAGTGGCGGCATCATTTTGAGGGCAAAATTCATTTTCAATGAAGGAGGTATCGAGCATTTTCATAAAGCACTAGAGGCAGCTTTCGCAACAGCTCGAGAACGTCACAGGAATCGCTCGGCGCATGTGGTGGGAGATGAACTTCCTCTCTATGAAATCGCTGGAGAAGGAAGTGGTGTCCCGCCTGTTTATGAATGAATGGGAAGGCTATGGGTGAATGAACTACCAATCTTATTTCGGTGGTTTCATGGTTGCGAAACCTGCCAGTAATCCCACTGCGTTGCCAGCACTGGCGCCGCCTGTTATCCTCCAAAAGAGCCTCGGGCTCAACTTTGTGTTGCGTACTGCACCGAGCACGGCGCCGACGAGCGTCCCGCCAAGCGTCAAGAGATCGGTCTGATTCTGACTGTCGTTGCTCAGTAATCTCCAGCTTCGATCCTGCCACTCAATTTCGTCCTTGTCCGTCATGAGACCTTTCAAAGCAATCGCTAGGCCTGCGCCGCCGGCGAATGATCCTACTGCGGCACTTTTGAGGAGATTCAGTCTATAAGGTGTGACGCGCGACAAGAGCGCGGTACCGACTCCGAGGACTGCACCGCTCGAGAGGCCGCGCGCAATGACGTGAAGCGCCAGGATGTTGTGCGCGTTCTTCTGGTCTTCTGCATAAGCGTCTTGAACAAATATGCGGATCATCGAGGTCGGAGTACAGGGCCTGGAGGTGGTTGTAGAGCCAGTATTATAGTCCAGTTGTAGTTGTGGCAGCAACCTTAATGCATCTGACCCCCCACCCACTTACCCGGCTCATTTTAAGTGTCTCGCCCGAGAAGAAGAAGAATGTTCCTATCGACCGCCTACTCTCTCGGCATCACTTACACGTTTGTATTGGCATAGCAATCGAGTAGGACTGTCAGTATTTGCAATGAGATGGTCTGCAATGTGTGAATAGAGCTGGTCAGTGAAGGGAGACAGGCTTGAGAGAGAGCAGATCGGCTCCATGCGCCACTGATGCGGGTGAGCAACTCAAGTTGATTCGTCTTCCGATCCTTCATCACTCCCATTATCATTTTATAATCAGTGCTAGACGTTCCCTTGTACAGTCCCTTGTCCAGTCTCTGTCACTGGCATTCATGCCCCTTGTGAATGCTCAGAGCCACGATATGAAGGCACTCGAAGTGCTCAAATCGGCCTCCGGGCAATTGAGCCAGGCGACAAAGTCCTTGATCATCCTCGACTCTGTACGCAATCACCACAACCTTTGCAGGGAGTGTCTCGACTCATGGACATTAGTCTTTCAATCCTCCTCACCGAGCACATCTCGCCATGATCCGTGCTGCGCTCGATACTCAATACGAATCCCCAGCATCCGTGGTAAGTCATTTGACTTCCGGCTGATGTGCATGGTTGAGCTAAGCGATAGCTTCTGATGTATGCTACAAAGAATGCAGACAAGGATAGCAAAGGTCCTAATGAAAACGACACCAGAATCGAGCTCATGCAGGCATTCTCGAAAAAGGTGTCGGAATACTGCGATACCCACATTTGCTTGACCAAGCACCCGTATTTCGTGGTACGTCTGCTTGATGCAATGACAAGACAAGAGAGCCAATGATATGATAGGACAAATTTCATGCCGTCAGAGACGAGGTCCCTTCAGCAAAGCAGATTTACATTGTAGGATACGACACTTTCGTCAGGATCCTGGACAAAAAGTACTATCCAAACCAAGATCTCTCGAAATCAGGTCTCGACGAGTTCTTTGCACACGGAAGACTGCTCTGCGCAATGCGCGAGGACGACAAGTGGGGCAAGTCTGCAGATCAAAGGCAACACGTAGAGAGACTATCTGCCGGGAAAGTCGAGGGCGTCCCTGCGCACTGGGGCAAAAACATTGCCCTGTTGACACTACAAGCGGACGATGCCTTGGGTGTCTCGTCGTCTCGTATCAGAGAAGCAGTCTCAAGATCAGAGGAAGACTTGTTGACAAAGTACTTGACTCCGGAGGTGGTGAGAGTGATTCGGGAGAGGAAGCTGTACGGTTACAGGACAGAGAATGAAATCAAGTTTCCCTACCTCACTCGCCAACACGTCATGAATTGCAGCTTCTCGAGTTGGCACGGCCAGTTCAAACACGTTTCCCCTCGTGCACGAGTGATTCGTCCCCTGCCCGCGTCATTCATCGCATACCTCAACGAAGACGGCCTGATGCTTCCACAAGACTCGAAACAAGTGAATAAGATTGAGTCCTTGGACTCCTCGGACTCTGAGGGAAGCGAGTTTGAGGACGAGGGCTTCTCGGAGGAAGATCCGAGCGAGTCGTTCAGGGACCTTCACGAGGCGATTGAACGAGAGATAAAGGCGTTGGGAGGTCAAGTGGTGCCGAAACTGAACTGGTCGTCGCCTCAGGACGCGAAATGGATAGCGGCGGATAGGACGCTCAAGTGCACGTCTGCGAATGACGTTTACCTCTTACTAAAGTCCTCAGACTTTATCGTGCACGACCTGACTCGTCCTTTCAAGGGTTGTATAGACGTGCGTAGAGACGAGGGGTTGGACCGATTACTCGATTCTCAATACGAACTCGTCTTGAAAAAGTGGTTCAATGCGCAGCCCTCGATGGAATTCAGGTGTTTTGTCAAGAATGGGGTCCTCGTGGCTATTTCTCAACGAGATGGAAATCATTACGATTTCTTGGAGAGTCAAAAGGAGGAAATCACGCGACTGTGTAGTGATTTACTATCCCACCACCTCTTCAAATTTCCCGACCAAAACTGTACCACCCGCTCTCCCCTTTTGTCGATACTTGTAGGCTGATTGTGATAGTCGTCTTTGATGCGTACGTTTCAGTGGACCAGGGAAAAGCGTGGGTGATGGACATTAATCCCTACTCTCCCACCACGGACGCGAAATTATTCACATGGACCGAGATTTTAGAAATGGACACACAAGGGGCTGCGACGACGACGACGATGAGGTTGGTGGCAGAGGGAACGGTGATGGGCGGTGGAGCAGAGTATAGTGCCCATCAAGTCCCTCTCGAACTCGTCGACGCCAGCGATGGCGTGGACCCAATTACGTTTGCAGAGACGTTTCAACGGAAACTGGCCACCGCCGTCTTTGATTCATGAAATATTATAATTACATGATTAGACCCATTTATTCTGCAGAGTCTCGTTTTGCGCCGAGTCCGCCCATGCCTGAAGGAACGTGGTCTGCTTTATTCATCATCATTTTTTGATTATTACCCGATCCTGAGGCGTCCGACGCTTCCTGCATGCCCGTCAACTGTTCTGCCGTCACCGTCTCCTCCAATACGCCCCTCACTGCTTCTTCGATAATGTCTGCTTCCAAAATTGATTTTCCGTCCTTTAATGCCTTTTGTTTAGATGCCGCCGCCTTTTCATCAATGTGTGCCTGTTTCAGTGCCGCGAATCGTGACGCCTTTTCCTCCGGCGTTTCCTGTAACATTTTGGCGTCTTTGGAAATCTTGTTTTCGACTTTCGATTGCATCTTTTGCCAAGGCTGTAGAGTCTCCTTACGTACCCTCTCTTCCTGGGAAAAGATTGGGAAAATGTGCGCTTCCGTGTTGAAGATGATTTCGTCGAGGCCCAGTGCCTTTTCATCTTTTTCCTCTGCAAACGTCAGGTAGAGATACTTTAGTGTCTCTGCCAACCAAAACGATTCCATATTGTCCCTCGTCGATGGTTTCTCGTCCATCACATTGTCGATTGAAGAGTATCCTTGATCCTTGCCCACATGCAAGTACTTCTCAAACGCCACAAAGATCAACCATGCCCACTCGCGATAGATCTCGTCTCTAGTCAGCCTCCACATGACAAACAAGCTTTCGACTGTTTCTGGTCGCATCAGATTGTGTCTGTCTCGCTCGTGAATGTGAATGTCTGGTGAGAAAGAAGTGGTGCTCGGGTTGTCTGGGTTATCGTTAAAAAAGACAATTTCCGGAGCCAGACCTGTCCTCGTCGAGTTGTACATTTCATAGCACGAGAGAGTGAGCTCTTGTGCGAGTTTCATGTCTTCGACTTGTATCTCTGTCCACCAAGGTTGTTTCTGTGCTTGACGATATGATAAGCCTCGAGTAGCGCCCAACGCAAGTGTACCGGGCAAGAAACAGACTAGATGATCCATCTTTGGGTCGGTAGGGCTTGCCACACCTGCATGCTTCTCACCGACATATGTCAATCCTTTCGGATAACTCTTGGCGACCAAGTGCTTTTTGATTCCCGCCACTGCTTTCTCGTACTCATTCTTGTACACGGGACTTTCCAACATGAGCCATTGCTTTGCGAGATACTCATAGTAGCTGTCTCCACGACTTCCTAGTCTGATCTCGCTACCTTGATAATTGCCCGAGTCTGGTTGCACAAAAATCGGTACGAGACCAGCTTCTGGCTCATTCTGCCGCAATCGTGCCATTACCCTTTCGGAAGCGTCTGCATATTTTCTGTCACCGAGAGCGTGACTGAGATACTTCATTTCTAGTTGCAAGGATGCTACCTCGGCTGTACTCGATGCTCCCATGTCTTCGTGGCTTGCGACACCTTTCTTTGTCATCAAATTGACAGAAGCCGTCGGAATACCGCTTGTGGTGTCGTAGGCACCGATTAATCTATCACCTAGATCTTGAGCTTTCGTCAAGAATGCTTTGTCTTGCGTCAGGTGGAATATAGACAGGAGGCCACCGAGCATTCTGATTGTGGTCTCGAAAACATTGACTTCAGCATCGACATCGAATGTATGTTCGTTCAATACCCATGCTCGAGCAGCTTCAAGAGGTTGTTGGAGGTCCATCAGATACATGGTGTCCAAGGCATCGATAATGATCCATCCCATACCACCAGTGATCATGTTCTTTCCAGTTTTGGTGACTGGGTGAAATTCATCTTTACCCCAAGCTGATCGTGTGTATGCACCCCACGATTCGATAAAGACCTCGCGAATACGTTCTTGTTTAGCTGCATTGCCGATAGACGAGACACCGCTTTCTGATTTAAACTGTTCGGCCCTCTCTTGTGCAGTCTGTAGATCTACTTTGGTTGAGCGGAAGTAGAGGAAGATCATTATGAGTATAGCAGCTGCCAGTATTGGATATCGTCGTTTCCTGTAAAATGGACCCCTTGCTCGAGGCACACCCCCGTAGAAAGGCTTGTCCTTTTTGGCATACCACGTCTTGGATTCCGAGTCACGTCGATTACGATATGTTGTCGGTATGCCATTCATATTGAAACTCATAATAGGAAATGTGTAGAGCTAGCGTGCTCAAATCTGCAGTGTGTTGTCTGCGAGCGAGGCGATCGTTGTCGAGCAATCCTTTATTGCTGCATCTCTACCGCCTGATCGAGTGAAGATGAACTTTTACTAGTGCTTAGATGATCCCTCAACGCTCCCAGGCACGATCGGTCACTGTTGCGTGGCCTTGGTTCAGTCAGAGTCCTGATATCAGCCACTTGTGTAAACTTCTTTCAAATTTGTTGTGGAGCAATTCCAGGCTTAAAGAGGTGGTTCAACCTTAAACACACAAGTTCCTTGGCATAGAGCTAATCTCGCTTGGGAGACGACTTGTGTGGTTTATGACAGTGCATATCGTCAGAGCTGACCTCAAGTGTCTGACCGAAGCTCAGACACTCTTGAATGAGTACTATGAGGCTCTAGAGATACAGGTGCGGGACACACCGCAGCAAACCGCAAAGTTCTTGGAGGAGTCTCAAGCACAGAATTCGAAAGCAGGACTCTGGCTGGCATACGAGGGTGACATCGCGATTGGGTGCGTCGTTCTCCGAAGCATGTCACCGAGAGATCTGACTCTCGCAAGCTTGTCCGAGCAAGAGCTAGCCGGTGAGATCAAGCGACTCTTTGTTCGTCCAAGCTATCGCGGCAAGCACGTTGCAGACTCCTTGGTCGACAAGGTCGAAAACTTCGCCAAAGAACATGCATACAAATGGTTATACCTCGATTCGAAGGACGACTTACATGCTGCCATCAAGCTATACAAAAGACATGGCTATCAGGATTGTGAAAGATACAATGAGAACCCACAAGCCACAGTGTTCCTTCGTAAGCAATTGTAATATAAGATTATTTTCTGTATTGTGCTGGTGATGCTACATCAAATATACACCAGGAATCAAATGCTCGCAACTGTCGTAGTCTGTTCTGGGCTGACAGCACACATCAGCCATAGCTTGCTAATCATACAGCTATACATAATGAAGATATTTATACATAGAATTGCAAGAATTGCAGGATTGCAAAGATATGTCATGCGATGCAGTAAGGTGTCCTACTTCCTGCGTCTTAGATCAAGAAAAGCTCTGAGGTGCCCGTTTGGTACTGTATTGCATTGTATACACATATGTCATTATCCATCGAAATTAGACAGTAAGTGCAATGTTCGAATAATCGTGCCTCCGTGATTGTAAAATCGCATGGCTGCTCGTGAAATGTCATAATCCAATATTGCTCATTTGTGTACCATGTATCCTCATACCTTTAGTCCAAGTTTGATCATTAAAGCTGAACAGTTTTGTGACGTTTCGAAATAGCTTAGGAATCTTTTACGCGTAACGTTTTTGAACTCCAAGCACATCCTCATCACCTTTCTTTATGCCCAGTAACTGAAGTACTGGTTGAACGTGCTCGCCAACCCATGAATAGATGGACTTGATTATGCCGCCAGCTCTCTTTCGGCCTTGGCTCAGCCCATAACTAGAATTTTGTCGGGACAAGGGTGTCGGTGTGCTTGGAGTAGAGGTCATCGACGGCAGCGTATTGTCCCCTGCACTAAGGGAGACGAAGAGCGCAAAAGGTACCAGCCATACACAGATTCCAAAGAAACTTGCAACCTGCCCAAAGCTGACCGGTCGACGTTCTTTTTGCATCTGGCCGAATGCTCTGAACCAAAAGTAGTGGTTGACGAAGACTAGAATACAGGCTGAAATGAAACGACCAGAATCCAACTGAATTACGGGAAAGGTCTTGAGGTTGGAGAAGTATATCACATGGCTGCCAAGACCGAGAAGGACTAGATACCACGGAAGACCGTCTATCATAGAAACCACAAGTATCCCGCACACCACGAAAATCGTGTACCTGATACACTTTTTCGAAAATGAAGAATGCTCCTCCACGAACTCGGAAACGTAGTAGAGACCAGATGCAATTGAGAGAGTTATGAGGACAAATCCAAGGATTCCTCCAACAAACGACAGTGCAGTCAGAATCAACATCCTTGATCCCCCCTGTAAGATGCTCGAATCGGATCACGTACTGCTGTCGTTGATAGCACAAGTTCAATTTTGATACTCCGAAGAAATGCGCGTATGTCTCTGACAGTATTGATGTTGACTCCACGAACCAGAGTTGACGTGCTTGCTGTGTGATTCCAGGATTTGGTTGCAAGCTCATCCTCGAACCCAGCTTGTGGCTTGTGCGTCTGAGGAGCTCATGGCTCAAGTGGCCGCGTCCTCCATAGCGCGAACTATACAACTTTCATTGGCAAGTACTTGGTCTATGTCTACGCAGTCAGCGATACAAGTGTCCAAGACTCACGTACAGACGAATATCGTTTCGATAGAGTGCTGCTAGGAACAAGCTTGTGGTGCAGTACAACACACTATGAGTGAGGAAACACAACCTTTACTCGCAGGTAGTGCAAACTCCGCTACCGACGACACCACAAACAATGATACCACGATGCAGTCCGAGCCTGCTCCAGTAGAAGAACCTTCACCACGGGACATCGCTCTAAATAAATTCAAAGCGAAGCTTATCGATCATCGTGAATATGACAACCGACTCAAAAATAGTGGGTATATCGTACTTGAATTTTGCGTAATTGCTTATGCTTGTAGTTCGCATGGACATCCGTGGACTCGATAAGAAGTTCAATAAGACAGAGGACGATATGAAAGCACTTCAATCAGTAGGTCAGATCATTGGAGAGGTACTCAAGCAATTGGACGATGAAAGATTCATCGTAAAGGCATCCTCGGGGCCCAGATATATCGTAGGTTGTCGTAACAATCTCAAGAAATCGAAACTTAAGCAGGGCGTCCGAGTCAGTCTCGATATGACTACTTTAACCATCATGCGTATACTGCCTAGGGAGGTCGACCCTTTGGTATACAACATGTCATTAGAGGATCCGGGTAAAATTAGTTTTGCCGGGATTGGTGGACTCAATGAGCAAATAAGAGAAGTACGCGAGGTGATTGAACTACCTCTCAAAAATCCGGAACTCTTTCTACGTGTCGGTATCAAACCACCTAAAGGTGTGCTCTTGTATGGACCGCCGGGCACTGGTAAAACCCTCTTAGCACGAGCGGTTGCATCCTCGCTAGACACGAACTTTCTCAAGGTTGTGTCCTCGGCAATTGTGGATAAATACATAGGAGAATCCGCACGACTCATACGAGAGATGTTTGCGTATGCCAAGGAGCATGAACCATGTATCATTTTCATGGACGAGATAGATGCGATCGGAGGACGACGGTTTAGCGAGGGGACATCTGCTGATCGTGAAATTCAGAGGACACTTATGGAGCTGCTCAATTGTTTGGATGGTTTCGATTACCTAGGACAGACGAAGGTCATAATGGCAACAAACAGACCGGATACACTAGACCCGGCACTATTGAGACCTGGTCGACTTGATAGAAAGATCGAAATTCCTCTGCCAAACGAGATTGGTCGTATGGAGATTTTGAAGATCCACATGACTGGGGTCAAGCAGGAAGGCGAATTTGACTTGGAAGCGATTGTGAAATTGAGTGATGGATTCAATGGTGCAGATCTTCGCAATGTGGTCACGGAAGGCGCATTCTTCAGCATCAGAGCGGATCGAGACCATCTGATACAGGAGGATTTGCAGAAGGCTGTGAGGAAGATGAATGAGACGAAGAAGCTAGAGACGAAGCTCGACTATGGCAAGGTCTGATTGTGTATGTAGACTCGACCAAATAATGAAATTATGAACGTTTACTGTGGTGACCAGGTCGATTAGTGTCAGACAAAATCTAGACAAGTCGTGAGCTTGTCATTTACTTGAGCATTGCAAGAAATAAGAGACGGGCAAAGATACGAACAGGATTGATACTAACCTTACTGGAGATATCGCAGGGACTGTCATCATTTGGTGGTCGTACGACCGAGATCTCATCTGGTCGGCAATCACGGCAAGAGTCGCTTTCGAAATTCCGAAATCTCGATGGGTGAGTGCGCATCTGCTGATTCGGCGCCGCCGTTGCAGTCAGCGGCAGATCGACGACTTTTGGTCGTTTGTGAGAGGGCGGAAATCTCTGTTGCGCGCCTCCCCGGCCTTCTTGTGTCACCGCTCGTCCGAGAGGATCTTGCTTCGATTGCTGCTCCTGTCAGCCCTTGACCGAGCTGAGGGAATTCTGTCACTACTCCGTCTTTTGACCAGGCAGATGTTTCGTCCAAGTGCTCTTACTCCTCGGCGATCTATAACGACAGTGCTGTCTTCTCCCTGATCGACATGTGGGCGTCGTGTCTGTATGCCATTCTGCTTGCAGACCTGTGCACTGCCAGGATAATCTCTCCCACGAAACAAGAACAAATAGGAAATGACATCGAGACATTACAAGCATCGACGACCGGTGAGCGCTATCGGCCTGGCGACGTGTCACATGTGGCAGTCTCCAAACGAGTCCGTCGACAATTGCTACGACACTTTAGTCCGGTCATTTATCTACATCCTGATGACCAGTACCTGCCTGCCGATCCGGCGGAGACCTTTGAGCAGTACTACGATGTCGAGAAGGATTCCTTGTCGATACCGAGTCACGACCTAGCCGGTATGCCGCTCACCTATGACGATCGAGAACAAGACACAGTCAGTCCCAGGCCTGCCCGAAGCTTCAGACACCACCAGTCTCTGACTCACTCGAAAACAACGACCGGGTCGGCTCTGAATGAGTCCATATCAGAGACATACAACGACTTTCGCAGGCCAAACACGATCAACGGGCGGCGGCCGAGAGTGACTGCTCCGGTCACGTCTCAGGCTCGCGTTCTCACGCAGGGCAAGAATGCGGGCAAGATTCTGTTGCAGTACTGGTACTGGCATCACTTTAATGGAGCACAGGGATTTTCCGTCAAATCCAATACTGGACAGGCACGGGACGCCGAGGACATTACTAGATGGGAGTGGTGGCCGCTGGCCATTCACAATGCGGATTGGGAGCACACGACCGTGACTTTATCACCTCGAGCAGGATCTCGCGTGCGCATCAGTGATGTCGTACGTGGTCGATTCCGTGTGTCGGATTACGAACTGGAGAGCGTGTATTACACCGTGCACGCAGAAGTGGAGGACAAGTTGACGCGTTTCGAGAGGGAGGGCAGTCACCCGGTGGTGTACTCACACCTCAACTCTCATGCGTGTTATGCGGTCCCTGGAGATTACTGGAACCAAGACCCCGGTTTCGATGGGTTTGTCAATTCTGTCGTGCGCGTCCTCTCCTTTGGACGGATACGGCAAATCAAAATCATAGACATTGGCTTTGATCCCAAAGATGCCATTCGGTGGGCTGATTATGAGATTCACGACATTTCCGACGCGAGTGAAGGTGTCGCTCCGAAATGGGCGCTCTGGAAAGGTCATTGGGGCGATCCGGTGGATCAGACACGATTAGAGGCACCACCTAGTTACGTGCCAGCACGTACCGCATTGAGATTCACGTTGTGGTTGCTCAAAGTCTTTGGAAAGCTTAAAAAGTTTGTCAAGCATCAGAAAAAGGCTCCGAAAGGTCCGATCGCGCATTGGAATTGGAAGTCGCTCGACGTGCTGACGGACGACTGGGTGCCTCGTGTCAAGGCTGGTCCAAGCACGTCGGCAATTCTCTGGTTTCTCTTGTGCGTGGCACTGGCTCTTGGTACCATCATTGCAATCATCTCTTGTCTGGTGATGGCAATGTACATCGTGACGAGATATCTCTTCCACAAGGCTATGCCTGGGTACCGGATCGTATGCTCGTCTGTTGGATCTCAGTTTACTAGAAAAATACAAGACACGAGAGCATGGCGAAAGGTGCACGAGTTGGAGTCACGAAAAGACGATGAAGAGATCGTCCAGTCGTTATTATCTCATGACGTCGGCTCTGGTAGGCCAAGCGAGTCATTCGATACCGAGAGACCTGTCAGTCGGAAATTCGAAGGATTGAGAGAGCTTTTCGTGCGCATCAAGAAGGGCCTGAGGTGATCTTGCGTGTCCCTCTACATGGACCACATCAAAAAGTGATACGACTTTGTGACGACACGCATATATAGCATAATGTACATTATATTTTATACATAACGAATATCGCGCGCACAAGCTTACATATATAACGTAGCAAATATTGTACACGGCTGATTCAAGCAAAAAAAACACCTTTCAAACCAAACTCGCCCAGGTGCGGCCCCACCCATCAAAAGGTCGACCACCTTGGCCAAATCGCGTGCCCAAGCAGGTTTGCATTCTTATTGAATAATCATCCTTACCACCACCATACTTACCGACGACGGTTCAAGGAAGAACTGAGACACAGTCCTCTTCTTGACTCGAAAACTCCGTCTCGAAACCATAAAATTCAGCTACTCCAAGGACGGCAGCACCCATCCGTCTCCATTCAGACGCACGACTGGAGTAGGACAGGTTTCGTTTCCGCATTCGATCGGCTTCCTTGACTCGGGAAATCAACATGTCCATTCGAGGACTTTGACAGGACGAACAGGGTTCGAATCCACGATCGAGAGCGACTTGGATTTCTTGCACGGCGACCATGTCGTGAATCGTCAAGACGGGAAAAGTGAGTAATCCCTGATGTTTGACACTGTTACTGATGGACCGCGCCAGTCTCGTGTCCAGTTCGGCGATGCGACGTTCAAAGATTCCTCTGAGATGGACAATGTTGATGACGGGTGAACAGGTCGTGTCGTGACTGACATCGTATAGTCGCTGCCACTCTCCGCGCGAGAGGTAATTGTGTGCCATCTGAATCTCTATCTGGTATCGCAGTACGTTGCGGCTCGCCGACCAAACTTGCCGGCGTATAGGAGTATCGAAGTAGGCTTGACGTAGACTGAAGAGTCTATGAGAACAGTGAGAGAATTTGAGAGCACTGGTGCTGCCCAAATGACTCGCAATGATGAGGAGAATTTCGTTTGGCATCTCCAACAAGGGACACGAGTCGACCTCGTCCCGTTTTCTTTTCCTTCCTCTCGATCCCATCAAATTCGGAGAGTCGTACCACAAGGCTTGTGATGGTATGGTCGGTGAGAGAAGAGCTTCAATTTTGAGCTTCGCTAGATGATCGCTCTCCCTTTGTGGTGGACTCTGATAGTCTGATTTGTACCAATCTGGGTATAGACATGTCTCCTGCTCTGGCGGCATTGTCCGCTGACTCGAGTACAATTCGTCTGGAGCGTTGTCTTGTAACATGGTGATATGGTTAGATCTCGAACCTCTTCGGCACTGAATGTTTGCGGTCCAGTCAAGGATTTGGAAATACTTTTCTCAGAGCATGCCGCAAGTGTCACTGCGAGGCACGAAATCTGCACATTGTTGCCACAGGTCTATGGTGCTCCGGACGGTGTTTTTTTCCTTTGAACCAGGGATATGGAACGAGATTGAGTGCTTTTGAACAAGACCAGATAGTCGGTAGTGATCCGGGTGGTCTACGGAACATTGCTTAGGTACGTTCTGCGCCTTGTGGAGGGAGATGCCAAGATGTGCGGCGTTTTATGCCCAGATGGAGTCGCAAACTCCGCACAATCCACTGGACGCTCAGCAGATGGGCCCGGCGCCCCGGGGGGAACCACATGTCTGGCATCCTTTTAATCTTTTTTCCCTTGTGTCACCCTCCCCAGGCCACCCTTTCGCTGTCTGCAACTGCTTCTAGTCGCCCGCTGACTCAGTCACGCACCTGTCAAAGGGAAACCTTGTGACAATCTCGATCGTACCCAAGCAATCGAGCCCTGCGTCGAAGGATACTCAACATTTGTATGGATGCAATACACGATCGAGTATAGGGCAGCAGGAGTAGTCAACCACTTTGGCCACTGCCATGACATCTATGTCTCAGAGACGAAACGTCCGGGCGGTGAGGGAGATCGAGAGGAAGAGTAGAGGACAGGTGACAGGGGGCCCAGCTCTTACTATTGTTGACCGTATACTTACCGTAGAGGCGAGAGGCTGCCTTGAATCGACCGGCTGATCAGCGGGAACTTGCGGGTGGTCTGTCATCCAGAGCTTCACCAAGGTTTCAAGCCCCGCTGGGCATCATCACAACCTCTCCAAGTTCCAGCCTTGGGCAACTCGGGCGAACGAATGAAATACCGCGCACACCAACCTTGAGAGCTGTTCGGAAATCTTGGCTACGGCACGGCTAAACTATGACAGTTTTTTTTGAAGATCCAGAGCTCGCGAAGCTGTCAATCTTCAGCTGGCCAGTTGACCAATGATTCCCATTTCAGGCCATAGCTCTCCTCACAGTCCTCGTCTCTCTTGTCTCTCTCTCACATTGACACAAATGATGGGCACCAATTGTAAGTTCTCGATTCCATCATGTGAGGCCCAGAAATTTTTAAGTCGCTTTCTTGATCCGGCATCGAGCACCCGTGTGACGTATGAACCGTGAAGCCTGATCATGACTATCGATGAATGACGGTAGTCAGAGGGGCTTTCCAGTGTGCTTTCTATAGAAAATGCTTGTCGCCGCCAGGAAACGTGTATGCACACACAAGGGGCCCATCTCTTGGTTCCGCATCGATCTCAACCACTCCTATAAGGTTAGGAGGGGCGCAACCATATCGCACTTGACTAAGCGACAACCTGCGAGGCTCGTCTAATTTGTCCGTCTTTCGTACTCCTCGGTCTTTACTCGAAATTGTGTCTCTGTGCGTTACCGGAATTCATCCGCGAAATGCAATCAGAATGCACATCGACGAGATATGGCACACGGATTTAGACAGAGACGACAAATATCGCAGGTCATCACAGTTGAAGATACGGTAGTTAGCAGGCTAGGGAGCGAGCATGTCGAATGCTCCGGAAAGATATGAATTGATCTTGGTGCCGGATGGAGTCGCCAAGGTAGCGTTGACGCCAGACTCGAAATTACCAAACTGTGCGACGATAAAATTCGAAAAGGAAGATCACACGTTGGGCAACCTTTTGCGTGCCCAGTTACTAAAGGATGACCGCGTGCTGTTTGCGGCGTACAAGGTCGAACATCCGCTCGATCACAGCTTCATCTTGCGAGTACAGACTGTGGATGGCTTTGAACCGAAAGAGGCAGTGACGGAAGCGTGCAAGATTATTCTGGTGCAGCTCGATCAATTGCGACAGAAGTTTGATGAAGAGTGGGAGTTGAAGAAGATCAGTGCCGAGGGAGCATATTAAGATCGTCTCTGTCCTTCTGAGAAAAGGTTCAAACCATAAGGGTCGTCCGCGGAATATTTCGAGTCATTAGATACGACTATTACCAGCACGCATCATGATAGACATGAGGCGTAGCTATGTTGCGACGCTCAGTATCGAGGCTTTATGGGCATTGGCTTGTGAGCATAGAGACTGATGGAAACGGGATCGCCAGTGTCTCCTCGATCCAATGCGCTACACTCGTTCCAACGATTACAGCACTGCGAAGACATCGCAGTCAAGGGTTTGAGAAGTGACTATAACCCTGTTCATCTTTTTGATGAGCTGGACAAGCGGCAGTACACGTCAGGCTGAGCATTTAGAGGGTCAAGTCTCTATGACACACTTTTATCTCTTGATTGACCATAGACGTTCAAGTTGTCATCGGAGAACATTCGTGCATTCATCTTCTATAGCCCTGTGTTCCATAGCAATTGTTCAACTTCCTGTTTCGGATATTGGTACATATTTTAATTTGTCGCGTCTCCGCAATATTTTTGGCGACGTGCTTGAATAATGTGATTGATGACCTCGATCTCTCATCACAAGTAATTGCGAGTCATAAAAGCAGGATCTCGGTCGAGGTTGGGCAAGAGCGACCCTACGAATGCATTTGAGAAAGGCTGAGGTCAATCATTCGTATACTGAAGCGCTCATCACCTCGCGGACTCATGGCTGTTAAGTGTCAAAGCCTGCATTCGACCAATCTTCATGCACTTTCAATAGAACGAGTTCAACATATTCGAGGGCGTCTGTTGGAATGGTATGGACGCGAAGCTCGAGTGCTGCCTTGGCGAATTCCATCGACGCCGTTCGAGGATACTCCGTATGAGGACTATGTCGCGCGACTTTACCGCTGTTTACTGTCAGAGACAATGTTGCAACAGACGCAAGTCAAGACGGTAATCGCATACTACACGAAATGGCTAGAAAAGTTTCCGACCATCGAGATCTTGGCAGATGCGAGTGAGGAAGAGGTGATGGCTTGTTGGGCCGGTTTGGGCTACTACTCGAGAGCGAAAAGGTTGCAACAAGCAGCACGATACTTGGTCACAAACTACGTTTCCGCCAAGCTTGAGTTTCCCAAGAGTCCCGAGTACTGGATCAAGAATGTACCTGGAGTAGGGCCATATACCGCCGGTGCGATTCTCTCCATCGCCTTTGGTATTCCATCGGCCATTGTGGACGGCAATGTTCAACGGGTTCTCAGTAGAGTGCTGGCCATTCATGGAGATACTTCTACACCAAAGTCCTCTGGAACGAAACTTGTCTGGGAACGTGCTGCACAATTAGTGGACGGTGCAGACCCCGGTCATTTGAATCAGAGCTTGATGGAACTGGGAGCGACGATATGTACACCTACGCAACCTAATTGCACTTCATGCCCAATCAATCAGGAGTGTACGGCATACCGACAATTCAAGCAGCTCAAGTCGTCTCGAAAGTCCTTCTTTGCCAAATCGGACGCGCCGGCGGCAGTCACGAGCACACCGGTCGTCGACGTCGAAGACTTGTGCACAATTTGTTCAGATACGATAGATCCCTCGGTTCTGCCTGAGAAAGTGGATACTTATATCCAGTCACTGTACCCCTTCAAACCACAAAAGAAGGCTCAGAGGGAAGAGACGGCACTTGTGATGGTGATTTCCAGAGATGAAGAAATCTACCTCGAAAAAAAGGCCAAAGGATTATTGGCCGGGTTATTCGATTTTCCCACGATACTTCTGGACGGAAATGATGTTTCAGAGGTTGATGCCATCGTATCGAAACACAAGAAAAAGTTGGGAGCCACGTATGCGGGGACGACGATGCACGTCTTTACGCACATCAAGAGGACATCGCACGTCTTACAGAGTACTCACAAACAAGCGAAAAAGGCACTCGATGCGTTTGCAGAGGCGAATGGGACGGGACGATGGGTTCATGCGGACGAGTTGGGAACGTTGGGAGTGAGTGAACTTTGCATGAAGAATTGGCGTCTGACTACGGGCGTCTCGAAGGAATCGTCGCGAAAACGCAAGGATGAGGGTTCGTCAGTCCCTACTGCTCCGGCGGCAAAGAAACGAAAAAACCCGAGTCGAGTTATTGAAGAGGAAGGAGACGTCATCAGTGAGTCGTCGGAGATACCACTCTCCGAATCGTCCACTACCCCCGATGCGAGTCGCGTGGTTACAGTACCTGAAGACGTCTTGGTAAAGGTCGAAAAGAGGGCGGTACAGTCCAAGATCTTTTCCATGTTTGAACGAAAACGATAAGTGTAGAGAAAACATGAAACGACAGCCCGGTATGAAGGATGTATAAAGGGTGTATATATATAAATGTATTTTATGATATGTAAATGAGTCTTTCACCTTTCAGTCCGACGAAGAAGTGTCAGATATTGGAGAAAAGTGCGTCACAAGACTTGCTTGTTCTGAGGCACGGTACTTGATTATTGATATATGCGAAATGTCTCCTCGCTTGCTCGTCATGTCGTTGTATTCCGTTTGCATTGGGTTTGGTCAGCACTGAGCCGCTCTTTGGCCCCCTTGATAAGAGTATGCGCTCGTTGACGTGATTGGCAATAGATTTTGTGGTCATGTTTTAGGGCTTGGCTATCGTTTCTTGACTCGTAGATTGCTGTACATTCAAAGCACTCGTCTTGTCCTCGACGATACTCCATCCACGAATGACATCCAATCCCGACGTATGTGTCACATTGGCGGGCCATTTCTTGGCATATACCTTTTCTTCTTCATTCAACCACGAGATGGTGACTGGGGTTCTCGCTTTACCGGTGAATGCGGCACAACTCGCAGATAAATCGGCGACTGTCGTGGCGACCTGGTCGATTTCGATTCTTCTGCGTGCTTTGACAGTCATGTGTCGCTGCTCGATCGGGACGGGTTGAAGAGATCTCCACCGCCTGTATTCGAGTAGACGAGCATATACTTGTCTCATCGTCGCGGAATCTGGAAATTGTGCCTTGAGTAGTGGAACCCAATGATCTTTACGCAATGATGTAGGGTGGAGACGTCTATTGGGAGGTAATTGTTTCATGCTTCGATTGTTGCTCAAGATTCGTGATGGACTGACCAGTACTTGTGAGGTTTGAATGTTTCGAAACAACCACACATTACAAGAGTTGACGAAAGATGACTTGCCCATGTCCTTTGACTAATCAGACCAAAATAACACTAAATGAATATATTTATGACTAGTACGGAGAGTACTTGTGTGGTCGATCGTGCTCACTTGTCTACGATTACTCGAGAGGCTTATTGGAATCCTTGTGTCGGCTAAACTTTTTTTTGGCGGCCACAGTTGCGCACAACCGTTGCTGCATCACTCGCCGCCCAGTGACATATTTTGCTATGCTGATGCGTCTATAACACGGCATCATTAGCAAAGTATTAGGCCAGCAAGCATGGCGTCATGGGATGATGAAGATTTCGAGCCGAACGCACCTGCCGTGGCCGGCAGAGGTAAATTCGATGATGAAGAGGATGATGAGGGTGTGATGGATTCTTGGGATGCACCTTCAGAGGACGAAAAGTCGAATGTCCCAGCACCTCAGGCCAAGAAGAAGGGAACTTTGAAGGACGCACTAAAGAGACGAGAAGAGGAACAAGCTGCAGAAGAAGCCGCCAGAGCGGAACGTCTGCTCAATGCGGCTCCAGAAGAGACTCCAGCAGAGCGTCGTGAAAGGATGAAAGCCATGGAGCTAGAGTCGGATCTGAACAATGCCGCCGACCTCTTTGGAGCTGCTCACATCACGGACGCCGACAAGACCTTGCTCAAGTCACAAATTAAAGGAGCGACTCTATCCGACATTCTCGAACCGAAGCCAACCACGAAAGACGATTTTGCCTCTGTCGCCAAACAACTCGCACAAGGAATCACAGAATTGGGTAGTGACAGGAATTACCCACAATTCATCCAAGATCTCGTCAAAGCGCTCTGTGACCCATTATCGGCCGAAGACACCAAAAAGGTACAAACTTCGCTCAACATCCTCGTCAATGCCAAGAACCTTGCAGAGAAGGGTGGTCCAGCAAAGAAGAAGAAAGCAGCTGCCAAACCTGGTCTGGCCAAGATGGGAGCCCAGACTGGAGCTTACACGAGATCATTAGACACAAATCGCCTTGACGACGATTATGATGAGTAAGGACAATTTGAAGACGACGTCAAGTACAGGCTAACGACTCGTAGTGACTTTATGTGAGCAAGGAGGATCAATCTCAGGAAAGGTTAATTCGGCCAATTTAGGACCTGTTTCTCATTTGCCCACTTCAGATCAATCATTGAGTGCTTGCATACTTTCATGGCGTAGCACATTTAGTCTATCGGGGACGCACGAGTGGGCATAACCTGCCGAATCACAGTTGGTGGAAAGTGTCGTATCTTGTCACTTTTTTCCAGGGAATGTCTAAATACGGTATGGCAGTTTCGTGGGGAGTCTTGACAAAAGGTCAAATCATAGAGACACGATCCATAGATTTACAATTTAGAGAATCAGCAGTACGAAGAATCACTCGTAGAGAGATACGTCGGTTTCAGTATGTACCAATATTTTCTTTCCATTGGCAATTTGCAGCAGGATCAACAATGTGTAGACAATGTAGAGAGGAGAGGTTAACATGACCTTTCAAGTGACCTACTGGTCCACGTGGGGGGGCAGCAATTGACGTGGTAGAGAAAGTCTCACATTCCTTTGAACAAAGAGTAATCGTCGGCGGAGAAACCCCTGTATTGCAATTGAGCTTTTGTGACGCAGCGACAAGAATACAGGGCAGCCAATGGGAAATACGGTGGTTGTGGAAGGCAGGAGGTCAAATTCATGAAATTCGTTGCCATCAACAGATGGACGATGCGGATTGGCAGCCACTTTGCGCCTTTGTTTTTTGTTTTGGTTCCATCCCATCCAAGGAATTCATTTGGTACCTCCGAGGGAACATTCTAATGTCAAGCCTCTGCTCGACCCCTGTCTGATTTGCGTACTGGGCTGGATCTTCCAATGACTGGGGTTGGACGTAATTGCCCGGCACATCTTCCGTGATAGATTGACAACACTCGATGGCTTGTCCATCGAGGAATGCTCGACACTTTTTTTTTATCGGAATGTGTGTTTCTGTGTGTATGTGCGCAGAACTGCGAGAGTCGACTTATAAGAAGCAGCTGCGGCCATCAAGCTTCTTTTCCGTCTCTTTTTCTTCACAAACGCACAGTCAATCACTCTCTTTTTCCAACCCACACTCTTTCAGATCTTTACATCTTCCTCAATCATGAAGACTGCCGCATTCATCTCACTCGCCACTGCCATCACGGCCGTCGCTGCCCTGCCAAATGCCATGCCAGAGGCCGAACCTGAAGCTCAATTCTCGAGCATCGAGAAGAGACAGGCCAACAACATTGACGGAGTCATCCTCAACTACGCTCTGACTCTCGAGCACCTCGAGGACAAGTTTTACCGACAGGGTCTCGCCAACTTTACCCAGGCTCAGTTTGCCGCCGCCGGGTTTGATGCCAAGTTTTACAACAACTTGAAGGAGATCTCCAAGGACGAGACGACCCACGTCAACTTCCTCACGACCGCCCTCTCGTCGGTCAACGTCACCCCAGTGGCGGAATGTATCTACAACTTTCCATACACCGACGTTGCCTCGTTCGTGTCTCTCGCCTCCGTCTTGGAGGGTGTCGGAGTGTCGGCCTACCTGGGAGCCGCAGCAAACATCACCAACCCGAGCTACTTGACGGCGGCAGGATCGATCCTGACGGTCGAGGCACGACACTCTTCGTTCCTCCGAAACGCCCTCAACCTCTCCCCCTTCGCGACACCTTTCGACACGCCGCTCGACTTTGACGAAGTCTACTCCCTCGCCGCGCCATTCATCGTCTCATGCCCGGCCACCAACCCTGCTCTTCCGGTAAAGGCCTTCCCTAGCCTCACCATGACGTCCGGTGGATCCTTCCCCAACGCCGACATCACCGGCGACTACCTCTCCTTCAAGTCCGCCACGACCCTCCTCCCAAACACCGCCTACTACGTCCACTTCCTCAACGGACTCACCGACACCCCGGTCAAGGCCTACGTCTCTGCCGGAAACATCGTCTCTGCCAACATTCCAGCCACGATTGCCGGACAGACCTATGTCGTCCTCACCGCCTCTGCCGCAGCAGCCAACGACGACACCATCCTCGCCGGACCAGCCATCATCGAAGTCGTCAACTGTTCATGTTAATCGTCGCTTTAATTCTTTGCATGAAGTGGGATCGTAGCGGGGTAAAAGTGGTCCCTTTTATTTTGTATCATATACACAAACATTAGTATTCATTGTACACGAAGAAGAAAACAGACAAATATACAATAATTACATTTACAAGACAAAGAGCGTAGTCCTGTCCTTGATGTTCATGCACAATGCCAAAACATGTTGCCATTTGAACTGAGTTGAACTACTATGAGATCATTCATCAGCAGCTATAGCCTCAAAAGTTGTCTCAATCAGAAAAACACATGCAATGCACCACACCAAAAGGACACACAAGTACTGATCATGTCTGTTTGCAAGAGCATAAGCGCCAGTCTAAGATACGAAGATCCCTAATACCAGTTCATCACCATGGTCAAGACCCTGTAACACATTACAAGTCCTCGAGTTGCTTGTGCATCTCATCGAGCTCCGCTTTGGTGGCAGCGTGTTGCTCAACGATGGTTTCGTACTTCTTCTCGATCGAGTCCCGCTCAGTCTCGAGTCCGGCCACGCGTCTCTCAAAGTGCTCCGATTTGACGTCGACCTGGCGTAATCTATTCATTCATTAGTCACTGGGTTCATGCGTATACAAGAGATAAAAAGTACTGTTCGGTGGTTTCCCTGAGTTTGACATCATTTGCTTCCAACTCTTCCTCCAAGAGTTGAACTTTTCGTGCCAGACCTTCATTTGTGTTCTACATCATCAATATTTGACTCTTATCGGTCGCGCTTGCCACAGAGACGGAGGTCTTCTATGGCAGGCTTTAGGTAGACTTTACCCTGTGTCCAGTTTCATCGTCTGCAGCGCTCTTCAACTCCTTGACCTGTGCCTCCAACTTTTCTACTTCTGCCTCCAAGGTCTGATTCTTGTGCGTGAGCGAGCTCAGCTCCTGTTCCCGTTGTGTTGCCTCTTGCTCAAGTTGCTTGACGCGTGCTTGTGCCTCATCGTGCTTGCCATTCGCAGTCTCCGACTCGAGTCGTAGAGCCTCGATTTTTGCCTAGACAAGGTCAATTGACTTCTCAGGTGCTGTTTTACCTTTATACCTTCAATTTGTCCATGGTCACTATTGTATTTCGATCGTGCAAGTACTTGGCTCAAGTATGTGTTGAAACTTGATATGGACAACATGAGATTGTGCCGATCACGACAAATCGCGCTGGCCCGTGCTCCGGCACGAAGTGAGAGCCCCAAGCACACCTGCAACCTGGAAGTGGGCATCAACCAACACCTGGGCAGAGTCCGCGTGCGTCCTCTGGTGAGCAACGACAGCTTGTGGCTTATTTCTGTGGAGTCTTGTGCTCGGTGCACCACGATGATGATCAGTCCCAGTAGAAGTATACGTATCAAGCTTAAGGTGTTCAACAAGATTGTTTATAAGATTATGTATGGCTGCCCAAAATTAAGAATGAGAAAGTGTCCGCCGTGTTATACATACATCATTCCTGGCAATATCGCTTGCGCTAAAGCAAAATGAGGGCGTGGAAGATCTCATGATTTACGACCAAATCCACCAGAGCTGATTCGTTTTTGCAGGCCACTGACTAGTGAGTTACCATTACTCGAGGTCCTATTGAGGGCCGGTTGCACTGGCTTTAAAGCGCCAGGTGAGTTGGAGAGTGACCCGTAATTTCCAGTAGCAGCTGGAGGAGAGGTCATGCCACGATTCAGCTTACTGTTCAGATAATTTTTCGCATTCAGGGACATGCGTCTTTGCACATCAGGATCGTTCACATGGCTAGTCAACTCGCCACCGTTCTGCAAGAGCAATTCCGTTAACGGAAATGTATTGTTTGGTTCTTCACGCCATTCTCCAGATTTTGCTTCTTTCGTTGGCGATGACGGCGGCGAAGTCGTCAGTAGTGACAGTATCACTGCCGGCAAAGCGGTCCGTTCGTCAATCATGTTTGCATCCGCTCGAGAGGCCAGTGCACCATACGCCGCAGCAACATTATTGCTGGACAAGCTACCCAGGAGTACGTCATTTGGTGAAATGGACGGGTAATCCACAAAAGTGCGGTCGACATACTTGGCGGTAATGTAGCGCAGCTTTTCTTCGTGCAACGATCGTTCTGTAGGCTTCATAGAGGCGTCATACCTACTCAAGGTTGCTTCCCAGATGCTATTGCTCACTCGATTGCCAATTCGACAGAGTAAATCGACGAGATCAGGGTTGAAGCTATACGTGTCAAGAGTTAAACTTCGAACTTTGGAGATATGACTACCAAGTCCTCGATGTATTCCGGAGCACTCAATACATAGAATGACTGCCAGATTGATACTACACCACTCGACTTTGGAACTTCCGCCACAATCCGCGCAGATAGAATTAAAGGCCGGGTCTGCTTCTCGCACAAGATTCAGAATACGTCGTGCATCCTCATGAGTTGGCGACGCACTATTCGCGTTGTTATTGGCCGATAATTCTCGTGCTATGCTTAATCGTGTCCGAGCGTGCGAGCCACCAAAGAATATAGCCTGAGCATTTCCGCCAGTCTGCTTGACCTGATTATTATGTTGCTGTCGGTTGATATCAGAGCTGCGCGAGCCTGTGCCGTCCAAGATACCCTCGATGGCCGAGACAATGTGCTTGATCCAACTGTCCAATTCCTCTTCACTGGTTGTTTGATACACTCTTTTCAGGTGAGGAGTGATGACTTCGAAGCAAAAGCGTCTATCAGTACTACGTGCCAAACGTACGGTGGCCATTCGCAGATCGATGGGCTCGCCACTGTGTTTGACACCCTCTTTCCAATCCCGATATTCCGTAATTTGCCCGCTTCCGAGAGTAACCCAGAATTTGTGCCAATTCAATTTTTGAACACCGACTGCAGGATCTATGTGGCTGCCTGGTTTGTTCAATGCCCACAGTATACCTTCTTTCTTGCGCTGAACATCTGCTACTGGGTCAAGGGGTTGTTTTTCAGGAGATGTTCCGTAATCAGTCGCTCCCAATTTGGGACTGAAAGCACTTCCAAGCATGACTCCATCTCGCGCCTTGTCATCAACAGCTACCGAGCTTTGAGGAGAGTGGGCGTAGGATGTAGTTCGCTCAAGGGCTGTATGGTTGTGCTGATGGTCTGTGTCATTCTTCAGGTTTGCACTTTTCTCAATATTGCGGCGCTGGACCTCTCTCTCCGTTCGTACTAGTTTCAATTCGTTCCGTGCATTTTCGACACCTTGTGAAAGAGCCTCTAGACTCGGCTTGAGTTCTCTTATAGCTCCTGCCGTCTGTAGGAGACTATCACTTTGCTTCTCGGCATATATGGTCATTTGTCGAAGGACGTCTTGCTCCTTCCGACCGCCATGAAGATCTTGTACATAGCAATAATAGTCGAAGCGCTTGAGTTCAAAGTTCTTCTTCTTCGCAATATACTTGGAGTCCTTCTCCATTAGCTTTTTCTGACTGGCATCATTCTTCTTTGATAGATAACGACCAAGGAATGCATAGTAGTCACGAGATTCGTCTTCGAACTCTCGCTTCTTCCCTTCGGCGGCTTTGATGTCATGGTCATAGATACGTCGCAGAGGCTCAATAATCTCTGAGCCCAGTATCTTATCGTCGTAGTCACGAAACTCTGACAACTTACGGAATGCGACATTGATATAAGTATCCATTACAGGCTTCAGTGATGCCTTTTCTGAGGCAATAGCTTGAATGGATTCTGTAAGACGCATATTGGCTCTTCGCCATTCACGATAAATTTCCTTCAACTCTGCGGCGCGTTTCATAACTTTCTTGACTCGAAATCGAAAAGCAGCAGTCTTGCCCTCAAGTTCGTTTAGAGTCGCGCGAAATACAGGGCCGTCCTCGAGATTGCCGTCCGAAGCTTGCGCTTCGTTCGATACTACGGACGATCCCGTCGCAGGTAGCGCAGCGGTAGCAGTGCCTGATGCGCCCAGAGAGAGAGCGGCGATATTGCCAAAAAAGGTAGAGTGCTCAGACTCAAGGGGTGTCATAAGCTCAGGTGACTCTGGTCGCATATTGGGGCTCTCTGCCGTCGAAGAGAAGGAAGGAAGTTGCAATCGTGGCGGCCTTGTCGGCATTGGTAAAGAGCCAAGATCATCACGAGGAACGTCATGAACCCAGAAGGAAAAGGCAGCTAAAGTCGCGAATCTGTTCTCAGTCTTGTTAAATTCCGAGAATGTGCAGACTGACTTCCAACCACCGAGCATGCCTGGAACGATCGAAGAATCTGAAGGCGCCCATTTCCAAGAATATTGTATCTCGATTTCGCCCAAGTCGGCGTTGTAGTCACCCAAGACCTTTACATTTCTGTTCTTTTGTATGTTTGAATCTGCATTATAGCCAGTAGTAATCAAACGCTCAATAGCCGATAGATTAGTGCCGGTAACGAATGTGACGCCTGTGAGAGAGCTTTGTTTCAAAGTGAATGTGAAGTGAAAGTGCAGGTCCGGCTCGTTCTCGACTTTCAGTATGTGGATTGGTAGTCCCTGTGAATCTGGGTCCTGGTTCGTTAGTTCATCGAGCTGGCCGGAAAATGGTGACTTACCTGAACATATTCGATTAAGCCTTCGTCCTCTCTGTGTACATGATACTTGATATCCTTTCCTAGTCTTTTTTGCGAGATGACCAGACCACTCGCGTTCTCACCACCAGAGATCGTTACCGACTTTACAGAAACTAATAACAACAATTAGCTTTGGCAGCGCACTTCCAGTCGTCAACATACGCCGATCGGCATTCGAGAGGTAAAGCAAAGAGTCCTGATAAGGACTCATCGCCCTTGCGACGAAATAGTCTTAGACAACGCTTGAATGGGGATGATAGGCGCTAAAGATGAGTGCGACGCATGAATATGTGTTTCACCAGATGACCACCTCGACCGCACAACGAAACTGTTGAAAGCGGTCGGCAACATTAAAGTCGCACACCGACTCCGTTTCCAAATACGAAGCCACTTTTAATGAGTTCTAAACACGACTAATACGATAGAAACTCTTCACGATCAGCAGATCAGTCGGAGATCAGCAGTTAGACTTGCGCACTCTACAAAGCTGAGCATCATGGACGAGTCGCAACGTATAGGACTCAGACTCTTAAATAGATATTTTCCTTTTCGAACTTAGATGCGTGAGCTCGGGATACTTCAAGTTTCGTGTATGAAATTGATTTCGAAAGTTAGATGGAATGACTCTGTCAATCTTGGCTGAGACACAATCTTGTTGGTAGCTCAAATAGGCAAGACCGTGGTGGACATTGGCGACAAAGAAGTGCTCTCAGTAATCACGGTCTCAGATACTGGTCAGGATGAACTAAGTCTGTCTTGTTTCTTTGTATGTAATCGGCTTTATTGCTCGATCGAAAGCATAGATGTGATCCGTCTGTAGAATATAAAACGAGCCTCAGCATTTCCGAATAATGTTGATTCAAAGTCGACATCAATCACAAACCTACTCAACAGCCCACAACTCGAGCAATAAAGATGGTCAGAATACTATGCCTACATGGTTACGGTCAATCAGGACTGACTCTGCAACAATGGACTAGCGACCTCGTTAGTGCTGTCAATGAAGTCATCCCAGCATCTTTTCACTTTCCGACCGCTCACATCACATTATCCACAAACAATTCTGCAGACTTTGTCACAATACCAAGCAGGCTCAGGAATAAAGACTCATATGCGTGGAATTACAATTACCTTGACTGGCAACGTCAATTCTCTGGCTTGCCCGAGGCAATCGCCTACCTGAAAACCATCTTGGAACATGACGGACCATTCGATGGTCTCGTGGGTTTCAGCCAAGGAGCAGCATACGGTATCGCTCTAGCTTCGTTACTAGAAGATCCAATCACACTTTCGCGCGAATGCGGACTGCCAATCATCAATCATCCTCCATTCAAATTTGCAGTCCTGTTTTCTGGCTGCAAGGTCTCCACCTTTCGTTTCGCACCACTCTATCGAGATATACGGACTCCGGTATTGCTGTACTATTGTGTAGGAGACAAGATCATCCCAAATAGGTGGTCCCTGGCGCTCGCGGCGAATTGTAACAATGCAATTGTACAAAGTCATCGCGAGGGACATCGTGTGCCACTTGCCAAAAGTATGCACAACGTGGTATCTGCGTTTGTAGCAAACAGTATGTTGGCTCACGAGAATGTAACACTTGATGTTTCGGATCTGGGAAATGCGCGAATCCCGCAAATGAGGTGTGCGAGTGACTTTTTGAGTCTCATCGAGGAGACTCCGTTCGTGCCGGCACGACTGTAAATTGTATATCATAATCCATACATTAATCGTACATACTGAAAACATTCCTACATTGTCTTTGTCAAGCATTTTGAACTTGTGACCTGTTGTCAGACCTTCCTACGTCCGACAGTTCGAGTCTCGTGACAGGACTCTATACCATGAATGTTCCGTTCTTGTTTCACACCTCTAGTGAGTATAATATAGCAGAACCCCCAGTCCATGAAGGTTTTTAAATCTTTCGCTCAGTCCTTGAGGTTCTTGTCTAACACAAAAGAGTCATGTTATTGGGAATCTTCTTCTTTATTTGTGCTACCTGTTCAAGCGTATACGCACAGTCGCTCGCCATCAATTCCGAGTGGTACGTTGCTATACACATCGTTCTGTCCCAATGGTGAAGACTGACTTGATTACAGCGCGAAAGCATTGCAGACGGCATCGACCACATTTGGAGAGTCCAAGAGTTCGATCCAGAGTTATGCGGGTACACATGGCCCATTCAGCAAATCCATACAACCCTCGCTCGGTACTTTTGTGGCTTCTGATGCAGCTTCATTCAACGTTAAGGAAGGAGATATGTTGTCGAACGCCCAGAAGCAGTCTTTCACGAAAGTTGCCGGAACGACTAAAGCATTGCAATTGGTCACGAATCGCAACCTAAAGGCCAGCGCTGGAGATGATGCCAGCGATGTTTTGGAAGACTTGGATGTTGCGCAATTCAGCATGACGAGCGCGAAAGCCGCTTGCGTTGCATTCATGTGATCTGTAGAGCAGAAATACCATGCAAAGAAATTCCCCATGCAAAATCCTCGATTGTTCTGTTATGCTTAACTTTGCATATATACTTCCACCAGGACCGATGTGACCATACCGACGAGGAAAACACAACAGAGTGCTACTCCCAATTTTCTTGTCATCATATATCCATTTGCAGGTACTGCAATAAGAAGGATGATGAGTGTGCTCAGTAGACTGGCACCACTCACAATGAGTGTAGGTGAGATGTTGGTATTGTATACATGATGACTTGAGACATTGATGTAGATGCCAGAAATACCGATACCAAGCAAAATATTGAGCATAGGACCACCAAAGACTCCGGAAATAGCCATTTGACTGAATCCCATACGTGCAACCGTGACGTCCGCCACAAAGTCACCGAGAGAATTACCCACCGCAAAGACAGTAAGTCCCAAGATCGCATCAGAGAGTCCCAAGATCGTGCCAAACGCTTGCAAGGTGCCGACAACCTCGTTAGCGATGGTAGAAATCCAGCATACGGACACTGCGAAGCCAATAAAACAGAACCAACTATGGAATCTGGGTCTCCTCTCAGTACTGGTGATCATCAAGACGAGTAATAACAATACCAACCCGATGCTTAGAGCGACAAGTGTAGGATAGAGTAGAGACTCGCCAGAAAATATGATGGATGAGACCAGTAGTGGAGTCAGCAAACATTGCAAACAGGTCAACCAACGATTCCAACCACGATGGGCTGTGTAGCGGTCAGCGTCGTCTTTAGCGATGGTCGCCTCTAGATCATCTCCATCTTCATTATGTTGTGCAACAGCTTCGTTAATTGGTGGATTCACAACTGGCAAGGTGATTGTCAGCACAAAGACTGATGGTAATGCCAAAACCGATACAAAACGTTGTGTGTAGGACTGCGCACGGAAGTCAAGTAGTGTTGGAAATAGAAGATTGCGCAAATCCGCTGGACTCGGAAGAAGTCTGATGGGCCACCAAGATGGGATCCAGGGCTCAACATACACTGTATCGTTGAGAGTTTCGCCGTCGCCATTGGATCTGTCAGACGTTTGATTGGGCTGTATTGCTCGATTGTTATTCATTGTTTCGTACGACGGAGCCTTCGGTGAGCCATTCACAGAGTCCTCTTCTGTCCAGGATTCTGCGAAGCGATTTGTTTCGAGCGGGGCACTATTGATCGTGATCGATGGCACGGGCATAGTGTTAATTGACACTTCGTCTCCCTCTAGTGGACTTGGAGAAAGTAATTCTATTGGATGATGAGCTCGGAGTGAATTTGAAGCGATATCATTATGGTCGAGAGGCGCCTCTGATCTTGTAGATGATCCGGAATATGACCGTATGACCACCGGCTGGTTTCGCACCTCAAAGCTTCCCTCGGCGGTCTCTGAATGATGACGACCTCCATGAATGTGGTTATGTTGATGAATGAAGGCACTCTCCGGAGACACGGGAACAGCGCCTTTCTTTGCACCAAGACGATTGATCTTTCCTGGTTTCCTTGCATCAATTGCAGCTTGATGGGCTATGCTGTGTCGTCTAGGACGATTTTTGATGGTCTTTAGTGCGGTCGGGGATAAGCTACCATCTTCTGCGAGGCCTGTAACTAACTCTCGGAACTCCAGAGCACCAAGCAAGGACGGACGAACTGAATTACGAGAGGTATGTATAGGCCTACCAGTGACACTCATACTTGAGTTCAAATCCTGATAATCATGCTCGACCGACTCATCATCACTATCATCCGCAGTTATGTTGGCGATGTCAGTGCGATCCTCTTCTAGCAATCTGTTTGATTCTTCGTCCATTTCATCGTCAAGCACAGTCCTCGAATCCTGACCAGGCGCAGTGTATTGGGATCGGATTCGCGAGTCAATTATCTTTTTCTTATTGCTTTTACTATTGACGTATGTGCCGATCAGAACGTAAGCAACATAGAGGACATAGAAAACAATCATCAATATCGACTCCCATAAACGCAACTTACCATCGGCCAGCAGTATCATAGTCATTATGACTGCAATGAGGAAGAAGCCGGCATCTCTTAGAAACGATCTCCGAGACACCTTGAAAGGTGCAATAATGGCCATAGCTCCTGCGACTACAGATGTGATGAAGGCAGCGGCGCCAAGCAATTCTCCTATCGCAAGACTCCCGCTGTGAGCCTTGAAAGCTGCAAAGGTACTGAAGACATCTGGAGAGCCATTTCCAAAGGCCAGAAATGTCACTCCTGCTACGCTCTGTGACATACCCAGACTGTTGGCTATAGTAGCAAGGTTAGGACAAAAGAAATCGCTCGAAGCGATCCCGATTGTACTGAAAAGCAAGGCAGTCCATAGTACGATGATCGAAAATGCAAGTGGCTGTGCGTCTTGCATATCACAATAATACCATGATATATAGTCAATCATACCTGCAGCTTCCGGGCTACAGTACTTCTTCGCATACGCACAAGGATCAGGCGACTCGTGAATGTGCTCGCAATGATGCTTGGGGGTCTTGGCTGATGTGCTCGCATTTGTGTAGGTATCCGGGAATCCAGACAAACTAGTCAGAAGAGATGAACTCGCGAGATCGCCGTTTCCTTTGAATTCTATGCCGTTACCTCGGACGACCCATAGCAGACAGATCGTCAGAAACAAGCTGGATACATGCATACAAGAGATCGAGGCCGCTCAATGGACGCACGAAAGTACGCACCCGCTTGAGCCTAAAGCGCCGGAGAAGTGATTGCACAAATCGCAGACAACCGGCTCTCTCTTGTACACGATTACAAAGATAGCAAAGATTGATGAAAAGCAGATATGTTCATCCAAAATATAGTATATTTACAGTACCTATCACGGACGTATACCAAACGTTGTCTCGAGACAGTGGAAACGACTTCAGCGGCTGAGTTGTCCCAGCCTCACGATCGTGGATCCCGAAGCCGCTCCCGTCGATTAGTTCTCCACTACTTCACTCACTCAACACTTCTGTCCCACTACCAACACTACAACAAGTATCTTGCTCTGCATTCCTCTATGTAGCAGACAGACAAGTTCATATTCTCTTCGAACAGCTAACAAATACGCGGCAGCATCATTTACAATATAAATCGGCGCTAGTCAGAGCTGTCACCAGAGAACTGGCCGCTTTCCAACTTTCCTGGTCGATTACTTGTGATGTGTGCAGGAGCCGCGGCGCTGATGAAGCCTCGACAATGATCGTTGAAGTGACATAAGCAAGATGATTATGTCTCTGAAGAACATAGAATTGCCCGCAGAAATCATTGCTTCGATCTTCGATCACCTGTCAGTCCCAGATTTGTTACAAGCTGCCCAGGTCTCGCTCCTCTTCAAGGACCTCGTTTATGATGAACGTCGTTGGATCGGTATGCTTAGAGCGGTTGGCTGTTGGTCGGATGAAGCCGCCCGGCACCATCATGAAAATGAACGATTCCGTCGACAAGAGAGGATAACTGGCAAGAAGGCCGCAAGAACGAAAGACGTTGAGGGAGGTTCTGATAACGACGGACAACCGTCCACAGAACAAGGTAAACCCAGTGATGTGGAAGCCATACCCAAACGCAAACCCGACTTGCTCCAGTTCACACCCAAAAGAGAGAAATTTTCTAGTGATGGAACAGATGTAGCAATTCTCAATGCAATGAATAATGTTCGCAGTATCAGAGGAAGGGCAAGAGAGGAATTTGCGAAGCTTTGGATCGCTTTATCTCCTTTGTACGAAGATCTTGGCACCGCATCAAATCCTGCGGATCCGGTTCTGTTTCGACGTTTCCGGCTTCCTGAAGAACAAGCGCAAATGCTCAGACAATTGGAACGATTCGGGAAAGCTCGAGTGAGCAACGATTGGCAGAACAAAAACACTAATATCCATGCTATGGTCGAGCTGTTCAAGAGCGCCGCAATCAGAGAGTTCGAAATCGCGTACGATAACAGAAATGAGGACTTCATGAAAAAGTACTCGCAAGTATTGAATGTTTTGGGGGACGATCGCGCCTGCATCCGCTCGTTCTGCGACAAGAACGTGCTCTTTGCTGGCAATTTCGCGAATCCTTTCGACTGCTTCGACTCCTTTCGAGACGATGCATCAATTAATCTTGAACCTATGGCTTTAATGACTGCAGGGCTGACCTTGGAACTGAGCTCGCAAAAGAGTGTGATCACTAGTGTCTTCGACAATGCCACTCAAGCTTGGTACATATTCATCGAGCGCGTCTTTGCAGATCTCCTGACTGAATATGTCAATAAATTAGTTGACTATGCTCAGCAACAGAGCTCACAGACCTACCTTCTAGCGTTGACTGGGTCTTATCAGCATTTGTACAAGATGATCGTCGACTTAAGCGTTGAGACTGTGGATGAAGCCACAACTAGCGAGCTAGAGATCGTCAATGGAGTTATCAAGAAGTCAGCAAGAGAGCGACAGCCAGATTTATATCTCCGCGAACACCTGCAGAAAATCTATGAGGAACACATCAGCTACTATCTTGAGGAAGAGATTGCAGCGTTGCGCAATAACGTCGTTCGTGAAGTTATGAATTGGGACAAGCAAATCAAGAACGAGTCAATGCAAACCGAGCAGTTGTTCCTCAGCGGTGTTAATCGCGAGGTCGCTAAAAAGAACTTTTTGCAATCCTTTACTCAGGTGATCTTGATGCCAGTCAATGTCGTCAATAGTGTCATGCCATTTCCTGCTCGACCTGCAGCCGTTATGGATGAGAGTCAGACACCAGCAATCATAGCGAGCAACAACGCTCTACCGGCAAAGTTGGACTCGACTCTGCCCACGACAGAGCTAGCAGCCCGAGCTGCCATTATGAAATCCGGATTGGCACGGATCAAACGACTATTGAGCCTCGAGGTCGCCTTGCAATTAATTCATACGTGCAAGGAGTCGATAGACAGGGCGAGAAGCTTTGTCAAATTCCCAGGAAGAATGGGTGAGGAGACGAGGGAACAGTGCGAGACCATGTTTAGTATCATGTTACAGGCACTCGGTACTAGACACATCCAGGTCGGGTTCGAAATGGCGCTCAAGTCACTGCAGGCCTTCAATCCTCGCAAAAATAAAGAGGTGGCACAAGTCCAGCCATTGGTAGATTTTCTCGAGCTCGTCCATGTAGGCGATCTGATGCAACAAATGGTGGATGTGTTTTACAACCAAGAGTTGGCGGGAATAGTGGACAAATCCGACTTTCTCAGTCCGGCAGTCAAGGAGAAGAAGAAATTCGAGCAAATGATTGATGAAAAGGTAGCGGACGGATTGAACCGGGGCATCGATGTGTTGATGGAGCAGATCGACTATATCCTCGTTACCACGCAGAAACCGACAGACTTCAAGCCGTGGCTCGTGTTGGGCAAGGACGATCACCTCGACTTGCGTGAATCAGATACTGCCGTGGCCGTGGTCGAGTGTCTATCGACGCACACGGAATTGTTGCGCGGGAGTACGGATAAAGGCACTCTCGACGTATTTTTCCAGGAAGTCGGCGTGCGGTTCTTTGGTAGTCTGTGTAAACATCTCAAACGACAATCCTTCACCACCGAAGGAGGGCTCAAGTTGATTAGTGACTTGAACTATTACCACGCCTTCATCACCTCTCTCAAACAACCCTCCGTCACACCTTACTTTGTCGCTTTGAAGGAATTGGGCAACATCTTCATCATTTCAGGACGAGATGGCAAGGCAGTTGGTCAAGTCATCAGTGACATTGCTCGGTTCGGAGGGATCCTGAGACCAGAAGACGTCTATGAATTCGCTGAACGAAGAGCAGATTGGCAAAAAGTCAAGAAACACGTAGACAGAGTCATTTATGGAACTACAATCACAGAGGACTGTATCATCAGCTAGACGCCGAGACCTCCCACTCTCGAGCCACATAAAATGAATTTGTCCTGGCGAATCAATTACTGCATCGCGCCTGGGCATTTTTAATTAGAGCAGACGCGGAAATTGTCTATATGTATTTCAATATAAATATAAATATATATACACACATATAAGAATTTGATGAGACTAAAACTTCAATTTGATTTTAAACCCACCTGATCCCTTCTTCGCACTCTCCAGTCTCCTCTCCTTTTCTTCTGCACCAGTACCCGCTCCTGCCTTCCTGACACTGCCGCCGACACTGCCGCTGCCGGCCGTCACGGTACGTCGATCGATGCGTCTCTGTGTACGTCTGAGGACTTTTCCGAGCGTCATTGCTTCTTCCCCATCACTGTCATCGTAGAGGAACCGTTCATCTTCGGCTTCGAGAGCGAGTGCTCTCATGAATACATTCTGACCCTTCCGGACCCTCTTGGACCGATGTTGACTTCTCTGTAACTTGTGCCGCAATATCTGTTGCGCGCGTTGTGATCGATAATCGTCTCGTTCGGCCACCAATTCCTCCGAATCCGGTCCGGAATCATATGTCCTCTTTTTAATCTTTCTCGACGACCGACGCACGGAATCGTCCAATTGACTAGGAGTGATGCTATTCGCTCTGCCCGCCGCCGAACCCTTTTCCCGACCATCCGTTCCAGTCGGGACTCGTACCGTGCGCGGCGTCTCGGACGCTTTCTGTGCTGATATGGCGAGATATCGTTTCCGTTCCTCGCACATCCTCGTCGAGTATTCCACTTCACGAGGCAAGTCAATGTTCTCCGCCAGACTGTCCGTTTCCGTGGCAGAACTGAGCAGAGGAACGCGGAAATTGCCGGGTCCTGAGCCGAATGGATTTTCGGCAGTCTCCTCCAAGGTGCCATTCGTCTCCATGTAAAAGTACATGAGCCACAGGAATGCACGAGCGCGCGTGTTGCTTGTGTAGTGAAAATCGCTCAGCAATTCGTGAGGAAGGAAGTTTGGGTCAGGAAAGTGCTGTATGTCCATGACGGTGTTGACATGGGTGAGCAGGAAGATGAGAGTGATGGGACTGGTCAAGGGCTTTGGCAATTTGGCGCGTTGTGCTTCTCGGAGCGATATCCAGTCGACAGGCCCTTTGTCACAAGAGCCTTTCAGAATTCCCTTGAGCCGCGGAGCGTCCTGTAGCATCTTGTGGCCGGTGCCATATGCTTGTATAGCCGGGATGGGATTGTACGTTCGAGCCTGAGTTGGCGTAAATACCAGAGTCGTATTGATCCGGCCAGTGTTGACCAGGACTGATGCCATACAGACCTTGCGAGTCACCTCCATATCGTTCAAGAACTTGTCCTTTAGGGTCTTGGACAATTTGTTTGACGCCAAGAGGTCTTCCACATAAAGATCACCAAACGTGATTTTGTTTCCTGGAGTGTCGTAAATAGATCCCGGTCGGGGAGTAAAGACAGCATGATTGTCCTCGAAGATCTTTTCCAAAAGTGCGTATTGAATGTCGTGCCGGTTGAGCGGCTCTCCTTCACCTCTCTTTAGGGACGTAGCCAGGGATGCGGCTGGAGGCATTGTAAGTCAAATCGGCAGAGAGGCAGATAGCAAGTAGATTTCTAGAGCGTCTCAAATTCGTAGTTTTCTATGGTCCTTTTTGCATGTGCTCAAAGGTGCAGGCTTTCGGAAGAGTTGAAGCCCTGTCAAGGACGTGTCATTGGAGTGGTAGAGAACAGGACTCGGTGGTATCACTCGGTGAGATTGTGACTCGTATGCCTGGCAAAAGGTGACCGTGTGTAGGGGGCCTTGCGTGGCCCTCGAAACGGGCCATTGGTCGGTTTATCCCTCCTGGAGCAAGAGCCTGAGAGTAGGAGGAAAGCATTACGGTCCGGTAGCGCCCCAGGATGGTTGAGATGCTCTTCAATCAGGTTACGGTGGAAGATGACCCGCAATTCACCCAGTAAAAATCTCCAAGAGACGCTCTGTAGCACACGACGCTTTGCTACTGCTACAAAGAGTTCCTTGTTCTGACATTGCTCCCCGATAGCAATCAACTCACTCTGAGGGACAAAGTTCTTATCGACTCCTGAGTGGTCACGCAAAAGTAGTTCACGGTCACACAACATAGAAGGAACCATGTCAGAGGTCGAGAAAGTCTACGTTTCATATGATCAGATCCATACACTCTGCCAAGTGACCGGAGAGAAGATTCTAGCTGAATTCAGACCGGATTTGATCATTGCAATTGGTGGTGGTGGTTTCATTCCTGCACGTATATTGAGGACGTTCCTGAAGGTACACGGACAGAAGAACATACCGATTCAGGCAATCGGCTTAGTCCTCTACGAAGATCTCGGTACTGGTGTTGAGGAACAGATAGGCACGGAAGTACAACGAATACAATGGCTCGATTTTTCCACTCTCGGAGGTGCTAGTCTCGTCGGCAAAAGAATCTTGATTGTGGACGAAGTGGACGATACCAGGACGACCTTGCACTATGCGCTCCGAGAGCTCAAGAAGGACGCAACACAGCAGGCAAAATTGAAGGGAGTTGAGGATACGACGCAATTCGGCATATTTGTTGTACATAACAAGAACAAGGAGAAGAGGGAACAACTGGATCAATTGATGGATATGAGCAGATACTATGCCGGGCATGAGGTCGGCGACGAATGGATTTGCTATCCTTGGGAGTCGAAAGATATTGAGGAACACACACGTCTTGCCACGGCGACCAAGTAATAATTGTGTATAAGCAGCAAGGATTTGAGTCTTGGTTGATCACAGGCATATTGAATTCTAAATTTGTACAAAGCTGTCAATGCGAATCTATGACTGCTTTTGTGATCGTCTAGCACGAACACCTTCAGCGAGCTCTTCCAGCATCGTGATTGTGGTATCGAAGTTGACGCATGCATCGGTGATTGACACACCGTGACTCAGTGCTGCTTTGCCTTCCTTGGGAACTTTTTGTGCACCCTCGTTGATATGACTTTCGATCATCACACCAAAAATGTTGTCGCTGCCATCTTTGAGTTGTGAGGTAATGTCAAGCGAAACTTTAGGTTGATTTCGGTGATCCTTCTGAGAATTGGCATGGGAGCAATCAATCATGATGCGACGCTTGTCAAGGCCAGCCTTCTCGAGTGCAGCAGCTGCGTCAGCTACAGATTTTGCATCGAAATTGGTACCGTGCTTTCCTCCACGAAGGATGATGAAAGTGTCCTCGTTACCTCGAGTCTGCTGTATGGCAGCAAGACCTTGCTTGGTGACACCCAAGAACGTGTGAGGATGGGCAGCAGCGCCAATAGCATCGACTGCCACTCCCAAACCACCATCTGTTCCGTTCTTGAACCCGACTGGGTAACTGAGGCCAGATGCCAATTCTCGGTGCAGCTGCGATTCTGTCGTACGTGCTCCTATGGCTCCGAGAGACAACAGGTCTGCCAAGAATTGTGGTGATATAGTGTCTAACATTTCGCTGGCAAGTGGAATGCCCATCTCGGTCAGCTCTACAAAGAGTTTTCGTGATATGCGAAGACCTTTGTTGATCTTGAAACTACTATCAATATCGGGATCGTTGATGAGACCTTTCCAGCCAACAGTCGTTCTCGGCTTCTCGAGGTAGCTTCGCATGACAATCAACAGGTCTTTGGAAAGTTTTTCTCTGAGTGGTAACAATAGTCGAGCATATTCGAGAGCTTGGCTCGCATCATGCAACGAGCAGGGACCGACGACAACGACAAGCCGATCATCCCGGCCGTTAAGTACTTCCACTATTTCTCGTCGTGCTCTCATGACCGTCCGGAGAGACGCAGAAGTTTGTGGATACTCTTCTTGAAGCAACATAGGGGGGATCAAAGGATTGTTCCCGATGATTCGGGAATCCTCTGGTGCGAGATTCCATGACTCAGCCAGGTTCTCGCCGTTAGTAGACATGTTTTGGTGTTGTGAAAACGAAGAAAGACTATATACACATGTGTGTAGTGAGTCACTTATGCGTAGATTCTTCACGATGAACTTCATGAGGGAAAATCTTGGTGGAGCCACAGCGGGATCGGCTGGCGGCTAGCGATTAACCTACAGAATTTGTGAGCAGATCAGCTTCAGCCACTTTTAAAGACTGTTGTAGGCAAATTGCACCCTTGGAAAATATCACACTGTGCCTACTCTGATGAGCATATTTCTTGCCAGGCACAACTTGTTCTCGTTCGATTGGACAGATCTTCCATGAGTACGCTGCTCTATAAGCAGGTCTATCAAGACCGTGCTCTGAAAGTAGCTGCTTCATGGGTCTTGGGAATCCGGTTGATCCGCAGCGCCAATGATAAACAATGATGAGCATTTGAAAGAAGAGCTGCGTGTTATATCAAGATTGAGTGCAAGAAATTCTGTGCATGCAGCAAAGCTGTACTCAGATCAGCTGACCAGTGTGAGATTATCTGAGCATCTGATATTGTGTTGGGTTCTGCCCAGCTCAGGAGCGGTTGGATACAGGCAGGATCTGATAAGATTGCGAGAGTTGCACATTCCGGGGCTGGCCACTTCTGAAGGGTGGGTAGGTAGCAGAGCTCTCTTGATCACTCACTCACTCACTCAGAGACTGAAGAGAGCGATGGACTCTCTTTGGTGGGTGGGGATCGTGTATTTCGGGCTGACTTGTGGCTCAAGGCTGGTGGAGATGAGATGGGATGGATGGCAACACAACTGATCAAGATCACACCACCGCTCAAAGTCTCACCTGAAAAGCTCTCCAGTCTACGCATTAGCAGCATACTCCGTACACTGAAAATCAATATCGACGGGTCTGAACACACATCTTGAATAATTTGCAGACAATAGCGTTCTATTCCCTCCATCACTCAATCATCATTTGCCGAGTATCGTTCATAATTCAATAGACGCATTTCAAGTCTACATACCGAGCACTGTCGAATTGTCAAGTCTCACTCCAAGGATGACTTATTCTACAATGCTTCTCGCCGCCAACAACCGTCATCATGCCCCTTCAGGATCATCATTCAATGCCAGCGTCTTTCCAGCCTTGTTCACAAGACGAGATTCTCAAAGCAGCGACACGTCCAGTGTGTCCAACTCGAGCCTCGACCAGCAAGTCAGACAATTCTCGGTCAGTCAGAAACAGCGTCGTTATACTTCTGGCTCCGAGTGACTATGGTGAAGCGCAATTGCGAGAATACGAAATCAATGAAACAGAATATGGTCTACATGAAATAGGGCGCGTTGGCAAATTATGAGCACTGAAATTAGGAGATGTTGTCAGGCACATTTGCCAGCAATCACCCTACATTGATATCATGGCATGTGGTACGGCGAAGGTCGTAGCGCTAAAGATCTCTAGTCGCGTAAAGGAGTCGACATGAAGCAGGCGTGTATACGAGTGAGCCAATAAATACGAGATATTGCATGCAAAGTGTCGAGACCATGTCTGATTGTCAATGAAATGTGATCTTATCGCTGATGCTAGAACGGAAATATGCCACGGTTTTTATGTGTGCCACGCACACTGCTCACTTCACACTGACTTTCCTCGAGCCACTCGCCTTCCGTGCTGATGCACCGCTTGCCTTCCTGGAAGATACGCCATTGTTCTCCTTCTTTGGTTTGATGGATCGTGGATTCTCGGAGGATTTGAGCTTCTTGGCTGCTGGAGTCTCATATTCGTAGTCGATCCCAGCAGCTTTGAGCTTCTTCTGCTGCTCCGACCTGCGCTTCGTCTCACGTTTCTCGACTTGATCCCACTGTTCCTTCGTTTTGGCTGACTCAACTCGATCTTTCGCAATTTGTGCCCAAGGCACCGACTTGAATTTTCGTCCTGCTCCTTTGAACAGATCACGACCACCTTTCTTCTGGAATTCCTCTGGAGTCAGCAAGATCACTTGTAAGAGATGCGACGCGAGGAGGTAGTTGTGCATGGTCTGTGCTACGATCTCGGCGACACCACGATCTCCAAACTCAATGAAAGCATAATGCTTTGATCGACCAGTCTTCTTCGACCTCGACATCCTCAGATTGAGTATCGTGCCAAATTGTGAGAAATACGATGTCATCTCTTCTTCATAGAATCCATGAGGTATGCGGCCAACATAGAGGATGCCGGACTCTTCCACCTTCTTCTTTTTCGAGATTGCAGTGCTTATTGTCGGGGTTAGGTTCGATAATTCGATTATGCGATTGTCCTCGTCATTTTGAGCATCATCATCCGAGTCAGAATCGGAGTCAAAGCCCTTGAGCAGTTCTGCGCGCTTCTCAGCTGACATCTCTGTCTCGTCCTCAGCACTGCTTTCATCTTCCGACTCGGACTCGAAAGCTGTCGGCTCTGACTCGGCTATAGGCGTCGGTACCACATCGTCAGCCGCTACCGGTTGCTTCCTCTTTGCAGGCATGATATGAAGAGTGAATGCTCGAACTCAACCTTGTTCTTTACTGCTATCTTATGTGCCTGCGAGCAAACCTGGAATAATCTAAAGACACAATTGCGAGAAATTGTTCCCGCATTCCACGTGATGGCTATCGTGAGTACGAGAGGAACGATTTAGCCGAGCCTCAGAGTGCTCACCCATTAACGCACGCATCAACGTCAACCACATCTGAGCGTGACGACAAAGAGCATATCAGACACCACAGATTAGAGTCCTGTCAGCTTACGCGTGAGACGAGAGCAGTGAAGTCGACCAATCATGGCCGCACTGCCAATAAAGTTCCAGGAGTGAGTCGAGTCCGTGGTCGAACACAGGAATCCTCTGACATTGCTAGGCACCTGCAACTGACGCAGGCTCCATACAATATTCCTCAGGCAGCGATCGGCTTCAATACCTTGACACTGCAATCTGACAAGTATGTGTGTGTCCGAGAGGCCGAGTCTAATCAGCTGGTTGTCATTGACGTCGAAAATCCAAGCAATATTATGCGGAGAAACATACAAGCTGACCATGCAATCATGCATCCAAGACAGAATATCATAGCCTTGAAAGCGCAACGTCAGCTACAAATTTTCAACTTGGACGCCAAGTCGAAGTTAAAATCCCATGTAATGAACGAAGATGTCAAATTCTGGACCTGGGTCTCCCCAAGTACGATTGGTCTAGTCACTCCTACTAGTGTTTACCATTGGGCACTGGAAGGAGACGACATTCCAAAGAAGATGTTTGATCGGGGGGCTAACCTCGCGGATGCACAGATTATCGCTTACAAAATTAACTCGGATGAGAAGTGGTTTGTATTGGTTGGCATCAAAAGCGACAACGGTCGAATTGCTGGTGCCATGCAGCTGTACAGTGCTGACCGTTCTCAATCCCAGCCTATTGAGGGACACGCTGCTGCCTTTGCTACTATCAAGCTCGACGATCACCCAGCCGAGACCAAGCTCTTTACGTTCGCGGTAAGGACTGCGACAGGTGCCAAATTACACGTTGTTGAGATCGACCACAATGCAGCCAATCCCGTATTCCAGAAAAAACAAGTTGACGTGTTCTTTCCGCCCGAAGCAGTCAACGACTTTCCTGTCGCGATGCAGATTTCGAAACGCTACGGTATCATCTACCTGGTCACGAAGTATGGCTTCATTCATTTGTATGATCTCGAGACAGGTGTCTGTATCTACATGAACCGCATTTCGGGCGAGACAGTGTTCACAACTGCTGATCACGAAGCCACATCAGGTATAATGAGCATCAATCGCAAAGGACAGGTTTTGTCTGTTTCAGTGAATGAACAAAATATCATTCCCTACATCATGAACACACTCGGCGATTCGTCTTTAGCTGTGAAATTAGCAGGCCGTGGCGATCTACCAGGGGCCGATGACATATATGTTCAACGTTTCCAACAACTTTTCGCTTCCGGAGACCTTAGTGAGGCTGCAAAGATTGCTGCGAATTCTCCTCGTGGTATACTTCGTACACAAGAGACTATTCAGCGATTCAAAAATGCACCAGCACCGCAAGGAGGTCTCTCGCCGATACTCCAGTACTTCGGCTCCTTGCTTGACAAGGGTGCTCTTAATGAGTACGAAACCATGGAGCTGTCTCGACCAGTGATTCAGCAGGGTCGTATTCAACTTCTTGAGAAATGGTTCGGCGAGAACAAATTAGCTTGCTCCGAGCAATTAGGAGACTTGGTCCGAACCTCGAATCTCAACTTGGCTCTTCAGATTTATCAGAAAGCTGGTGTTCCTGGCAAGGTTGTGGCTTGTCTCGCAGAAACTGGACAATTTGACAAGATTGTGCCATACGCAGCACAGTCTGGTTACTCTCCAGACTATGCTGCCTTGTTGCAGCACATTGTCAGGATCAATCCCGAGCAAGGCGCTGAATTTGCAACGCAACTTGCAAACACCGAGGGTGGTTCCTTAGTCGATATCGATCGTGTTGTCGATGTGTTCATGTCACAGAACATGATCCAGCAAGCTACTGCCTTTTTGCTAGATGCTCTCAAGGACAACCGACCTGACCAAGCTCATTTGCAGACTCGTTTACTGGAGATGAACCTGCTCAATGCTCCACAAGTGGCGGACGCTATCTTGGGCAATGATCTCTTCAGTCACTTCGACAAACCTTCAATTGCTGCACTTTGCGAGAAAGCTGGTCTTTACCAGAGAGCCTTGGAACTGTATGAAAGCCCGGTCGATATCAAACGCGTCGTTGTACACACACAAGTGCTCAACCCCGAGTGGCTGATAGGCTTCTTTGGCAGGCTCTCCGTCGAGCAATCAGTGGATTGTCTTAATGAAATGCTCAAGCAGAACATCCGACAGAATTTGCAGATTGTGGTACAAATTTCGACGAAATACAGTGACTTGATTGGTTCTCATCGGTTGATCGACCTATTCGAGAAGTACAAGACTCCAGAAGGTCTTTATTACTATCTCGGAGCAGTGGTCAATTTGTCTGAGGATCCAGAGGTTGCTTTCAAGTATATTCAAGCAGCCGCATCAATCGGACAGCTCAAAGAGGTTGAGCGGGTCTGCCGCGAATCAAACGCTTACAATCCCGAGAAGGTGAAGAATTTCCTGAAAGAGGCCAAGCTACCCGATCAACTTCCTCTCATCATTGTTTGTGATCGCTTCAACTACGTGCACGACTTAGTTCTTTATCTTTACCAGAACCAGCTATTCAAATTCATCGAGATCTACGTTCAGAAGGTCAATTCTTCTAGAGCTCCTGCTGTGGTTGGTGGGCTGCTAGATGTGGACTGCGATGAGTCGATCATCAAATCACTACTCATGTCTGTCATCGGCCAGGTCCCTGTTGGAGAACTTGTCGCGGAAGTCGAGAGACGTAATAGATTAAAGATGCTTCTACCCTTCCTCGAGATGACTTTGAGCCAAGGTACTCAGGATCCTGAAGTTTTCAATGCTCTTGCGAAGATCTACATCGACAGTAACAACAATCCCGAGAAATTCTTGCGGGAGAATGACATGTATGATTCCTTGACAGTCGGGAAGTACTGCGAAAAGCGTGATCCTCACTTGGCATTCATAGCCTATCAGAAAGGTTCGAATGATATGGATCTTGTTCGTGTCACAAACGAGAACCAAATGTTCAAGCAGCAAGCTCGATATTTGCTCAGTCGACGAGACGGAGACCTGTGGGCAGCTGTTTTATCGCCGGACAACAATAGTAGAAGACAATTGGTTGACCAGGTTGTTTCTACTGCTGTGCCCGAGTCATCTTCCCCAGAGGATGTTTCCGTTGCAGTCCGAGCGTTCATGGCTGCAGATATGCCAATTGAGCTTATTGAATTGCTTGAGAAGATTCTGCTCGAGGAGTCGGCTTTCAGCGACAACCAGAACTTACAGAACCTGCTCATCCTCACTGCTATCAAATCGGACAAATCACGAGTCAGAGATTACATACAAAGACTCAGCAACTATGATGCGCCGGATATCGCTGGTATCGCGGTGGCTAACGGCCTACACGAAGAAGCCTTCGATATCTACAAGAAGACTGGTGCTCATGGAGATGCCGTTAATGTTCTTGTCGAGCACATCGTCTCTATCGATAGGGCAAGCGAATATGCAGACCAAGTCGATATTCCAGAAGTTTGGAGCAGGTTGGCCAAGGCACAATTGGACGGACTCCGTGTTACCGACTCAATAGAGTCGTACATCAAGGCGAAGGACCCCAGCAACTATTCAGAGGTTATTGAGATTGCCGATCGCTCCGGCAAGTCAGAAGATCTTATCAAGTATTTGCAAATGGCACGCAAGACTGTTCGCGAACCCGAGGTGGACACTAGTCTGCTCCTTGCATTCGCCAAGACCGATAGAGTGCATGATCTAGAGGACTTCCTGCAAGGCACGAATGTTGCGGACGTCAACAAGGCCGGTGACGACTGTTACGAGGCTCAGCAGTACCAGGCAGCAAAGATCTTATTTACGAGCATTTCTAATTGGGCACGTTTGGCATCCACTTTAGTGCATCTGGGCGAGTATCAAAATGCCGTGGACTGTGCCAGGAAAGCCAACAGCATCAAAGTGTGGAAAGAAGTCAACCAGGTCTGTATTGACAAGCGTGAGTTTAGGCTTGCTCAGATTTGCGGTCTCAATTTGATTGTACATGCTGAGGAACTTCCTGAGCTTGTCAAACAATACGAATGGAATGGCTACTTTGATGAGTTGATGGCACTCATGGAACAAGGTCTCGGCCTGGAGAGAGCACATATGGGAATGTTCACAGAACTCGCAATCTTGTACACCAAATACAAGCCGGAGAAGGTTATGGAACACATCAAGCTGTTCTGGGGACGTATTCAAATGCCAAAGACGATTCGTGCTTGCGAAAGTGCTCATCTGTGGCCTGAGCTGGTCTTCCTATACGTACACTATGACGAGTTCGATAACGCTGCACTCACAATCATGGAACGCTCCGCAGATTCCTGGGATCACAATGAGTTCAAGTCAATCATGGTCAAAGTTGCCAACCTCGAAATTTACTACAAAGCACTCAATTTCTATTTGCAAGAGCAGCCCATGTTGTTAACAGATCTTCTTCAGACCCTGACTCCGAGAATAGATCACACGAGAGTCGTCCGCTTGTTCGAAAAGTCAGACAACATCCCACTTATAAAGTCATATCTCGTCGCTGTCCAGGAGAGAAATATCGAGGCCGTCAATCGTGCATACAATGAGCTTCTCATAGAAGAGGAAGATTACAAGGGCCTACGAGATTCTGTTGATGGCTTCGACAGGTACGATACCCTAGACTTGGCCCAGCGTCTTGAGAAGCACGAACTACTTGAGTTTAGGCGGATCGCCGCACATCTTTACCGCAAGATGAAGAGGTGGCAGCATGCAATTGACCTTGCTAAACAGGATCGTCTTTGGAAGGATGCTGTCGAGATTTCCGCAATCAGTAACAAACCCGATATCGTTGAGGAACTGGCTCGATACTTTGTTGAAGTTGGCAACAAAGAGGTCTTTGCCGCTATGCTCTATACATGTTATCACTTGTTGTCCTTGGACCTTGTCATGGAGCTCACATGGAGATATGGACTGAATGACTACACGATGCCATACATGATTAACCATCAACGCGAACAGCAAGCGCGACTTCAGCAATTGTACAAAGATAATGAAGAGCGAAAGTTGAAGGAAAAGTCAACCGAGAAAACTGAGGAGAACACACCTATGATCAACAATCCTCTGATGATTACAGCTGGCGGCATGATGAATGGTTATGGCAATGGCATGATGCCACAACAGACTGGCTACGCACAATATTAGTTCAGCCCTGGTCGATGATAGAGAGTGAGGTACAGAGACATAAAAACATTATTATATTATTCTTTCATATCCGCTTTAGCTTTTTACATTTTCCGCCCATGCTATATCCACGAATTTTGGATTTATTCTCTCCTGCGGTGCAACCGAAGCCTCACCATCTCGTGGCGCTGATAAGGACATTACCAAGTCTCGCAGTAATTCTCCGCTTATTCCGACTTTATGACGACTGGCAAAGGCAGGTTGTGAAGAGGACGAGTGGGAGAGACGAGCATGAAGATTGCCATCATCGAGTGCGACGTTCCGGTCCCGGCGTTGGAGAAACGATTTGGGACGTATACGAAATACTTTGAGACACTGCTTTGTGGGTCGGTCGATAAAGTCACGGCGAGGACGCTGGACTTTGTTCCGTTCAGAGCGTACTTGGGGGAACGACTACCGACGACGGTGGAGGAATTGAAAGAATACGAGGGCTTACTGTTGACTGGCTCGAGATTCAATAGTTACGACGACGAGGAATGGATATTACGGACGATAGAGTTGATTAAAATGTCGTACCGTGGAGAAATCAAGATGGTGGGTATTTGTTTCGGTCATCAATTGATTGCGAGGGCATTAGGAGGACAAGTCGCGCGAAACCCGAAAGGATGGGAGATTGCAGTCACCAGCACGACGACATTTTCATGTCCCTTGTTGCCTACCCTCAAGGAATTGCGATTACAGCAGATGCATCGAGACATTGTCACTGTTCCTCCATCAAACGCACTCGTCGTCGGATCGAATGAAGTTTGTGCGGTTCAAGCACTTTATGAACCATATCGATATTTTTCCGTCCAAGGACACCCTGAATTCAATGCCGAAACGATAGAGACTGTCGTACGCGATAAAGTCTCACAAGGAATAATGGACGAACGAGTTGGGGCAGAGGCAATCTCGCGGGCGAGACTACCTCACGACGGAAACGTCGTCGCAGCTGCCATTGTCGAATTCTTTAGACGACCTGCTGCCTGAATTCTGAATCTTTGATATTCGTCAGCGGAACTGGTTAAAGTATGCTTTACAGTGGCTCGTGATGCATAACATTCATAATCAATTTGTGCGTGCACAACAATGGGTGGTAGAAGATACATAATCATACACTAATGAAAAATCGGATGAGTTGTACAGGAAAAGCATGATATGATAAAGGAGCAAGTTTCTTGATTTGATCTATCGTGACGACGTCTGACTACTAATACATATTTGAAGCCCTCCATGAGGACATTGAAATGAGGCCAAGGGCAATTTTTTACCCTATTCGCATCTCGTCTTCATTTTTCTTCGAAACCTTGCCCATGCAACGCGAAAACTGCACATCTATCTCTATCTATATTTGCATGTTGTTGCAACAGTTTGCGTTGAGCCAAAGCCTAAAGGGATACATGAAGGTCTATAATATGTTGTGTCGTGATATTCATTCGTCGTTTTATTGTCATAAGAAACGCTCGCTTGCTCTAAAGATGTTGCTGAAAATCGATGGAAATTGAAGAAAAAGGGTTGACTCTTTGGCGGAATATAAATACATAAGTCAATGCCGCTTGTTGTAGTATTATTTCTTTACCACCAGCTGTTCTGGCTGAGGTTGTTGTTATATCCAGAACCACCTCCGCCACCTCCGTAAGATTGCTGTGGAGCAGAGTAAGAAGAACCACCGTAACCACCACCGTAGCCACCAGAGCTTCCTCCGTAACCACCACCTCCGGAGCTTGCAGCACCGTAGCCTGGGTTTCGTCGCACATCGCGAGATCCACCACCGCCACGGCCACCACCTCCGCGGCTGCCACGACCTCGTCCTCCGAATGATCCAGCTTCACGAGCGATGGCTTCGAGGAATGGAGGTACTTCCTGGTTGGCTTCCTTGAGCAAATCAAGCATGTCTCGCACAATACCTCTGTTGCCACGGTTGAAGAAGGCTACAGTGTTACCAGTGTTACCAGCTCGACCGGTTCGTCCAATTCTGTGAACGTAGTCATCAATGTCAGTCGGCAAGTCATAGTTGACAACCATGGTGACATTTGGAATATCGAGACCCCTAGCTGCAACAGCGGTTGCTACCATGATAGGAGTTCGAGCAGTTCGGAACATTTCTAGAGCCCTTTCTCGCTCTCTCTGAGTTCGGTCTCCGTGAATCGAAGTTGCTGGGAAGTTCGAAGCCAGCAAGAAATCGGAGAGTGCATCTGCCATACGTTTAGTCTCGACGAAAATTAGTGTAAGACCATTTGGAGGCAAAGTGTGAAGGATATCGAGAAGGACTGATCGCTTGTCTGGGTCCTCGACGTACTCGACCTTTTGTGTGATGTTTTCGGATGTGGATCCAACACGTCCAACGGAAAGGAATACATAGTCCTTGAGGAAATCTCGTGCGAGCATCTGAATTTCTCGCGGGAAAGTGGCGGAAAACATGAGTGTTTGTCGTTCATTGACTCCTGGCATGTCCTCTCCCTCGACAATTCGTCGAATTTGTGGCTCGAAACCCATGTCCAACATCCTGTCAGCCTCGTCCAACACAAGGAACTTGATAGCAGCGAGAGAAACACGTCCTCGTTCGAGAAGATCGACCAGACGACCTGGGGTGGCAGTCAAGAGATCACATCCACGCTCAATGTTTCTGAGTTGTGATCCAATATCAGCACCTCCATAAACGACCTGTGGCTTCACCCATGATCGGTACGCGAATTTTCGTGTCTCATCGTGTATCTGCATGGCCAACTCTCTGGTAGGTGCAAGAATCAGGGCAGTAGGATATGCCTTTCGAGATCGACCATATCTCATAGCCTCAGACTGAGCACCAGTCATTGGCGGTGGGGATGGTCCGACACTGAAAGCCTGGGAAAGAATTGGGAAGAGGAAACCTCCAGTCTTTCCTGAACCAGTCTGAGCACAAGCCATGAGATCACGGCCAGCAGCTACGATAGGAATAGAATACTTTTGGACGGGAGTTGGCACTTTGTAGCCTGACAACTCGATGTTTGTAACAAGGTGAGCATCGAGGGGAGGTGAAGTAAACTTGAGAACTGGTTCTGGCACATTTTCGCCTGAAGCTTCAACGGGAATATCGTCGTACTTCTCAAAGTTGATTCCAGAGGATTGTTGATGACCGGTCTCGTTGGTTGTTGGGTAAAGCTCACGTTCAAGACGTTGGTTTGGCTGTCCAATGACGTGTTTCCCGTCCTTCCATGAACCCTCTCCGGCCATAGAGTAACCACCGCCGCTACTTCGAGGCGCATCACCGAAACCACCTCGTGGTGCTCTGGACTGGAAAGCAGACTCACTCGATCGAGGAGTGTCCCAGTTAGAACCAGATCCTTGGCCTTGTCGAGGCGCGAAAGCTGGAGCATTTGGGTTTCCCCAACCACCAGCGGGACCACCTTGTCTGCCAGCACTAGGAATTTAGTCCTCCGATACAGCTAAGTACATACGAAGAATTACCTCGGAGCTTCACCCCTGCGAACGTGTGGTGGTACATAACTGCCAGCAGGCTTGGAACCGCCGTTCATGGACATGCCAGCCAAAGAATTGCTGACACCGTTTACATTGTTGTTTTGACTCATTATCTAGTCTTTCTGTTTGTATAGGGGAAAACGTCGCACAATTGTAAGCTGGGAATTCTTTTATGATACCAAGACCGTATCGCGCGATCGGCGACGAATTTTTCGTTCAATTCTTATCCGTGACCTCATGCACGTGAAGCGTAAGTGGCTATTTTAGGTAGACAAACAAGAGCTCCGTTACCCGGCATTTGTGCCACGGTTTCGGGGATCAGGGATGCCAAGCAATCAGTTTCTCTGCGATCGGGCCAGATCGGGCAGAGCAATCCTGCATAGTAACGCATGTATACCTTGACTCATGCAGCGATTCCTGCTTCTACATCTGTGTGCTGTGCACAGGGCAATCTCGAGCCTGTCAAGGGGCAGTTCTCTTGCTTCTGATTGCTTGCGTGCTCTAGTGGCCATTTACCTGGCCGATCAAGATGACTGATCATGCCAAGTTTTCGCTCGGGACAGAGAAGGAGGATCGTTGCTCGGCATTGTCTAAGATCCCATAGTCCTCCCCTGATCATTGAAGGACCGGTAAGAGTGTACGGTTGATCCTTGGTGGTCAAAGGACATGCATGATCAAGGAGTGCTTACTGAGGATGCAAGCCAATCCTGTGTCTTTTTGGTGAACACCTGGTCCTTTTGCTGCTTGTGCGAAGGACCTGTCCACCAGTCATGTTTGGGATTGTCCTTGTCGTATATGAGCATACCTATGATGTATGCCGACTTTGCTCAATCGCGGTGCATAAAGATCCTTCCAAATGCATCAGGCAGACCCGCTTTCAAGAGGAAATCTTCAACTTGCGACAAATTCCCTCTATTCTTCTTGTGTCCATGTCTGTCTATGTCATCTGTGATTTCCCGCATGTTTGAGAACTTCCTGTCTTGGACATTGTCTTCTCGAAAGCGCTCACTAATCTTCTTTTGAAAGGAAGGTATGTCACCCCAGGAATTCCTCTTGATATCCGCGAGATAGGCTTGAACCTTTGAAGCTGAACCCTCTACGCATAGGACCCCAGGTTTTCCCGCCAGTACAAAACCTGTCAGACCATACGATGGAGCTATTGTGACAAGATCGTCCCGTTTCTCTCTTGTGGACAGTGATGGGAGATAGAACCAGACTCTGGTCAAGACTGCATCCTCACTTTCCTGCTCAGTAATTGGTGAATCGACATTGTCCTTATCATAAAGAGCCCTTCCAGTGCTTTGCAGATATTCGACAGCCTCGAATACAATGTGCTCACCAGTTGACTTCAAACCCTCTGCTAAAAGATCAAAGGTCTTTCGTTTCAACCAAGGAGGTCTCTCTATAGCCAATCGAAGTGTGTATGAGCATGAGTCGGAGTGATCAAGTGTTTCAGATTTCTGGACAGGAACAGAGATATTTAGGATTAGCCAGTGTGTATTTTCCTCGGTCTCAACTATAGGGACCGCAAGCTTCAATATGATATTAGCCTCGTCAGGAGCCCAACACGAGGCTTTATCGGGAGCAAGATGAGCTCGTAAGCTATTCAGCAGTCTGGTGCTGCTAGAGCTCATGGTAATCTCTTCTGCGCCGGAATACATGGATAAAAGAACATCAATGATATCCAATTGCCCCTGCAAGAACTCATCAGGCTTCTTTGAGTCTATAGGAATCATACAGTGCAACCAGTCTGTTTGTCCTGCTCACTGTATATGCATATGCGTCAAGCATACGTCAGGCACCATCAGCGGTTAACCATGCGACAAGATCCATCGCACCAAATGTACAGTCCCCGAAGTGTATGTCTGGTACGTCTTTTGTGTATCGTGGTGATTTTGTACATACTGTACCTATGCATGTATGCATATGCTTAGGACAGTCAAGCAGTATCCCTTTCACTGTAGGTAGCCACCTTGTAGTTGTGAGAGTTTGAGTAGCGCCACAGACGCCTCAGCGGGTTGTATGTCCAAAAAATTGTGAACGCTATGCATATTCGTTCCTCTAAAAATACCAGGCACAAAGTTGTTGGTTGCTGGACACAGCTCCCTCTGGTGTCGATATGACTGATAAAAGACCGCCCGAGGACATCTTGCAACCGCAGAACACTAAAAAGACTCGTGTACATGTCGACACCTCGAAGCCCTCTGCGCTTGCTAAACCGACCGGAGGACGAAAATATACAGTCTCGATCGCGGTCCCCGGAGGAATCATTGGAAATGCTCAAACACTAGAGCTCAAGACTGCGCTCGCCGGGCAGATTGCTCGTGCTGCAGCGATCTTCAACGTTGATGAGATTGTCATTTTTGACGAGGATGCCGGCAAAGCAGGATCAACACTAGACAAGAATGGTTATGAGCGCAACGGAGGTGCATCAGAACCAAACATCTTTCTCGCTCGTATACTACAATACCTGGAAACACCTCAGTATCTTCGAAAGTCAATCTTCCCCATGCATCGCGATCTAAGGTTTGCTGGACTATTGAATCCTTTAGACTGTCCCCATCACTTGCGAATCGAGGATGACTTTCCGTATCGGGAAGGTATAACTTTGCCAAGCAATTCCGGCGATCCGGATCGTGATACGATGGTTGAAAAGGGCAAGACCTTGGTGGAGTGCGGACTGAAACGTAGGGTGATTGTGAATCGCAAGATTAAAGAAGGAGTTCGTGTGACTTTAGGCATGAAGAAGATCAAGGGGTCAAAGAACAAGGAATTCATCGAGGCTGATGTCGTGTCGCCGGCGACGCCCAGAGAGAAGATGGGGTACTATTGGGGATATCAAGTGCGCCTGGCTGATTCAATCTCGTCTGTATTTACAGAGAGTCCTCATCCTGAAGGGTACGACCTGACGCTGGGCACATCAGAGCGTGGTAAAGATCTTGCCAAGGTCACGCCTGAATTGCCGAAATTCAAGCACATGCTGTTAGTCTTTGGAGGACTCGCAGGTCTCGAGTACGCAGTGGACAACGACAGTGGCTTGGAAATAGAAGGCAAGGACGCCGAGGAGGTGTTTGATCGTTGGATCAATGTCGCACCTGAGCAAGGGAGTCGGACGATACGGACAGAGGAAGCAATCTACATCACGCTTGCTCAGATGAGGAGCTGTATAACACAGAAGGGGACACGATAGTCCATTACCTTTACCATGTACATAATTATCCCGCGACCACACAAGATCAAAATGTGCTGAAAAGATCTCACTCGAGCCCGTATTCGAGCTTGCTAGCTGCCAAGACAGGACGCGTTGCTTGACTAGCGGCTGCCCCGATATCTGCGAGTACATGACCACTCTGCTCGGAAGCATAGAGTACGGCTCCAAAGGCGACGGCACTCAGGACGACTCGTCCCCAATTCCAGTATAAAATCTCACCAATCAATTGATTACCCAATGATCCGTCCTCCTTGCTCGCGACACCGGTCCTTAACTGTCTCTGCATCTCTTTATTCTTGGGCACAATGACGACCTGCAACCCCAGAGCGACGAGGAGGGACGAGGCTGCCACGATGTAACTGGTACGTACGTTCCCAATGGAGCTGTAACTGAGGTATCCGAGACTGGCGACGGTCCCGAGGAAGACTGGAGGCAAGATGACGCCGGCTCGGTCGATGAGGCCATCAAAGACGGCAAACTTTGCGTGAGTGGACGTCTGGGCAGCGATGAGTGAAGGCATGACTGCGAGACCAGCCCAGGCGGTCGAGCCGAGAAGGAGACCGCAAGAGACGGTGGAGAAGGATCTTGCAATCAGTAGACTGTCTACCATTGATGATGCTCTCAAATGCCACAGAGAAGAATCGGGTGGTACTTTCACTGTATGATTAATTAGCGAGAGTAGACGATGTCAATTCGCTCAGAAGTGTACCACTAGCTACTATAGTTAGTCAACAGCTGAGGGGATACCGTACAGGTCATGTAGGTACTCTTCGACTGAACCCCGCAGAAGCAAGTAGCTGCAGTAGCACGGGCAGGATTGCCAAAATGATGTCTACGCGGACGATAATTAAAATAGGCTACAGAGAGGCGCAGCAGCCAGATTTCACTTTAATGAAAGATTAGTGAGTGAGTGAGTGAGTGAGTGAGTGAAGTGAGTGAGTGAGTTGCGTGAATCAGTCATGATCTGCAGAGTCCGCTTCCTCACCTGATTCGTTCCACTTCCACTGCAGGTGGTCCACATCTGCTACTCCCGTTCTTCCTCTCGGATTGCCTACCCGATCGCCGACAAGGATCAACTCCAGGTACTATCAGCTACAAAGAGCCCCTACCATGAGCAATTACCATTTTAACAGCACGATTCGAGCTATCTCTGCTTTCGATCCTCACGAATGCGTTTACCAGAGTCAAATTGAAGTCTTATAAATGACGATTCATCCTTGCGCGCTGCACTCCCAAGGTCTTCGGGCGCAGGGTAACGACACTCCCACAACTTGGAGGTTGCCCGGTCCTGGTGAAGATGGTCGCCCGGTACTGTGCCAAAAGGCTCCTCGCCCTGGTTGTTGGTTAGGTGAGCCCTGCATTCTGTACCGCTAGTGGCACATGAATCTAACTATTTACAGAACCATTGCAACCTAGAGAGGACAGCTCTGCAGATTACAAGGAGATCTTCTCGTTGTTCCGAAGCACCGATTGGGCGAGCAAGGATCCTGTGCTAGGCCACATGGATACTTGGCCATATTCTCTGAAAACTATCGTGCAATTAGTCTTCACCAGCGACTCGCCTCAATGCATTTTGTGGGGAAAAGACCTAATTTGCATTTATAACGCTGCTTTCTGGAGACATATAGGCACGAGCGTTCATCCAGAATTGATGGGTATGCCGGCCAATGAAGCATTCGCACATATGGTAGGCTCTCAAAGTGACCCCTATCCGGCACTTGCGGAAGCTCTAAGAACTCGGAGGACTGTGCATGTGCCAGAGGCAGTATATCTTCGCGCTGAGGAAGATGGAAAGACCTTTCAAGAGATCTACACAAGTTGTAACATCTCTACCATTTACGGAGACAATTCCAGCCCGATCGGTCTTTTGTGTGCTCACACCGAGACCACCATGAAAGTCATGACACTGCGCAAGACCAAGATGACTCGAGCACTGGTAAGCGCAACGCAACAACTGTCGACCCTTGCAGCATTGAAGGACAAGATACAAGCTGTCTTCGATGATTGCGGCCTCGACTTTCCGATTTGCATGATAATTTTGCGACCAGATTGTTTTTCGGAACGTGCGAAGCAGGCTTCCACCCAGGACAATGTCGTCGAATACGAAACTTGGGTTCAAGCTGGTCTCAGTGCTTACGGTGCAAGGTTGAGGACCGTCGATTATTCAGAGCCAATTTCGAGTGAGCCGCCTGCTCCAAGCGAGTTGTTTAGCCATCTGGCCCGTCGGTCTCATGCTGCTCAAGGCACAATCAGTTTCGAGGCGGACAATTTCGACACACGTTGTAATAGGCGTGTATTTGGCCATCCGTGTAGAAATGGTCAAGTGTCTCCAATCTACCCTACTGATGCACAGCCCGGTACAAAACCATTGGGATTCGTTGTTTTGTGCTTGACACCGGTACGACCCCGGACACGCTACTTTCTCGATTTTGTCAACACTGTAGAGGCTTTGATCACGACGACCTTCCAGAACCTTCAGGAGATTGCCAGATCGCAAGCTCGACTCGATGAGGTCACTGCTGCTCGTCAGACTATGGGGAAGTATTTTACAGTGCTCAACGATTCCCCAGTCGGTATAACATTAATGAACTGGAACACAAAGGAAATGCTCTTCACTAATCGACGACTCAGGGCAATTCTTGGCTCGCCGGAAGCTTGCCCGATAGAGGAATGGCAGGACAGCATTCTCTCGGATGACCTGCCCGCATTTCAATCGATGCTCAACCACATCAAAGTCGGCGACGAACCTCTAGAGAGACTCTTGCGGCTGAAACGAGCACATACGAATGGCAAGCCTGCATACATCACTGTCAATTGTTGCTTTCATCAGGATATGCAACCAAATGGCGAGATTGGCACTTACCTGATGACTGCTGCTCATGACAGTTCCGATCAGTTCTATGCACGGGATGCCGAACTCGTCGTAGCCAGGGAAAACGAGCGACTGACCGCTGCACGCAAATTTGAGGCCGAGAGAGCTGACGAGGCAGATCGAGCAAAGGGTAATGTCATAGACATGTCAATGATTGATTCTTCTAATCGGAATAGCACGCCAGGTCGACTACATCGACACCTTGGCGCACGAAATTAGAAATCCTATCTCTGCAATTGTCCAGACCGTAGACGTGCTTCTCGAGAAGACGTCCATGATAGCATCGGAGCATCCGGAGCAAGCGGCCGACATACAAGAAATCACAGAGGATCTGGGCACGATAGATGTGTGCACCGGACACATGAGTCGAGTCATTAATGATGCACTGTAAGATTCTCCCAGTTCGTGTCTGTTATTTGCCATTTGCTGATCACACTAGCAATATCTCAAAGCTGGAACAGGGAAGCCTGGAAATTGTGCCTCAGGAATGCGATCTTCTTGCTCATGTCAATTCTGTGCTTCGTATGCTGAATCAAGATATGTACAACAAGGATATCAAATTCGAAGGTGTCGAGATTGAGCCTGGTGCTGTCAAAGCCTTCAGTTGTGCTGTGACCGATCCACTGCGATACAAGCAAATCGTCCTCAACCTCATGACGAATGCGGTCAAATTTACGGCGTTGCAGCAAGGAGACAAGCAAATTCGCCTGATTCTGTCTGCCAAGCAGAGTTCCGCGGCGGCGAATAGATATATCCTGAGCTGTATGGTCCGAGACACGGGCAGTGGGATGTCTGCCGAAGCTATAACGAGGATCTTTGGCAAATTTTACCAGGGCAGCTCTCGTACGCACGTCAATTATGGTGGATCAGGTCTTGGTCTCTACATCTCACAAAGACTAGCAGCTCTTCTCGATGGCAAGATTTATGCCACATCCGAGCTGGGTAAAGGTTCATGCTTCACGTTCGAAATGCCTGCCGAGATTGCTGTCTGTGCGCATCAGTGCTCATGCAAAAACGGTAGTCCGGCCGCCTCGGAGGAGGCAACTCCGAATCGAGAACTTCAGATGACGATGGATAATTTAGCGCATGCAGTTCCTGCGCCAGAGACTGGTCGACATCGTCGTAATCGATCCATATCTGAAAAGTCCTCGAAATCTTCATCCTCAACTTCTCCGAATCGCAGCCGAAAGTTGTCTACCCCGTCGACAATCCCTGGCTCACCGCTCATTCAACATCACGAGGCAGGCACAGAGCAGGCTGATACAAGAGAAGCTAATGTGAGCTCAACCGAAACCAAGGAACCCAATACGGTACTCGTGATTGAAGACAATTTAATCAACCAGAAATTGATGGTCAAGCAATTGCAAATGGCGGGCTACCAAGTCTTGGTCGGCAATCACGGTCTCGAAGCGCTACAACACTTCAAGGAAGGTAAAATGATTGATCTCGTGGTGACGGACATTGAGATGCCGGTGATGAATGGGATAGAGACCATCGCGGCCGTCAGAGCACTCGACAAGTCTGTTCATCAGCCGCCCTTCATTGCTTGTTCTGCTTATGCGAGGGAGGAACAACGGCAGGAATTCCTCGATGCCGGTATGATTGATGTCATTGCCAAACCCTTCAGGTTTGCCGACTTGAAATTACGGGTGGAGCACGTCTTGAAGTATAGATTACCTTTTCGGAGGGAGAATACGGTGTGATGTTTGTTGTTGTTGGGAGGAGAGATTTTGTCCTATCGACAATGTACATATATTTTTCAAATGTCAATATTTACTGCTTCATATACCATATATTTATTTCACCTTTCAAGCCTTCCCTCTTACGCAGGCGATCACATTCATCTACACATTGACTTGTTGAGATTGTAGTTTAAAGTACGGTGGCAAGACAAAGGAGATGTTTGAGAAGGCGACGAGGAGGGTCCTCTGTAGACTGCCGACGAACCCATACCAAGCGGAATCTTGGACAATCTGATCCGCGAGACTTTTATATTCGTGTACACGAATAGAGGGCTGTTCCAGTGGTCTCAGTGAGACGGCGGCGAGTTCTTGAGCACGGATAAAGGGAAAGGCGAGGGCGGTTCCGATGATGGAACTAACTTGACCGGCGAGAAAGTCGACGAGGACGCGGCTGGCGAGGACTTGTTGCCCGGATCCTGGGACGGGCAAGTCTCCATATTGAGAGATGACGGTGGCGGCGATGAGGGCACGGACAGAGTCGGTGATGGCGTACCTGATGAATGCGGGCACGATGGTCGTCGATTGAAAGAGTTCGGTGGGATGGATGCGTTTGGCGAGGTACTGAATTTCCTGCTTGGTGGTCCTGGAGACGGACTGTAATCTCATCCTGGTGCGGAGGATGACGGCGGGGTTGACGAGGTATCCGACAAGGATACTCTTGACGGCACTCGCGAGGAGAGCATTGATGAGTTTCCAAGTACCTGTGCGTCTGGACGAGATGATGTTTACCAGGACGAGGTCGATGGCGACCGAGGAGGAGAGGGAGAGGAGGGCGGCGACCATGTCTGGTAGGAACCCCTTGACGAAACCTCTCCATCCTTCCGATTTCCATAACTTTCTCGAGACGGATAGGATGTTGTCTTGGAAAGGATCCACCAAGTCGGTACTGCTCAATGTCACGTCCGTGTCGTCTTGTTTCTCCAAGTCCCGAGTATCAGAGCGACGAGTGCGTGCTGCCAACATGAGGTGGGAGACGGGCGTGTCTAGTGATGGAGCGGCGAACAGGATGGCGAACGTGGCAGAGCCAAGTCCCACCGTCAATTGTTGCGCCAGAGATATTTGCGGTTGCTGATTCATGACTAGAATGCTGTGAGATTTGCAGAGATGATGAAGCAGACTTGATGAAGGAGTTGCACATATATTTTGTTGAAGAAGAGTGAAAGTCCAAGTAGAACGGGATGTGGAGAAATACGCCCAAACTTGAATTTATTGGTATTCTTGCCTTTACCGTACCTACAGTATCCTCTTTCAATTATCGTCATCATCCCTAACTCATCACATTAGTCGGCGCCCTTGAACGAATCCAAGGACATCACAAATGTCCAACACCATCATGAGCTGCGCCGTGTGGTGCGAGGTTCATGGTCCAGTCAATATCTTTTGTACTCAGACGAGCGACATCAACTCTACAGTCTCCTTTCCTCCTCCTGCTGCTTCTTCCGCCACTACCTCGAGTAATCCTATCGATACACCCTTACACGCACCTTCTGCACCACCAAATTCGACGACATCACCAACATCAAAAGGGACTTGCGCGAGTTGCTCGCTATACTTGCCACCGCACCTATCCACTCTCGGCGTGCCACCAACCTTACGGACGAGAGATGGCGAAGTCACGTACCTCAGCATGAGACATCCGCAGTCCCAGGAACGATACAAAGCGGTCCGTAATGCATGCATTCGCGCCCTCTCATGCGAGTCCATTCCAGGTCGTACGGGACCCATCTTCTTTGGCGATCCTAGTATTGGGTACACGATTGCGTACATTTTCAGATTAGCGGACGCCTCGACCGTCACCACCACCACCGCCTCTACTTCTTCCTCCTCCTCTTCGTCTTCCGTCAATGCGCATCATGGTAGGAGACAGTACGCATTGATGTGTACCGCCGCACAAGAGCAAGAGTTGTTGCAGAGTTGGACTTTCATAACGGAACGATTCAAGATTTTAGCACAAAAGATTGTAGAGGGAAGTGAATCGGTGGCTCAGAAATCAGTCGATGCAAGGAATCAAAAGAGAGGTGATGGGGAGACGGTGAGTATGGACCGTGATCGTTCGTTCCTGAGACCGAAAGGGCGGGTCGCGGAAAAGGGACTCGCGGAACTCATTGGGATGGAAGACATCTTCGTACAACTGCACGCCGTATTTGCGTGGATGTTGGGGATTTGGCAAATCCATTTCGAAAAGGCGGCCAGGAACGATTCTTCGGATACGGGGGTGCTCGTCAATTCTGCCCAAACAAGCGTGGAGAACGAGATGCGTGCGGCCGTGAATGTAGAGGCGAGCGGCGTGTAATTATTACCACTACTGCCATTCTTGTACCCTATTCGTCATGATGTACATATATGGTCTACACTAAAGCCCTCATCTAATCATGCATAATCCTTACGAGTTTGGTGAAGGGGTCATAGATCAAGACTTTTTCGTGATTTTATCAATGAGGGCACTCGTCTCCTCGACTTCTTGCGCCTCTAGTTCTTCCTTGGACGCCTTCATGAGAGCATACAATTGTCCGACTTGTTCATCGCTCATCTTGTCAATCACATCCTTATCAATCTCCTTGCCCGTCCACCCATCCTGTGGACGCCTCAACTCTTGCGCGTATTTTTGCCATTCGCTCAGGAACCCAATGATGTGAATCGGATTTTCCGTCGTCTTGTGTAGATGAAACTCTGATTTCACGTAGGCGTCCCCGATCGTCCTCAAGTGAGGCGGTAATGTCGTTCGATGCGTGCGTAGAATCAAGCGGTAAAGGGCCAGAGGATCGAGAAGGGGGTTCTTGGGTGGACGAGGAACGCGCGGGCGGCTTGGAAAGTCGGTAATGACGCCAGGACTGCTAGTCGCTCGAAGAATCCTACCGCGAATCATTATATGTCTCTCTTCTGCCCTCAGTTGTGAGTATATATGTTTATACACGGCAAAATAATACTGTTGAATCTTGGTTATGACATCAAATCTAGTGTGGAGTCGTTGTAAACGATCAGTACGACAAAATATCATCATCTTTTTCATTATATATATTCAAAAGAGTGTTGAGTAGGGATCCGCATGAGAGCAGTCTCCATCTGGGGATAATCTATTTAGAATCAGTCTTGATGCCCGACTCCTCCAACACTGAGGTCATCTCTCCATTCTCAATCATTTCACGCACGACATCCAATCCTCCCACGAATTCACCGCCCACGTAGAGCTGTGGAAAGGTTGGCCACTCGCTGAATTCTTTGAGTCCTTGCCTCACGTCATTGTCCGCCAATATGTTGAAGAAGCCGTAGCGTATTCCTTCCTCCCGCAGTAGACCGACCAGAGTACGTGAGAAACCGCACTGTGGCGCGGACGGGGAACCCTTCATGAATAGCATGACGGGAGCTGCCTTGACCAACTTTTGAAGACGGCCCTGTAGATCGATCTCTTCATCAGCAGTTTCAGGCACTGTCGGGGCGCCATTCGTTATCGCCGGCGTGCTGTTGCCGTTCGTTGTCGTTCTAGGGTGGCTTTGTGGTTCTAGTAAGGGTGGTAAAGTGTCTTTGGGATCGATCGAATATCTTTGCAATGAGGCTTGTAATTCTGCTGGATTCGCACCGCTGATGCGGCTCAAGACTTCAGTGCCTCTCATAATCACGAAGAAGGGCACAGCGTTGACGTCGAAACTCTCGCTGATATCCTCCATCTCTTCAGCATCAATCTGTAGAAACTTTGTAGATGGAAAACGAGAGGAAAGTTCTGTAAAGACAGTATTCATTTGTAGAGATGGCGCGGCGAAGGAAGCCCAGAAGTTCAAGGCGATCACGGAGTCCTTGTTCTGGTCCAAGAACTGCTCGAATTGGTCATCGGATTTGATTTCAATGACACCCATTTGGTCGTTGTGCTATATATGTCGCTTTGTTGTCTGTAATCCTAAGTGGCTCTCTGCACCAAATTGTGCTGTTGATCTTCGTAAGCTCGAGTGGTAGATTTTCAGCAGAGCGAATTGCCTTCACAGATGTTACAATAATTGGAGCGATTCGAAGGTTCGGTTCTTGATGGAGAGCGAAATCTAAATTGTGGGTGGGTGCGCGTACAAGTTGAGCTGAAATTGTCTAATCTGATCAACTGATATCACTCGCTGCTTCTTATATCTACAAACAGATGACACATTGCCGGAGTCATGGTTGTATGTAGACAATCTATGCTTAGCTCCAAAGAATCCTTAAAGGAATCTGGCTTCTTATGCGGCAGCAAATCTAGTCTCGAGTTACAGCCTGTCGTAGGATGAATCAGGCAGAGGCTGCAAACAACATCACTCAACATGTCGGTATAGGCTCCATCCGGCTTGAATCCTCTCATGGCAATTTGCATCTGTCTGATCTTGCCTTCACATATGTAGAGTCTTCGCCCTGCTCTTGATGCTGTTCTGAACTGTGTAGCCTTTAAAATTAGTCGCACCAAAGGCGTCCTCTACATGTCAATCAGTGTTCATATTGTCGTACGGAGGCGGATTGGTGGGCGGAGATGCCATCGATCTTTCAGTCGTTCTGGATCCAAGTACTACGATAGCGTTGATGACGCAGGGCTCGACTAAGATCTTCAAGCAGAGGCCTGGCTTGCCGGCAACGAAACAAAGCATGAAGGTCGAGATTCATGATGGCTCAACTTGTCTACTGATCCCTGATCCAGTTCAGCCCTTTGCCGGATCAGCATATATACAGAATCAATCTTTTGACTTGCACAGACATGCTAATCTGGTCTTGCTGGACTGGATCGTTTCTGGGCGGCCTGCCAACGGCGAGAATTGGGACTTTCAAGAGTTCACGTCTATAAACACAATCAATGCCGTAGGGCAAGAGACAGGAAATAACAAGGATGGACGGCGACTCATGTCTCGCGACTGTCAAATCATGTGTCATCCACAGACCAAGGAGCAAATGTCTTCTTACAATTGCCTGGCAACATTGATGTTTACTGGACCAGCCACTGATCAAGCGTCCAAGAGGATACTTGCACGATTCAAGAATGAAGAACGCATCAGTGGACACAGCGGCTCAAAGAGAACTATCGACGAGGTTCGAAAGGTCCAGTGGACAGTAACCAGTCATCGAAAGGTGACAATTCTGAAGGTTGTTGGCGATAGCAGCGAGGAAGTCAAAGAGTTTCTTAGTAAAGTTATCGACGAATTCGCTTGGCGAAATCGATATGGTCGAGATGCGTTCCGAGCACTGGAATGAACATCGATTACAATGATGTACATAAGACCCGAGCAGGTCGGGACACTGAAAGATTGGTGCATTTAAGCGACCTTTGATTTCGACCGTTCGTCGCATGAACTTTTCTGCCAAGAACTGGCTTTACACTTATCCGACACAATGATATCCGGGGATCGAGTCTATGCGAAAGATTGATGCAAGTGGGCGATTAGTCCAATAACACGCATCGAGGATATGCGATTTCAGACAAGGAACTGGGACTTTTTCCGTAACCATACCATTCACGAAAATTCGAACCATCATTAGCCACAATCGAACATCATGTACCACTAATGTGTACACGGTTTCATGCACAATCAAGGAGAAAGCAGCAGTCTTGGCAAAGTTCGGGACAACCGATATGCCCCGAATCACTCGCTAAAGAGATTATGACGCATTGTTGATTCACTAAAATGGGATGCATCTTCACGGCAACTCGGGGGATTACACATCGAATTCAATTTATCCAGAGAACGGACGATACAGCGTTTTCGGGTCCCCGTGGAAAGGGATACGTTCAAGTGGGACGATTATCAAATTACATCGTCCTATACATTGACCAAGAATGGATAATCGATGTGAGATTCAACTAGCGAGAGAGAAAAGGCGCAAGTCAAGCATGTCACTTTTTCTCGCTTCCCGCTTTGTTCCAAAGATCCGAAAAGTGCAGCCTCAACATCGCCGAATCTGGCAACGTGGGACTCTCGACGGCCCCACTCTCGGATAAATGTCGAGAAGCAGTATCCGAGTAGATTCACTTCGACATTCAATCTACAACTAGAAACCTGAACAGCACGGGTAATAGGTTGTATCGAAAGGTATATACGACTGTAGGTGTTTGAAAGTAGGATATATGTATAAAACAAGATGGTAAATGCACTATTTACAAAGAGTATAGACAAAAGCATGCTTTCTCCATGTGATTGGGCTTGTTCATTCCCGCATGTCTGCATGTGTATGCGACTCTCCACCATTTCCTCAACTCGTGTCATCATCCGCTTGACGGTACCAAGGGAACCCTCAACGTTTTATGGAAACAGTCAGATGTCAATTCTACTGGAGAGACGTGGGTGGTGGTCAGTGTATCGGGGTCACCTCTGAATGATGCTGACGTTGCGAAATATGTACAAGTCCTTGATTGGATCCGGAAATTCCATGGGTGAGAGTTCCTTGGACGATTTCGTCCTCTTGAAATTGAATGGATCGTGACGAGGTGTCGGTGGAGTGAGAAGTGGTTCAGAGCCTCGTCGAGAGTTGCAACTACTGGATGACAAGGCGGAAGATCTGCGTCGAGTAAATTTCGTCAAGTCAATGTCGCCGTGACTATCCGTTGCTCTGCGCGTGGTGGATATGGTGACGGTAGAGCGAGCGCTCGTGTAGATTGTCTCTGTAGACTCGGCTCGCGAGCAATCACTCCTGTTGGAGTGTATGGCTAGAGAGGGTCTTTTCACTAATCCCAGTCCGCGTACAGGAGTCGATTGCTCGACTCGAGGCTTTGAGTTTCTGCAAAACATCTTTTGTGACTTTTTACGCAAAGAGTCTCGATTGGATTGATTCCGTTGCAATGTGGTTCCGATCCTGTACTTGCTCCTATCTCTCCAGATAATGCTTCATGTGACTTGGAGGGATAAATTCTTTCAGGACGTGAGAAAAGGCAAAGTGATTTCGTTGGGTCTACGGATGACTGGCGCGCGCGCAGCAACCTCTTATGTATCATCCCGCGATCGAGAGATGCACAAGCCGCGCGTTGAAGGCAAGCCATCGAATGTGTCAGATAATCAAAGCTGAGATGGAATCTGAGGGAAGAAAGTGTTGTTTGACAGGTTCTATCCTTTGAAGACTACAGCTGCGGCTCACTCGCAGGTAGAAGTGGCTGGTGGGAGTGGGACCGTGGAGCTTCCGAAACATGTCGGAAGTTGGTCCGGGCTTAGTTATCATGCGCAATTACGCGCGAGTGCGTGGTGCGTGACCTGCTCTTGACTCAGCCGGATATTGTAGTCTTTGCGCGCGCAAACATTCACCTTTTCAGGCAGGGGGAGTAGTAGCAATGATGTATACAACTCCGCAGGGTGATGGGGACAAACGAACAGATGGACGAATCTGCATTGAAGCGAGATTTGCAATTGGCATCATCGGACGATCGCCTGCAGATGTGTGCGCGGGATAGAGCTCACGTGTATCCGGGTATAATGGTCACAAGGTTCGAAAAGAGCGAAAACACAAAAGCCCGATTGGATCAATAACCGGGTGAATTAGTGCGCCACCCTACCATTAGGCACATATGCACGTGTAGCACGCATGCCGTACGCGTTAGGTATATATGCCATTGCCCAGGCCATTACTAGACCTATCCTGCCAGGAGAAGCCTGTTGAAGCATCAATCGGTGCAAATGAGATAGAGACCGTGTGTATGAGCACATCTGCGACACAGTTATCAAGGATTCTTCTTTAGCTAGTCGCAAGTGACCCTTCCTAACGAGTCGGCACGAGTCATATGCAGAGGATTGCAAAAAACAAATCACACATATGTCTTGTTCCACTTGAAGTGATGATGCGGGGTCATGACAGTAAGAACAAGACAAGGCTCAAAGCCACAGATAAAGGTTCTCACCATACGGCACGATGTGATGGTTTGAGCAAAACTTTTTAGTGTACATTTATGTATAGTTGTCGAACAGTTCTCCACCAAGATCAAGCGCTCTCTGTTATATATCTCTGGTTCATGATGACAGCCCTTTATCGTAGTGTTGCACCGGGCGCATACTGCTTCGCGGCAGGCCTTGAGCAACGCAAGTGGGATTGTAGGTCATGACGTTCAGCGGTGAGTCTTTGTTCTGTATAGTTTCACATTCAGGTGTCGTATGCTTATAAATGATCGGGGTTGCGGAATATGTACAAATCCTTGATTGCGTCTGGAAACTTCATCGGCGAAAGCTCTCTGCTATGCGATATCTGTCTCATACATGCTGTGCCATGTGCCAATGAGGGCGAGACCAATGGATCCTGCCATTCGCTGTTGGTTGGTATTATTGATGAATGACACGTACTGTGATTCGGACAATTGCTGGCGCTGCATACATGGCTAGCAGGAGCATTGAACAACGCTTCACGTCCTTGTCTCGCGCCTGAATGCAACCATCTACATGCCTGATTTTTGATGGTTCGAAAGCTCGATCCAGTATTGCCTCGAATATGCTCGCTATCGCTTCCTGGCAGTAAGCTTTTTGAAATGAGCCCCGTGGCAGAGAAAGGCATAGTGGACTGATGAGTTTCGGTGGCAATGCAGATATCCGTTGCATGCGGCTTTGTACATCTATATATAATGTTGAACATGGGCATCACCCTGATCATATCCGGAGACACCGCGAGGTATACAAGCTGACAATCCTGAACTTGGACATGATAGTGCAAGGGAAATTATGCACAGACCTAGATCGATCGAGATCTGGCGAGTTCCAGACTGCTGGTGGCAATGTGAACAGGACAATTCTGAACGCCGATTGATCCTTGCCGCTTCTGGGCTTTTCATCAATATATCCTCAACGGAGGATTGGCCTGAAAAAGAGCAGATTGTACATCGGGCGCGCTGCTCGGCCGGAGGTTCCAAGATCGATATTGTCCGTGCACCAGAAATGTGGCGTCAATACATGGTAACTCTTTGATGTCCTTCTGACTCGGTCACTACACCAGTGGCAGCACTTGCACAAAGTCCCTCCGACGATCGATGTCTCATAGATGTAGAAGCACTTTCAATCAGGTGCGGTGGATGCTGATTGTACTCTGACGCAGAAAAACATTTGTGATATCACTGTTACATGTTTATACGCGCAAGTCCACTTGTAAAAATTGATATCCTATACGCTCATACCATAAGCACGTCATGATCTGCATTTGATCATAGCTCAGGATCATATTCCATGGTTTCGTAAGAGGCATAGCTTGCAGAGTTTAGTGTAGCAGGATTCAAGACCTGAACGAATTGTCTTCTCATCGGATAAACAACACGAGTCCAACAATGAGTAGCCCAACTACGAGTGTGATGGGGAAGATCGTCTTCCAATAGCACCAGAATTCCTCTACGACACAGCTGAGGCTGCAATAATCCCACCTGTCATGATCGATAAATTGATCATCTTCTGGCCGAGGTGGATTCTGTGTCGGAAGTAGTGGCGAATAGTCCGGCATCCCGAACTTGGATTCGAACTGTTCAGATCTGCAGAGTCGGTCCTCCTGAAGTCATCCTCATGTATAACTCAAGCCAGACAGACAGACAGTTCAGTCGAAACTGTTGTGCACAAGCACTGACTACGACATCGAAATTTCGAAGAATATGGTTAATCGATAGCCGAAACTTGCCTCCACCTATGACGTGCACTCCGCCCGACACGATTATTCCCAACTGCCAGGCGCTATAGAGAGTGTTCGATCTGGAATTAAGTCTTATATCTAAGCATATCACATCGTCAGAAGACGTCCATTTTCAGCAAGATCAATCTCGTGAAATGTCGACCTACGGTGACTTCACAACAGCCCTGATTACAGGAGGTGCGGGTGGTATCGGCAAAGCCCTGGCAGCCAACTTCATCAAACATGGCAAAAAGGTTATCATTGCGGGGCGTACAGAGGAGAAACTCATTGAGGCTCAAAAAGATCTGGGAGAGTCGTGCATTGGGATAGTCACGATTGATATTTCGGACACGGAAGCCTTACTGGACTTTGCCAAACGCATAACAGCAGACTATCCAGATGTAGATTGTGTTGTAAACAATGCTGGAGTGCAGAAACTGTTGGACTTCAAGAAGGGCGACGTGAAACTTGACGAAGTGCAGCAAGAGGTCAGCATCAATATTACTGCTCTGGTCACTCTGTGTAGTGCATTTTCTGCTCATCTCCAGACGAAATCACATGCCACAATCATAAATATTGGCAGTGGACTGGCATACGTCCCAAAATCGAGTGTACCAGTGTATTGCGCGACCAAGGCATTTGTCAAGTCATTCACACTATCACTTCGCGCTCAGCTCAAGGACACGTCAGTCAGAGTGATAGAAGTAGCACCTCCACTTGTTGAGTCCGATTTACACAGAGATCATGAGGATCCAGATAACAACAAAAAGGCGAAAAACAAGATGGCATTGACTCAGGACGAATTTATCAGCGATGTCGAAAACGGACTCGAGAATGGACTTCCTGAAGTCGGCGCTGGGATGTCCCTAAAGTCGATCGAAAAGTGGCAGTCTACTTTTGGAGCACAGTGGGCATCAATGAATCAAATTGCACCCCCACCAGCTGCTCCTACCGCCGTGTCATCTACCCCGGGCGCTTCTTTTAGCCCTGCAAAGTCCTCAAACACGTCTTCCGGCTCAGGAAGTGCCAGAACAGCCAAGATCTCGCGCAAGACAAACGAAACCACTATCGATGTGCACTTGTCACTCGATGGTGGTCCACTTGGTGGATCGGTCGAGTCGGAACATGCATCACAATCTACTGGTGGGCAAGAGATTTCCGTCAACTCTGGCATCGGATTCTTGGACCACATGCTACACGCCCTGGCGAAACACGGCGGGTGGTCTCTCAATTTGTCTTGTTCTGGGGACTTGCACATTGACGACCATCACTCTGCAGAGGACTGCGCTCTTGCGCTGGGCACGGCATTCAAGGACGCGTTGGGTGAAGTCAAGGGCATCAAACGGTTCGGTTCGGCTTTGGCACCACTGGACGAGGCCCTGTCGCGTTGTGTGATTGACATTAGCAACAGACCGTATGCCGGGATCAATCTCGGTCTCAAGCGGGAAAAGATTGGTGACTTGTCGTGCGAGATGATTCCTCACGTGATGGAATCCTTTGCTCAAAATGCACACATCACCATGCACGTCGATACGTTGAAGGGATTCAACGATCATCATCGCGCTGAATCTGCATTCAAAGCGATCGCTCTCGCACTCAAGGATGCCATTTCATTTACTGGCAAAAACGACGTTCCTAGCACCAAAGGCGTCCTTATGTAAAATTCTCCACAAGAATGATTAAAATTTGATATGTACAGTAGATAAAAGTCATCAAGAAGCGCTGAATTTCCTGGTTGTATGCATTTATATGACTATAATGTTGACTCATGAGATTTAGATCTGCCGGTCGTGCCGAGTTGAGAGGATAGAGTTTCAAGTGACATCATTGGAAAAAGTCATTCCTTTTACATGATTGGTCGATCCCGCCCGATTACAGCCTGGTGGCGGTTGTGCGTCGATGTCATTTGTGTGAGGTTGACTTGAAAAATTCCCCCTTGCCCTCATAGCGTTTGATGCCATCATTCCGAGCGTCGTTTTCCTTTATACTCTTCTCTATCGTCCATTCCATCCTCTAAAAGACCAGTCTTTAGACAGTAGGGTCAGGTAGAGCGTGTTGCGAGTCTTGCCAGAAGAGATGCCGAAGAAAGCGAGGGCCGACGATCCTAATGCCAAAGAAGAGACGGATCAGAGGGGTCATGGAGGTGCCTTGTTTAGAGACACGACGGTCGGTTCATTATTGAGATTAGTGACGGGAAACAAGATTCTACAGTATCCCGAGGAGAGGGACCCGGAACCGTACAGGAAAAAGTACGGCAAGGCCGCGATGGAGGAGAAACAGAGGGAGGTGGACGCTCAGAATCGAAAGAGCGAGGAAGAGTGGAGACGTCATCATCCAGAAGAAGAAGAAGCGAATCGAGGTTCTCAAGAGACTCTTCAGAATGAATCGAGTGGTAGTAGTGACGACGAGGAAAATAATAATGGACGAAAGACGTCCCATCACGATGCGGAACGAGGCAAGGACGTGAATCTGGTAAAGTTTGAGCCCAACGACCCCGAAGACCCACATAATTGGAGTCTGGGAAAGAAATGCTTCGCGACCGGCATGATTTGTCTCTTGACCTTTTCCATCTACGCCGGTTCGGCCATCTACTCTCCAGGCGTCACGAGCGTCGAGGAATCCTTTGGTGTCTCTCAAGTCGTCGCCGTCCTCGGTCTCTCTGCCTTTGTCGCCGGCTATGGACTCGGTCCCATGCTCTGGTCTCCATTATCGGAAATCCCTGCGATCGGACGGAATCCCATCTACATCGGTACCCTCATCGTCTTTGTCGCCATTCAGGCCCCCACGGCTCGATGTAATGGGATGGGCGCCCTCATTCCCCTCCGATTCGTCGCTGGATTCTTTGGTTCTCCTGCTCTCGCTACAGGCGGAGCCTCAATCTCCGACATCTATTCTCCCAAGTACCGAGCGCACGGTATCGCCATCTGGGGTGTGACCGCCGTCTGTGGACCTGTCCTCGGGCCACTGCTCGGCGGATTCATCGTCGACTGGCGAAACAGACTTGGGTACATTGATGGTTGGAGATGGACCATTTGGGAACTCCTGTGGCTCTCTGGACTCGGTCTCTCTGTCCTCCTTCTCGCATTGCCGGAAACGTCTAGGCCTTGCATTCTGTACTACAAGGCAAAAAGAATGCGAAAGATCACCGGCAACCAAGAGCTACAATCAGAGTCTGAGATTATGCAAAAGGAAATGACTGCTGGGGAGATCGTCAAGACCAGTCTACTGTTCCCTTTCATTCTTTGTTTTACAGAACCGATCGTCTTCCTGCTCAATCTCTATATTGCGCTGATCTATGGTATCCTCTACATCTTCTTTGAAGCATATGCGATTGTCTTTGTCGGCATTTATGGATTCAACTACGGTGAGCTAGGACTTTCGTTCATCGGAACGTTTGTCGGAGCGGTCCTAGCTCTCATCGGATTCGAAATCTACCTTAAAATTCACCTCGAGAAGAAATTCGATGAATCTGACGATGGCATGATCGAACCAGAGAAGCGCCTGCCACCAGCAATGATCGGGGCCTTTTTCATTCCAGTCTGTCTATTTTGGTTTGGCTGGACAGCACGGGCAGAGATTCACTGGATCGTCCCAATCATCGGTACGTCGTTCTTCGGAGCAGGAACTTTTTTATTGTTCCAGAGTATCCTCAACTACTTGCCCGATGCGTACCCTTCACGAGCAGCATCGGTCTTGGCTGGCAACGACTTGTTTAGGTCCGCCTTTGGAGCTGGCTTTCCCGTCTTTGCGAGTGCGATGTACATGAACGAAGGTATTGGTGTTGCGAGCTCCATCTTGGGAGGTCTCGCGACCATCATGATTCCGCTGCCATTTGTCTTTTACAAGTATGGAAAGCAGATCAGGAAATGGTCCAAACATGCCGGATAAAATATAGCCCTGTGGAGTTCATACGACGATAATGACTGTGAGATGCTTCACAAATGATCTTTTTTAGCGCGTCAGAATATTACAGAGCGGTAATTTGCAGGCGGCTACACTGATAAATCGAGCATATCGGACTCTTGTGTTTGTTCTTTCTGACTCGTGCTGAATGTGCTATGCAATCGTACCGACAGCGTTGCCTACAGTTTCCTCGGCGGCGCGAATTTCTGCGAGCATGACCTCTTCTTGTCCAGACCTTTCATCGTTGATGCCTGTCTTTGGCACCTTTGCCGGGGTGAAGTTGGGATCCCAGGCCTTTTGCACGATATGCCAATAGCGTGATTCATCCTGTCGCATATGCGCGACGTGTTCGCTACCAACAAATTCTTCTGTCATGACCTCTTCCTGTCCATTGTGGAATTCTCTAACCTGGTTGGCGTGGTGTATGATGTCGTTGTGGCTGATCAGGTCGTCCTTCTTCGAATAGATATACATCCGCCGCTGGCCACAAACCTTGTGTAACATTTCTCGACGTCTCTCACCGAAGGGATCTTTGCCTCTAATCCGACAGTAGAACTTCCAGGTGAAGTAGACGAGGGTAATCAGCGGTGTCCAAAGAATCTGGCCGAATATGCCAAGGTTTCCTGCAGATATGAAAGCACGAATAAAGACGATATACTTTGCCCGACCGGGACAACTATCAAAGATGATTGTCCTGGGACGAATGACGGCGTAGTAGTCCAATCTATTCATGAGAGCTGACAACGACCAACAACCGCCATTCGAGAAGGTCTGTAGTAGTACGCCATTACCAGATTTGGTCAAGTCGACATTGTGAAGCTGCAATAAGACTGTCAGGGCGTTGAATTCCCGGCCAAATTTCGAGAGTGGCCGCATATCAGAAGGAAAAGAGCGGACTATTATGATTGGTGAAGAAGGGTATAGCTTGTTGTAACCGATGGCATATTTCTGTACATGCCTGAGTCTAGCGCCTAGCCATCCGAAGAGCAAAATCAATTTCGGATGTGCTGGATTATGCGGTGTAGTGAGCGAGGAAGCCGGAGTGAAGTGGAATCGCTGGCTGAGCGCGGTCAGTGCCAGTTCCTGGGAGCGAGGACGAGCGTCCTCGATCCTCTGTTGAGATAACTTCATGCTCGACATGGCGAGAAACGAGTCGGGCTCTGACGTGATACGATGGCACAAGATGTTGTTGTATCGTTGTGTGAGTGCTGAAGTATGGAGAGCAGGGTTGGAACACCTACAATGGGATGGAGAGAGGTTGGAATCTCGGCCGGGAATAGCAGCTGTCACATGCTAGTAGAGTCGAGGGAGCCTTTTAGAGATCTGCCTTCCCTCCTCCACTTTGGCCAGAATCCAACAACAAAAACAACTCCTTCCAGCTTCTCCCTCCAGCCAACTTTCTCACGTGACCATGATTTTCGTGCAGTTGAGAGTCAAGTCCTTTCTCAAGGCATTGCGCTGTCAGAAACAATCACTACTCGAGTGGACATTGTGATGTTTGTGTTGGTGAAGGATATATCCTGTCTATAGAAAGGACCAGCAGGTGATGGAGAGAAGAGAGTGTCTGGAGCAAGCAAGCAAATGCAAGCAAGTGAATGCAAGAAAGACAGATTGTGATGAAATATGCGCAAGAGGAAATGATCTGCAGTTTCAAGAGCAAGAGCAAGATTGAGAGCCAGACAGAGACCAACTTCCTGGCAATTGACTCCCAAATGCGGACAACCTACATTCCACACTGTCCCTCCATTTTTGAAAATGTCACAGTAGGATGACAGAGAGTCAAGTTTGTTTCTAGCCTTCGACTACATCATGTATAGCAGTAGCACGAGAGTGCGTTCGAGCACTACCGTGCCTGAGTACGATGAAATCCTACATGCACGCTGTCTTGCTCAATTTGACTTGGACATGCGTTATCGCTAGTGTTAGTGCTACACGCCCTGTATTCAATGCACCGGCACTTTCTACTTCGACAAGTCTCAGCACGAGTCAGAGATCTAGCAGTCCTCTGGCAAGCAGCACGGCTACTTCTCTGCCAATAGCACGAGGTCGCCCAGTCTTCAATGCCCCAGCCAAAGCTACGACAACCAGTAGTGCGTGGACAAGCACAAGCACAAGTGCACTTGCGACATCATTTGCAGCCACATTGCAAGGCAAGGTGTTGTATGGCTATCAAGCATGGTTTGGCACGATAGATAGATACACTCACTGGTCCTTCAAATCTGGTCCGCCAAACAATAGTTCTAGCCAGTTCGACACATTTCCGGACACTAGTCAATATCCGGCAGAATGTTTGTGGGATTCGGACTTTCACTATGCCAATGGTAGTGCTCTGAAGCTCTATGATGCGGCATGCGAAGGCGTCATAGCGACGCACTTTCGATGGATGAACGAGCAGAACATTGACGGGGTGATTGTACAACGTTTCGTCGTAAATATAGTGCATCCAGCCTTCACTACAATTCTGGGCTATGTCAAGAAGTATGCGGAAATGTACAATAAAGTATTCATGGTGGAGTATGATCTGTCCGATCTCAATGATCAGCAAGTCGCAAACTTGACCGCAACCATGCAAGCGGACTGGACCAACATCATTCAGCCATTGACAACATCAAAGTCATACTTACACGAAGGTGGAAAGCCCGTCATTATGGTATTCGGAGAAGGCATTCGTACAAACGTTTCGCCAGCACAGTGTATGACGCTCAATTCGCAGCTCAAAAACTTGGGCACTCATCTTGTGCTTGCGACCAATTGGCCATGGTACGAAGCATACAGTGCAAATCCAACGGATATGTATGCCTCTGCTTATAGTCAGGGAGACACTATCAGTCCATGGACAATCGGCTCCTATAGTGCTGGTCCAGGCTACCCTGTTGAGTACATGAAACGTAAGGCTGCACAAGATCCAATCTTGAAAGCCAACAAGCAGAAATATGCCCCAGTAATATGGCCAGGATCGTCATGGTAAGTCCTTTTCGTCAGTTGTCACTGTCTCGTACTGATCAAAAAGGCATAATCTGCAGTATAATGGCAACACTCCGCCGAATAATTATGCATACAATCAATTCCCACGTCAGAGTGGTGCATTTTTGCAGCAGCAGATAACGCAGACACTAGCCGATAATTCGACATATTTTGTGTTTATTGCTATGTTTGATGAAGTCAATGAGGGCACCAACAATATGCCATTCCTCAAGAAAGCCGATTTACCGGTAGATGGCACATTTGTTGCGTTTGACCAAGAAGGTGGTCCATCTGATGCCATGTATTATCTGACTCAAGGTGGTCTCATGAGCCAGAAGTTGAAAGCTCTGCGAGGCGTCTGATTAGGGCATGGCATTTCGTGCTCGAACACGGTGCGAGCTGTCACTTCAATTGCATGAACTTTTCCGAAACTTTCGATGTAGGATTTGGAGTCTGTCACTCGATTTGTCATATCACCACAGATCTCTGAACGGTTGACTATAAGAGCCAAATTTCGGCGGGCAAAAGGTTAAAACTGTTTGCAGACTCAGTCATGCACTTCAGTCTCGCTTCGTGGATAGCCATCTCAGTTGTGTCCGCATTGCCACTCGACAAACGCAACGCACAATTGTCTTCGATGGCCAACATGCTGCCTGATCCCATTCAGGCTCCGGCAAAGCAAGTGCTCAATTTTCTACCCATCCGCCGCCGACAATTGGATTCATTCATCGGCTTGATCCCAGATCCAATCCAAGGACCACTAAAAGCCATGGCTGGCAGTGCTGGGCTAGTCTCAGCTCCTACTACGAAGCCAGCCGCCGCCGCAACTGCCGTCAAGGCTCCAGTAGCTTCTGGCAACGCTGCATTCAGCGAGCCAACCCCTGGAGGTACTTTTCTCAGGACGCTTTCTGACTTTCGACTCACTCTCTAGCACCCATCGTCCCTAAGGCAAGTCCTGCTGCAAATGCGGCCTTTGACGAACCTGTGGCTGGTCGTAAGCATTCTCGAGATCTATCAAACTATCGACTGACTATGACTAGCGCCCATCACTCCCAAAGTAGCGTCTGCTCCTGCGAGTGGAGGCACACAATCGATCGTTCCAGCTGCGACAACGAGTGCCGTACAAACGACGAGTACTGTTGTCGGGCAGAAGCCTGCTACTGTAGCACAACCCGATCCCGCCTTAGTTGCTCAATTACCTGGTGTATGAGAGCTTGCCATAATATAGCCATAGGCCATATGAACAATGATTTATGATTGTCATTTCACACTTCATTTTGTGTGTATATCCATATTAAAAGAAGACATCAGTTTCTATGGGCATGATTCAATAAAATATGCAATTTGATGAGGTGAGCACCAAGTTTGAAGCTATTCCCACTTACAAATTGCAAATGGACGAGTCAAAACACAGATTGCAACAAGTCAAAAGGATTTGTGTTGTAAAGGTTTTATTGGTCATCTGTTTTGTAGGATGGGAGTGTCACACCAGAACCAGATCAAAACGATTTCCCCTGCATCACCTCACAATTTTCCACTTGCTTGTGTCTCTCTGGCTTTCATCCAAAGGTTTAGAGAGAATGGGTTGTGGGAGATGGGATGAAATTGGATCGGGAGTACGACACCAAGAAATCCAAAACCACAACAAATCCCAGTCCATGCTCTCGTTCTGTCGAGATAAAAGGTTAAGCTTCCGGGGTAGGCATTTTCCCACCGGCTGCCATGGCGTCTTTGACAAACGTCATCATGTTGGCATTACTGACGCGTTTCTTGTCGAGAACGACAGTCAATTGGTCGTCTTGGGCAGCACATGCGATTTTCCCAAACTTGTCGACGGCGTCGCTCGTCATGCATGATTTGATGGCGGATCGATCTTCCATCGTCACATCGGTCGGCGTCTCTGGCATTTTCTTCATCACGGAACGAGCGTTGGCGGGGATGCTTGAGAGTTTACTCTGGTCCATTGATTTCAAGATTGAGCCCACGTCGGTCTTTGATGCGGAAATTCCTGCTGGCAAGGCTGAACCAGGTGCGACTGGAGCTGGTGCGGCTACTGCTGGTGCGGCAGGGGCCGCTACAGCTGCCTGAGCTGCGGCGGATCCGAGAAGCATGAATAGCACATTTGTGTACTGCATTTTTTTCCCTTATTTATTTAGTAGGAGTGATTGTACTCTGGAAAAGAGGCACATTGTACTTTATATGCCGATTCCAAGTCAAATTGCTTTGAGTGACGAGTCTGACATCGAACACGACTCTTACGAATTTTGCGACATGGAGTGATTGGAATGACTTTAATGAGACGATTGTCGAGACGGAGAATGTCTAGCAAGAGACTCAGATATTTGATTTGAGTTTCAAGTGACCGTTTGGCACGCCATAGATTGGTTTCCGCTTCTCTTTAAACGCCAAGAGTCCTTCGTCGCGGTCGGACCCCTGCATACAGACATTATACATTTCACGCTCAAAGTCCAGACCACTCTCCAGTGCGTGACCTTTTGTGGTGGCGAAATCGATTGCTCGTTTCGCTTGTGCGATGCCGATGGGTGAGTTTTGAATGTACGTCTCCATCAACTCGATGGCTTTGGCGTACGGATCTCGACTGTAGTATTGTCCGATACCGTGCCGTACCGCTTCTTCACCACCCATGATTCGGGCGGCAAAGACCATGTCCTTGGTCTTGGCGGCCCCCACGAGTCTAGTCAATCGTTGTGTGCCGCCTGCACCGGGAATAATGCCCAACCTCGTCTCTGGAAGACCGACTCTTGCGTGAGGACCGAGTACGCGAATGTCTGTGCACAAACTCAACTCTAGACCTCCACCGAGGGCGTGACCATCAATCACACTGATGGTCGGCACAGACACCTCCGAAAGACCCCTAAAGGCGGCCCGCATGTCTGTCAGAAACAACGAGACTTGGTCCGGCCGCATGGTCCGACGTTCGACCAAGTCTGCACCCGCACAAAACATGCCTCGACTTTCCGACTTGAGAATGATGCCCCGGACGGCCCCGACATCTTCAGACAAGCGGTCCGTGATTTGGCGTAACGAATCAATCAGTCCTCGTGATAATGCATTTCGTGCATTTGGCCGATTCAATGAAATGATGCCAATTTGAGCGTGTGGATGCGTGGTACTGTCAATCGTCTTGTACTCGATGGGACTGGCTGCGACGGTAGTCATCCCTCGTTGAGATGTACGAAGAATCCCAAAGACGCTTCCTCTCGTGACCGCTCGAAGCCGCATACGTCAAGTCTCGCATATGCTCGAGCCAGTAGCAACATTCGTAACTTTTGTGTAAGAGACACGTTGCATACATCAAAATCAGGGATGTCATTTTGTGGGGTTGCGGCTGTTGCGGCTTTTGTGGATGCCATAAAGACAATCGCAAATACAGTGGAAAGGAAACTGCCGTTAAACGGGATATATTTATGTTTTTAGACACTATATGATGGATTATGATTGTAGAGATAACGCCTCGCGTCGCTGAAGCACATGAAGATATGTTGAAAAGTGTGCGTAGTGGATCGTCAGATCTCATTAGAATATTGCACTGACTTATTGCCATGGGTTTGTTGGCTAAGATTGGAGGGTCGATATTCGGAGATACCATAAGGCTGTTGGTTGTCGGTAGTCATGCCGTAGCTGTGCTGTAGTAGGTCATATGATTGCTCGGTGTCCAGGTAGACGGATGCTGTAGGATTGTTCGATCTTGTGGAGCGAATAGAATTTGAGTCTGTCATCGGCCGCTGAGACAACATTCGAGAGGCATCATCACGATCGTTGAATATCAGATCGTACTCGGCGATAAACAACGAAAAGACCGCTGCTGGTATGTTCAAAGTTGGTGAGAAGACGATGCCAACGTTTCGAAGCGTCATCTTGTTCATGTCAGAGTGGCTCACAATAGCGCCTAAATGTCTCGACAGGATCTTGAGGAGTTCAAAGTTCTCCTTTGGCAAGGAGTGAACGAGCGTGCGGACTGTGACCATACGTGCGAGTCCTTCTGGCATTTCGATAATGTCCAAGAAGTCTCGCTGTAAATCTCGTGTGAGTATGCTTGAAGGCAGATCCCTGAGGTACAATTTCAACAGTCCCGCGATAGCGTGAATATCAAAGTATTCCCCACAAGCCACTAGATTGATGTCTATTTCATTATTGAACCGTTCTTTGAGTCCTTTTATCACAGTGTTGCTACCAGACAGTCGATAGATTCCCTCTTCTCGCTCAGCATGCTTAACCTCCAGATAGTCAATGCATCGAGAGACAACTATGGGCACACCTGCATTGACTCCACGATCGCGTGATATTTGTACAGCATCCGCGAGAGGCATCCCAAACGCTCCGGTGCCAAGGTTTGATCCGTGCTGAGATCCGAAGGAAAGGTCTTGAGATGATGGTGACTTTACTGAAGAGACTTCTCTGGTGGATGACGTGTGACTGTGATCGCTCTTGCCAAAAGTCCAGAACGACTTCTTCTTAGCTTTCTTTTCAGCTTGAGTATTCACTGGAGGCAATGCGGAAGGTGTAGTCATGGAAGTTGCACCCCACGCGGAATTGTTCTCTATCGGTGCCCCATTCATAGGTCGGGAAATTGCGACAGGGGCCCCTTCCGGGTCTGTAGCTCGAGCTGTGGACGACTCAGAGAGATTTCGCATCGATGACTCATTCACCGAAGTAAGTTGCGGCTGTTTGCCAGGTGCTGTTTCATCATAGCCAATCGCTGTGAAGCGAGCTGATGATGACACTTGAGGGGAAGATCCATGCATTTCATATGGAATACCTCGCGTAGGAGTTGAGCTACTTGCATTGTTAGTCGACCGCAGCGACCTCTTGGACTCTGAGACAAGCGTCTCTGGACTGATGGACGTCTTGTCGTTGTGCACATATACCATGAGAGTCCTGATCCATTCATCACGATCCGAATCACTATTGGCGCACAAAACGTGCCGCACGAAACTATTGGCGTTTCGTTTTTTCGGCTCAAGTATCATAAAGGCGTGTTGAGGACCGGAATTGTCCTTCTCGCTGGTGGAGGTGGTTCCATCTACTGTGGATTGTTGAGAACCAATCTGTGCCTGTGGTAATTGGATAGAGCCAAGCTGCGGACCATTTGGACTTTCATAGTACCGCAGTAATGGACCATTCAAGACGAAGTAGCGCGACTTCCAACCACCAAAGTTCTTTCCTCGTTTACGCAGATAACCTTCCTTGCTTACAATGGTCGAGACTGTGGGCGCATCTGCATATCGGGTCGACACAGCGGAATCTGAACGAGAGACTGATTCGCTCTGTCGATGACCAGTCGGAGCGTGATGATCAGATGAGGAAGATAAGTCGGTCGTCAGAAACTCAGATAGGCTGTTGGCCGCCTGTTGATCTTGTGTAATGGCAATCTGCATCTGCAGTGTCTGAAACCACTGATCAACCTGACTTTGATATGAAGATTTCGAGGAAGCCATGTCGGCTTGTACATGTTCTCGTGATGGAAGCTCTGGCACAACACTGATGTGCACGGCACGTTGCAGATCCAGTAGATTAGAGTACGATCGTCGAATTTTCTGTCTCAGAATCATGTCGTGATCGAAAATTCCAAGGTCCAGGATTCCAGAAATCGTACTCGGTAACATATGTATTTCTACTGATCCGACATCTGCCGGTGTGATGAGAACATGCTCCGATGATTCAATGGACGAACGAGTTGCAGATCGCATCGGCATTGTAGACTCAGTCATGACGGACGCGATTGATCCTTGCCTTTCTCTTTCTGGAGATTGCTCTTGCCAAATCGTCCTAGCTGGAGTGCTGAAGAATTCTACTGCAGGTTCAAGCGCCATTGCAGGCTCTCGTATGTGCTCCGGTGTCTTAGGACGTGCGTGATTATCGATATGATCATATACGGGTTTAGGAGATTGAGTGGGATGCATATGTCTGACCTGGGCAGGCCGTGCTATCGCTTGATTTACTGAGCTTGTCGAGTGCTGCTGGTTGTCTGTTGTCAAAGGTAAGAACGTTGTGGACTCTGCATAGTATGGATCCGCAATGTGCATTAGCGCACCTCCAGAGTCAGAACGAACCATTTCAGGTGCTACAGCCTCCACATTGTTCTCGGAAAGGGTCTTCTTTGCATCTGACTCAGCCTTTCCGGTATCTGTTGACCTGTTAAGACCAACAGTAGCGACGTGCTCGGTGGATGCGAGAGAAGCTATCTCGAGCTCTGCAAAGTAAGACTTCTGAACTTCTTTATCCGTCAAGTCCTCCACTTTTTCTATCTGGAGGGCGGTGCCACTAACGACATTTTCAGGTTCGTCAAAGGTACCACTCATCAATCTAGGACTAGGTACTTGCGAAATACTTCTTTGTGAAGAGGTCCTCACTCGTTCCCTGCGAGGCATATTGACCCTCTCAATCTCCTCGACTCCTGAGCGTCCAGTCTGAAACCCTTGTGTAAGTGGTGAAGCCGTACGTGTGATTTGTTGCATTCGCAAGGACAGCACTGGAGACATTGGCGTTGAGCTGCCATCACCACCTAGAGTATTGTCGCGATAGCTGTTCAAGGAATAAATCTGACCCGTACTGGCCGACCGTAAAGGACTCTTAATTGGCAGATCCTCTCCGGGCCCGCCAGCAATGCTACCTTTCGAGGAACCAAAGTCCAGTGGACGCGGTGGAGCGCGAGGTTGTCTACGACTAGTGCTTGCTGGGGGTGATGCGAAAGTCTCGGGCGAACGATCAGTTGTAGTGCTCGTGTCATCACAATCATCTATGACTTCCGGAGCCGTTGGCATCCTCTGAACAACGTCGCCTCTTTTCGGTGTTGTGGGATATGGGACATCACCTGGTTGCTGCGTATCACTGCTGGATCTTGTCTTGTCAGCTTTCAATGCCGTTGTCGCTCTGCTGAGATCCTTCTGCAAGCCTTGGATCCTGTACACTAGTCAGCGACATATTTTATATTGAATCCAAGTCGACAGACATCGTCCTCTGTTTGTCCACTAGACGCCATAACTGTGCGTTCTGAGCTTGGAGAGCAGCCTTTTCTTCGATGAGTTGTTCTACAGAGACCTCCGGGGACAAGTTCCCGACAATTGAGTCATTGTGACTGGACATTGCATCCTCAACAGCCCATTTGAAGGATGATTGCAAGTGAGAGTTTGAATACTTTCACCCTGATGCTTGACACGAGAGGCCAAGGGAACCTTTTCGTGATCGAGTCTAGCGAAGACAATGGTCAAACTGAAGCGCGTATATATCCGTTGCAGTTTAATGAGATGGTGGGATCCATTACAGTACTCGGAAGTCGGTGTGGAGTTGACGTTGCAACGTGGACGTGCACGAAAGAGAAATTTAGTCGTACCCGTACCGTAGCAGACAGAGGTCCAACCCTTGCCGCACGCTCTACAATTACCTACGCTCGTACCGTAGCTACATGAACAAAGGACATTTGATGTGAATCAACAACGATTTCCGAACTTCTTCTCTCTTGTGACCATCGCCACGGGAAGAAAAATCTTCAAAAGTGCAAAGGTAGGTCAATGATGATCGTGAATTTGATGGTTCGTTCTTTCATGTAGCTATTAAAAAACATTGTTATTTGTACAAACAAGAATTTAGTCATTAAAGTTTAGCTTCTCGACAACCTGAAGTTGTATATAATCAATCGCGTTGACGTCTGCAAACAATCGTATTCATGGAAAAGATTTTGCAGGTGTTGTCGTCACAAGAATTGAGAAAAAAATCAGCTTTATTTCATCCTCCTCACCCATCCTTGCGTCTTCCCTCTCCCCTCGACTCTTACGGCCCTCACGTCCATCTCTAAAGTAGGGACGGAGGGTGCTTTTATGATCGGGGTTGCTGCACGTATGCAGCAGCGTTTGTTCGTAAGGGACGCAGGATTGGGCTACTTGAGAAGATCTTATGTACCAGAGCAGAGCAGAGCAGAGAGAGAGTGTCTGTGTGTGCAAGAGTGAGAGCCGCGATTGGCAGACGCGCGCGTGGAAAGTGATCATGAGTTGCGGAAAATCGAATCAGCACGCGGTTAGACTTCTCACGCATGAATTTCCAGCGTAGGCGTACCGTATGCGGTTCTCCACTGCAGCCAAACAAGTCATCATATGAGCTTGTCAACCACGACCTGAATCAAGCGCACATCCCTCAAGAATCGCACACATGGCAAGTGATCGGAGAACTTTGGGGTAGTATATATGCTCAGTGTAGATTAATCAAATATTCTTATGTATTTTACAGATCCGATTTGCGACCATCAATCCCGCACCTGATCCGCCGCACCACTCCATAATGCACTTCTTCCGCAAAATCGCGACTCAAATCGCAGAGTAAGTAGCACCAGTTGCGTGACTATGCAGACCATTGTGACCATTGTTGTAGATGTCGTTGTTGTTGTTGTTATGGTTGTTGTTATTGGTTGTGCCAGTGTTGAATACCTCGCCAATAATGGGGGGCTGAACATTGTTATTGCCAGTGCGTGGGACATCTGAGTGAGTATTTGTGTATACATGGCTATTGTTGGTGGTGTAGTCATTGCTGTGCACGGTAGTGGTGGTGTGGTCCGTGGTCCGTGCATTGCTTTGGGTGTTGTTATGGACATGGCTGTGAGGATTGTTGTGTGGGTGATCGGGTCCCTTGAGACCGGCGACCACTGGCTCAGAGGACCATGGCATTGGCAGGATTGGTGGCTGGAAGAAGACGGTCTCCTTCGCCATGAGACCTGCAGAACCATTGAGGTAACCAAAGAACGAGACCAGAATCAACAAGGCACCAGCAGCCTTTCGCAGGTTAGGGTCGTTGTTTCGGAGGTACTGAGCGCAGGACAGTGCCAAGGACGCGAAGATGGCAATGAACTGCAGCCAGAGGGTCCAAGTAGATCTGATGGTTAAGAAACAGAAGATACCGAATGGTATACACCATGTAGCGAAGAACAGACCCAGGAAACTGTAGACCTTTAATGGCGCAGCTTCAAATGCCGTGAAGGTTCCAAATGATGGCAAGATGATGGCTCCAGTACTCAAGAAGAATCCAGCAAAGGTGCCGAATGCAGTGGCACCAAAGGTGTTGCCGGCGATCAATTCGAAGATTGCGGTGATGCTCATCATAATAGCGCTGTACATGAGGAATGGGCCGACTACGGCGGCGATCTGGGTCACCCCTTGAGTTGATAGATTGATGAGTCCCAGCAGGAACGTTGAGAATGCAAATGCAAAGAGACCTAGCGGAGCAGGGTTGGCCAGTCTTCGACCGGTGAAATGCTTGTAATGTGGACCCGGTTCAAACTCGGCGCCGGAAGCACCGACCATAGAGTCACCACTGCCATACTGTCCGTAGCTACCATAGATACCATGTCCTGGAGCGGACCATCGAGTTGCTGCAAGCTTGTCAGTCGGAGCACTTTTGATCGTTAGGCAGATCTATATTCACATACATTCATGTCTTAGCTTTTCATCCTTGTCAGCTTGTCTCGAAGCACGTTGCTGTTCACGTTCGGCCCTAGCAACCTCTTTCTCCGCCTGCCGCTCGTCCTTAGACTTGACTTGCGAATCAATAAACTTTCTCATCTTGTCCTATCGTGTGCGCAGCGGAGGTGTGTACTGTCTCAAGCAGAGCACGTTGAACGCGATACTATTCTCTCAAGTGAGCAGAGCAAGATGTGCGTCTGGTGCTTGAGTGTGAAGATCAGGGAGTCTGGCGACAGCTAGAGAAGCAGACAAGAGGAAGAGAGAGAGAGAGAGACAAAGAAGAGAGCAGGTAGCGACAAAGCAACAACCGAGCTGGGCGGAGAGAGTGTGTGTGAGAGAGACACTTGGTAGCATGGGGAATGGACGGGCGCCCACTTTTTTCTTGTTGTTACACAGGTGGTGGAGACCTCACACTTCACACACTCACACAAGCACACACACACAAGCAAGACCGAAAGAGACGGAAGCTGCGAATGCGCCACCACTATCACCATCAACGGTCTGATGAAGTGCGGCAACCAATGAGACTGTCTGTCTACTCGTCTGGTGGAAGTCTACGGGTGAGCTCATCAGAAGTGGCTCATCCATGGCTTCTCTTCTTTCTCTGCTGAGTAGCTCTTCCGTGCTCGAGCCCTGCGAAGAAAACTCTCCTCAGCCAAGATCTCAGAGACCAATCAGGTGTGGTCTACACAATGAGCAGGCTCTCACAGACAAGGCTTGGTTGACTGTCCCCCCAAGTCGCTGTTCGAGTGGTAGGAGCTGCTTCTGATTCGCTCCTGGCCAACTCACTTGCCAACTGCCACGAGATCGTTCTCGTCCGTTGTGATGCGGGGTAACGTGCACCTCCCCGGTTCCGTTGTCATTCCTCGGTTCAGCCAACTCGCTCGAACCGGGCATTCGTCCATGTCTTCCTCATTTGACGGCCGCTTGTCCCTGCAGAGTGGTTGGTTGGCCATGGTTGGTTGGTTGGTTGTTTTTGTTGTGTTGTGATGCATCGTAGCCCGTAGCTCCGCAAATGGCTCTCAGCACAGCAACTTGGCATGTAGCTGATACTTCCCTGATAGTCATAGTGAAGCTTAAGGTCGCAGGGCATATGCATTGGTCGACACGCCAGCTGTATGGTGCCCTACATGGCATGTTCAAGGTCGAAATCGTCACATTCCATCTCGAGCTCTACGGCGGGATCACATGCACGTGTACACAGCAGATGGATCAAAGCTTAAATTTCGGTGCAGTCTAGGCTACCTGGCGACAGCTGGAAACCTCTACTCTACTGTTCGTGTATGTAGTCTGATGTGCTCGTTTAGAGATTTCTAGTTTCTGCGGATCCAGCTGGCACACACGTAACAACTCTTGAAAGTCTTAGTCCAGAATCGCACCAAAGAGCACGTTGTGTTTCTTGATCGCTTTAGTCACATTTTCGTCGATTTTTCCTGTCATTGTTCTTGATGTGACTTGGAGATGTGGTAAATCGTCTTGTCCATCAACTCTCAGTAAATCATGGACAAATTTGTAATCGAAATAAGCCTGAAGTCTAGTCGCACGAACATCAGACGGTACAGACTTATTGGGCTCAATTTCCTGCAGTGAGCCTGTCATTGATGCTCCGATAGCAGGGACCTGTACTCCAATTTCAGGTTGATCTTCTGCTCCACGCAATCCAGCCAGACTTGCCTCGCTACAATCAGCCAATATGTTTGCCTTTTCAGGCAGATGTTCGTCATTCGCATCATTACTGAGTGCAAAGCCTGATGAGTTGACGCCCCCGTCAGCTGTTGACTGTTCAGGATGACCAGCGTTCTGAACACCTTCAAGACTTGCACTGGTCCCAGATTGCTGCTTTGCAGTCTCTGTTTCCATTGCTTTCATGTGTGCCATCAACGCTTCCATGACAATCTCCCTCACCACGGCTCGCTCCTCTGTACCAGCTATATCAATTCCTGCTAAAGATACAGCAGAAGTGATGGCCAATAAGTACGTGACAACGGCTGGGGTAGGACTGACCGGCGTACCGTCCTCAAATGTCTTGCTGAATGTATATGTCGAGTGTTGTCGTATGGCTACTTGTGGAATCAACTTTCGATAGAGCTCTACTGTAGACAGTGTAGAAGAGATCTGCACAGGACTTGTCCTTGTTAAGAATGACAATAAGCGAAGTACACATATCAATATGGATTTGTCAGTGGTTCCTTGACCAACAGAGTGCAGGTATTGAAACCACTCGCTGAAAGTCTCGTCGATAGACCTGCTATAGGCCAGCTGGTGAGATCGATATTCTTGGTGGCTCTCCAGTACTTCCAGATTCGTACTAATAGATTTGATGGCAGGTGTATATGACCGCTCAAAGGTTGCAAAGGCTGTCGAATCACCTCGTATGAGCTTCTTAGTCACAATCTTGAAATTCGAAAGTGAGCCACGAGTCCATGGCAATTTGTTTGTCCATAGATCCGTGGCTGAGCTAGTATGATTGATCACTTGATGTAGAAGTTCCCTTTGCTTGTGAAGTGCTGTCAAAGATGATTTCAGCAGATCCGATGTGTGCTGCTCAATTGCGGGCTTGAAAGCACGAAATATGTGGATCTGTGAAGCTTCGTCCAATTCGTTCCTGACGTCTTTACCCAATCTAAAGACATTCTTAATTTGCGTCTCCTCTCTCAGTACATCTATCGCTGCCTGACTCAAAGGAACAACCGATGCCCCTATCCACTGCGTGACATGTGTGCTGATCACCACTGGAGTCAGATTGTCTGCCCGAAGATATGGTTTATATTGCCGAACATCTTCTTCGAGACACTTGGTCAACAAGTCGATGCTCAAAGTTGGCAATTCTCGCAAGGACTCGACGAGAGGCCTGGTAGCGATGCTCTCAAATGAGTCGCTCAGGCGACTAAATTCCCGGCTGAGGTCGATTGTTCTCAGCACCAGACTGGTCAATTCTTTGATATCTCGACAAGAGCCAAACTTGTTAGTTTGTAGAGTCAGAAAATAGTTGAGGCACGATGATGGCCCAGCTGATTCTAAGATTGCAAATGCGCACGAAAATTCTTGGATATCAACACACTTGTTGATAGCTCTTGTGAGTACAGCTCGCACACTTCTAAGACGTTGACCAAGCTCTGGTATTTCCTTGTTCAATGATCGATTGAGGATCCTACCTAGAGAATACAAGCGTGCCGAAGTCACAAGCTCACCTCGTCTCAGAAAATGACAGACGAGTGAACGAAGGTCTGCCATGAACTGAAGTATGATGTTTTGTTTAGCTCCGTGAAGTATCGTGAGAAGTTTCGAGGAGTTGTGAAGTCGTTTATTGGCTTCTCGACTGTCACAAGCAGCAATCACTGTGCTCAGTTGTCGTCTGAGAAGCACTGTCGCATCACGCATGGACACTATAGTGTCTGCAGTGGTAAGAAGATCTCTATACGACTCCCCAACCAGGAAACGTAACTCAGAGCGCTTCTGAGCCGCCTGAGCTCGAAGCTCTACTTCTAGCGATTGTACCTCAGGCACAGACAGCTTGCAGAATACTTCGTCCACATTTGCAAACTCTTGCATTTCGCCGTGGTCCACCTATCAGGCTCGACAGAGCACTATATTTGCATATTTTGCTCGTTTTCAATCCGGCCTTTTATTAGTTAAATTATTCGTGGAATACATATGCTCGGGATGCCTTTCGTCCGATGATACAAGCAAACTCTTTTGCAGTGCAATTGCCCAGCTGTCATGCACTTCATAATTATTGGGAGAGTCGTTGTGATTCTTGTGTGGAGTAGTGGAAAGCTCAGTGCAGATCAGTGGTCTGCCTGCACTGGCGTTTCTTCTTTGATTAGATTGGCAATGCTTCCCGCCTAGAACGCGTATTCATGCTCGTGTGGTTGCCAGTAGAACTTCATCATCCACTGTAGTCCATACAAGTACACGCATCATCTAAGCACTCGTACGTCCCAGAATTCGTCCTATCCCAGCTAAATAGACAAAATTACTTCTATCGAGCACTGTTCACAACTAATCACAACTCGGTCTTGGCATCGAAGCAAAATCACTGTCGTCAAGTCTTGAGCCGATCATCAGATGACGAGCATTGGCACCGGTTATGATTTGTCCAATTCGACATTCTCACCCGATGGCAGGGTCTTCCAGGTTGAATATGCTGCGAAGGCAGTCGAAAATGCGGGTACATCTATTGGTATCAAGACGGCTTCATGCGTCGTTATAGCACAAGAGAAGCTCATCCCCTCGAAACTTCTAGTCCCGGGCAAGAATGCACGGATCGGAGGTGTAGATCGACACATTGGAGTGGCATCATCGGGTCTGATACCAGACGGTAAGCATTTCCTTGGCCGCGCCAGGGATGAGGCTGCTTCGTGGCGAAGTCAGTACAAGTTGCCAATTGGGGTACCTCAATTGAGCGACCGTTTAGGTCAATATGTTCAAGCTTATACGTTATATTCCTCAGTCAGACCATTTGGTATAAGTGCAATCATTGGAGGTGGCAGTGTCGAAGATGGAACCTCTTTATATATGATTGAGCCAAGTGGAGCGTACTATGGTTACCATGCCTGTGCTACTGGCAAAGGTAGACAATTGGCGAAGAATGAGCTGGAAAAGCTGGACTTTGCTTCTTTATCCACAAAGGATGCGGTTGCGGCTGCAGCTAGAATTATACATTCGGTACACGATGAGAGCAAAGATAAAGACTTTGAATTGGAACTTGGTTTTGTGTGTCTTGATGACAGTATGGGACAAGAAAGAAAGGGTTTGTGGATAGCTCTGCAAGGTGAAGAATTGAAAGTCGTTGATGAAGAGGCAAAGAGAGCGGCGGATGCTGAAGACGAGATGGAAGAATAAACAACTTTGTTCGGACATTACAAAATTTCATCTGTGCTATCAACATTTGCATGCTCTCGATTCAGAATATGCTTGAACCACGTATCACGAAATCATACAAGGCAACTTCAGCAAAAGCATGATAGAAGTAACCGTCTTGTATATATACATTGTGCTTCAGGGTGTCTATCGTCCTCGTTGAACACTTTGACGTGCTTGATGCAAGAGTTGCACCAACACATGGATAAAGCGGATGAATCATCCACGAACCAGGCTTTGATTTCAAGATCTTGTCAGGTACGGTGTCCATCGTCTCTGCAATCGCGATGCAGTCTGCTGTTCCATTTCAGATGGCATGGGCAGGTGAAGCAGTACCTACCTGCAGATATGCTCCCTGCTGTAACTGAAAGACATCAGAATCCTCTTACCACTGAAGGAGTCTTGAATCTGGAAAGTGATCTGATTGGCTGAACGACTATCTAACAGAAAAGAGTCTCTTCTGTCTGGCGACAACCAATCAGATCAAGCCATTCAATCCCTACCGTATCTCCCACGCTTCACCTCAACAATCTCAGCTCAACACTCTCAAGCAGTCGGTCAATCAGTCAGTCACTCGTCCACCGGCACCAGCATCAGCACCCACCGCAGTCCTCATCCACACCGAACTGACCATTACTTTACTGGTTCTCAGAGACACATTCGGAGACTAGTCGTTTCTGCAATTGTACCTTGTGCTAAATAAGTGATCATGGGTAATTCAATTGAGAGATGTTACAGAAATTGCAATTGACACATACAGCAATTCAAAAGATTCACGCACGATCTATCTACGACTCACGTGGTAATCCTACCATTGAGGTTGATCTCACAACCGAGACTGGTCTCTACCGAGCAGGAGTGCCATCAGGTTAGAACTTATGGTTAAATCGAGGGGTGAGACTGACATGATGCAGGTGCTTCTACCGGAATTCACGAAGCGCTTGAGCTTCGGGATGCAGACAAGAGTAAATGGGCAGGCAAGGGTATGTCAAGGGTGCCAGACCGAAGAGACAAATTGGCCGCTGACACACATAGGTGTCACCAAGGCTGTTTCGAATGTCAACGACATCATCGCTCCTGCCCTGATCAAGGCTGGACTCGATATCAAGGATCAGGCTGCAGTGGACAAGTTCCTGAATGAGCTCGATGGAACCGCAAACAAGTCAAAATTAGGTGCCAACGCCATTCTCGGAGTCTCAATGGCCGTGTGCAGAGCTGCCGCCGCCGAGAAGAAGGTACCAACATGGAAGCATATTGCATCAATCTCAGGTAATGTTCCATCGGATGGAAAGTACACTCTGCCAGTCCCTGCTTTCAACGTCATTAATGGTGGTTCGCACGCTGGAGGTGCCTTGGCTTTCCAGGAATTTATGATCTTGCCAGTTGGTGCTTCAAGCTTTGCCGAGGCCATGCGCCAGGGCGCTGAGGTTTATGCCATCCTCAAGTCACTCACAAAGAAGAAGTATGGACAGTCCGCAGGTAACGTCGGTGATGAGGGTGGTGTAGCCCCAGACATTGGAACAGCAGAAGAGGCTCTTGACTTGATCATGGACGCAGTTGCCAAGGCCGGCTACAAGGACTCTATCAAAATTGCCATGGATGTCGCATCGTCCGAGTTCTACAAGGACGGCAAGTATGATTTGGACTTTAAAAATCCTGATAGCGACAAGAGCAAGTGGCTTACATCAGAGCAGCTCGCCGCAAACTACTTGGACCTTGCCAAGAAGTACCCGATTGTCTCGATTGAGGATCCCTTCGACCAAGATGACTGGGAGGGATGGACTCATCTCACTGCCAACACCAAGGTGCAGATTGTTGGAGATGACTTGACCGTCACTAATCCAGTTCGAATCAAGACTGCCATCGAGAAGAAGTCGTGCACTGCGCTGCTTTTGAAGATCAATCAGATTGGCTCAATCACTGAGGCTATTCAAGCTGCTAAGGACTCTGTATCCGCAGGGTGGGGCGTCATGTGCTCCCACCGTTCAGGAGAAACCGAAGATACCTTCATTGCCGATCTTGTGGTCGGACTCGGATCTGGTCAAATCAAGACTGGAGCACCATGCAGATCCGAGAGATTGGCCAAGGTATGTCTAAATAGTTTACGTCCTCTGCAAGTGACTAACTGGTGCAGTACAATGAGTTGCTCAGAATTGAAGAAGAGCTTGGATCGAATGCTGTATATGCAGGATCAAAACCTTACGCAGCCGTCAACTAACCTTCAGGTCGCGCTTATATACACAAGCAATCTAATCTTGCTACTATTTCTACCATATATTTGCATTCCAAAAGTGCACTTTTATCATGGACGGCCTCGCATGCTGTTGTATGTTCTAGCCATGTGTATCATCGTCCTGCATATCCTCTGCCTGCACCCATGGGCGGAGCAAAATTTCCTGGTCCTGATCGACTGACAGGACCTCCGAGGCCACCGAGTGCACTCATGCCAGGAATTTGACCCAAGACATTCTGTCCACTGACCGCGACTCCTCGACCGACCGCCCTACCTACACCGGGTCCAGCAGCAGCCTTGCCTAGTCTATCCCTCGGGTCTGCGGGCGGTGGACCTTCGACAGACATTGAAATGATCCACTCTCCACGCAAGATGATCAATCCTAGAGTCCTCTTCTCCTCCTTCTTGAGACTCGTGCCATTCTGATCTCCTGCTGGTTTCGTGGCTTGTTGGGCTTTCTTGGGAACTCGGAATTCTTCGGCGTCGGCGAGGACGAGGTTCATATGTACGTCGAAAGCGAGTAGTTGGCCCGTAATTTGTCTCGTGTCTGATAATGTCACTCTTATCCTGTGATTCAAGTGGTTTCTACAGACAATCAGTCCCGATCCATGGGAATATTATATTGTACCGTACATCATTTTTGAGGATTTTCCGGATGATGCCATATTTTATAAAAGTCGCCCGTCAATCACGGCACAAGAACTTTTCTTTGTTGAGAATTGACGTAAGGTTGAGTATAGATGCAGGCGATGGAGTATACGAAATCCAACAGGTTGTGATATAAAGAAGACGAAACAATCCAAGAGCGTCCTTTGAGTGCTCGAATAGTTCTAGTCGCCTTTAGAAGGTACTCTCGCATGGCGACTGAATTCACGCACAACCTCACTGCACGTGCTCGCAATCTGACATTTTACTCGAGTACTTGGTGGAAGCTATACCGGTATGGACAAGATACTTGCGAGCACATCTGGATTAACGTGCCGTGACCTACAACAAGACAAAAAGAGTGTGATGACGTTTCAATGCTGTTTTTAATTATGTATAAAGTAAAATGGTCGACTGGTTAGTGGTGGAAGAGTCGGAGGCCTGTGTCACAGTAGACCATACCAGACTCATCAGAGGCTTCGATGACGGCAGAGTCCATCACACTGCCGAGGGGTGCACTGACGAATTTGACTCCCGATTGAGCTAATCTGTAGACGTTGTCTGGGAACGGGAAAAAGGCATCACTCGAGACTGCGACATTGGTCAGTTTTTTGCTCCACTCGACCTTTTCGTCCTCTGTGAAGAATTGAGGAATTGAAGCCTCGTCGAATTTACCCTCCCATTCCTTTCGTTCAGGTCCCGAGGAGGGCACTTTGCCAGTGACAAACAAGTCTATCGCGTTGGCTTTGTCGGCTCGCTTGGCGGTCTTTGCGAATTGGAACTGCAGGACGCGAGGGTGGTGTCGAAGCCACCAGTTGTCTGCCTTTTCTCCTGCGAGTCGTGTACAGTGGATCCGTGATTGTTGTCCTGCTCCGAGCCCAATGACCATGCCGTTCAATGCGTAGCACACGGAATTGCTTTGGGTGTACTTTACGGCGATAGTGGCCACGGCCATGTCTCGCTTGCCCTCCTCGGTCAGTGCTTTGTTGGACGAGACGACCTTGTTGAATGTCGTTGCCGCGGAGATTTTGCAGTCGTTTCGCTTCTGTTGTAAACTAATTCCATAGACCTGACGGGTTTCCACGGGAGGTGGGACATACTCGGGATCCATCTGTAAGACACAGTACTTGCCCCCCTTCTTTTTGCGCAAGATTTCGAGAGCGTCATGAGAGTAGGAGGGCGCGATTATTCCATCGGAAACCTCACGGTTGATGATCTTGGCAGTCATGGCGTCGCACTCGTCTGACAGAGCGATAAAATCACCGAAGGAAGACATTCGGTCTGCACCTCTAGCACGAGCATAAGCCGAGGCAAGCAAGGTCATGTCTTTGAGGTCCGACACTCCGTATACAATCTTTTCGTCGTCCGACAAGGGCACACCTACAGCGGCACCGGCCGGACTGACATGTTTGAAAGAGGCAGCAGCAGGGAGACCGAGGCCCTCCTTGAGCTCCTTGACCAAAGGCCATGAATTTAGTGCGTCTAGCAGGTTGATGTAGCCGGGAGAGCCGGATAGCACAGTGAAAGGAAGGTCAGAGTCCTTGGTGAATGCCTGAGCGGGGACCTGATGAGGGTTGGCGCCATATCTGAGCGATAATTGCATCTTGCCTTTGCTCGCATACTGCTTTCTGAAATAGTCTGAAATAGCTTCATCATATGATGCAGTCTGACTGAAGGCTTTCAGGGCCAGCCGGTCGCGATACTCTTGTGAAATGGAACCTTTCTCGAGGCTTTCAAGAAATAGATGATAATCAGCGGGGTCACTAAGAATGCTGACTCGTGCGTGATTCTTTGCTGCAGCACGCAGTAGTGTGACTCCACCAATATCAATCTCCTCTACCGCCTCAGGGATGGTCACTGCAGGCTTTGCAATCGTCTGTGCAAAAGGATACAGGTTGCAGACCACTACGTCGATCTTGCTGATATTGTTGTCCTGCAGATCTTTTGCGTCCCGATCAGAGTCCTGTGCAAGAATACCGCCATGAACTGCTGGATGCAGGGTCTTGACTCGCCCACCGAGCATCTCTGGTGCATTCGTGATCGAAGACACATCATCAATTGCGAAGCCAGCCTCACGAATCATCTTGGCAGTTCCGCCAGAACCCAGAAGCTTGACACCATTGGAGATCAGTCCTTTAGCTAGATCCAACAGTCCGGTCTTGTCGTAGACACTCAAAAGAGCAATCTTCTGAGTGGATGCCATGTGTATGGAGATATTCCGAGCTGTGATTAGACGGACTGATGCTCTACTAAAGTACTATAGTATGAGTCCTCAGGAAATCGCAATATTGCAGTACAAGACAATAAGCCCTTTTGGTGAAGCTAGCCATCGTGGAGAGAGTCGAGATGAAAATTGGAAGTGATTTCGTCCGTATACGACGAATACGAGTTCAGAAGTTTGTGATCTGCGATATCTGAGGAGCTCCCTTGTTATCTGCGTGTTGCAGGTGATCTATGAAATGGAAGGATCTGATTGGTGGATGAGAGGATCTTGGTATCAGGAGCCCAATTGCTTCCAGCACCAAAGGCTCCACCAACAGAAAGGCAGGCAGGCAGGCAGGCAGCCAGACCGATAGGTTGGGGGACAGTCAGCCCGTCTCCTACCTTCTGACTGATTCGGGAGACTCTTCAGTACTCGGTCAGTCAACGCTGTGCTAAACAGTGACTATCAACTTATCAGATACCTTCATCTTCCGTTAAGACCGACAGACAGAAACAGTTGAGCGAGGTATCTCTCTTGCCAAGTGTCAGTCCCACATAACAGGAGTTGATTACAGACATGTCTGCTTTCGACGAGCAGAACGAGTTCTATGACGACCAGAATAATGTCGACGATCAATCCAATCAGCACGCTATCAAGCACATCAGGAGAGACTCCTCAATTGGAAATGACAAGCCGCACAAACTTTTGGTTGCCAACAGGTCGGAGATTGCAGTGCGAATCTTTCGAACAGCTCACGAGCTTGGCATGCATACTGTAGCCATCTACTCTCATGAGGACCGATTGTCTGTCCATAGACAAAGTATGTCAAATTCGTCCGAGCGAGTTGTGCTGTCTGTGCTATAGCAGCAGGGCTCGTCTTGATGGTCACATACGAGGGCAATACTGACACTGTACAGAGGCTGATGAAGCGTATGTGATTGGAAAGGTGGGTGAATTTACTCCAGTCGCAGCCTACTTGGCGCAGGATGAGATTATTCGCATTGCTCTATCGAAGGGTGTCACCATGATCCATCCCGGCTATGGCTTCCTTTCTGAAAATGCCGAATTTGCTCGAAAAGTCGAGGATGCTGGTATTGCATGGGTTGGACCAACCCCGAAGACCATAGACAGTTTGGGAGACAAGACCAAAGCCCGTGCTGTTGCGATCAAGATTGGAGTACCTGTCGTACCAGGAACTGAAGGAGCAATCGAGAACATTGGTGAGGCCAAGGAGTTTGTGGACAAGTACGGATTTCCAGTGATTATTAAAGCCGCAATGGGCGGTGGAGGTCGTGGTATGCGAGTTGTCACCAAACAGGAGGAATTCGAGTCTGCTTTCGAGCGGGCCACGTCTGAAGCCAAGTCGGCATTTGGGGATGGTACCTGCTTCATCGAGCGATTCCTCGAACGTCCAAAGCACATCGAGGTTCAATTATTGGCCGATGGTGCTGGCAACTGTATTCACTTGTACGAACGAGACTGTTCTGTTCAGCGCAGACATCAAAAAGTTGTGGAAGTAGCACCTGCCAAGGACCTGGACCCTGCTGTCAGGAAGGCTATCCTGGACGATGCAATCAAACTTGCTCGAGAGGTTGATTACAGAAATGCTGGAACGGCAGAGTTCTTGCTCGACTCTCAAGGTCGTCATTACTTCATCGAGATCAATCCTCGAATTCAGGTTGAACATACCATTACTGAAGAAATCACTGGCATTGATATCGTGGGCGCGCAGATCCAAATCGCTGGTGGAGCCACATTACCGCGCCTGGGACTCTCACAGGAAAAGATCTCTGTGCGTGGATTCGCCATACAATGTCGAATTACTACAGAGGATCCTGCGAAACAGTTTGCACCAGATACTGGTCGAATCGAGGTGTATCGTTCAGCTGGTGGTAATGGAGTCAGGCTCGATGGTGGAAATGGATTTGCTGGTGCTGTCATCAGTCCGCACTATGACTCTATGTTGGTCAAGTGTTCTTGTTCTGGGTCGACATATGAGATTACTCGTAGGAAAGTTCTTCGAGCTCTCATCGAGTTCCGAATCAGAGGTCTAAAGACCAACATTCCGTTCTTGCTAAGATTGATCATGCACCCAACATTCCAATCTGCGAAATACTGGACGACCTTCATCGATGATACCCCAGATCTATTCCAATTGTACAAGTCTGCTGACCGTGCAACAAGGATGTTGTCTTACCTCGGAGACCTGGTCGTCAATGGCTCTCAGATTGTTGGTCAAATTGGGGAACCACTTCTCAAGGGCGAGATCATTCTTCCAGCTCTTTACAAGTCAGGTTCGCCTGAAGAAGCGGTTGAGCTCACAAAACCATGCGAGTCAGGTTGGAGGAACATTCTCGTCAAAGAAGGACCGGCTGCATTTGCCAAAGCCGTCCGTGCTAACAAAGGCACTCTGATTATGGACACCACATGGCGTGATGCACATCAGTCACTACTGGCAACCAGGGTCAGGACACTCGATCTGCTCAATATTGCTCCGCACACTTCATATGCTTTGTCAAACGCCTTTGCACTCGAATGCTGGGGAGGCGCCACTTTTGACGTTGCTATGCGATTCTTATATGAGGACCCATGGGATCGTCTCAGAAGACTCCGAGCCGCTGTACCTAACATTCCATTCCAGATGCTCCTTCGTGGCGCTAATGGACTGGCATATTCAGCCTTGCCTGACAATGCCATTTTCTTCTTCTGTGAACAGGCCAAGAAGAATGGCGTCGACATCTTCCGTGTTTTCGATGCTCTCAATGACGTCGAAAACATCAAGCTTGGAGTTGAAGCTGTCATCAAGGCTGGAGGTGTGGCTGAAGCTACAGTCTGTATCTCTGGAGATATGCTTAACCCAAAGAAGAAGTACAATCTCGAGTATTACTTGTCCCTTGTGGACAAGATTGTCGACATGGGCGGACACATTCTGGGCATCAAAGATATGGCTGGTTGTCTCAAACCACAAGCTGCCACTAACCTGATCAGCGCTATTCGCAAGAAGTATCCTGACTTGCCAATTCATGTCCACACTCATGACTCTGCGGGAACTGGAGTGGCTTCTATGGTCGCTTGTGCTAATGCTGGTGCCGATGCCGTGGATGTCTGCTCAGACTCAATGTCGGGAATGACTTCACAACCGTCGATTGGAGCGTATATGGCATCTATGGACGGCTCAGACCGTGGTCCAGGTTTGGACGCGAGGCAGGTCAAGGCACTGGATGAGTATTGGGCTCAACTTCGACTGCTCTACAGTCCGTTCGATAGTGATATGAAAGGCCCTGATCCGGAGGTTTACGATCACGAAATTCCTGGAGGACAACTGACTAACCTTCGCTTCCAAGCTACACAATTAGGACTTGGGACACAGTGGAAGGAGACTAAGAAGGCTTATGTGCAAGCAAATGCTTTGCTCGGCGACATAGTCAAGGTTACGCCCACATCAAAGGTCGTTGGAGATCTGGCGCAATTCATGGTGTCGAACAAACTTAGCTACCAAGACGTGATCGATAAAGCTAAAGATCTGGATTTCCCAGGTTCTGTTCTCGACTTCTTCCAGGGCATGATGGGACAGCCGTATGGTGGCTTCCCCGAACCTCTCCGAACGCACGTTCTCCGAGGACAACGTGAGCCTTTGTCCGAAAGGCCTGGCAAATCACTACCACCAATGGACTTAGCGAAGATTAGAAAAGACCTTGCCGCTGAATACGGAACAGCTGGAGACACCGATGTCGCCTCTTACACACAATTCCCTGGAGTTTATAAAGACTATAGGACCTTCTTGGCCAAGTATGGTGACCTCTCAATGCTGCCCACCAGATTCTTCTTGGCAAAACCCGCGATAAACGAAGAGATCTATGTCAACGTTGAAAAGGGAAAGACTTTTATCATTAAGCTACTTGCTGTGAGTCCAATGTCTAGCAAGACTGGCACTAGAGAGGTGTACTTTGAGTTCAATGGCGAGACACGACCAGTGACAATTGACGACAAGAAGGCGAGTGTTGAGTCGATATCTAGACCTAAGGCTGACACCAGCAATGCTGGCCACGTCGGTGCTCCCATGTCGGGCGTCGTAGTTGAAATACGCTCCAAACAAGGAGCTGAGGTAAAGAAGGGAGATATTATCGCAGTACTTTCAGCCATGAAGATGGAATTGGTGGTATCTGCACCAAAGTCAGGCAAAATAGAAAATGTCTCAGTAGCTCAAGGAGATTCGGTCGGCAGTGGGGACTTGATCGCGACCATCTCCAATTAAATTGATAATGGCGACCACTATATAGTAATACAGAAAGGATGATGTTGGTTTGAACACAAGGCTGGCATGATTTGCTCTGGTGATTTAAGCAAGTCATTGACAGCACTTTCATTTCTAGACTCTCTACAGTAGGTACGGTAGCGCTGCTGCTTCGCCGTGGTCGGTCGGTCACGGATACGGTAGCGGGAATTTGTTCCGAGCTTTGCGACTGAAACGAGCAAATCGTCAGTCGCACGAATCTTGGACAAACATCGCACCCACACAAATTATATTTACACTATTCATATATCCTGCTATCATAGGCGTCGAAGATTGATAAGATGATGCGTAGACAGCTGACGCAGAATGTGCGAGCCGCTCGTGGCATGGCTACTTTTATGCCTACCAAGTACGGTGGTAAATACACTGCAACCTTGATTCCTGGAGACGGAATTGGTCAAGAAGTTGCAACTTCCGTGAAGGACATCTTTGCTGCCACAAACGTCCCTGTCGAATTCGAAGAGGTAGATGTCACAGGTATCTTGGCCGCTGAGGGCACCAAGGATGGTGGTGAGCAATTATATAGGAAGGCTGTGGAATCAATCAGACGAAATAAGGTTGGATTGAAGGGTATCTTGTATACACCACTCGAACGATCCGGACACGCTTCCTTCAACGTTGCTTTGCGACAAGAACTCGACCTTTATGCATCGACAGTCTTCATCAAGAACTTTCCAGGTCTCAAGACTCGACACTCTGGTGTAGATGCCGTTATCATCCGAGAAAATACTGAAGGAGAGTATTCCGGTCTCGAGCAGCAAGCTGTTCCAGGTGTGGTCGAAGCACTGAAAGTCATCACACGTACAAAATCCGAGAGGATTGCTCGATTCGCGTTTGACTTTGCTCAACGAAATGGAAGGAAGAAGATCACAGTCATCCACAAGGCAAACATCATGAAGCTCGCCGACGGACTTTTCCGAGATGTCTTTTATGAGACTGCCAAGGACTACCCAGAGATCCAGGCCAACGACATGATTGTCGACAACGCATCTATGCAGGCCGTCTCGAAGCCCCAACAATTCGACGTCATGTTGATGCCAAACTTGTACGGAAGTATCCTGAGCAACGTCATGGGTGGTCTCGTCGGAGGACCAGGTCTGATTCCTGGGTGCAACATTGGCCGTGAATATGCCTTGTTTGAGCCGGGTTGTAGACACGTCGGACTGGACATTAAAGGAAAAGACCAAGCGAATCCACTCGCCATGGTGCTCTCGTCCTGCATGATGCTCAGACACCTCGGACTGGACGACTATGCCAACGCGATTGCCAAGGGTGCTTATGCCGTCATTGAGGAAGGCAAGGTTAGAACGAGAGACATGGGAGGTCAGAGCAGTACTCACGACATGACCAAGGCCATCCTCGACAAGATTACTCTTTAAATCTTGATCAATTAAAGTAGGAGTTTTGCGCTTATTCAAACATTAATTGGCTCGGATTTGTCTTGATTACTCTCGAAATAGTCTCGACTTTTATTCGTACACCTGTTCTTAAAAATGATGAGAGGAGTTGTGGTCATCATGCTCACCTTGAGCTCTCTTTTGGTCGTAACTATTGATCTATAAAGTTGTCCGATGCTCCCCCCGATAGTGCTCCATGCCCCTGTACAAGAATTCCTCGTTCGCTAATGATGTGATGATGGAAAATTGTCCTGCCGCGCTATATGCTATGCTATGCTATGCTAAGAATTGATGTCAAAAAGAAGAAAAAAGGACAGCTACTCTGCAACTTTCCGAGCGGTGTCTGCGGTGCCGTCCGTATCTTCTGCAATTCGTACTCTTCGACCAGCAGCAAAGGTGACGGAGTTATTGGTGCTGGTGTTGTCATCTGGTTTGAGGTACTCGAATACGGCCATGGCGATGACACTACTGGGAATGGAACAGAAGAGTCTTGGGCCGATGCCGGCATAGAGACCTCGCCAACCCTTTTCGCGAAGCACGTTGCGGAGGACGTACTTGACTCCCAAGCGATCCGAACTGCGATTACCGCTCCCGCGTTCCTGTAGACCGCTGGTCTGACTCGATGGGATCGGGGAGCTTTGCGTGGCGACGAGGGCGAATATGCTTTCAGAAGTGGAGACTTGGAAACGCGTCTTGAGCAAGTCGAGGGGATGGGCCAAGGACGTACTCAAGGTCGTGGCCAGGGCGGATCCGATGGCCGCCTGGTATGCTGGCTGCGTCACTCCGAAACTCTGCGTCACGGCCTTGGAGTTTTCGTAGCTCGACCACCAGACTGCGTTGTAAGGAATGTAGACTGCCAAACCCATCGCATATCCTCTATAGAACCCACCGATGCCTTCACTTCTGAAAATGTCCCTCATCTGTGTACGCAGAGATGATGTGCCGCTTGAATCGGAAATCTGTAGTCGGGCCTTGAGGACTTCTAGCGGCGTCCACATGAATGACGATACACCTTCAGCACAGATTCCACTGACAATGTAATTTCCTGTCGTCTCGCCCAGATACGGCATGAAGCTCTCCTTTGCCTGTCGATACGTACATAAATAAAGAGCCACGGCCGGTGTCGTGATGACGATGCTGACTCCGAGGCCGCGATATAAACCTCGGAATGATTTTGCCAAGGATTGAGATGCTGGGAAGAGTGGACGTGTGGTCGAGGTCTGATTCTGTATTGCTATCGTATCGAGTGGATAGACCAGTGTCTTTGAGGTCACGCTCGAAATGACGGATGCCGACAGTGTTGGCAAATCCATGACGAGTAGAGCAGACTGTCCCAGTCGTGGTCCAATTCAAAAGGGCCAGAGTCGCTCAAACAAAGACTGCACGAGGCCTGCTTCGATAGATACCAGAGACCCAGAGACTTACAACTATAGTGGCAGGGAAAGAAGTGGTAGCCCAGTGGTCATTTTGCCAAAGACAAGACTTTTGACATTTGACAGGATGACCGTTACTCACGTTCAGCAAAAGCATGTGCTGCGCAACTCCACACAAATTATTTCTTCTACTTTCCTGAATACGAAACTGATAGAATTCTCTCTACTCATAAATCAATACGACTCCTGCATCATAAGTTGCCCACGCCAGTCGCTTCCATATTCATCAACATCTTTCATCATCCTGATCACCAATAGCCATCATCACAAACGCAGTTGTATCAAGAGGGTCTCATGTGCGGCAGTATTCCAGACAGGACTTCGCCTCCACCTTGATCCGTGCCTGTTTGCATCACCATGCTCATCTGACTCTTCACCGATGGCGAGCGGGTCGATCTCGTCTTTACGGTCCCTTGCGCCGATTTTAGAGATGTGCTAGAGCTTTGTGTATCGTTGCGTACTAGTCCTCTTTCTTGAGCCAATTTGCGTGCCCGCTCTCTTCTACGTTCGATCTCCATCTCTTCCGCCAAACGTAAGTCTTCCTCTTCTCTCCTCAGGTCCTCTTCGTCCTGACCCGTGCTGGAAATCTCGCCAAAGGACGGATCAATCGCAGTTGCATCCGGAGCACTGGTAGTAAGCAACATATTGATTGAGTCCTCCCCAAAGAGCTCCACGTCTTGATCTACAATCAGAAGGCCTCTCAATGACCCGTCTGTACTAGATTCTATCGTCCCTGACCTGTTGAGACGCCTGTTGGACTTCCTTTTAAAGGGCAATCTCGATAGGAAAGAGCGTGAGCCTGGGTCCTCCGACAGGAGATGGTCGAATTCGTCGGAATGGTAAGCATCAAAGACAAATTCCTGCTGCGCAGCTCCAGGAACAAATCCGAGGCAATCAGTAAACCATATGGGCCACTCCAACGTGACTCTTGGGAACTGTATTGCCGGTAGCGACGGCCAACAGGACCAGCATGATCGCATTGTCAGTAATTCGGGGCAATGATGTTTCGATGCGCGCGCGCCCGGCGCTTGGCTGAAGTTCTTTACGTCGTGACTTTGTTGGGTGTCGCCTGTTAACGATTTCGAGCGGAGGGCGACGCCGCTTGCCTTCGCTGAACGATGTCTCAACGGCTTGGCAAAGACTCGTTCGACTCACCTATGTAATAAGGTTGAGACTTAGCTAAGTGACGATATCGTATAGCTGTCACAGGTTGTGCTGGTGCAAGCCGATATCTGAGAACGAGAAACACGACAAAAATAATTCGAGTCACTCGCCTTCTACGCAGCAAGTGAACAAACAACTTTACCAGTTGTTTCCGTCTATACAAGATTCTGTAGCCCGTGAAGTCGATTGTTGCAGCATTCATCATGGCGTCTGTGGATCCCTCGACACTGAATGCTTTGTCGCCTGAGGTTATAGCCAATCAGGCGACCATCAACATAGGTACTATCGGTCACGTCGCCCATGGAAAATCTACCGTCGTCAAGGCCATTTCCGGTGTGCACACCGTCCGTTTCAGGAACGAGCTTGAGCGAAATATTACCATCAAATTGGGATATGCCAATGCAAAAATATACAAGTGCGACAACGAGCAGTGTCCTCGTCCAGGTTGTTATAAGTCATATAAGTCAGATCACCCGATTTCGCCTCCTTGCGAACGATTCGGTTGTGGTGGCACCATGAAGCTCGTCAGACACGTCTCTTTCGTCGATTGTCCTGGTCATGATATTCTCATGAGTACAATGTTGAACGGTGCGGCAGTCATGGACGCTGCTCTGTTGCTGATTGCTGGAAACGAACCATGTCCCCAACCTCAAACCTCCGAACATTTGGCTGCCATAGAAATTATGAAGCTGCAGCACATCATCATCCTACAGAACAAAGTCGATCTTATGCGAGAAGCCGCTGCCGAAGAGCACTTTGGCACTATTCAGAAATTCATCAAGGGAACTGTTGCGGATCAATCTCCCATCGTCCCTATTTCTGCCCAACTCAAGTACAACATTGACGCCGTCCTTGAGTACATCGTGAAAAACGTGCCGGTGCCGATTCGTGACTATACTGCGTCACCTAGATTAATTGTCATCCGATCGTTCGACGTCAACAAGCCAGGTGCTGAAGTCGATGAACTCAAAGGAGGAGTCGCTGGAGGATCCATTCTGACAGGAATCATAAAGATTGGAGATGAGATTGAGGTGCGGCCGGGTATCGTCACCAAGGACGCCGAGGGTAAAGTCAAGTGTACGCCTATTCTGTCGCGAGTCGTGACTCTCTTTGCCGAACACAACGACCTTAAATTCGCCGTGCCGGGAGGTCTTATCGGAGTGGGAACGAGGATCGACCCTACCTTGTGTCGAGCAGACAGACTTGTCGGTCAGGTTCTCGGCGCCAAGGGCAACTTGCCGTCAGTTTACATTGATCTCGAAATCAATTATTTCCTGCTTCGACGGTTGTTGGGAGTCAAGTCGGACGAGAAGGGCAAGACCACGAAAGTCTCGAAATTGACCAAGGGAGAAGTCTTGATGGTGAATATTGGATCGACGGCCGTGGGAGGAAAGGTCATGGGAGTCAAGGCCGATCTCGCCAAGATTACACTCACTGCTCCAGCTTGTGCGGAGAAGGGAGAGAAGATTGCCATTTCTCGTAGAATAGAGAAGCACTGGCGATTGATTGGATGGGCTTCCATCAAGAGTGGTAGCACCATTCCCATGGAGAAGTAAAAGTGTCGATAGTCGAATAATATACAATGGAAATGAAATGAGAAAAACAAATCTATTTGCTTTGTGCACTTGCTAGACTCTTTGTCTCCATTTGGCAATGCACATCTTCCAGAGTCATGAAGCATCAAGAATTACTAGTCACCATGTCGGGCAACGCAATGACAATGTTCAAAAAGCACGCAAACACAAGTCTGAATGTCACCTCTACAAAACAATAGACTATCTCCAAAAGACATAAATATATACGAGGGAGATGAAAACATGGATATCCATGAACCTTTTCTAAATCTCTGGTCTAGAAAGAGAATCCACCAGCCAATTCCATGACACGGTGAGGATCTACGGCAGCTTGAATCGCCCTCAATCGCGCAGCATTCGCAGCTCCGTATAATTGTGCACCAGAATAGGTACTCAGTGCGTAATTCGGATAGACGGGATCATTGGCATAGATTCCCTCTGCTTTAGCCACTTGCGTCAAATGATCCACGCTCTCCTGCATCTTTTGTCGCCAGAAGCTGTCCTGGGCAGATTCGAGCGCGGACCAGACAAAGTACAAGTTTAGTGGCAACGGAGAGGACGAGTGGGGAAAGGCAGAGTCGACTGCGTATTTTCCGTAATCGTCTTTGAATGGTTCGAACTCATAACTCAGGAATAAGGCACCGTGGGCTCCTGCCAGAGTGGAGTAGTATTTCGTCTCGTTGTAGACGGCATTCATGAATCCAGGCGTCAATGTCCTCGTCATGAGCGTGTGGAAGGCACCTCTGTTCCCTGCCAATAGAGGGGACGGAATGGATTCTGTAAAGGTGTAGAAGGATTGAGATTTGACTGTGCTCCACAAAGGAGTAGCCGCGTCGAATGGCTGGAAGACTGCAGGCTTTGACGGACCGTCGTAGAAGGATAGTAAGATGGCGGTCACTCCGTCAGGATCTCCATTGAGAGTGAGGATCACTTGTGCTTTGGGATCCGTGTTTGTCCTCTGGAAGGTATCGGTGGCCTTGATCAATGCCGGAATCTGATCACCTTCATAGAAGGCGGTGCCTGCCTGTTCAAGGTTAGCAATCTGTTACTCGTGATACCTGACCGATAGTCATACATAGACGTCCTCTTGAGGATGAGCGTCGAGTGTCATCTGTGTCACAATGCCGAATCGATTGAGCCCACCCTTGAGCGCAAAATTGAGGTCAGGAGTCGCCGCATTTACTGTGGTGATGGTGCCATTGGGCAATACCAACTGGTAGCTCTGCACAGTGTCACAAGTAAGTCCGTATTGGTTCGTTGTCCAGGAGTAGCCGCCACCTAAAGCCAAGCCTGCAGTACCTGGACCAGAGACACGTCCACCGACGACATTGATCCCTTTGCCGTCCAGTGCCTTGTAGACATCACTCCAGAGCTAGATTGTTAGTATTCGGTCAGCCAAACCTGACTATATCACTCACATTTCCTGTTCCGAAAGTGACCGAAGACTTGTCAGAAGATACAGAGATCGACTTCAGACGAGCCAAGGAGATGTGTACGCCCGGTGTACTTGAGAAACCGGGATTCGAAGCGTGCCCGCCGCACTTGACTGCGAATGGTGTCCGACTACAGCCCACAATTTTCAGTACTTTGGAGACGTCCTCGGCCGAGGCCACCTCGACTACACAGGTTGGTGTCTGAGTGGACGAGGTCATGTAATGTTCGATAGCTGAGAGATAGTTTGCAGACAGCAAGTTAGGATAATAGACACCTCCCGAGATCTGGGAAGCGATTTGCGCACAGACCGAGCTGCTTGCTGAGACCACAGTCCCGAGAGAGAGCAGTTGTATTGCGATTGTGAGCATCATCCTGGATCAGGAAATTGCTGTGCACAAGATCTTGTGAATCTAACAGTTCTGACTTGCCAGCTAAGAAGTAGGCAGTAGTGTCTACTTATATTCGGTAGATTTGTCCTCGGTAACTTTATGACTGTCTCCGCGCCACGAGAGACATGTCGTTCGTCCATATCAAGCTTGAATGAAGAGTTGCGAGCAGGTTGAGTGGACTATGGCAGGAGGTTTGGTAGATCGCGAGACGCACAACAGACGACCGTCTCCTGCGGGTATATTGCCTCTTCCATGTGCAGCAGAACTTCTTGATTTAATTGCAATGCGTCAATCCGTATCCTGACAAACAATGATTCACCACAGGAACTCTGCAAGCTGGGAGATTTTTCAGAACAAGGCTCATCGTACGCTCAGTACGTGATTGGGTCGTTTCACAGGTTGATTTCTTCCATGTTTATTGTATTGTGATCCGAGAGAAGAAATGATCTGTTTGTTCACTTTCAATCGCATGTTTCCGCACTTTCCCGCACTATGTGGTGCGTGCTTCAGCAGGTTTGTTTACAAGTCCTTTGCAGAAATCTGCATTTTTCCAGGATCACGCCTGTCCTCAGTTTCATCTTGAAATGGTGAATTACGTGGCATATAGATTCCACGGTATATCACCTTTCAATACTGTTTGCATGTGCCGATGCCCCCAAACTTCGTTTTGTTCGTATAAACGTTGCCTCACGTGCTTGTGTAACTCCACCATCTGTTTCAGGCCAAGAACCCAATCGCACTTTGACACCAATTGGATGAAAAGTGTATGTTCGGGCATTGTGCTTGTCTACGGGTGCCTTAGCTGGTGCTTGGTCACAACTGCGTCATGAACATGGCCATTCTCATCTCGATTGACTATGCATCTACCGGGGAATTCATGATGGTTGACATTGTTCATCATTAGCATCATCAATTATTGCTACGCAAACTGCGTGAATACTACGCGATTCCGATGCACTTGCCAGGCACGAGCTTCCTGTAAGCATAGTGACCGACTCTATATACTCGAGCATCACATTCAATGTCCATCCGAAATGCGGCAGAGCACTCACCGCACCGGATAATCACAAGCTGCGTTTCCGACCTCGAATTCATCAAGCTCACATCAATTTGTGACACGGGTACTGGCAGCCTTGTCGGCATTTATCAGATGTCTGACCATCTCCTGAAGATTCTCGATGGTTGAAGTTAGCTCAGACATGGTTGAATCCTCCTCAGTCTGGGCTACAGCAGTTTTGCTGCCTTGACTGTTCTGTCCGATAGTGTCAAGACTTTGGAATTCATCAATTGCATATCGAAGGAATAGAAATTCGGGACATGATTGAATGATACGGTGCTGGTAGTCAGAGATCGATCCGCCAGGTTTTGGCTCAAGGGCTTCGCCCATATGCATCGAGCCATGGTGTACGCCTAGCGGTTTCCATGCTTCCGCTATGCTGTTGTCCTCGAGCCAACCTTGACTCATGCTAAAAGCAGCAGTGGAACGACCTTCTGGTTCGGGAAACCGTGAACCCTCGATTTCCTTCAAGCGACGCGTGAACCATACATCCTCAGGATCTTCGTCCGGCTTTCTGGGATTGTTGGTCGTGATGTCGCGTAAGGCACTGATACGACGCATGGACAGCCCTCCATTGCCGCCAAGACGATCTTGACCAGGTCCATGACTCCAGAGGGAAGGACCGCCAACAAAGTCGTACCCGAGCCAGTCATCGACAGATTGTCCGGATTTCGAGCACAGTACGGAATCAACCTGAAAGAACAGCATCCACTCAGCCTCCGGGTGGAATCGTGTCCAGAACCAATTGCTGTTTGCCAGCACATCAGAAAGGGTACTCGTCCGCTTCGGATCCGGTCGATATGGAGAATCTGCTTGGTCGATCCGAGTAAAGTTGAGACGCCCACTTGCAATCTCATCCCTGAAACAAGTCGCTTGCACCAACATGTCGTGGTTCTCTTGTCCAGTCCAGATGACGAATGGCCAATCGGATGGCACGAGAGCTAGCCAGCTTTGCAAAATAGGAATGAGCATGGGCGAATCACGAGTCTCGATCATTGTCGCTACCTTAGTCCAATTGAGATGGCTGCTGGCCACAGCTATAGTCGTCTTTGTGTCTTCGCTTTCATCTACTTTCATCCATGACTTTAGTCTAGACGCTTGAAGAGAGGCACCTGTGACATCGGTGCTGGGAACGATGCCAGAACCAAGAAGGCCTAATATCAATAAAGCAGTCAAGGCCATGACATATTGTGATCGTCGGATCATCTCGATCTATCACGCCGGCGGGGTGAGCGAATGACAAATTAGACCTCTTGGGTCTCTATTGAACCAGTGTAAGCAAGCTTCTTGCAAGCAGACCAATTTGACGAGCTCTGTTGTTGTGGTGAAACGTGTCCTTAGTGCATTGACAGCTGGTGCGCCTGAACGCAGGAGTTTTGTATCATTGTACCAGAGCCCATGGCCATCAACTGCAAGCACAGGGCCAGCGCGTTATCCTTAATTTTGGGTGGCCACATCTGCTGCCCCACCAACCTTTTCTGCACCACCCTCACACAGACGGGCTTCTCTGCCCTTTCGAGGTTGACAGCATCCTTCCCGCCCTCTTGACAGGCGGCTTGTTCTACCAAAAACAGTAACAACGCCTGTAGCAGCCACAAACGTGTATAAATGAAATTTGGCATATCTTCTGAAACTGGCAATACCTGCCGCTACTCAGGAACACCAGAAAGTGTCTGGAGGGAAATGCAGCCACTAACGTACCTTGTCCAGGAACCTAATATATGCACCTGCTACTGACATGATGTGTATACTGGCTGCACACTAGCGCCTCAACGAGTCTAAGTATAATAAGGGTTGCACAAGGAGTGATCGCAAAGTAGTCTCTCGAGTGTGTCCGAAGGATGGGTGGACTGCGAAAGACTCGCGGCAGAGCCGCGATACTGCCTACCAATCTATTATCTTTGCAGAACCTACTTAAGAGAGATCCGCCGTCATATCGTGAAGAGTTCATACAACAGTTGGCACACTACCAAGCTACTCTGCAAATCTTCAAACAAAATCCTTCCAACAAGTCTCCAGCCTTTGCCGAGTTGATAGGTTTCTTGGCACAGGTCTCTTCCTGTTTTCCCGAAGAGACGCGCGATTTCCCAGACGATCTGGCACACTTATTGGCCAAGCATCATAATGTTCTTGACATCGATTTGCGAGAGAAGCTCGTCCAAAATCTAGTCCTACTACGAAATAAGGGTGTAGTCAGCAGCATATCACTTCTGAGAACATTCTTCCCAATCCTCGCTGTCACCAACAGCAAGTCTCTACGAGCACAGATATATGAAAGTATCGTATCCACAATCAAAAGCGAAAATCTGAAAAGCAAAAACACAACGTTAAACAAGATGATACAATCAATTCTCTTTGATATGGTACAGAAGGACGAGGCTTCGGGCGTATGGGCCATCCGCCTGACAAAGGAACTCTGGTCGAAGAACATCTGGGCTGGAGATGCCCGAGTAGCTGAAATTTGCAAGACTGCGGCGCTTTCATTGCACACGAAAGTCATGCTTGGTGGTATATACTTTTTCCTTGGTGTCGACGCGGACGATATGGAGGACGATGAAGATGAAAGTAACGAAGTCGATCTTCGCAGAATGCAGCATCAAGCAGGCATCAATAAGCTATCCAAGAATCGTGCCCAGCGAGTCAAGAAAGCAATGGTCGCCGACAAGAAGAAACGGGTGACCAAGAAAACACCACTTCTATTGAACTTTAGCGCCCTCCAAATTTTACACGACCCTCAATCATTCGCGGAGAAGCTCTTCTCCGTCCACCTCTCCAGCAAGCGACCGATGCCGTTCGAGCACAAGTTGCTGGTTGTCAATCTCCTCGGCAGACTGCTAGGTACACACAAGCTTACAGTCCTGTCATTCTATTCCTTCTTGCAAAAGTGGATCTCGCCGCATCAACGCGATGTCACGAAGATATTGGCGTCACTTGCGGGTGCGTCCCATGAGTTTGTGCCTCCCGAAATTCTGACACCTTGCATCAAGAAGATTGCGAATGAATTCGTAACCACCGGAGTCAGCCCCGAAGTCGTTTGTGCCGGCCTCAACGCTATACGCGAGATTTGTTCACGAAATCCTTTATGTATGGATGCCACCCTACTGCAAGATCTGACAGAGTACAAAGGATCGAAGGACAAGGGTGTCATGATGGCAAGTCGTTCTCTGATTACCCTTTACCGGGACGTTGCACCAGAGATGTTGAATAAGAAGGACAGAGGAAAGGCCGCAGCTATTGGCGTCGCATCTGGCACTGCGGACTCGACGCAATTTGGTGTCGAGCGTGGCGTGACCCGTGGTATAGAAGGTCTTGAGTTGTTGGAGGCTCACTATGCACAGCAGGCAGCAGAGAAAGGCGTCGGTCCCGATGATATAGCGGAGGAGGATGGATCCGAGGACGGCTGGGAGGGCTTTGACATTGACGATTCAGACAGTGATGATGGTGGCAACTGGATCAATGTGGAGTCAGATGGTGAGGACCTGGACTTTAGTGATTCAGATGATGATGAGCCAAAGAACAAGAAAACACCTGATGCCGGTGCAAAGTCTGTCAGCTCCAGCGACAATCCGACAGAACCTGCCGCTCCAGCACAGACTGCAGAAGAACTTGAGGCTTCCGCCAAGGTCGATGCGGAAGAGTCGAATCTCAAGACCATTGCCATGACGAGAATCTTGACACCCGCAGACTTCAAACGACTCGCAGAGTTGAAGGCTCAAGTACCTGGCAAGAAGACACACCACTCTGTCTCTGCCAAGAGGGCAGCAGAATCGGGTGAGTTTGTCAATGAATTAGATATCGAGGGACCCCGAAAGAAGGCCAAGCAAGATTTGGAGGCCCGTCTCGCATCGATTGCCGAGGGTCGAAAGGATCGCGAGAAGTTTGGATCCAGGAAGGGAAATCGATCGGAAGAAGGACGTTCTACCACAAACCGGGAGAAGGCAAGGAAGAAGAATTTCCTCATGGTGAAGCATAGAAAAGACATTCAAGGCAAATCGATGAAGAAGTTGACCATCAAGAGGAAAGAATTGCAAGCACATATCAGCCGTGGCAAGCGTGGAGGAAAGCGTGGTAACAAGTAAGCATTTAGCATATATATATCATTCAACATAGATCTTTGAGCATAGTAAATATTGTATGACCAGTGTATCTTCTTCTACTACTTCTTAGTCTTGAAGCTGAAGAGTATTAGGTTTTAACGCGTTGAGAAGCGGTGCCTTATTGCCGTGAAGATGGCTGGTAATGTCTGCTATAGGATTGGTTTGTCCGAGTCGATTGCTGTAAATGTAGATTGAATTCATGACTGTGAGTCCTCCTCAAGCGTAAATGGTAGTGTGAATGCCACCTAATTTCGATAGATTAGTAGTAAGATTTGTTGACAAAATCATTGCAACACTCTAGAATAAGTGATCTCATTACAGTTTCTCACACCTGTATCAATCTATTAGACCAAACGGAGGACAGGAACGTTGAGATGATCCGTTGCGCAGCAGAGAGTTGAGTGCTTTCTGTGCGGCGAGAAACAAACTCTTCGAAGAGTAGATGTGGCAAGGACATGTGATTTGTGGCGCGGGGGGACTCACCACCGTCATTTCGTGGTTTCCTTCTGCACCTTCGCTACTCCTTCTCACGGCCTATCTACGAATGCTGTAACTAGACGAAAAACACTTGACAAAACAGAACTGACACTATCGTATCGTTCATGTTGGAATATCTTGCGTATAAAAAGTTCAAGGCGCACAAAGAGAAAAAGGAATTGTTGCAGGCACATGCAGATTATTTAGCTGTGACTCCGCTCGAGGACGATACGATTGTTCTCGATGGTCAAGGAACTCTCGATTCGAATGGAAAGGTTAAAGAGTCATATGAGGAATCTGATGCAATCAGCGAGTCTGACGAAAAGTTCTTGGAGCGCAATCTAGGCGCTAGCACTACAGGCGAAGCCCCAATGACGCTTCGACAACGAATCGCCACAGTCACAAGTCAATGGCATGGCTTGCGAGGCAGAAATCAGAGCTCAGTCGCAGATCGACACAAAGATCGAATCGAGCAGAAAGAGGTCGATAAATTTAACCTGGATAAGGAGTTCTCAACAACGCCATCTGGCTCGGCAAATCCAAGCACAAGCTTACCGCTCACTGGAAGATCACGCCCCGTCGATGCCGAAGATGAGATTTTGCTACCGGACGATCCTCTTGCGGATGAAGAAAGTCAAAGAACACAACTGCAGAAATTGCTTGATGCATTTAGCATGAATCTATCGAGTGACAGGCCGCACAACAGAACGGAGGATAGCGCTGCACTCAAGACACTATCCGAGAGAATGAGCGAAAGCCTGCGAGTTTCCACATTTAATGCGAGGACTCGAGACTTGTTGTCAGAATTTGTCCAGATATTGAAAGACATTCAGAACGGAGTTCCGCTAGCAGGTCAAGATCTTCTTACATTCTTTGACAGACACGCTGGCGATTTGAAGACAGCGAATGAGAGCGTTCCTTCCTTCATCAAATCGTTGGTCCTCAAGTTATTGCCGTTCTCGGCGATCCCATCGATCGAGGAGTTGAGCAAACCCGGCGCATTAATGGGCTTGATCAAGGGAGTGCTACAAGTGCTCAAGACTAGATTCCCAGCGTTTGTGGGCGGCTCGGTCTTGACCGTCATGGCAGTAGTGGTCGTAATGCTTGGTCTTTTCTACGCATTCAAGCGAGGCCGAGAGGAGCGCGAGGCACACGAAGTCAGCCCATTTTCACGCGTCTCAGGACCTGCAGTGCCTGGACTGGATCGTGGCAGACAAGTAGAAATCAGTGTCGATGGTGTCAGATACGTGACTGTCCTGGATGAGGACGGAATGCGGATACCATGTCCAGAGGACGACCGGGGTGTCTATTGGGACACTACGAAGCTCACGAGTAGCACTTCAAAAGATCAATAAGATTGAGCTTCGTTTGCCAATTGTAGTAGCATTGGCGATAAATTAAGAGTTTTAGTATGAGAAGTATTTTGATAGTTGATTGTACCGTACCGTCACGAGCTTCAAAACTTGGTTCCAGCCAGGATGGTGTGGACCAGGATTACCGTACCATAGGGTCGTGAGTGGAGCCCCAGAACTTGGTTCCAGTCAAAGACAGAGCTGTCCGATACACACCTCATAAAACAACAGCAGGTGCACGATATAAGTTCTACAGATGATTCGCTATCAGAATGAGTCATTCTTCGATCTCCCGCGTTCGCACAGCTTCCGTGGCCAAGACAGCATATAGAGCTCGACTTCTTGGCGAGAACTCAGTCTTCTTTCTGGACCATCTGACTTTCATGCGTCAACCCTTGCGTCAATTCCAGGCGGTGGCATGCAGCCTGATCGAAGCTCTAAATACTGCTTTGGACAAGTCAGTAGTCATAAGCACCGAACGATTGGAGACCTTGGTCAGCCCTCGTGACGTTCCGACTTATCAAGACGATGGCTATAGTTCCTCTGCCGTAATTGACGGAGCTATCGACCTACGCATCTCGGTCAGAGGTCTTGGAAGCGCATATGAGAAGAGATGGATCAAGTTATTCGATAGATACGTATGGGATCTCTTCGAAATGACAAGCACGTTTGCGTATAGGTACATTTCATGTATAGTCGCAGAAACAGAATCGAACGAAGATTGACACTACTAGTGAGGACATAACCTGGGACCGTTATGACATTGCAATGATGCAGCTAGTGCCACCTCGAGCGACACTGTCCCAACCGAAACCTGATATGGCTTTCGGATTGCATTACAACTTCCGAGACCCAATGTACCAGAAGTTACGCCAGTGGAAAGACAAAAGCATTCCCTCGATAGATGCGTACGTAACACAAGAACTTGCTATGCCCTTCCTCATCTTCGAATCCATGTCGTACGATGGGTCTCTGAGAACGCTGGAGAACCAATTGGCAAATTCTATGGTCAAAACTCATGATATTCTGTGCTCGCTAGATCTGCAGAACGATCTATATGTCCTTGGGATGGTGCAATTCCACTTTGTCGTTTATTTCTATATGTCTTTCAGCACACGACAAATAGACGAACATGGTAAAGCTTTCACGGACACTGTAAGTTTCGCTTTTCTGTTGTGATATTACTCATATGAGCAGGTGTACCTGGTACACATTGACCAATGCTTTCTCAATGAGTTTCACGGATGTTTGAAGTGCCTCCAGTTCGTGGAATGGGCGAAGAACTACGGCCTTGGTGTCTTCAAAGATACAGTCGAATCGGCACTGAAACGACCGTGATTATCACCAGCTGAGATGTATCAAGCGTGTGACATGCAATGCAGTGGTTTGTCCAGTATTGATACCCACCAAATACACCAAAACATGATGGGAACCCCGGTCTTTCGCCAGGTCGGTCAGTGTTGTTGTTGCCGAGTTAAGCAGCAATGCTTGGAGTATGTACAGTGATTCAACCCAGCTGAAAGTGACCCACCCTAAATCTTGTCCGATCGAAACGTTACAGTTCTCTTTCCTGTACTTTAGCATGTAGCCTCATTTGTAGCAATTTCAGTCACTGGAACTCTATGATGATGTGCACGTATGATCTATTGCGCTCAGCTGGTGTCAGATACGTAATTGAACTTATTTTGAGCTATTTACAGGTCTATGAAGTAGGTCTGTTCCACCGTTTGATCGGACAAAATTTGCGACTGGTATTGTATCTATGCCATTTGAACGAAAGATGACCATAACATTTGGTAACGCAGAAAGGTACGCGTTTATTATGTGGTTTCACAATTCAGAAATGCTACGCGTCGGGAAGTCTTGCCTGTTACGTGTGCGACCAGGCTAATGCCCCTTTCAGGTCTGGCGCGACGAGAGGATGACCTCACAGATTAATGCGACTCGAAGTCAAACACGCTTGAAGCGTGCTAAAGAAAGCATATCGATATCAGTCTTCGACACTACTGGTCTTTGTATACCCAATCAGTTGTAGATGGGTATCAAAGGGCTGAATGCAGTCATCGCCGACAATGCTCCAGCTGCCATCAAAGCACTTGAAATCAAGTCATTCTTTGGGAGAAAGGTCGCGATTGATGCCTCGATGAGCTTGTACCAGTTCCTTATTGCAGTGAGGCAACAAGACGGACAACAGTTACAGAATGAGACGGGAGAGACGACAAGTCACTTGATGGGCATGTTTTACAGGACTTTACGGATTGTCGACAACGGTATCAAACCATTGTACGTTTTTGATGGTGCACCGCCCAAGCTGAAGTCTGGAGAACTTGCGAAACGTATAGCACGGAATGCACAAGCAAGTGCCGATGCGGCCGAGGCGAAGGAGACAGGAACGGCGGAAGATGTCGACAAGTTTAGTCGACGGACGGTGCGAGTCACGAAGCAACATAATGAAGAGGCCAAGTTACTCTTGAAGCTGATGGGAATTCCATACGTGGAGGCGCCTTGTGAGGCCGAGGCGTGTTGTGCTCAATTGGCTAAAGAAGGCAAGGTGTATGCGGCTGCATCGGAAGATATGGATACGCTCTGTTTCAATGCCCCAGTCTTGCTGCGTCACCTGACCTTTTCAGAGGCGAGGAAGGAACCCATCAGCGAGATACAATTGTCAAAGGCGCTCGACGGATTAGGCATGAATATGGATCAATTTATCGACATGTGTATTCTGCTAGGATGTGATTACTGTGACCCCATTCGCGGTATCGGACCAAAGAAAGCACATGATCTCATCCTCGAGCATAAAAACATTGAAACCATTCTGGAAAATCTCAAGGGAAGTAAATATGAAGTGCCTGCAGAATGGCCCTATAAGGACGCACGCGAGCTGTTCCGGAATCCAGATGTCCATCCATGGGTTCGTGTTGGTATGAGCCCATTAGAGACTGCTCTACGTGATCGGATGAAGAGGAATAAAGAATCAGCTGCACAGATAGCCAAAAACGAGGAGGAGCACAATACAGATGATACGAATGCGAATGATGACAGTGACGGAGCACAAGATGTCAAAAGTGAGGCGATAGAAGAGGAAGAGACTAAAGTCAACGTCACGGATGCTGCTGAGAAATCTGGAGCGCCGCTAGTTGACGCGCATCTCGATGGTGTTGCAACAGATGATGTTTCAACTACTGTGGTCACGAAAGAGGAGTCGGAGAAGACGAAATCGGAGGCAGGAAGTCAGCAGACTGTCACTCACGAAGATGCCAATGAGGACAAGGCCTCAGTCAAAAGTGAGACTGCCTCTACGGACGATGTGGAAAAGGAGGTCAATCCTTTTGAGACGGCTGTGATTGTCAAAGACCTCTCCGCGTCACAATCACCAGAAATCCCTCGCAAGAAGATTCTTATAAAAGATCTCAACCTCGAATGGGTTGATCCAGATATCGAAGGACTGGTTGCCTTCTTGTGCACAGACAAGGGCTTCGCAGAAGATCGGGTCCGTAATGGCGCAGAACGTCTGCGGAAAGCGACCAAGCAAAAGCAACAGGGTCGACTTGACGGCTTTTTCAAGGCACAGCCAAAGACTGATGATGATGCCAACAAGTCGAAGCGAAAGTTGGACGACAAGAAGACGGCGGAAAAGAATGCTAAGAAGGCAAAGACGAAAGGGGCAGGACGAGGGAAAGCTAAATGATGAACAGATGAACATATTAACGAACAGAATTGCACAGAACGATTTTGTTCATCGTGTTTTGCTCTGTGTAAATTGTCCTTTCCTCAATCATTAATTGCCAACAGTATGAACGTCCTTGATGGCGGGTAGCCGGATTGAATTGCCTAATAAAAACTTCTCCACAGCCGACTCCAAAAGTGGGTCACACTCACACAAGGACGTCATACGCTCCAACAGACCCGACTGAGAATAAATCTGTACGCACCGATACCCTGTTTCTAAGCTTGCGATACATCATTCGGATCCGAAGATAAGAGTCGAGCTTGATGTCTAGCACACCTGCCACGAACGTATCTCCACTAGACCCGAATGCCGGCTCTGTCCCTGTCCCGAGTGGTAAGGGCACGGCAGGGTCTCACGAGACATCTTCAATCGGCCACGACGTAAATACGGCACACACGAAGAAACAGGACATTGACAGAACATCGTCACCGGGTATGGGTACAGGAAACAAGTCTGCGGACGATGCACCACCAAATTGGCAAAATCAAGATGAAATCCTCGATGCGGCTTCGCACGGACAGGCCGTGGACGGAAAGGAATCTCATGCCAACGTCGAGCAATTGAAAGAGGATCAACATGTCGAGAGCAGTGGTGGAAAACAGTCTGGTCCGACGGGATTGCTCTACGGGGAACGAAATATGGAGAAGGAGGGAACTAGTAAGCACGACAAGATGCAGCAGGACCTGCTTAATGGAAAAGTCTCGAGAGATGGGGAAGGTTCAGCAGGGCTGCCATTTGATGCTGGCAAGTAGAATGTCTACAGTAACTCGTCCATGAAAATGTATAACTTATTTGACCATCATTCAGTACTGTGGTTTGATGCCGAGACGTGTTTCGTGCCAAGATTAGAATTTGCTGCCTTGCTACAAGCATCACTAGACCACTTCCAGCTGGGGGAACGAGCCCCGGCGCAGCAGATTGCTTGTACTTTGACAATAGCGTGAAAGCTTGTTCTTTGCAGCTTTGCGGTTGACGGCCTCGTGGTCATCGTGAAAATGAGGGCGAATGCTTGCCGCTTGTGTCTCGGACTCGAAGGCTAGAACCACTTTCCCAGCCACCAAATGACTCACGGAGAATCAACAGCACATGTCAATGCCAGTGCAACAAATAGAGTTGAGTCACATACACTGAGTAGACAACATCTATGACGATTCGTATCAATGCTCAACTCATTTCGTAACAGCAAAATGCTGATAAACAATTCCAATTTGTACAATCTTTGCAACCTCCGAGTTTTGACAAATCTATCAGGTCTCAAGTGTCGGAGTGAAGTTGAGGCGTTTCCAACACTTTCTACGAGGACCCTCATGACTTGTACTGGTACTCTTGTGAATGTCTACATGACGAGTGCATGAACTTGGCACCAGCTCTAATTGAAGGGGCCTGAAGGTAGGAGGCAGAGGTATTGGTGGGAGAAGTAGGTTCATCAGCTCGAATTTTATCAAAACATTCTTGTGATAAAGACTAGCCTGAGCAACACGTTGCAATGCAGCACGTCTATGAATCCAACATGTCCAAACAGATGTGTGGTTCAGCTGTAGAGACCTGCAATCCCTTGTGGTTCCGTTCGAGGTAGAGTGTAGCGAATTGTACTGTATGGGGAAATGTCGGAGAACCGGAACCTCACCGATGCATCTGTGATGGCTGAAGTGGCTGAAGTGGCTGGTCAACAAACTTCGGAATTAGAACAAACTTTCGAGCCACAGATCTTTTATCTCCGATCAGCCTTTGACATCCATGGCATCGGACGCTCTGTACAGATGCATCAGAAACGGCGCATCTGCAGCCTTGTACATTCAAGTAGGTCTATAACTCAAGATATACAATAGAGCCAAGATTGTAAAAGTCCTTGATCGTAGAGCTTGATTCTAACTGCGGATGAATCTGTCAACGGGAGTGTGTCTCCATGACACGATGCGTCTGAGACACTTGGGCATGTTTGACGTGTGGTCTTTTGTGGAGCTTCTAGCACCGAAGAGTGTCTTTCCTGCGGGATTGTACAGCATCATACCGCATCGGGACCCTCGAGCTCTCGAACTCGACTGTCGAGACTAAAGGATTGAAACGTATAAAGCTAGAGAACTCCCTCTACCAGTGTTCTTATCGCAGCACTTTTCACAAAATTAAAATCTGACCAGCAGTGCCGATTGGAATAGTCCGACTCTCTGATGGTATCAATCAAAGCACTAGTCGTGCTGCAAGCTTGTGCTGGAGTGGCCTTGGCTCTACCGCAAACCATAAACAAGAGAGGATTTTGGTGGGGGTCATCATCGACTGCGACGAGTTCGAGCAGTACTTCGAGCACTTATCAATGTCCGAGTGACCAATCGGCCAGAAGTGCTGCAGCCGGTTCAACAGCATACAGTAGCAACAATGTTGGATTCATGCAGTACTACATTGGCTTCGATGTCGGCAATGGCCAACAGTATCCCGACTCGACCAATTTAGTCAAGATGGACTACACTATCGCCTCGCCGGCCGATTGTATGTCTCTGTGTGTCAACTACAACAAGGCTCAAGGATCCACAGCATGCACTACCATTACCTATGTGAGTCAGTACAACGCTTGCTTCCTGTATGCGGTGGCTCCAAGCTGTGGTTTCACGCGAAATTATGACGTCTACACCGCAGTCCTCGGAGGAACCAACGACATTGCAGCTATCGGGGCCCCTGTATCATCAGCAAAGAGTTCTACAACGACAAGTACGTCGTCAACGACATCTTCCACAACATCGACGACGATCAGTAGTTCAACTTCGAGTGCCAAGTTGACGACTACAACATCCTCGACGCCAACAAGCACTTCAACGACCTCGTCAAGCACTTCAACGACCTCGTCAAGCACTTCAACGACTTCGTCAAGTAAACCGTCGTCGACAAGTACCACATCCTCGACCTCGAGTACGTCGACATCGACCACTTCTTCCTCGACGTCCACTTCGACATCAAGCTCTACTCCGATATCGACTTCCACTTCTTCATCGACCATCACCAGTTCGACATCGACCTCAACATCCGCCAAACCCACCTCGACTTTGACGACTTCAACGAGCTCTACTAGTTCCTCGATCATCACCAATGGTGTCTTTGGTGTCGCAGGAAGTGGTGCAGTCTCTAGCACAAGCTCGAGCATCTCCTCAAGCACAACCTCTAGCACAACCTCGAGCACTACCTCTAGCACTACCTCGAGCACCACGTCGAGTACAATCTCTAGCACCATCGCCAAGAGTACCTCGGCAACGACAACAAGTACTTCAGCTGTCGCAACGCCCACGAGCTTGGTCTGTGACAAGTTGCCATCATGGGCTTGGTCGCAGTGGTGTCAGACGAGTCAGGTTCTCATCAACTCGATCATCACAAATGCCGCAAGTCCTGCATCCTTGTCTCAAGGATTCATTGTGCCGCTATACATCTATCCATCGTGGTGGACGAACCCGGGTGCTTGGGATTGGGTCATTACTGCTGCTCAGAACTACCCAGGTGTCAAATTTACAGTCATCGTCAACCCAAGCAACGGTCCAGTCAGTACACCAAATTCCGATTACGTCCACGAAATCAAGAGACTCGATGCAATGTCTAACATTGTCCTTCTGGGATACATTGACACTGCTTATGGTTCACGCGCCGTCTCGGCCGTGGCGAACGACATCAGTCTTTATGCAGGTTGGTCGACCATCGACACTGCACTGACCATGGATGGTGTCTACTTTGACAACCAAGCAAGTTCCATCGACTATCTCTCCAAGTACAGTGGTTACGCCGCACAAGTTCGAAGTTCATCTGGATTCGGAAGTAAGAAGATTGTAGGGTTCGGTCCCGGCACCCTGTGTAACCCGGCCTATCTCGACGTTGCCGACTTTGTTGTGGTCTTTGAAGCCTCGTCCAGCATCGTCCAGGCCAACATCTTTGGCTGGTACGCATCGTTCCTCAGCGGCCTGTCAACCACTCAGCTCTCAAAGTTGTCATGGATGCTGTTCAATGCAGACTCGACGACTGCTGCCGCCATCGCAAACTTGCAAGCTGCGTTCAACTCCAACTACCTGTACGTCTCGGACTCTGCATCGTTCGGTAGTGCCATCAGTTCCGGAACTTTGAACTCGATGCTTAATGTCGTGTCGAACCCACTCTCAAGCATCACCAAAGCTTAATTTGGGGAACATATCTTGTACTTTTTGATGCATACAATAGGCTAGATTTATACGTCATGAGGTGATTGCTCTTACATTGTAATATTACCACTTCAAATATCCTCTGCAGTCCTTGTGCTTGCTGATGCTCGGATGGTCATATCGTATCGTACCCATAGCTGCTGGCTGAAACCTGGAGCTGTGCAGCGGGGCCGGTCTTCATCGACATTCCTTTCGTGCATAACAGATGACCCGATTTGTAATGGCCACCTGCAAAAGCGCATGTGAAAGAAGATAACACATCTGCCTTAAATTTACAACGATACTGTCCCCTCCTTCCTGGCCTCGCGAACGGAGCGCTAATCACTTGGCGCATGTCGAGCCGATCGTAGTGATCCGCGTCTTTGGCAGAATGTGATCAGGCTGCTCGTGTAATGAAGGACCCCATAAGTCGCAGCGCTTATATGCTAGAGCATGATGGTCACATTCTAGAGCTCGTCGAGCCACGAACTTGGCTAACCAATCTCGACTTTATCAACGCTAAATTGACTCTTGCCAAAGGTCTTCAAGCAACAGAAGTCTGGCTCAATCTCCTTGGTACGATAACCATCACGAAGAATGTCTTTGGCACAAGCGAACGTGGGATTCAAGAGTACCATGTCGTCGAGAATCAATGGAATTTCCTAAACAAGGAGACAGTAATCAAATATGATCCTCAGGTCAGGGTCTATACTGCAGCGTATCGTGCCAATGTCTCCTTGCAAATCGGGACTTGTCCACTTCATATCGATCAACACTTGTGGTTACCACCGTCTACAAGCATTACAGCTGCGCAAAGTAACAAGCCAGTCAAGATGGACTACGATGATGACACCACAAAGATTGTCTATAAGATTGTGGCTTTAGTGAAGAACCATGACGACAAATTGCTGGAGGTTGATTTGCCATTTAGATTTGTACCAACTGCCAAACTGTCAGCGCAGGACGGACAAGGTTCTATCCGTACACCTATGCTAGCGCAACCTCAAAAGCCCCTTCGTAGTGATCAAAGGAGAGGTAAGCTTACCTCAGGTGGTCTCTCGCTCAGCTGTACAGTGTCTCAACATGTTCCGCTATCAATCGACTTTACCTCATGTGAGACCAACATAGATTGTGTGATGAGTTGGGAAGGATCCCGCTCGAGCGCCCCAATTTTGTCTGCAGCTACAGCTTCCGTTTTAGTGTTGCAGTCGAGCTTCATCACTCATCCAATGCCAGCAGACTTTACAAAGCCTATACAAATTGCCGAAATCCCCTGTGACCCACTCGTCATTCAGCAAATCGTACAAGAAGAGTGGTCAGAAACTGGACCTAAGAAAGCACAGAAGCTTATCAGATGCAAGGTCCGTGTGAAGTCAAAAAAGTTTCTACAAGCATCCTATAATTGCTGTCTTGCCGAGCGTGCTTACAAAGTCCGGCTAAAACTGACCTTCAACAATCCGAACAGTATTCTGGCTAGATACCGGACTGTGAGTGAAGACATTCCCGTCAGATTGGTCAGCACAATCCCTGTAGGACCTGATCCCAGTGATGACTTTATGGAGATGTGGGTCAAGCAGTGTTATGGAGGGACGTATAGGGACTATCCCATTGAGAAAGGTCCTGGACTGCTCAAGTTTTGGAAGTCGCCCTCCCGCATACCAGACTACACCGAATGCTCTTCACAAATCATCAATCCTGCACCATTACGCATGACCCCACGATACACTGATCCTGCATCTACAGAGGAGGAGCTTCGCATACCGGCCTGGCAGCTGAAGGAAGAAGAGCATGGTTGAGTCCAGTAGCGATGTGTTGCATTTCGTTAATTCTCTTGCGCGACAACAGAGAGCTGTGATGATAGCGAGATAATGGCGCACCGCGGTCGTCTGATAACTGCGCAACTTCGACAAATTCCGGAGCTATTACTACGATGTGGGATCACTAGCTTGAAGGGCAAGCTAGGAAATCGTTTGTGTCGGCGATTCTATTTCTATTGACTTTCAGCACTTACCGGCACTCCCCGTAAGTAGATCACGTCCATTTGTGTGACTCCGTGCGGGTTTTCAAGTCCTTTACAAAACACTACAATTTGCCAGGATCACGCCTGTCCCTGGCTCCTTCTTGAGATAGCGAGTTACGTGACATGTAGAAGCTATTCCCTTCTCTTATACAAACACCAAGTAATGATTGCGACGTGATCAGTTATGCAACTGTGACCATTCTAGATTTCATCTACTTCCGGGTGATTCCCGTTTTGTGGGGAGCACGTGAGCATCTCAAGCAGAGAGACTCAACCCCGACTAGGTACCGTTTGATATTGTGCATCACAAGCTGAACGACAGTTCTGAAATCCTCGCGGCGGGTCTTTGAGTTTTCTTGTCTATTGAGCAGCCTGCAGCAGCCTGCACATATGGAGACGGCTTGAACTCATGAGCCTACCACGAGGTTCAACCGGTTTGACACAATTGATATGTGTCACCAAATGTCATCTGCATTTGTATAGAAGGATACCACGACACTTCTCGCATATAAGATCAACATAGAAATAGCGACGTTTCCTCACCGAATCTTGTCCTTTTGTGATAAGAGTGCGCGCGCACAAGATCGTCATACCATGTATGGTTACGCAAAGTCTCGTCGCCAGATCTTGCTTGCTGTCGCTCTGTTTGGCACAGTGATGCTCTGCTCTCTATATTATACTCACCGCGGTTCCTTCGACCTGCAAGCATACCGACATGGCCTGCAGAATCCTTTTACTCCCTTCAAGGACAGCGACGCAGCAGCAGTTGAGGAATGGCAAGAACCAGAGTCAGCCGGCGCGCTCGCCGCCGATCTGGCTACGGTACCGATTCGTGAACCTCGCCCGCAACGAGATTTTTCGAAGTTTGAGAACCACGAGCCCTTCAATATGGAGCAATTTGAAGTGGATCGAAATGTCTTTGCGACACTGTACTGCTCTCATACGACGGATCCCGAAGATCCTTACCTTGCCGCAGTCCAGTCTATGGTCTGGAGACTATTGTGGAGTCCCTATGCGAGCAAGCATCCGCTCGTTGTATTTGTCTGTCCATTCATCCGAGATGAGGTCCGAAATTTGCTACGGGCACAGGGCGCATGGATCGAAGAACTTCCTTTACTCCATGTCAAAATGGAGAAGCCCCTTGGTTGGGCACGATGGGAGGATCAATTTTCCAAGCTAAATCTGTGGAGCTTCACAAAATTCAACAAAATTGCATATCTTGACACAGACGCATTTCCAATCGCGAATCCCGATCAAATTTTTCAGATTGCGCAAGTCCAGCAGTGCAAACCTGAATTATTGGCTGAGGACGAGCTGGAAGACTTGGCAGCCTACGCACGAGGAGGTGACGAGTTTTGTCAGTATTTATATGCTGGTGTAAAGGATCGAAACTTGTTCAACACGCTTCCGTACTCTGACATCAATGGAGGTTTACTCGTGCTCAAGCCAAATCTATACATGCATGAACGTCTGACACGGAATGTCCATCGGACCGCAGAATATGACACTGCATACATGGAACAGAGTTTCCTTAGCTCAAAATTGGCCTTCAATCCTTTCCTGGCTTTTCCTCCACAAGAAGTGAGCCCAGTATTCAACTTTGGCGGATCCAATTTTGAGCGTTTAGGTCCTTCCAAGAATCAAACGCACGATGCGACGTTTGAGTCGCGCGTCCCCGCATATGAGGAAATCGTACCAGCTAATGCAGTGGTGGTTCTTCATGACAAACTATGGATGGATCCTGACGTGACGCGAGATCCGGAGAAGCCCTGGTGGCTCGAAATGTGGGCGAAGGATTGGATGTCTCTATGTCATACTTACGATAGCCCGATCTGGGACAAGGTTCGTGGATTAGGCCGTCTTGCAAGTGATGCCGAAATTCGTGTCTTCCGGAGCGACTACAAAAAGCAATTAACTACATGATTGGATGTCTCCAAATCAATTGTCTATATAGTACAGCAAGAGTCATAAACGCGCATTATATCATACTTGTGGTATACCATAATCCCTGCTAAGATCAGACATAGATCAGAACCCACTACACTGTTTTTTCTTGGCGCAATACTGCTTGACCACGCTATATTGACTGGTTGTTAATACGATACTGCTTGAAAACGCTATATTACCCTAGTATTATGCAAGGCCGTTTTCGACATCGCGATTTATCTACCAATTTACTACGCAAGTTGCTAACTCAAGACTTAGTGTGGTGGTCGCCGATTCCCATTGTTTCTTCCTCGAATCACGATATTGCAGCTGAATTCTCACTGTATCGCTCGAATCACGACTTTGCACCACTTTGCAGCTGAATTCTCACTGTATCGCTTGAATCACGACTTTACACGACTTTGCAGCTGTGTCATGAACCGACATATCACTATGGCAATCAATAGACACGCCCCCAGACTACGCCAGCCATCAAGTAATCTACCGGGAGCGTCCACGTCACTCAGGGCTCCGCCTCGTGACTACCACCCGTGAGAACTGCTTTCCGCCGTCAGGTTCCGGTGGGTAAACCTACATGCAAACTTTGCTTCCACCTTTCCTATCTATTTCCCTGTCCGACTAACTATAAGTACATAGTTAGTTAACAACAATGTTATAACCTGACCAATACATTTTGATCTATCGTATACCTAGAGACCAGTACCTGTTTGTAATAGTTTGTTAACTCTACAGAATCTAGCTATACGAAACATGGACCCGTCTTACATTGCTCGCCTAGAGCAAATCACCGAACAACAAGCAAACCATCTCAACGCGGCCTTGGCTGCTTTGGGGACCCATGCAAATGCCTCCAATGGAGGCTCAAGCCAAATCAAGCTCAAGGATCCTGCCTTTTTCACAGGCAAGCCAACAGAGCTTCAAACCTTTGTGTCAGCCCTACAGCTCAAGTTCTACGCAGAGAGTCGAGCATTTGACACCGAGGCAAAGAAAGTATCTTATGCTTGCTCACTGCTACGAGACGCCGCTGCACAGGTGCTGGAACCCTATCTGAACAATTTTGCCCAGTATATGGACAGTATCTCATCTTTCAATGACTTCGTTAAACTCCTCCAGACCTCGTTTGGAGACCCAGACAAGAAGAAGACTTTTGAGAGAGATCTTTACCGACTCTTTCAGAACTCTGATCCAGTCACGGTTTACACCGCCCAGTTCCTACGACTTTCCGCCCCACTGGGCTGGAATGACCAGGCACTTGAATCTCGTTACCGCTATGGCCTATCCAAAAGGATCAAGGATGAGTTGACACGACGACCCCCACCTAAGGGTCGTGCCGAACTCATGCAAATGGCTTCTGAAATCGACTCTCGCTACAGAGCTCGAGACCTTGAACGGAAGGACAACCATTGATCGGAATTGTCTGGGACCCGGCATGACCCGCCTGTTTTTGTCAGAAAGGCAGTTATTGCGGGAAACCCAAGACCCAACAACGGCCCAACCAACGGACCAACCCCCATGGATATTGATGGGACCAAACAGAGAGGCTCCTTGAGTGATGCCGAGAAGAAACGGCGTTACGACAACAATCTCTGCCTATACTGTGGCCAACCAGGACATTGTATTGACGACTGCAAACTTCAAGGCCGTAAGAACCAGGGAAACTAGACTCCGGAGTCGCAGGAGGTAAGCTCTCCGGCTCTAGCTACCCTCATAGGCACTCGGCACTGGCTACTATCCAACCCGAGTCCAATAGACACCTTCTCGTACCACTTACACTTCGCCTGCCCAATCAGATAGTGACCACATTTGCTATGATCGATTCGGGTGCAACTTCCAATTTTATTGACCTGGACTGGTGCAAGGGTCACTGTGTGACCCTGGTACCAAAGACTACCCTGATACCCGTTTGTACTATAGATGGCTCCGTTATCAAATCTGGAGACATCTTGTATGAAACACTCCTGCTTCAGATGAATATTGGCCAGCACACCGAATCAATCCGCTTGGATGCAACAACCCTTGGAGGCTACCCAATTATCTTAGGCCTTCCATGGTTGGTTTGCAACCATCCCCAAATTGACTGGCGTACTGGCCAGGTCCAATTCCCAGACAAGACTTATGTAGCTCGACTCTCCTTGGTAGAGGACTCCAATCCCCTACCTATCCTGAACCCACCTTTAACAACCACGACCCTTGCAGCATCCAAATTCCTTCAAGAGAGCGAAGGCCTCGACGTCGTCGGGATCCAATTGGCCCCGACCCACGCTCATCGCATTGCTGCTACTCAAGAGAGTAACCCTCTAGACTCAATCCCTGCACCCTATCACCGTTTCGAGGATCTCTTCCGTAAGAGCAAGGCTGACCTTCTGCCGGCACATGGAAAACACGATCATATGATCCCAGTTGAGCAAGGGAAGGAACCACCTTTTGGTCCGCTGTATGGTATGACCCAACAAGAACTTGGTACACTGAAAGAATATATTGACGACAACCTCTCGAAGGGGTTCATACGCCAATCGTCCTCTTCCGCCGGAGCTCCCGTCCTTTTTGTCAAAAAGAAGGACGGCAGCCTCCGTCTGTGTGTGGACTATCGTGGCTTGAACAACATTACTGTCAAAGATAGAGCCCCGTTACCACTCATAAAAGAGACCTTTGATTGTATTCGAGGATCGACCATCTTCACCTGCTTAGATCTGAGGGGGGCTTATAACCTTCTTCGAATTGCAACAGGTGAAGAATGGAAAACAGCCTTCCAAACCCGATACGGCCTATTCGAGTATCTGGTCATGCCCTTTGGCTTGTGTAACGCTCCCGCAAGTTTCCAAACAATGATCAATGATACGCTACGGCCATTCTTAGACCATTTCGTCGTCGTCTACCTTGACGACATTTGTATCTACAGCAAGGACAAATCTGACCATGTCAGACACGTTACACAAGTGCTCGAGACTCTTTCACAACACAACTTGTATGTGAAGGCGGAGAAGTGTATCTGGCATGCCAGCCAGGTCCCTTTCCTCGGCTTCATTATCTCTGACAAGGGCATCACCATGGACCCATCCAAGGTGACTGCCATCACAGCCTGGCCGGAACCCAGGAATCAACACGATTTGCAAGTGTTCTTGGGCTTTGCCAACTTCTACCAAAACCAGATTGGTTACTACTCCAAAGGGGCCAAGGTGCTGTATGCTCTGTTGAAGAAAGACAAGCCTTGGGCGTGGACCCCTTCGGAATCCGCTGCCTTCCGACAGTTGAAACAATGCTTTGTCGATGCTCCTATACAAAGACACTTTGATCCTGACAAACCAACCTTCCTTGAAACAGACGCTTCTGATGGTGCGATTGGTGGAATCCTGTCGCAGATTGGAGAAGATGGGCTTCTCCACCCCTGCGCCTACCATTCAAGAACCCTACAGCCTGCAGAACTCAACTATGAGATTTACGACAAAGAACTTCTTGCGGTTGTGGACTGCTTCAAAGAGTGGCGTATCTACCTTCAAGGCGCAAAGCACAAGACAACAGTCTGGACCGACCACAAGAACCTCATGTACTTCACAACAACCAAGACTTTGAATCAACGCCAGACTCGCTGGTCTCAGACCCTGTCGGAATATGATTTTGTCATCACGTACAGGACAGGCAAGACAAACGTCAAGGCTGATGCCCTCTCTCAAAGATCCGACCTCCGCCCTGAAAAGGGGGGGGGGGGGTACAACCCAAACAATGACCCTGCTAAAACCTGACCAAGTGGATTTCGATTCCAAAGAACCCACACTTCAACCTGACCTATCAACACCTGAACAGTCTGCCTCAATATTGGCAACAACCAAACCCGACACGCCTGACTTGCATTCTGATATTAAGAATGCCTCCGACTCTGACCCTGAATACCAAAAACTGTCTGCCGGGATCCAGCAGAGCCCAACTGACGCAACCCTTGCTTCATATTCTGAGGACCCCGATACCCACCTGCTACTTTTCGAAAATCGTCTATATGTACCAGAGGACCCTGACATTCAACTCAAACTTCTGGGTCGCTACCACAACCACCTATCCTCTGGCCATCAAGGGATTGCCCAAACCTTTGACCTTCTCAATCGCGACTTCTACTGGCCAGGAATGAGGAAATTCTGCATCCAATATGTTTCCCAATGTGAGGAATGTAACCGCAATAAAACATCTCGTCACAAACCATATGGGCTACTTAAGCCACTTCCGATACCCAAAACACCATGGACTTCTATCTCTATGGATTACATTGTAAAGCTACCGGAATCCGGTGGGTTCGACTCCATTCTAGTAGTCGTTTGCCGCCTCACCAAGATGGCTCATTTCATACCCTGCAAGGAAGCTATGAAGACGGAGGATTTCGCAAAGCTTTTCGTAAGCCATATCTTCCGCCTACATGGTTTCCCCAAGGACGTAGTGAGCGATCGTGGCAGCCACTTTCGATCAGCTTTTTGGAAGCAAGTGTTAGAGCTTTGCCATATCAAAGGCAACCTATCCACGTCCTTCCACCCACAAACAGATGGCCAAACTGAACGTACTAACCAAACCCTTGAACAGTACCTTTGTCTCTATTGTAACTACAAGCAAGATGATTGGGCAAGCCTACTTCCAATGGCTGAATTTGCGTGTAACAATGCAGAGAATGCCAGTACGCAGGTCTCACCATTCATGGCCAACTATGGTTATCACCCTTGTAGGGACATGCAAACATTGGTCAACCCCACCAATGAGGCAGGCGCCTCACTGGTGAAGAGACTCTCCCTTGTACAGGATTTTCTTCGATCTGAATTAGTGTACTCTTGACAGACGTACGCCAAACATGCTGATAATCACAGACTTGTGGCACCCTTCCACGTTGGTCAACAGGTGTGGCTGAACAGGCGCCATATCAATACTACCAGACCCTCCAGGAAACTTGACCATTCATGGTTTGGGCCTTTCACCATCATTGAAAGCATCAACAATCGTGCCTTTAGACTCAAGCTACCCCAGACTATGAAGATACATGACGTCTTTCATCCAAGCCTTCTCGACTCTTGTGCTACTTCCAACATACCTGGTCGTAAACACCCTCCACCTCCTCCAGTAGAAGTGGACAATCACATAGAATACGAAGTCCAAAACATACTTCGCTCTTGCAAGCATAGAAACAAACTCCAATACCTTGTTCAATGGCAAGGGTACAATTCTGATCACAACACATGGGAACCTGCCTCAACCATTGAGGAGGACGTACCATCCTTGGTGGAAGCTTTTAAGCTTCGACAACATTCTTGTCCACAATTTTGGGACCCGCTTGGTCCCGACATGGTTGAACAATTGTTGTTATAATCATGCCATATGACAACACCAATGTGGGGTTTTTAACAACACACTTCCTGCAACACAAAAACATGAAATCAACAAGATAATATTGATGCAAAAAAAACCCGGACCATATTGGCCACTCCCACCCCTACCATAACATCTACACTCTAATCCAAATCAATTTCTTCAATAATTGGCTCTGACGATGGAGCTTTCTGTTTTTGAGGAGAAAGCTCCATCGCCTTCAATCGAAGTTGACCCTGCATGAGCTCGCGGTGAGTCGCCGCCTCGTCTTCTCTCACATCCAATTCCCTACTCTTCAACCTCAAATCCTCAGCCCGTCGTTGGTCTTCAAGCTGCCGCTCTCTGTCCCTTCTCTCCTCCTCCTCCAGTCGCTGTCTCTTCACTGCTGGCAGGACTCCCCTCTGACGGTCTACTGTCTCACAAGTTTCCTTCAGCGACTTACGAAATGCGGACCCTGGCAAATCGTGGCTACACTTCCTTTGGCGACGGTGACATTTGGAGCAGCAATAGACCCTTTGACGAGACTTCTTGGAGATACTAATCCAACAGGACCGCCCCAGAACGTCGCACGAGTCGCACCTGTCCCATTCAACACCAGTAGCCTTGATCTCTCTACAACGAGCTTCACGCTCCTGCTTCTTCTTCTCTCTGGCTTCTGGTGTCTCTTTGGGGCGAGGCTTCTTCGTGACTTTCCCTCCCTCAGACATTGCCACTACATCATCATTAGTGCCACTGGCATTTGCACTGGGCACTTCAGATTTGGGCTGATCATCACTGGGAGCTGGGGCAGGCAGTGGAGTGTTGGGGGCCATTGGTACCAAAGGCCTATTTGCCGGTCGCAAAGCAGGGACGGCCTGAACCCTGTCGATCGACCCCACCTCCGAAGATGGTGGTACCGCAACACTCGCACCTGTTGTCTTCTCCAATGCTGCGAGTCGTTCCTTCTCCAGAGATATGGCCGCCCTAGCAATGATTGCTTCTCTTTCGGCATTCTGTTTCTGGCAATACTCTGCAGCTTTCTGTGCAGACGTGAGGGCGGCACCAGACAATTGCTTCTTCCTTGGCGACATCTACTATGTTAGCAAATACTCGTGGAACCCGGCTGAGCCCGACAATCGGGTAAAGTACGGTAAAAGACTTAGCGCGTATAAACGAAAAATTCGTGATTACACGACAAGAAACTGCGAACTTGCCAACCTTATATGCCAGCAGATCACACAACTGCAATCTAATTCGAGCTCTATTTCTCTGCTGTGCAACGGACTATTTTTAACGGCGCCTCTTCCGATTGGTGTGTTAGAGTGACGCGACACGAAATATAGCGCAACGTCGTCGACACTCTATTATGACAACGGACTATTCGACTTCCCCCCCTCCGGTTGGTTGGATAAATTAAACAACGGAGTATCTCAATACCTCTCTCTTCCGTTTGGTGCAAAGTATTACCCAAGTCTCAAAACAATGTCAATCAAGGCACTGTTATTTGGCGCGACTCCAACAAAACCACTATCATAACAATCTATCGAAATTGATTGGCGCTCAGCCTACCATTTGCGCTTCAGGGGGACCCACTGTCATGAACCGACATATCACTATGGCAATCAATAGACACGCCCCCAGACTACGCCAGCCATCAAGTAATCTACCGGGAGCGTCCACGTCACTCAGGGCTCCGCCTCGTGACTACCACCCGTGAGAACTGCTTTCCGCCGTCAGGTTCCGGTGGGTAAACCTACATGCAAACTTTGCTTCCACCTTTCCTATCTATTTCCCTGTCCGACTAACTATAAGTACATAGTTAGTTAACAACAACGTTATAACCTGACCAATACCTTTTGATCTATCGTATACCTAGAGACCAGTACCTGTTCGTAACAAGCTGAATTCTCGCTGTATCGCTCCAATCACGACTTTGCACCACTTTGCAGCTGAATTCTCGCTGTATTGCTTGAATCACGACTTTGCACGACTTTGCAGCTGGACTTTCACCGTATCTCTCGAATCACGACTTTGCACGACTTTGCACGACTTTGCAGCTAAATTCTTACTGTATCACTCGAATCACGACTTTGCACAACTTTGCACGACTTTGCAGCTGAATTCTCACTGTATCGCTCAAATCACGACTTTGCACTACTTTGCAGCTGAATTCTCA